>WUAM01000359.1:29985467-30076201 GCA_024336885.1 Actenoides hombroni
AAACATGAACTGTGCGATGACGTGAGGGTCTAGTAGGTGGAAGTGGTGAGTGAGGTGTTGTGTTTTTTTTTTTTTGGGTTGGGGGGGGGGGGGGGGGGGGGGGTTTGGTTTTTTTGTTTGTTTGTTTTAATAAAACAAGAACAATGGCTTAGCTTTAACTTCTAGACAAATATTTCAAAGCCTAATCTGAGGGGTCTTTCCTATTACTAGACAAGGCAGAGGAACACCTATTTAGCCTGCACCACTGGTGACAAGCTTTACATTTCCTCAAAGATGAACTGCCACAGCTTTCTACAGGTCAGCCATAGCGCTGAAGGGTTTTTATTGTGCTATATAAGCTGGCTCTGCATTCTCAGAGTGCCATTTATTACAGCAGCACTGAGCAGTTCTCACCAAGTTTCCATATGTCTCACAAAAGGAACCTTCAGAATCATCTTTGGTCCATGGATTAGTGGGATTAGTGATTATGACACAAGTCCTACCTATAATGAAGAGTGTTTCAGTTGCAATTTAAACTTTGCTTACCATCAGCCTTTACCAAGTGCAAAGCCAAGAAAACTGGGAAGCTCTGCTTGAATAGCAGCTTCATTGTTGGGCTGCTGCATGGTGGTTAACTGTAAGGATGTCAGACTGAACATTCCCTGCTCTGCTAGAAAGGCCACTTCATAACTCTTGACTTCTCCCCAGAAGCAAGTTCCTTTTCCTCAAAACAAAACCAAAAAAACCCACACCCCCAACCCTCCCCCCCAAAAAAACAAAACAAAAAAAACCCCAAAACACAACAACGACAAAAAAAAACAACCCAAAACCACCTAAAAAACCCACCAAACAAACAACAAACACCCAAAACCAAACCACCACACATCACACCACACCAGGAATTTAGCATATAACTAACATTTGTTACAGGCCATTTAAATAAAACTAGGGGCTTGCAAGAACTAATCCACAAATATGCACTGTGAGAAAAAGAAAGCAATTGAAGAGGGCAAGGAAAAGATCTCATTTTCATTCTTTTGCAGTATTTTCATTGTCTTCAAACGTGGAAAATTTCAGTGGTGTTCTCAGAGTTCAGATCATTTGTAAGTTCAGAGCTTTCACCCATGATTTCAACTTCATTTAAGGTTCAAAGTGCCAGTGTTATTTCATGGAATGGTTTGAGTTGGAAGATAACTTAGCATCCATCTGCAAATGAATAGTGGAGCAGCTCAATCAAAAACCATTCTTTACTTCAGAGCCCAGAAGGAAGCATCTGGAATTTGAGTTCAGAGACACACAGCGTGGGATATCACAATTCAACAGAACAGGGTAACATGGCAGCTACTCAGTTCATTAGCAAAGAAGATCCGCAGTGCAAACTCACTATGTAACTGCCCCACTATGCAACATGAAGCATTTATAAGCACGTGTTTACCTTCTGCACCAGCAGGGCAGTAAGCAGCTGAAGCAATCTTTACAGGTGAAAATTCCAGGCAAGCTTGAGCATTGGTAGTTCAAAAATCAAGTAAGTATTCAAACAAATAAATGGAGCATACTAAGAATCAACTGTATTGACACAAGAATGCCATGTCAATGGAACGACATTTCATTGGGAGGAAAAAACTGAATTGTTTTTACACCTGAACATTCTTGTACCTGAAAATAGCCTCAAAGAAAACACTGGGACACCTAAGTTACCATGCCACTCTTCATTTAAAAAGAGGAAAAAAAACTGGAGGGGGGGGGGCAGAGAATTAGAGTCAAAATGCTTGTCAGATGATGAAAAAAATATCTCCTTTTCAGAGCAGGGTAATTGCAAACATCAATAGATTCTCTCAAAGGGAGAAGTGCATTCTTCACATTTGAACACTGGTCTCAACTGCTGAACCACATTTGGACTAAAATGTTGTCCTGCTTCTGCCTCCAGTCAGAGTAAGTAGAGTTGGATAAAAAATTATCTAGCATATCTCATTTTTGAGTTTGCACCAAAACAAGTTGCGCAGTTCAGATGCTTCTCCAGAAGCTAATTACTGCAGGATGCCAGGTGTTTGGAGTACCATGTAGTGTTCAGTATGGCAGTAAGGCACCCAGGAAGGATCAACTACTTGAGACAGACACTGAAGTCTTGGCCAGTGTTCTTGCTAGAACATTTATTTCAGCAACCATTATCTTCACTCTCCATTCCTCTACAGATAACCCCGCTTTCTCTAGAGTATTTTTTCAGATGTGATATTCCTAGTATTATCCATTACTTTGCAACAACACAATGCAAAGCAGCCAAGGCACCCAACTAGTCGCCATAAGCTGCTCTTATTAGGGACCTCGACTCAGTTATCTGAAATGAGACACGACACATTACATCCAGGTGTTCACAGCAGAAAACAGACACTGGGGATCACACACTTTGTATATGCCTGAACTAGAAAGGCCTTTTAGTATGCCTGCTGAAGTTCCAGCTAGAGCCCTAGACAGGAGGGGAAGCAGGTGGGAACAGCAGCAACACAACCTGCTAAGCACCAGGTCACTGAGGAAACCGAGCTGGCTCCTACAGCTGCAGCATTTCAGCTCCTGAAGCCAGCCCAGACACAGCAGAAATACTTCGTCTAACGGGCCCCTCCCTGGGCACCTGTAAAGAACACTGCTTGGACAGCAAGACTTGTTTGCAAACTAAGCAACTGCAACAAAATTAACTACAACGCAAGGTTTTCTATACATTTACTTTGCACCAATACACCAACAGCTCATCCAAATAATTCACATGCCAAGAACACCGATAAAAGGTTAAAGAAGGCATATACTACATTTCTTAGTAGCCAACTTAACTGTCAGGTTAAACCTTAGCATATTCAGTCATTTCAAATGCTTTTCTCTATTTTCTACCATTGTGTATGTTATGCAGTCAAATACTTTCCCTAAGACTGCACAATAGTAACAGCCATTGAAGAGACATTTCATGAACAACATTTTCTATCTTTTTTACATTTAATATTTTGTGTAAGGGATGGAGATGTAAAACACAGTTTTAAGACAGCAATGCCTAAACTTTGATTATTGATCAGCTAATGTATTAATCACTAAGGGCTAAGTAGTATAAAATAAATGCTGTTACTGGCCACTTGTTTTTCAAGGCTTCTTAAAGCACATACAGCATCACACTGACTGCCTCTAAGATTGGTAGAATTTCAAATGACAGCAAAACATTCCCCCCATACCACTATACTTACTGGTTCCTTCCTGCCAATCTGTGTTCTTAGAATACTGGAACAGGTCAACTGGACAGTACACCAGCAAGTCAGGCCTAGATGGGAACTCACAGCAGAGTACTGTGTGGGGTGAACAAAAATAATTTTAAATGTTCTACCCTAAGCAAAGAGGTTAGTGAAAATAGCAGCATGATACAACACTGCTCTTCAGCGCGACAGAAACACCAAACAAATTAAAAAAACAACCAACGAACCCACACCAAACAACAAAAACACAACACAACAACAAGGACTTCAAACCTGGCAGCAAAGTGACCCATACTCCAGTCCTTCAGAATGAAGTTAATAACAAACCAGGGCAGCTCATATTGCAGTACTTAACTGGAATGACCTGGCAGCAGCAATTACTACACAAACACACATGAGCTCTGGCAGATCTACAGTATCTGATCAATGCTCCCAAGAACCCCCATACTGGAGATCTCTAAAGAAAAAGGAAACTCTTGGTAATTTTAAGACTTGCAGCGTCGCTATTTCTATCACCCAACACTTGTTTGCAGACAAACTATCATTATGTTCAAGTTAAGCATGGTAAAATGTTACTGCAAATCAGTGACTCTGTAGGCACCCAGAAGTTGTTTGTGAACCAAGTTTCTCTTTAAATTCCAAGGTCCTTACTGACATGCCTGAATCCGAAGGTCACAGTCCGAAGCTGTCAAAAACTACAATCTTTTGGCTAAATCATAGCAGAAATGCCATATATTTACATGCTTTTTAAAAATCCTGTATTTTATTCTCATGCAACTCAACCATTCAACACTGACATTTTTGGGCTAAAACTTCACAAAACAGCCTTAGGAAAAAAAGTTACACTAGAGTCAGTAAAAGAGCAGAGACTCAAAAGAAAGACTTTCAGTCTACTTGAGTGTTAGAAGATTGGTGCTGAGATGTTAATTGGAGGAGAAATACACCACCTGCAAGTGCTGCTTCTTGGACCTCATCACCCTTTCAAGTAGCTGAAATTCAGACTACCCGAGTCTAACAATTTTTTTTTCTTATTTTAATGCTTGCCTTTTGAACTTTTAACATGCTAAGAAGGTTTTTAGGAAATATTCATAGCGTTTAAATAGAACTTAGAAGCTGCTGCTGGTGTTACCTGGTGACACAAATACACATGCAACATATGCATATATATACACACATGCAACATGTGTGTAGACATGCAAGATACACAGTGTACCTTTTACTCCTGACTGATTTCATGACTCCCAACCTCAGTAACAAGCATTCCACTACAACGTGCCGTTTGAGGTTCCAAGGATTATTTTACAAGTGGTTAGCTTTCCACAAAGGAAAAAAAATAGAAAAGGAAATGAAGTCATTTGTTGGTCTTGAAACTACAGCAGCCATCATTACCATTCATTTTGGCATTGTTAGTCATCTGTGTAAGAAAGAGCTGGACATTTCAAAAGACAGTTATTCACAGCGTGAGTGCCTGCCCTCCAATGCAGAAGGATATCAAAGTCCACTATTCTACAACTACTCAGGGTAATCTATAAAACTTATCAAATTTATGTAAAATACTAGATTTTTCCCTTTGATTAAAAAAATAAAAGTGTATTAATAGCTTTTCTTCAGTTGTAAGGCTCAGCAGAAGGAGATACTTCATAGACATGGACAGATGAATTTAAAGCCATTTCATCTCAAGAACGTACGTAAGGGCAATGATAATTTTATCTAAGAAAATCAAAGGCATGTCAAAAGTAGTTGGGGATTCCAAACAAACCTCTGTTTCAATCTATTCTTAGCTAACTATCTCACCTTTAGTCCTTACTAGAACCACCATATGCCTGCTGACACCAGAGAGCAACATAACTATGTCGTCTTCTACTAACTTCTGTGTCACAGTTGAAAAACACAAATACAGGGTTGCACAGAGAAAGCCTAAACTGATCCTAAAAAGTGACTTCTGTGCCAAATAAATATCTGCAATTGTAACTAAAAACCTGCATGCTACTCATCTACTCGAGTAATGCTAACTAGAGACCAACTTAGAGCTCGCTGATTTGACATTTAGCATTGTTTCCTCACACATCAGTGAGGACAACTGGCATCTTAAGTTTTGATATTTTTAAGACAGACCAGATCATTCCTCACCTCTACATTCAACTCATGCAAATACTGAGCCAGTGCTCTGAACTCTTCTCTGCAGCAGGGTTGGCTGTGTGTATCAGCAGAAACAGCTCTACCCTAGAAGCATTGTCACTTAGTTCATTTTTAGAGGAATAACTAATAACACGTTCTGAAGATATTTTTGGCACGACAAATCTGTGCTGGTGCCCCAAAGGGAAATGTTAGTGCATTCACTCCACTAGCATGTCCAGGGATGAGTGGAGCTGTAGCACGAGGCACAGTCTAAGACAGACTGGAATGTCCAAATCCCCCATATGAAGTGGTCCAACAGAGAGCTTATCATTTAAAGAATATTAAAAGTTAACCCAATCATATTTGCCCTGTATCTGTAATTACCTCCCTATTATACTGACTTGAAATTGTTTGAGTAGCTCAACTACCAGTAAACCCCCCCAAACAGCCAAAAGCATTCTAAGAATTACCTTCCACTCTCATCATGCTGTCACTCAAAGTATTTTTCTGGTGCAAAGGTCCCAAAGAAATATCACAGCAGTTAGTGCTGCTTACCCTTAACTTGTACTGTGTGGCTGAGCAAATAACTCAGACTGAGTTGCACCACAGCTTCCTCCTGCTCAGTCACAGCAGCCCACACATCCATTCACGTACATAACTGGTTCACACAAACACATTTTGTACACCTGCTTGATCTGGAAGTTGCCTTTCAGACTGATCACTAACAACAAGTTATGTGGAATTTTCAGTGCAGCTTCTCAAGGGACTTGAACAAGGTATGTCACAGACACCCCTTTTAGTATTGTATAATACACCTTACACCTCCCTAGCGAAAAGGAAAATGATTCCAGGCTCAGTACATACATTGCTGTCACATTCAATGACCGCAATTCATGGCTTCACATTTACTTTTGTAAGAGAATGCCAAGTGATGAACTAATTAGGGTTTCTTTGCCCCTAATGTATTTGACAGCTAGCAGCACAAATGACCAGCTTTCCTAGCACAGCAGAATCATCTAGACTACCAAGAACCAACCATGAACATCTTCATTGCAGGTTATTTGCTTAGACTGACAGCAGTAGGCACTCTCTCTTGGAAAAGAAAAAAAATTTAAAAAAAATTTCAGTGTTCAACGCTCCAAAGACTTAACTACCTCCAGGCTTGGACTGACATCTCCCTCTGCCTGCCCCCCATCTCCCCAAAAAATGCTTCCAGAAACAGCAGTTGTCATTTCTGTCATTCCTCTGAGCGAGTTTCCACTCACAGTAACATCTCCAAGAAACACTTGTGTAACATTCAGCTTGCAAATGTGGCCAGTCTGAGTTCAAGATAACAACAACATTCCAAAAGCACATGATTTTAGTTTGTCACTGTCCTTACCCAGGTAAATAGTGCTGACCTGTCAGGGATACTGGTGAAATAGCACCTCAGAGCATCAAATGCCATGTTGGATTCTGACATCTCAGTACTGCAGCTGTAAGACTTCAGCAATCCAGCAGAGAACTTTGGAGAACACAACACTGCCAACACTGTTGTAGTGTTGGGTGAACTCACTGCACTCTTGGGGGAATCTTAGAAGACTGGTGGTTCCCAGAACAGGAACCTACGATCTCTGTATTTTTGAGATGCAGAACGTAGCATTATGCTACAAAATTGCACAGTGAACATTCAAAGATGCTGTCTCCTGCGTGTGCAGTGCCCATCACAGGTCAGAGAACAGTAAAGACTTGTCTTTCTGCACTTAGGTATTAGCCACAGGATTTAAGTCGAACTGAAAGAGTATTCAGCATCTTCTCCAGGACAGCTGAGTTGAAATCAAAGATGCTCCAGTTTGTGCGTGTCAAAGACTTTGCACTGCTGAGTACAAACCACTGCTCAGAGCCAGCTTTCAAATGGTTACAAAAAGCAAGAAAATATTCCAAATGTACTGAATATTGACAAGCTAGTCACTCAAAAAAAAATTCAGATTCATCTCAATGAAGTGCAGATGGTGAATGCAAACTGATTGTTTACATGCAGTTCAACTACTTTATTATATTTCACAGGTCTTCCTAAACCACTGTTCATACAAATAAACTGTTGTCCTCAATAACAAAAAAAGCTGAAAAAAAACTAGCCTTATCTCAAGAGGTAGTTGACACTGTCAAGATAATTCTACCTTACTAATGGGCTAAGCACTCTACAGTTTCCTGCATTTTCATATAGGATGCATCAATCCTTGAAATACACAATTTATGCATGGTACATGTAAGCAATAGCCTTGACTGCAACAGAAAAGCTGTGCTATGAGATGAAGCTGAGTAGCTTCCTTTAAGTATTTTAGAGACCACTGTCAAGCACTGGAAAAACAAAACAAAACCAAACCGCAAAACCCAAAACAAATGAAAAAACCACACACAAAAACGAAACACATAAAAAACCCCCCACAAAACAAAACCACCCAAACCACAACTGTAACTGTTCCTTGAACTCAATAACCCAAGCTATAAATATTCCTCTTTCCCCTTCATGTCAGACAACAACCTTCTGTCAGTGTAATGGATTTGACTTTTATGCAGGTCCAAGATTTTCTAGGGCAATCACATGCAATGCAATGGCCAACCAGCATGGTTAGCCTTGACAGAACACAATACAGCAACACAGACTGGAAAAGGTTCTGGGCTGTATGGGAACTTTAAAGGAATTGGCAAGCTTTAAGAGGTGCTTTAGCTAGATTTCCTGCTATCCTTTCAACCCTTCTTCCATGACAACCAATAACACCAGGACGTAACAGGGAAACGAGGCCAGACTTGCCATGGCTAGACACATGTACGTACACATTTGAGAGGCACTTGGCAAGCTGTTATCCAGTGAAGTCAGGTTTATTAATACATGATTCAAAGCACAACAGGTACTAGCATTCCTGACGTTGCCTGTAAAGCACTTGCATATTATCATCTTAGTCTCTGAAGAATAAACAATTAAATAATGTCACAGCACGGATCAATACCGGACAGCTTATTTCTGCTACTGATCCAAAGCTTGTACTAAAAGTGTATGCGTGTGAAATAAATAGAAGAATAAGCCATTCTGTTAACTTTTACACAAAACTCTCCCTAGTGACAGAAAACAATGCTTAGTTAGCTTTTAATTGACAAGATGTAATTATCACACTAGATGTTTTCAAATAATTTCAACAGAACAAAAGTCAGGCCTGATGAATTTGCATGTACGGAAATGTGCCGCACAGTAACATGAAAGTTAAATTGGGTAGCAAATTCTGCATATGAATGTGTCTTAACTGAGGTAACAAAACTCAGTTTAAGAGGGGAAAAAAAAGTACTAACTGCTTGGAACTTTAATTGTATCAACAAATTTGGAGCCACTCAAAGTCTGATGCACAACGCCTGTTGCAAAAGCCTGGAGCAATCTCATTCAATCCTACCAAGTAGGTACCACACAGCTAACTGCAGGACTGCCAGGTCTGTTAACTGGTACTTAAACAATCATTTCTAACCTTGTCCAAATCAGAAGGCTAAGCTGTAGTTGGTACTGTAGCAATTCCATCAGTATATACACTAGTCCATCAAAATACACTCCATCAGATATACACTAGTCCGTCAAAACACTCAGCCAACTTCCCTGACAGTGGCCAAAGCAAGTCCAGGCAATGAAATGCTCTCCGGAAGCACCAGCTATTCAGGAACAGACACTGGGGGAACCTCAAGAAAATCCAGAGAGCAAACTCCTCAAATATAGAGTGTCCTGATCATTTACACTATATGGCTAATGGGATGAGAGATGAATAATTCATATAAATATTTCAGATACTCCATTGCTATGCTTGTAGGAAACTCTAAGACATGTTGAATGGAAGAGTGTTTTATTAACAGCAGGTTGGATATGATGGTCACCTCTTCCTAAATTTATGCCCAAGAATAGTATTCTTAGAGACTATATTTTATTTCTCAGCTGCAGGGTTGTAACCAGAAGAGATGACCCTTCTATCTTAGCTGAAGCAGATAACTAAAATGTGGGGTAGCAAAATTTTCTCCATCTTAACATATTTAATGGGAAAGTTGTTCTCAGCATTGAAACAACTCAGTTTTTCCAACTAGCTTAAGTCTGACTAAAAACTGGATTCAATGTTTATCAAGATGCTTATAGCATTGAATACGAGTGTCCCTGGCAAATACATGAAGTTATCTTCTAGCTTCACAGATGGTACAGATGTCAAAGCTCCCTGTGAACTTAAATTTGTAGTACACAATACAGTTAAACAGCACAGGCCTTCACAAACACGAGGAAACAAACAGCCTGGCTTCCAAACCCAGTAATTTTTACAAGCTACACTGCTCTGGAATGATAGCTAGCTTTGTACTCCCAGTTCCCATTTAAGTCTTGACTCTTAATAAAGGCCATAGATATTGCAGCCTCCTTTATTTAGCTGCCATTCATTGGGAATAAATAGAGGCTTTGTTTCCAAGTTTGAAACACAGAAAGAAGGCCTACCCCACACACTTGACTAGCAAACAATCTGGAATGCAACAGCATAAAGGTCTTCAACTATTATTAACTACATGTTCACAAGACGTCAAGGAGCTGTCAAAGCTTAGGAGTTAATACATTAGCAGTTCTCCACCTTAGGAAAATACTGGATATACAACAAATTTATGTCCTAGCAGCATATAACCCAGACTTTTAGCCTACCTGACTGTCAGATCACACCGTCTTGCAGCCTAGAAAGTCAGTTGTGTCCTGGGCTGCATGAAAACAAGTGTGAGCAGCAGGTCAAGGGAGGTGGTTTCTCCCTCTCTCCTCGGCTCTCGTGAGATCCCATCTGGAGTACTGCCTTCAGCTCTGGAGCCCCACGATCAGAAGGCCATTGACTTGTTGAGGCAAGTTCAGAGGAGGGCCACAAAGACCATCAGAGGAATGGAGCATTTTTGTCCTATTAAGGCAGGCTGAGAGGGTTTTTCAGTCTGGAAAAGGCTCTGGGGAGACACTAGTACAGCCTTTCAATACTTAAAGGCATGTATAAGAAAGAGAAACTTTTTACCAAGGTCTCTAGTGATAGGACAAGGGGGAAGCATTTTAAACTACAAGAGGCTAAGATTAGATTGGGCATAAGGAAGAAATTTTTATGTGTGTGATGAAGGTGGTGAGATGATGAAGGAACTTGCCCAGACAAGTTGTGGATGCCTCGTCTTTGAAAGCCAAATGGGGCTTTGAACAATCTGATCTAGTGAAAAATGTCCCTGCCCATGGCCAGAGGGTTGGATGAGATGATCCTTAAATGTCCCTCCAACTCAAACCATTCTATGATTCTATAGTTGTTATTAATAAGCACGTTGAGACCAAAATTTCCACTACACTGCAAAGAATGAGAAAAGCATGAATACCTAAAAGGTTGCATCATCTCTGGTTTTCTTCATGTTATTCTGATTACACCATAAGATTTAAAGGATTTAGTCTTGTTTCCTCTGACCATTTCAAAACTCCTACTACTTCCCTAAGGATTTTTTTATTCTGAAAAAAGTCTAATTGAAAAAGATTATACTTGAAATTTGAATTGAGCACTTTCCTTAGGTATGAAAGGCATCTCATCTCACTGCAGTGGTCCAAGCAACAAGAAGTGATCTGTTCCAATAAAACCAGCTCTAGGTATCCAACAGTTGCAAGTGAAATTCCCAAACACACAATCTGGGGAACCAACAGCCTTAATTTTTACACAAGCTTTACATTCAAACAAATTTCACTGAAGAGGAGATTACTTCTTTTCCTCACCCAAGATACAGAGGTTCATCATTTCTTTAGCAAACCATTTTTAACTTACATTTGTTATTCTTCTCTCTAAGGGAAAACATCAGAAGAAATGAGATGAAGATAAGCACAGAGCTCACCCACAGAAACAGGAGAAGAGCAACAAGGTGAGCAACACAGCAATACATTTCCTGCATTAATATTTGCACTCAACACTGCAAAAAACATCCTGTCATGCTGAGCTAATACCACCTGCAGCACTCCAGTTCCACTGTTTTTCATTACATTGCATCTTAAGCTTAGCTCTAAAATTAAAAAAAAATAAAATCACTTAGAAGGTGAAAATATGTAGCCAATGGAATTGTAGTTTTATGAAGCAGGAACAGCTTCTCTGGTGTCCAATTTGTAGAAACTAACCTATCCTGTAATTTTATGGCTCAAAGCAGACATTTCTAAATCCCCCAGGCTCCCCACTCACTCTCTTTTACCTTTAAGACACTAGCTCTTCTTCAACCAAGAAACACACCTGGATTCTTGTACATAGCCACCACTTGCTAAACACGCTCCAGCTACATAAATACCTTGAACATCCATAACCCTTTCTTGGAGAGATAGAGCTCATATCTCCTCCTAAGCCAATTCTTTGCTCTCACCCAGAAGGGTGAAAAGACAACAGATTATCTTTGTTCAGCAAGCAACAGAGCTGAGAAGTGTCAAGTTAAAGCAACAGCCATGGCTTAAAGGGAAATATCTATGGTCTGTACACAGTAACAGAAAAGTGAGGAAAATTTGACCTTGAGAGAATTTTGAATGTCTGAATCTTTGTATTGAAGGCTATGTGGGCAATTACAATTTCTGAATTGCTGTAATAACTTCTTGAAAACAAAGGCTGCTATTTGACAAAAAAATACTTCTGTCATCTAAGTGTAAATCCAAAAAAGTTCATAACCACAAGACAAATGTATACCACAATGATCTCATTTATTTGCATTTTGCCCACATTTCAAGCATTTAAACTTGAGGTGACAATTCAGGTGAAACAGGCACTGGACCTCATCTTCCACCAGTGACCTATGCATCAAAACCCTCAACTAATTACTAAGACTGCTGTCTGGCACTGCTTGACAGTGGGACTTGGATCATCAATAGCTCTGACAAAAAAAACCCAAGCAAACAAACCCACCTTTCCCAAGAGATCGCTCAGCAGATGCATGACATATTGCCACAGACACAGGTACCAAAACTGCAACAGGTTATACTGGGAGAGAACAGCCAATGGGTTTTGGGAACTTAAAACTGAGCTGGGAAGTTAACTAAGGCACTAGCAGGATTTTAAGAGCATGTTACCTAACAAGTTAAAAAATAATGCCCAGAGATGCTGAAAGCTGAAATTATTAAATGCTGTGTGGTTCCTGTGCAGGTTTGTTCAGATCCTAACCAGAAGGGTGTTGGGAAGCTTTGGGAAGCAGCACACATTCTCCAGAATGTATTTAAAGATGCATTCAAAGATGCATTCATCAACTAGTTTTAAACTCTATTTTCTTTTTTTACTTTTTCTCCCAGTTTTCAGAGTGATATTGGTCAAGCAGCTGTCTGCATGAGACAGTCATAGACAAATGACAGGCATTACAACTATGTATAGTTGGAGAAAAATCCCAGAAGTAGTGACATTGAAGATTCGGGGTTCCTGCTAGTTGTTTCTCCACTGAAATCCCTGTAACTACAACTTATGTTTCACAAACCATGTATGTATAGTAAAACCAGCAGATACCACTGCCCCACTGCCCTGAAAGGAACTCTGCTTAAGCCATCAGGACATCATGTTAAGCTAGATAGGTGCTTCTAGAACATACCTCCAGTTTTTCCCCCCACTCAAACTGAAATGCAGCCAAAAGCCAGCATTCCTGAGAACTCCCCTGCTCAAAACTGACAATATGCTCATTAGCAAGACCTGAAAAATGAAAGTTCTGGATCTTGTCACGCTAACACTTTTTTCCATGCTGAAGATCTTCTTAAGTTCATTGCACCAGCTTAGGGCTCCACTGAAAAACGGTATTCCTAAGTGTTATTCTCAAAATACAAAAAGAATTAGACTATTGCACAGAAAAGCAAGAAGAGAAAAAGGCAGGTTTTCAGCCTAATAAATAGATGAAGTCATCTCACCACGAGGAGGCACTTTTCTAACTTGTAACAGAAATAAAATGGTAACTAATTTGGAGCACGGGTTGTCCCCTAGAAGCAGAAGTTACTGCCAGCGTACCTTCAGGGAAAAATGATTCTTTCCAGTTATTGCTGACAGCATGAAAATCTAGAAACTATTTTGCTGTTAGAGTCAAGGAATGAGAACAGAGTAGAATATCTTGGTTGAAAGGGATGAACAGTGATCATCTAGTCCAACTGCCCAAGCACTTCAGGGCTCACCAAAAATTAAACCACGTTATTAAGGACATTGTCCAAATGCCTCTTAAACACTGCCAATATGTGTCGGGGCATCAACCACCTCTCTCAGAAGCCTGTTACAGTGTTTGACAACCCTCTGAGTAATAAAATGCTTCCTAATGTCCAGTCTAAACCTCCCCTGGTGCAGCTCTGAACCGTTCCCACACATCCTACCACTGGATACCAGGGAGAGCAGATCAGCCCCTCCCTCTCCCATTCCCCTCCTCAGGGAGCTGATGAGAGCCATGACATCACCCTTCAGACTCCTTCACTCCAAACTAGACCATTCCCCAAGTACTTTGCTGCTCCTCACAGACCAAGCTTTCCAGTCCTTTCACCAGCTTTGTTGCCTTCCTCTGGACATGTTTGTGGGCCTTAGCATCCCTCTTCAATCGTGGGGCCCAAAACTGCACGCACACAGTACTCCTGGTGAGGCCGCACCAATGCTGAATGCAGGGGAATAAGGGTCTCTTTTGACCATCTGGTTATAAGGTGTTTGATACACCAGGGATGCTGTTTGCCCTCTTGGCTGCCAGTACACTCTGGTGACTTGGTTTGAGTCTGCTGTTGACCAGCACCCCCAGATCCCCCTCTGCCAGACTGCTCTCCAGCAACATTTGTTGCCGAGCAGAAGTATAATTTGGGACAGGAGTGGCTGTTCAATGAGTACTTAAGACAGTGCAAAGGAAAACACAAAACAAGGAACTGATCTGCATAACAGGTTCATCATCAACAGTTTTAGCAGTCTTAGCACCAGCACTTTGAATTTAAATAACAAAAATCCAAAGCCGTTAAATTATAAAATGCCCAATCTCTGAAACAGAATTACAATACTATGAACAAATAGGCAGGGAGGGAAACATAAGAGAGAAACAGGGGGGAAAATCACCACCCATAACCTACTTGTGTCAATCATGCAGAGGCTGAACCAAGCAAATCTGGTTTTAGTTTGTACAACAGAAGCAAAAAGATGGAAGAGGATTGACATGAGCCTATCTGCAGCTCACATTTTTCCTCCTAATGCTATCTTATTCAACAGCTTGGAAAATTGCATGTAACCAATACAAAAGTCAAATGACTTTAGACCTTCAATTAAGTCAGAAGCCACACTTAATTTCATCTTCCCTTCAAAATTAAAACATAGTGATGTACAAAATAACATTATACTACTAATTCTGCTCTATCATGCACCTAACAGATACAGAGCATTTTATGCTGTGTTACAGTAGTCATGTTTTTCATTCAATCCACTGGAAATCATTGAATTCGGAATCACATTGTTCCAGTTGTACTACATTCAAAATCAAGTATCAATCACAGGATCACATTTTCAGTAATCATTCCCTCCCAACACACCAACACTTACTGCATTGCAAAGCCTGAGATAGAAGGATACAACCAGTATGAGCTTAAGGTGAGGTGGAAACTGAAAGGCAGTATCAACCTACATTTGGCCAAAGACATATTTTAGGAAGAAAACTGATCGTCTAGTCAGCTATACAATACACGTAATCAAATGGTGACAACAGTTAGCACTAGTAATATTCACTTCATTTAATAAGGGTGTATTTTTACTAATGCTTCATATAACTTTTTTTTAAGCAGAGGTTTAAATATTTTGTCTTAAAGAACACACACCAAAATATTACTAAGTTATTTGACCCTTTATTTCAAGTGCTTAGCTTCTGTAACAGCTACAGTACAAGAATAGTAGTCCCAGAAGAAAAAGCCATATAAACAACGCAAAAGCGTTGTCCTTTCAAGGTATTCTATACACAAGATTTTCTTTATTCAAATTCCAAGTACATTGGTGCTTCACCATTAACTGCTTCTTAACTCATGATTCAAGACAGCCAACATCAACGCATGGAGCACACAAAATAGCACATGGGGTGGATATCAAAAGGGCATTATTTCAATACATGTTGTGACATCACTAATTTTACTAACTCTCAGACCAAAAAAAAAGTACTGTATCACAGCAGCTTTACCTGCTCATGACCTCAAGCACATCGCTTTCAGAACACAGCCAAATTCGTTGCAGAACGGTGAAGGCTGGAAGTCAAAGTGCACTGAGAGACATGGTTTGAACCAAAATAGAAAGTCATGAAAGAGGGTTTGCAGCAGGGGAATCCCCTTCCTTCTTGCTACTATTTATAACCAAAGGCAAGTGAGGTCATTTCGATTTTCAAAATCAGTTTTCAAAGAAGCTTTTTCTGCAGGGGAAGGAGGAAGAAATGAAAGGTACAACTATTTCAAATACACCACTCCCAGGCTGTGATTGGAAAGCTTTGTAACCCAGCAAGACACACTCTGACCATTTCTACAACACAAACAAGTCAACATTTAGTGTTCTGTGCACAACTCCTTCTAATGCCAAACGCAGTGAACTTGGAAGTATCTGTCCTTGAAACAAGGAATAGCTCAGGAAAACTAATACTAGTTTTCTTGCTGCTTTGCAGATTCTGCATTGGTTCATCTGGTTTGGCTGCAAGCCTGCTTTATAAAGCAGACTTCGGTCTTTGGAAACAAACTTTTTACCGAAGAAATCCAGTTTCTAGCTCAACCCAGAAACAGTGTGTAAGATGAAATACATAGCTTTTTGTTTCCCCACAACAAAAATATTAAAGTACACAGTCGATCAAGACCTCTGTACCACTGTTAGGCAGAATCTGTCCAAACACTGCCACGCTAATCTAAATTTCAAAATATAAAAATAGGAATGCTTTGATTTTGAAGGCTGAAGACAAAAATCAATTTGTCAGGCACACTGGCAGTCAATAAAGCCTTCTGTCAATACACTGCTCAAAATTTTTCTGCCCCATCTACATCAAGAAGGCAGGTATTGTCCACTCAGACTAACTTCTGGCCAAACTGACTGGTGGTAAGCAATGTAACTAATCCCATAGGAAGCTGGTTTGTACACGTTCCTGCACACAAAAGACTAAGTCAATGTGTTGCACTGATGGAAGGACCACAGATTCTTCTGAACAGAGAGTTCTGCCTTCCCTTTGACCACCTGAAGCGGAAAACAGGTTTTGGAACTACATTTACCAGAGTGCTTAATACAGAACACCACTGAGAATTCTGGTCTTGGAAGCCGGAAAGAAGTTTCATGCCTTCTGGTAAGGGGATATCACAAACTGGTACCAACAACAAACCAATATAACTTCTCCTGAGTAGAAACAAAAGGGCTTCTGGAGAAAAAACAGGCATGAAATTGCATTTTGCCAATATTTGTTTTAAAATATAACTCAAAGTAGATTCTAGATTAAGGGACCATGAAGATTTACACTGGTTGAACCAGCATCATCTTGCTCAAAGTCTTTCAAAAACTGTATTTGAGAAAAAGATGAGAAGTTACAGCCAGTCACATAATATAAGCATCTCCAGCTTCACTGTACTTATGTCCACTACCACACGCCATGTGTTACCACCACAGCAAGGTTAGATTCCTCAGTAGTTCACAAAAAAGCTATTGCGTGTCTAACTCCCCCCCTTAACGTGATCATTTGACAGTAGCATTTCCGCAAGATGCCATCCATGTCAGTCCCTGGAGAAGATGCCTATCTTTACACAGAATATAGAGAACTGAGAAGAAACCTGTTGTTCGGTATGGATAGCACACCTCTGCCACAATGGAACAGCTTGGTAATCAGCACTTCTTCCAAAGATCTGGCAGGAGGTATCTGTTGCCAAACACAACCGACAGAAACCCAAGGATTATCCTTAGTGTTAGCAGCAGGCAACTGGAATAGATATTGACTATCAAGAGTGACTAAGGAAGAGCCAAGTAAGAGCAACTGTCTGTCCTGGGATTTGTCAACCCTTCCAAGAAAGAACTGGTCCTGACAGAGGTCAAGTGGCCTATCCTCAGCAACTGGACACAAGAAATTATTTTTATGGCATTCATCTGAACTATTGCAATCCTAACACGGAGACACATTTTTCCAAAGTCTTAGCTTTAATAAAACATGATTGGCTTTTTCCAAAAAAAGAAACATAGGATACTAATTTTCGCCATGTAAAGAACAATGAGCACTTGCTATCCGGGCAGACACTTCTCTTCCAAGGCACAACCCCTGCATTGTCACAGGCTGCACTCCAGTAGGCAGCTGCTAAGTATTTCAGGAGTGCTTACCACAGCAGCAGGTTGGGAAGAAAAAAGAAACAACACAACAAAAAAAACCCATCCCAAAACCTGGTGAGAGGGAACAAATTTAAGATCCAAAAATTCAACAACTAAAACCCAAGAAGCTTATTTTTGAATTTTGGGATAAATAGTACCGGAGGGTAACTGAGAACAGATCTACTTCCATTTTAGTATATACATGTACAGTGCACCAAAAGTGGGCTGTTAACATTCCAGGTGCAAGTCAAGCTTAGCAAGATCTTACCATTTTCTTGTGTTTTGCTATTAGAAATAAGGAAAAAAACCAAAAAAACCACCCAACCACAAAACACATAAAAGCACTTTATTTTAATTTCAACCAGACTTACAACATATAAAATCCTAAGCAAAGCACAGGTAGAGAGCAAGCTACAAGCAAATAAAACCTCCTTACAAGTTCTTTGGCCAGAGTGGCATTAATGCTTCGGAAGCTGGAATAAACTATAAATCACATGTCACTGCAAGGTGGAGTCAGTTACATCACCGAGTGTGAAAAGAAATATATCCCCAGGCAAAATGGATCAAACACTTTCAGCCTTTCCTGAATTGCTGACTATCTCAAGACAAAGTATCATTAGGTATGTAACCTAGCTCAAAAACATTAGGTTTGATTTTTAATAGTCATTCGAAGAGTGAATATTCACTCATCAAGGACAAAAGGTGCACTTAGATTACCAAAAATATCTGAATTTGCCACCATACAGAACTACCAAAAAAACCCTGAAACAAGTGTTTTCAGAAGCAGGTTTCAGATTATTATACCACTGTCTTGGATATTCAAGCCTGTAATAGATGAACATGCTTCACATGTTCATAACCTAAACCAAAGTGTTACATACAATAGCCTTGCTCACTTACACTGTTTGTTTAGTTTTATCCCACTAACTAATAACTTCAGAAAAAAAAATTGCTACATTTTTATGGAGTAATTTCTGTTCAGTGAAACTATAAGCACCACTACTGGATTCTGAGTATCAGCAGTACAGGAAATAAACCCCTTACAACAATAAACTGAGGCATGTTATTTGTTGACTACACTACAAGCAGCATTTATCAATGAGCCAGAGCTCCAACAGGCCACCTCTGGAAGCTGCCGATTTTGGTTTGGGTTTTTTAATTAATACTGCAACAATCTGACAGAAGTGCATACCTTTGCAAAGTAAGAAGATACTTCCAACACTTAACACTGATGTGCCAAAGCTACTCTGAGTTTCTAAAGTATCAGCACAACACAGCAATTCAGATTTGTTATTTCCTTCGTGTTCAGTGAGTATATGAAAGATTACTGGAGAATGGGATGTGAAGGAAGGGATAGAGAGATGCAAATTTAATACAGCTTCAAACTCAAGCCATTGGTCAAAATATGCCTGCAAAGTCAAGATTTCAAATTGTATTTTCAAACCGAAACCTGACATTTGGGCTTGGGAATTCAATTTGCTATGACACATTGTTACTTTCTCCTTGCCCATCAAGTTGTCTGCCTTCACCTTCAAGAGCACAATCACATGCCTGTAATGCTTCGAGTCAAATACCCATCACTCGGACGACCCTGTATATGCAACGCAAGGAAACACACACTGTTCCCTCTAGTTTCTCAAATCAGGGTGTTTGTGGTTGAGAAGTTCTGCTGTAGAATACATAACCACATCTATCGTGCCACATGGCCACCCAGCTCTGATTCCCAGAAGTGACAGAGTCCACAGATTGGCTACATGTTACATTAAGAGAATGAAGTATCAGACGGCAGGAGAACTAAACTATCAAACCCAGTTCTCTCTAATAGAAAGGACAGAAGCCAAAAATGGACGTCAATATTTCATTGATACAGGGTATGATACATTACCATTCTATGTGAGAGAATGCTGCAAAAATGGCTCCAGATTTCAATCTCTGTCTAGAGCCTTTCAGCAGCTTAAGTACAAAGAGCAGTCCTTGTCTCTGACTTCCAATAACAGCGTTACAGCATTTAATGCCATGTGCTCCAGACTTTATTTATCCTCAAGAAGTCACACAAATCACCTTAAAGTTAGATTATTCCCATTCTTCAAAGTAAATGAATACATAATTCTTTCTGATAATCAACACTAGTTATGTGGATGTATTTGGATACGTAGATTGAACTACCTTAAGCAGCCAACTGCCAAGGCCACAGGCTGTGCTGGCAGTGCCCATTTAGACAGAATCAACACATCATATACATGCTTATTCTATACACACATTTCCTCAGAGACATTATCTGCATGTACTCAGATTTCCATGGTGCCTTAAAGGCTTTGATTCGTGTCTCTGTATAACTGAAACCTTGTGTTTGGTATACTAGAAGATATCAAGTATACGTAACAGAACAGACAACTTCACCGTCTCATTAACAGCTTGTCTTCAAGTTTGTAAGCAAGATTATCCCTTTGACACTTCACAGAGGCATATCAAACTGCTATTTATAAAGTGCTTCGGGTCATTTATGAAGTGCAATTCATTTCTATAAACCACCTCAAAACACCAACAGAAAACCTGTCTTTACTGGAACACTACTACACTCCCTCTCTTACAATGACAAGATCATGGTTCATGTTTTCTGTTGTACATACAATTTCCTGCATTGCCTGAAGCAGCACTTTTCTGTGTTGTAAGCCTAAACCCATAAGGCCTAGATGTAAGCTAGGGCCCTAGGAAGTCGGCTGTATTCTCCTCAATTTTCAGGATGCTGTGGTCACCATGGAGACCTGAGCAATAACTATCTCTGTTCTGCATTTCCAGCATATATGGCTGTTCACACCATCTCAAAAAACACTTCAGTGCAGGCAAATTCACAGGTATCTCAGTGGGACAAGAACTTTCAATGGCAGCTCAGATGATGATACCTTCTCACAGTGAACCAGGTGGTTGCAACATTAACACACACTTCATATAGATCTAGAAGAGCACAGTTCTCTTTTTGTGTAGGGCTAAACATAAGTTTCTATGTATTGGAAATCATTAAATAGCAGACACTACAACAGGACAACAAAGGTTGCACAGGAAAAGGAGAGCACATGTGCTGAGACAAGACTTTTCTGATTCAATGATTTCAAGGCTAAGTTACTGGGAAGTTCTTTTTCTCCACTACATGGTAAGCATTGCCTTTTGCTTACATGGTATTGTGCTGGTTTGACCTTGGCTGGACACCAGGTGCCCACCAAGCCGCTCTATCACTTCCCACCCCCTTCCTCTCAGCTGGACCAGGGGGAAGAAAAATCAGATGAAACTCATGGGCTAAGACAAAAGCAGTTTGATGAAGAAGCAAAGCAATGCTGCGTGCAGAAGCAAAAGAAAACAAAGATTTAATCTCTACTTCCCATCAGCATACTGGCCCTTTTCAGGAAGCAGGCCTCCAAATGTGTAGCAGTTGCTCCAGAGGACCAGCCAATGTCTGCCCCTGTCCCTCCTCCTTTCCCTAGCTTTTATAGTTCAGCTGACACTACATGGTGTGGAACATCCCTTTGGTCTGTTTGGGTCAGCTGTCCCAGTCACGTCCCCTTCCCAAGATCTTGCCCACCCCATCCCACTGCAGGGGGAATGTTGAAAAAGAGCCTTTGCTGTGCTGCTCAGCAGTAGCCACAACACAGGTGTGTTATCAGCATCTTTCCAGCTCTCAACACAAAGCAAATCACTGGGAAGGCTGCTATGAGGAAAATTAACTCAGCTGTATTGGGTCTGACTGAGCTGATTTTCTCTCAAATACTCACGAAACACTCCTGCTTTGTTCACTTGCAGGAAACAGGTATTGCAAGCCTTGCCCCAAACAAGCCAAGAGCAGACATTTAGAAATCACTAGTTACTAGTATAAACTGAAATTAAGGTTTATTAGACTTTGAAGTTGCAGCACCCTGCAGACTTTCAGAAAATCTGAGAACAGTTTAATTCTTCCAGCTCAAAAAACGGACGCTCGTTCTATAGCAAATACTTGTTTCAAGTGCTTTAGTTTTTTATTCATTCTACTAGGAAGATACAGCACTGTATTATTCATTTGCATCTAGGTTAGAGAACCTTAAGCACACTTGGTCTCTATCTGCCTTGAGTGGAGAGAGCAGTCACTGTCCACTGTGTACTGGATGGAAAATGTAACTTTTTGCCCGATAGAGAAGTCTCCTTTGGCAAAGCAGCTATTATCAAAACTCTCTTAAAAGTACCCTCTTTACACAAAGGATCTTGATAAGTAGTTTTGGAATACCATACTGATTAATGTATTCCACCACAAAAGACACGGGAAACTTTTCCTTTCTGTGTGTCAAAAAAAGCCTTTCAAGAGTACACATCTGAATATGCAGCACTGTAATCTCTACCTATCTACCCACACCAACTGCAACCTGGAGCCATCCACATGCCCTGACAAACTTAACTCTCAGGTCAATACTCATTGGTGTCTCTGATCCTCACTGTTTCTTAAATAAGCAAACAACCCTTCACTAGAAACACAGGGATGCTGGAAATGGACATTTTCAGACTTCAAAGTTCTGCTCTCTATCCACTCTGAAATTATTAGTCAGGACTTCTGTCTTCCACATGACACTACAGCTTTTGGCTGAACACAGACTCCCTGCTACATCCCCTTGAATTTCTGGACTATGGGACTTTCACCAAGACACTGCATACCATTTAAGTTTCACTAAATAGCTCACAAAACATTCATTACTGAACCAGAGTTAACAATAACCCAGATTCGCCTGTTTAAAATTTTATAAGGCTTGATGAAAAAAGTGGGGTTTTTTTTCCTGCAAATACTTCAGTTTTGTCCCATTTCGCATCAGCTGCATTCTGGAGAACAAGCATGTTTCATGCAAGCATTCTGTAACTAACCAAAGTGTTAGAGAGAAGCAAAGGCTAGCTTCTGTCCTACTTGCTGCAGCTGCTCTAGGAGTACAGATGTTTCACTAGCTAACAGCCACTGATAGATTCACACTGATCAAAATATAAGACTGCCAACAAAGCCTGTTGAAAGACTACATTCCAGAAGCTACAAGACAATCGTACACCTTACACAAGCTTGATTATACAAATACTAGGTTTTCATTAGCTTATTACTTAAAGGATTTTCCTATTGCTTCGTTGGATAGCCCAAAAACTTTCTAGAAGAAAGTTTTTCTAATTCTAATGTACTTGGAGATATCTTAAGCATGAATTGCTCCTATTTCAAATGGCAAATTCCCAACCAGAGTATTTCAACATCTATAGACTCACTACAAAGAACTGACTTCTATTAAGTGCTATAGGCCCAAAAGGAAGATGAATTTCAGTTGCAGAAGTCTCCAGCATCCTGGTTCACTTGTCATGGGAGAGTAAAGTTCCATAGAATCCATGTAAAGAAAAACATCCCAAACAAACTAAAGATAAATTAGTCACTCTTCTTACAGAACAACTTAAGAAGAAAACAAGCAAATGTCTATTACACACATCAGAAAGAAGTGTTGGTACCAAATACTCACACTTGTTCTAGAAAACCTTCTTCTACGAAAAAGGCATACCTGCTTTCTGTATCTGATTGCAGCAGTACTAACAAAATCCCCACAAAGCTATTTCACAAGTAGCAGTGCAAGCTTGGTTTAACTAGTGAAAGGTACACCTTCAGCAAGAAATGTGAAGTGGGTATATAGTCGACAAAAAAAAGCAATCCGTCAATGCCACACTGCTACAAGTCTTCAGTCTTTACAAAGTTGTAATCACTTTAAAAAAAAAAAGATGCTTTTCTCCTTTTTATTCTTTTTATTTTCTTTCTTCATTCTACATTTTTTTTCCTTTGGTTTTAAGAACGGCCTTGGAAACAACTTACAAAAAGCAACTCCCTGCTTTATCTTCACCTTTTACCCAAAGGACTGTTATCTGCAATCCCACCTTGCTTCAGGGGCTGAAGTTGTACCTTATGTCTTACAACTCGTGTCAACTACAGAAAGCTGAGCTGTCTGTGAAAAGATAGACTTATTGGGTCCCTACCAAGACAGTACTGGTGCCTGTTTGCTGATGTTTAGCAGGTACTTAAATTTATCTTTAAGGGAAGACAGCACAGGCAGGATGAGAACTACATTGTGTTGGCTGCTAAACAATCGAGTAAGAATTGCTGTCCCAGACAGAAAACAACCCAACCAAACAGAACTTCAACCAATTCAGAACGTTTATTTCTAGAAGCTGAACTGTCACGACCTAAGGCCCGTTCATAAAAACCTGCATGCTGCCACAACACACGCGGGTCACATCACTAACGACTGTATTTTCAAGTAAAAGAACAGGAAGCAAGACAAAGAATTAGCATTGGGGAAATCCACAAATGACTTGGGGCCCTCTACAGATGCAATCCTGCTTTATCACCTCCGACACTGAAGTGCTGTCAGATACACAGATGCCATGACAGACTTTGCTTTTGCTTCAAACATCTACATGACTCAATGGATCTCCTATCCCCAATACTAACTCCTTGGCAGACACACTGAGGTTAAAAAAACAAAAAACTAATCATATCTCACAAAAAGCTGGAAAAAAATTAGAAATTATGAAGAAGACTATTTGAAATATGGATTTCCACGTGCTGTCATTAATGATGGACCTCACCATAAGGGTACATTGCAGCTTGAGATATTAGCTAATGCTAGCATGAAGCCATCACAATTAGCAAAACGTTTAAGAATTAAGCACCCAGAACACGAGGACAAGTCTACAATTTCTTCAGCACAGTTTCAAGTCATGCAACACTTCATATAGTGCTTCACTGGAAAGAAAAATGTAAAAAAATTAAAATCCCTGAACTTAATGATAAACCTTCAGAAGCTTCTTAATTTTTTTTTAAAGAGACAAAGCTACATAACATTGGGGAAGCCCTTTCTGCTGTAGTAAAAAGAATGGCTGAAACACGTGGAAAACACAACATTCCTTTGTCAGCAAATACTGCTGGAAGATGCTTAGAAAACAGCCAAAGGAGCAAGTATTGAAATTGTGCAGTGTGGAAGGTTTGTTTGAACAGTTCTAGTTCTTATTGCATACTTCTTGAAAGCAAAGGCTTTCAGCAGCCTTTCTGTATTAATTGACATGGCTATCAAGTTACTAGCCAAATTTAAATCCATTCTACCTAACAAAAAGCAAGGTATATGAAATAAGAATCAATGGGATTTCAGTTACTCAGTTCTCTTGTTTTCCTGTAAGGAATCCCACAAAACAAGGCATTAAAATAGCAGGAGACCTGGGCAGAAGAGACACACTTAAAGATTTAGCATCCGAACTATGGCTGCCTTTGCAATAACATTGCAATAGAATCGCAGGGTTTTGGCAGCCAAGAGTTGAGGCAGAAAAAGACCTTGCTCGTGGCACAAGTGTGTGGTTAAGGTGAACAGCAGTAGCTACTGGAGACTATCACAGACAAACAAAACCTGCAACCATTTAGAAGGGTAGAGGTGTCCTGAGGAACTACTACTGAAGCAACTCTCAAGGCAGGACTATTCATAGTCTCGTGACAGTCACATACCATAGTCACAATAGTGACTCCATAATGACTGTGAAAACGCTGCAGGAAAAGATGTGTTCCTACTTAATGCTATTATCTTCCCTTTCAAAACCTGAAGTTTAAAGCATCAAAAATGCAGTCTGTGCATAAGGGCAAAACACCCTGTTACTTAAGGCTGAAAGCTGAAAATTAAAATCAAAACACTACATTCCATGGGGATCTTACCACAATCAGCAATGGCCTTGATTTCTTGGGAATTGTATTACAAGCCTACCAGGTCACTTAAGGCAGTGCTGTCCTAAGATTCTTTGATCTCACACTCTTCTCAGCAACAGATTTGTGAGCACACACACCCCAAATATGCATATTTTTAGTTATACACATATGCTACTGTACTAATATGTACATTATAAAACATACACAAAAATAGAAATTAGGATGATAAAAACACTACTCAAAAAAATTATATTTCTTAACAAAACCCCTTGTTACTCTCATTTAAAATGATCTTTTAGTGAGACTTGTGATTAAATATATGTCACTTGAAAAAGAAAAAATAATCATGGTTTAACACTTTGGTACAGCTATTCAAAGGTCTAAGTTCAGTTTGTTTTAATACTTGGTTTAAATGGCTGTCATCGCTGAAAAAGACACTTCATGAAGACGGATCCAAATGGAAGAAGTAGTATGTTGTTAGTTGTGCTTACTAAATCATGATACTTGTTTTCCACTCTCATATACTAATTATGCAAAAGTTTTTCTTACAATTCCTCTACTAGATTTCCATTTTCCCTGATGTCAATCAGTTGTTACTGAAAACCAGTGGGAAGATGTTGCATTCTCGTGTTTAACAGATGCATTCAAAACACCCAGAAATTCTTGTAGAAGATTTTTTTTAAATAGGCTAGGAAATTCTGTTTCCAAGCCTTTAAAGTGTTTAGATTTGAGAGAATTTTTGTAGGTGACACATTTTCAGCAACAAAATCAGGTAGGAACAGAAACATTTCCAAACATCTGTTTTCCAAACAATCTCTGTAGAGTGAGTTTATTTTGAAAAGCAGCTACTTTCTTGCTCACTCTTAAAAAGATAATCCCTTCCAAGTGAAGTTCATGTTAAGTGTGGGGTGTTTTTTGTTGGGTTTTTGGGGTTTTTTTAAGTATCTGCTAGATAGCGTATTACTGACAGCCACTTAGCACAGAAAAGGCTAGCAAATTTCCAACAGTTGTCTTTGTGGACAAGAAATATATAATGCACCTTGCCACAAGAAAACAAGCAAACCTCAGTGTGGGAATGTGACTTGTGTGGTCGATCCCCATCTCACTACCAGGTATTGTAAAGTTCCTACTGTTTAAAGATCTTGTTTTTATGAAGTTAACTGCATCAGTGACATCCGGTAGCACTTTGTACTACCTCCAACTGTGCTGCAATAGCTTGCCTATGAATGATCCTGTGAAAGAATCTTATACCACAATCCAGCCTTTCATATTTTTTTATTCTAGTCAAAGCAGACACTCCATCAGTGATTGCACTTGCAACAGTTCTCCATAAAACATTCCTATTAAAGAAATAATTTACTGTTGAGAATGTTGAGTCTTCTCCAGTACATCTTTCCTGAAATGACTTGCAAAAAAGTAGCTCCCGGTGTATTTTGTCACTGAAACAATCCTGCATCTACTGTACGCTGAGACACCTTAGAAATAGCTGTGCTATCAAAGAACAGTACCACAAACCTCCCACACTGCACAAGTTAGTCTATTAGCAAGAGAACAAACAGCACTTCCCTAAATCTTCTCAAGGAGCAATTTCATTAAATATTTACATAAGAGCTCAGGCAACCATCAGTTGTTGGGATGGATGGGCCTCTGCCTTAAACCTGGCAGCAGCAAAAAAAGTTGTTCGGATAGCACAAGTGATACTTCCTCCTTCCCCCCTCAAAAATACTAGCAAGAAATCTGGGCTTTCTAACTGCACTCACACTACATGGTCGCCTACTGAACAGAACTGTTCTTCTCCTCAAGATCACCAAGCTCCAAACAATTAATTTCCATGGTACCAGAAGGCTTTGTGTTGATGTGGGATGGTTTGCTGAATGCTACAATGGAATTTTTCAAGAGTGAACAATTTTCTTTCAGGACCAGGCACACAGCGATGGCTAAGCATGTTCCGGAAGGAGTTGACCATTCTGAACAAAACAAGAGGCAGTACATAAAAAGAAAGGAGAAAGTCTAAGTGTCTTCTGTCCTCCAACTCCCCAAAGCTATGGCTGCAGGCAGCACCACTAACAGACTATCTTCCTGCTCCTGGGAAAAGTTAATTTTGTTCAGCCTGGCCCTTGCCTTCTTGGCTCTCTAAGGACAGAGAGAAGATAAAACATCACTCACCCATGCAGCACCTGTGAACTCATTTCAACTGACCCCTTAAATATCCATGTCCTCTACGTACAAAGACCTCAGCCAAGGCTTGTTACATACACTGCAACCCCCCCCCTTCACTGTGCCTGGGTTTGTTGTGTACTTAATCCATAGGCTGGTCTGTCCCATCTCACCAAGCAAAGTTCAGTTAACTACCCTTCATTCACAGGTTTCAATCTCTGTACATTCAGTTATGCTTCTCTTCACCTCAGCTGCTTTTAAGTCTTGTTAGCATCACAGTGCAGCTGAACAGGCAACCCAGCTGAAATCAGTTATCTAGATCTTACAACTGTAAACACAGCCACGGGGTGGGTTTTTTTCCTTTTTTTTTTTTCTTAATAAAAACCCCACACACCAAAACCACAAAAACCCCACAGAATTTTTCAAGGTTGGTACATACAAGATCTTGGTTTCTCACGTGGACTCTGTACATCCTCAGCTGTTGCACATGACATTTCCAAAGAGTACTTTCAAAATCACAACTGAGTGATCTCCTTTCCCACAGCCTTTGCTTTTTTATGCTGAAGTTGAACTTTCTCTCTTCCTCCCTGTAATGGTGCTTCCTTATATTGCAACAAAAAATAATTTAATAAAGTCTTTTAATCCAAAGGGTGAAAATTACAAGGAAGAACCACAAAACTTGCAGGCTACAAGAAACTCCAGCATTCAAGTTCAGCTTACTGATCTCATTTGTTATATACACATTTGTACCCCCATTGCTGAATTCTGACTCTGTCCTGCTATTTCAAGATTTTTATCTTGTCTAAGCATTACCTGCTTCAGTCCTACACCACTACCACATTCCTGCCACTATCCCTCCCCTTAGATTATTATCACCTATGGGTGTTCTTTTTCAACGAGGATTATCATTTGTTAAATATTTACAGCCTGCCTTTGCTGCTTCTATTCTCTCTGCCAAGTGCAACCTTGTCGTTTCCTGCCATGAAGTATTTTGCACATTTAAACTGAACATTGGCAAAAGGCACCTGCTGTAAATACCTTTGAGGCTAATTAATGCTTCCATCTGTACAAAATCAAGCCTGATTTTTACTATAAATTCTTCAAACTGTTTTATGCTCACCTATTTGTCATCTATACCCAAACTTGACATCTCACACTCCAGAAAAAGCACAGCTTTCCCACTAGTACATACCACCAGTGTAAACAAGCCACAGTATAATCTAGATGTAAGGCAGCTGAAACAAAGGGTCATTTACCATATTATATATACACACACCAATTCCAAAGACAGTTGAGATCCTTAAATGAAAAGACACAAATACATCAGAAAAGCATCACACAACCCTAATCCGAAGAAAATCCTATTTAAGATATAGCACCGTGCCAAAAGCTTCAACAAAACACTAAACACTTTGATATGCTGTAGCAACAGTTCTCTCTACCACTGCTGACACGTAAATTGTCACTCTACATGAAAGACTAAACAGCCCATGTAGGACCATTGATTATCACCTCAACCGGTAATGGCTGTGACTCAGAAGGAGAGCCTCCTGCTCATTCCTGGGTTACATATCAGTTTGTCATAGAGATGAGACATCTCAATCCTACAGAAGTTGCCCGACAGAAAAAGACAAGACTCACTTACAATTGACTTAGGTTCACACTTACTTCCGGCTGCCCAAACACAGAAAGATGAGCTACCTACTAAAAATGCAAGGAAGGCAATTTCAAGCTCCAGTCTAGCCCATTTCTTGGCAGAGATTCAACTGGTTGCTGCCAAGTAAAAGGACTACAAGTAACAAGTCAGCACTGTAGCACCATAAAGATATTTTAAGACAAGACTTATTGTTGTATGGTCACCCTCACCTTGTGAGGTCACCAGTACATTTTCTAGCTTTATGAATATACTTAAGTAAAAAGACACTGGAGCTTTAAGAAATTGAGGGGGTGGATCTCTGGGGATGGAATCCCAGCTAGCAAACAGAAGTGGAAAATTTTAAAACATTATCACAATTCTTTCAAGTACACAGGCTAATTCAAACCTCATTTCCAGATAAGCATGTGGGCACACAACACACACGGGGAAATGGTCCTGGGACACTACTGTGAAATGGGTTTTCAGCAGCGTTAGCAGAGACAGAAACCTAGAAAATTCAGTGTTCATAGTCACAAGTCTGGCACCAAAATAAACCACAGTCTCCTCACCACTCTTGCTATGCCTAAACATGCCAGTCTCACTCAAAAGGCACATCTTGACTCAGAGAGAAAAGGCCACAATTCTCTAACCATTGATCAGATGCAGGATTTCATCATCCTGCAGCTCAGCCTAGCACATCTGAGGATCCTGGGCTACCTTCAAAGTAACCAGAGACTGTCTCTGAAAAAAAAATGGATTGTTTAATCACAACTTTAAAATTAGGCATAAAAGAATTTAAGACATAACGTGATCTCTATAATCTTCATCTCATCCACAGAGTTTCAAAAGTCTACATTATTCTGTTTAACACAGCCTCTGGAATTTGGGAGCCAGGCTACTCTGGGAAAAAAAAACCCTCTGCTTCACAATATGCATCTCCCTTCCCTCAAAAGTTCTTCAGTTCAATTGAATTTATACTCTTATAACCACGTGTGGTTAAAAGCACAACCTGAGAAGCAAAGGCCTGACAAAAGCAAACAAATAAAACCTAATATGCCAAGTACTACCTATTAAGACAGCATCCTCTCACTGGCAACACCACCCAACCATTCCGTTTACCGTTCTCAGTTTGCATCAGTACTCTGTTGTCTGCAGGAACATGCACGAGCAGACTTGCCAAACCTTTTAAAGATTCAAGAGCAGAGGAGGAAAAAAAAAATTGAAAGCTGGGTACAGTGGCCTGTAAACACAGTCACACTTCTTTCCTAATTATGGCCTCTCCTAATTACAGTGTAAACGCAGCATCTGGATAAGCCCTTAGTGGAAAACTGCATATTTAGAAAAAAAAAAGATAAAAAAAATCAGGATGCCTACACATCTGGCATTTTATTAAAATCTGCAGTTCAGATAGGACTAGGAGCCAAGAATTACTTCAAATAGCGTTTTCAGTAGTTTCAATGCTAAAATTATGCTTGGAATGATGATTCAACAAATGGTATTGCTCACATTTGATGAGCATACAACACCAATACCTTGTCAGCTGACACTACAATGCCACAAGAATAAATGGAGGTGCACGTCTGTACTGCTGTCAAGCTGTGGTGACCACTCCAGCACTGGCAATTTCGGAAGCTGCCTAGCCCTTGCATTTGCATAGCTTTAACAGGTATAGGTTATACAGGCAAACACATAAATGGGACACGATCCAATTATTAATGCTTCAGAATATAATTTCTGCACAGTCAACCAAATAAGAAAGTTCTCACAGGAAAATGCTTAAGTCATCGTGAAGATTACGCAGTTCAAGCTATGCCACAGTCAGATAGCTGTCTCAAAGCCACTCCTCACTCTCCAAAATCTTGGATCTACTGTAGTCATGTTTTGGACCAGTTATAGCTATTAGATGCATTTCCTAATATAAGTGGAATTCAGTGATTAGACTTCCTTCATCATTTACAAGCTAAGTAAAACTGTACAACAAAACAATCTCAGAGTAAAATGACTTAATCCTTTCTGGTTCACATGTAAGTTGATCTTTCTCAACATCACCAACTCCTAAGCAGTCTATCCACTACACATACACCAAAAAACCCTCTTGCCTGCTCAGGCGCTACTAGAGTGCAATGGCAACATTTCAAATTAACTTACACTGTACCACATTCCATTACATGATAGCATGCAACAGGTGTTACTCTAAGAACACACAGGACAATTATTCAGGGAAAACTGCTATAATTTGAATGATAAAATGAGCAGCTATCCTATATGAAACTGCCATAATCTTTATCAGATTTTATACAGAGATTCGGAGCTTGAATATTGCTCAAGTTTGTCACAGTTAACCCAGAGACTTCAGTTGGCAACCAGAAACAAGAAATAGTCTTATCTTACTTGAGCTCAAGAATTTTGCCACCAAGAGATAAACTAGAGGAAAATTCCACTTAACCTTTTAGTTCTGCAGTGACCGGCGAAATCAGCAAGGTATTATGAAACCCATGAAATGCACTTCCCAGTGGCAAGAGATTCCCCTCATCCAACTTAATTCATAGTTAAGCTAGCAAGCAACTGTACTGTTAGAAGAACGGCTGACCATTATCTCAAACAGATAGGAAAGCTTTTCATACACTACCATTTGTAAGGTATTTCTGGCTAACATCAACAGCTTGCACTCATACTTGGAACACACTGCCACACATATGACTAAGTGATGTTTTATGTAAGCAAGAGCAATCTCAGAAGTATGATGCTTGTTTGCTTTTTAATTATATGGATTTATTTTTTTTCAAAGCTATAGAGCTCTCCTGACAATGCAGAACCCCTAACACCTTTAAATAACATATTCGCAAACTCAGAACTGGCTTTCTGGTTTGAAACTTCCTATGGCTCAAACTCAGTTCTAAAATACAGGTCTGTAAAATGAACTTTTAAAAGATGTGGATGAAAGTGGGCAATTTAATCTGACAGCTTTTTCAATAAATTAACAATCCCATGATCCTTCTAACCAGACACTGCAGCAGCATTTTAACACACATAAATTAGAGCCTAAATAAATTGAAGTGTGACAAAACCACTACAAAAGGCAAGCAGAAAGACAGCAGAGGCCCCAGCTCCCAGCCAGGTGTCGGCACACGGTGATCAGGCAGCAGCACTGTGTTTGAGATCTCTAGTACCTTCCTAAGACTACGCCCCGCATCCCACAGCCATCTGTTGGGTGGCATGGAAGAAAGAGAGGTGCCAGGGCACGCACAGGGACTCCATTCCACTTTGTAGACAGGCCTTCCACAAGCACGCATCTCCACCTCGCACCAAAGGGGGTTTTGTGCTTCGACCAAACAGGGGCAGGAAACCCTGCCTCAGCAGGGCAGGTAGCCCAGGGCAGCTGGCTGTGTGCGTGCTCACAGGTCGGTGCTGGGAACGGGGAGGCCGCAGAGTGGCACGGCTCACCCATCCACGCATCTCTGTCCACGCCATGCAAGGGCAGACGCGTCCTTCCCTCCCCTCTGCTGTGGCCCTGCAGAATCAGCCCGCGATCCACTTCCAACCTGGGCTGTCCCGCGGGTCTGGCAGGAAAAGGTGGACAGATACACGAATGTAGATACACACGCATACACAGGTCGCACTGCTGTCCTTGGGAGGTTGTCGCTTTGCAACGGGTTGCAAAAAAGGTCTTTTTCTCCATTGCAGTCGACGGTAGCGTCCAACGTCAAACAGCTCCTGTCCTCTCGGGCAAACCCACTCTGCGACCCAGCCACACGAAGCTCACCTAGACAGGCTGTGAGGAGCCGTCCAGCCCAGCACCTCCCTCCCGTACCAACCCTACCCAGTACAAGGCGGAATCCCAACGGACCGCGTTTCCCTCCCACCCCGGCCCAGCTTCTGAGAGAAGGAAGGTGAGCCAGCGCCGCTCTTCCCTTGCCGGGGCTGAGCCGGCCCAGCGGCAGAGCCCCTGCCGGGCCGCGGCAAGCCGCGTACCCGCACTGCATGGGGCTACCATTGCTGTCCGCCCTGGACCAGCAACTTGTTGGGCGGGCAGCGCTCGGCGCGGGTGAGGCTGTGCCGGACGGGGGCAGCTCCCGCCTCCCACCGCGGAACGGGCCACCGACAGCTGCCGCCTGCCCGGCTAGGGGCAACGCCGTGCCCGCACGCGAAACGCCTCGGCAGCCGAGCCGCCGCGGGCACAGTGCAGCTCCGCGCTCCCGCCGGTCAGCCCTACGCGGAGTCTTCCCCCTCTCAGCGGCTCCGCACACACCACACGCTCCATGCAACGTGCAAAGGCAGGGCAGGACAAGGGGATCCTCGCGGGCTCCTACCAGGAAAGGCGTTACTGGAGCACTATAAAGCGCCTAAGCCCCGCCGCTCGCTTCCTTCCTTCCTTTCCCCCCCGCTCGCTCGCTGCCCGCTCCCGCCTGCTCCGCCGCCACTGCGGACTCCAGGCGCGGACCCCCACCGGGGAGGGCAGGAAACGCGTCATCACTCCGGGACCGCTCCACCGCTCCTCGCCCGGCACGGCCCGGCCCGCTCTGCCTCTCCTCGGCCCACGCCGCGAGCAGCCCCACGGCGCACGCTCGCCCAACGCTGCGGTGCACCCGGAGAACGGCGAGAGTGGATCCCCGCCCGCCTCAGTTGTCTCGTTGGGCCGAGGGCTTCGGGGCCGCCTTACCTGGCTATGGGAGAGAGGCACCTCCGCCGGCAGTGGCCCGCACCGAGGCGAGGAGGTGACGTCGTCCCCCCGCCACCCGTCCAGGACCACAGGCACTGGGGGAACCACGGCTCCTTATGGAGAAGGAGGCAGAAGACCAGAGGAGTCCGGCATTTTTCACCGCGAGAAAGGAAAAAAAATAAATACACAGGAGATGGCGAGCGGCGGGAGACGCCGCTGCCTGCACAGGGGCTGCTGGGGAGGCGCGAGCCGCCTGGCCCCTCAGGCAGCGCGCGCGCGGCCTCGCGCCTCCCGTCACCGCCGCTCGCGCCGTTGGTTGCGCGGACGCGCGCGGTGCGGTGGCGCCCGGCGAGCTCCCGCCCTGACAAACTAACGCGTGTGCCGCGGGCACCCCACAGGCCACTGCCGCTTTGGCCAGCGCCCTTAGAGCAAATCCGGCCTCACCGCCCACACCTGTTCCCTGAGCCGGGGGGTGCCGGCCGCTTCCTCCCGCCACTGCTGCTGCTGGGCCTGGCCGCACTCACCCCCCCGCCTCCCGCCGCCGCCCAGCCGCCGCCCGCCGCTCTCCGCGCCGGCCACGCCGCCTCCTCGCTGCCCGCAGCCGCCGCCGCGCCGCGCACCAGGTGAGGAGCGGCCTCGGCCGTGCCCCCTGGACCTGCCTCCGGTGGCAGCGGAGACCTGCCACCTTTCTGAGCCACCGTCGGGGTCCTCCTGCTAGTGCTCTTTAGGTCGCTTCTGGAAGGTGCCGCTGTCTGGGGGCTTTCCTGTTTGGAGTGAGGCCTGGGGACCCTGCCCATCTACCCTGCCCTGGGCAACAGGCACCCTTGTCCCTGTCCGTCCGAGCGTGTCCTTCCACCTTCGTATTCAGCTCATAGGAGTTAATCCAAGTAATGTGCCTGAGTCCTTTCCCCATTCTTGTCATGCACCACATTACCCTGAGGACTAGGAAGACATCTGGGGGCTTTACTCCTTGCCCTCGCATCCCACCCCACTGCAGGGCCCATGGTATGTGCCACCTTGACGGTGTCCCGTGAGGAGACCCTGGTGGCCCCCCATCCCCTGAAGCGTGCGCTGCTTTCACCTTCTTCATCCTCTTCTGAGTACCACAAACTCGTGCAAGACGAGCAGTTTCCATCCCAACAGAGCTGTGTCATATGACTGGGGTCAAAAAGAAATGTGTAAAAGTTTTAAACTCCCTGAAGTAATTATATTGCTCTGTTGTCTCCAGATACCTCCTGTACGATGTGAACCCTCCTGAAGGGTTCAACCTTCGCCGAGATGTCTACATTCGCATTGCTTCCCTTCTAAAGACCTTGCTGAAAAGTGAAAACTGGGTGTTAGTTCTGCCTCCCTGGGGACGTCTTTATCACTGGCAGAGCCCTGATATCCTTCAGGTCCGGATCCCTTGGTCAGAGTTCTTTGATCTTCCAAGCCTCAACAGGAACATCCCTGTCATTGAGTATGAGCAGTTCCTTGCAGGTAGGGCATGGAATCATACAGTGTACAGTAGACTAAATATTTGAGGTGGTTTCTTCACAGGTTTATTCTTATATGTGAAATAAAAAAAGAGTTCAAGGTGGCCAGAGGAATGATGGGAAATAATTTGAGTAATAAACCACTAGGATGAGATAACCCAATAATTTGACAGCTCATTTGATGTAGCTCTGTCAGCCCTTTGGCTTTCCAGGGACCATGGAGAAAGACAGTTAATGCCTCCGGTTGAAGTCACCGGTACTTCTGTGCCACTTTGGCCACAGTAACAACCCTATAAGGAGTGAGAGGCAGCCTGTCAAAACACAGACAAACCACCTTTTTCTGGAGGTGGTGGGGCAGTAAAAGCTGTACAGCTGGTTCTTCAGTGAAATTGCTTTTTCATCACCAACGCGGCACATGCTCAAAGTACTTATCCCCCGGGGTTTTTTTTGTACAAAACAGCATACAGGAGAGAAGCTTTCCTTAAGAACATGGAAACTGTGAAGTCAGGTCCTTTAGGATTTAAGGCTATGTTGACCTAATCACCAAATGCCAAAATCTGGAGCAGTGTCACAGACTTTTTCAACAAAGGAAATAAAGGTCAGCAAGTGTCACACTCTGCAAAGAGTTCTGAAGGGATCATTGTCCCCTGCCTTTCAAGAAAAAGCATTTAGAAGCCCTAAAATGTAGGGGAAGAAGGGTTTGTACTTATGCTTTTCCTGGAGGCACTCTTCCCATAGCAGCTGCCAAGAGTACTGAAAACTTCTGTGCTTCATGGTGTGTCTTACCCAGCTTTTAAGTTAAACTTTCCATGGCGATTCAGTTCTGTTGGGCACATTAAATCATGCATAGCTGGGTGTGAGTAGCATACTGTCACATCCCCTTTTAGCTTTTCTGGCTCACACAGAACTTCCTTTCCCCTTTGAGAGGGAAAACAGGGAGGAGAGGGAGTAGTGTAATAGTAGCACTTCTGGCAGATGTTTAGCTGCATGTAGTGCCAGTTTGTCCCTTTATCATGTGTTTTTTCATGCTCACAAATGCTTTGCTTTCTGCTCAGAGTCAGGTGGGCCCTTTATTGAACAGATTTATGTCCTGCAAGGCTACGCAGAAGGATGGAAAGAAGGAGCATGGGAAGAAAAAATAGATGAAAGGCCATGCATTGATCAGCTTTTGTACTCTAAAGACAAACAGGATCACTACAGGTAACATCTGGCAGTCCCTGTGGTCTTCTCCTTAGCTCAGATGTGTGCTTGCTCTAACAGAACAGATGTGTGCGACTGTTGCGGTGTTGGCTGTGAATCTCTGGATGCTTTGGGTTCACTTGGGTTTTAAAACCCCACCAATAATAAAGTGTTATCGTGGTACTAGAAGATCTAATTTTACACAGTTGTCGTTTCACACCAAAACAATATAAAGGAGCTGGCTGGTTTATTTACATTTTACATCATCTTTCTAGGGCTTACTCTTAATTTGTTTCATTATACATATGGCATTAATTTAAAATACAAGCCTGTGAATGAATATTTTCCCTTTCAGGGGATGGTTCTGGGGTTATGAGGAAACACGAGGCCTAAATCTTGCTTGTTTGTCTGTCCAAGGATCTGCTTCTATTGTGGCTCCCATCCTTTTGCAGAACACTTCAGCACAGTGAGTTGTCTTGTGTTGCTATTTATTCTTGTAATAGGTGCTCAGAAACCCGTTGCCAGTTGGGGAGAGCAGGGGGAACTTACAGGCTGTGTCCCACTGTTGTGGTACTTCATTGCGGAGTTATTGCTACCCATTAAAATCATTGCAAAAGGAATTTTCACTGTAAGAATTCCATCCTCAGTAGCGTGAGCTGCTTATCCCAGTACCAAAGTATTTCCAGTCAGCTGTGACCCTGTAACAACTGAAGACATTGCAGCAAAGCAGAAGCTGCTGGTGTACAGGGGAGAACAGGAAGAGGAGATAATCACTCTCTGTGAATTCATCAAGGGTGTAAATCCAAAGGAGAAACACAAACTCTGTAAGCTGAAGTGCAGTTTTGCCACGAGAGCAAACGCATCCTCAAAACTGACATCAATGCAGTTTAATTGTAAATGAGATGAAGGTTTGCCTAAGCAGAGCACTGGGGATCTATAGTACCTCCCGCTGGCAGTGGAGGAAGCAAAGTCCTGGTTTTTAACAGGCCTGTTCTATTTGTAGGAATCACACCATAATCTTTTTCAGTGACAGCAGAAAACTGAATTAAATAAGCCATAGAGGTGTCTCTGTGTTTAGCTCTACAGTGAACTCTTTCATGGCAACTGACAGAGTTCTGGTGATGAGGGAGGTCAAGTGAAAAATTAGAAGTGGTGCCCAAGTATTCCTAACACACCTTATCTGTCAGGCACAAGTAGGAAGAAATGCCAATGTAACACGATGAAGGGCAGCTGCAGTGACTCATGTTAAAGTCAGTCTAGTTTAGTGTGTGAAATCCAAGAGTGGCTAAAGTCAGATATCTGGGGAAAAGTGTAAGAACGGGGCAGGTGTGTGTAATACCTCCCCAGAGCCCTGTCAGTGCCCTTCAGATTTGTGAGCCAAAAGTGTCTTTCCTGTCTTTAATATCCTTCAGTGAGCACATGGGTCTGTGCAAGCTTCCCTCTGAACCCCAGTGCACACTGTTAGCATTCACAAAATCTTGGGACACTAGTTTTGCACCTTAACTGTGCATCCTGTGAAAACCCACCTCCTTTTATAACTCCTACCTGCAAGTTTCGTCTGATGACCCCTATTTCATGTAGTGGAAGAGGCAGTGAACAAACAGCTTTTCCCTATTCACCTCCACACCATTCATGATTTTACATCTCTCTATCGTGTTTCCCCTCGGTAGTCTCCTCTGCAGTGTGAAGAGTCCTGGCTTCAGGAGTTGTTCTTCGTGTGAAAGCTATTCCATGCCTTTGGTCTTTGGAAAGCTGTTCCATACCTTTACACTTCAACTGGATCCTGCACGTGAGTGTGGGTAAACCCCGTACACAGGCATAGAATGATGTGCTCTGTTTAGTGTGATCATCTTTTTCTAGTCATTCCTAGTAAACCAGTTCTGGTTTTTGGCCTCTGATGAGCATTGTCTTGACATTTTCATCAAAGTCTCCTCATTCCTGACCATCGATGGCTAGCATAGAGCCCTGCAATTATCAGGTGAAGCCAGGGTATTTTTTTTACTATATGCATCCCCAGGGACACTTCCCACTAGACTGGGTTGCTCCAAGTCCCATTCAGCCTGATCTTGAACATTTCCATGGAGGGGGCTTCCACAGCTTCCCTGGGCAACCTGTGCCAGTGTCTCGCCACCCTCATAGTAAAGAATTTATTCCAATATCTAATCTAAATCTCCCCTCTCAGTTTAAAACTGTTACCCTTCGTCCTATCGTTATGCTCCCTCATGAAGAGTCTCTCCCCATCTTTCCTGTAGCTCTCTCATTAGGTACTGGAAGACTGCAGTAAAGTCTCCCCAGAGCCTTCTCTTCTCCAGGCTGAACCACCCCAGCTCTCTCAGCCTGGCCTTACAGGACAGGTGCTTCAGCCCTCAGATCATCTTTGTGGCCCCCTCTGGACCTACCTGAGCAGGTTCAGAGTCCTAAAGGTCCAGGTGCACTTCTTTAGTTCCTCACAACTGGCCTTTGTCTTTGCTGCTCTGAGCGATTTAAAATGATCCTCAAGCTGTGTCACCTCAAAGTTCACACCCTTTTTTAGGTTGTTTAGGAATATGGTGACAAGCAGATCCCTTCCACCTGAGACCTCCCTCTACAGTGAGAACTTGACACTTATCCCTGTCTTTAAACTTTTATTTAATCCATGCAAGGACATTCCCCCTGTGCCATTGCTGTTAAGTTTTCTTTTCACAAAGAACCGTCGGGAAATCCAGGTGGGCAATGTCAGTGGGATTGTCCTGACCCGTGTGTGTGCTTTTGTCTTCAGAGTGCTCTGATTGCTCAGAGTTCAGAGCTCCATGTTGATGCTTCTCCAATTTACTTTAGGTTTCCATTATTTCTGGGTTTTATAATAGTTGCTATTAAGATGTCCAGTCCTGACATCAGCTTTATGACTGTGCTGCATCCCAGACCTCCCCAAGGGTGTTGTTAGAATGCTGGCATCACGTTTGCTGTGCTGCAGTTTTAAGTGAGAAGTTACATGCCAGAATTAGTGGCGCAGCTGCTTCATCCTTGAGTTCCTTGACAGCTGTTGGGTGAATTCTGCCCAGTGTTGGCCATTTTTTGGTTCATTTTGTCAAGCTGTTCCATCACTGGACACTTCCTGTGGATACTTTGGTTTGAGATGCATCCTCTGATGAGTTTTCCTGTAAGAAGTGGTACTGGCATGTGACTCTTCCCAGCTCCTCCACTTAGCACACAGCTCCAAAAAATTACATTAGCTGTTTCTGTCATGACATTGCCATCTCTTAAGTGCTTGTTAAGCCTTTTGTTCCCTTTTTCTTTGTCATTTATCAGGAAGATTTGTCATTAGGTTGAAGGCCTTTATTTCTTGCTGCTTAAATTCTTTTTTGACCTTCCTTATTGTCTTTTTTTCTGTTTAACTCCATGAAGGTTATGAGCCCTTCTGTTTTCTTCACGTGGACACTACTTCTGCCTTGTGATGTAGTCTCCTTTCTGAAACTGATTGCTAATGGCTTTCCTTTGGCCATTGTTGATCCAGTCGGATGTTGCAGATGAGCACGTTTATGGCCACGGTCACAGAGTAGCTCTTCCACTGTGAGATTTTGGTTGGTGTCTTGCTGCTGCTCAAGATGATGTCAGGAGCTACTCCCTGCTCAGTTGGTTCGTGGAACCATCTTTGACAGTGTCTCAAACTGCAGTCGCTTAGTCACATCCTGCTGTGACACTTGCCCAGATCACCTGGAGATAGTTGAAATCTCCAATAGCTGTGGTGACTTGTGCACCGTGGCCTCTCTGATCTCCCATATTGTTCTTCTGGCCAGACAATCAGTTGTGTGGTCCTAGTACTGTATTACTGCTCTTCAGGTGTGGTCACTTACAGGAATCTTCCTGGTATATTTAGGTTATTCATCTGATTCCCCTCCAGGCTTCCTGTTAAATGCAGCGCTGCTTCTTCACCATCAGAGTCTGGTCTATTTTCCAGGTTATCTGTGGCCTTGTCTGCAAGTGTCCAGCTGATTATCAACTGATTATCATTTTGGCAGAATAAGATCCAGATAATGAGCTTGACCCACTTCAGCAGAAACATTTTTCTGTGTGCTCACTCACATTTGTGTGCTCAGAGCACAAATGAAGCCTACGTTCCCTATGCTCATGGATACTCCCAAAATCTCTTCTGCTTCTTAGAAGTTGGATAGTGCTGTTGTGTTTCCAATACATGATCCTGAACTGTGTGTAGTTATGAAAAGCACAGGCTGTTTCCATGCTAATAAAGAATTTTGGGTTTAAAATTTGTGCTTAGTTGCTAACACGGGTTTCTGTAGCATCTGTGTGTTCTTTGATCTCTTGTTTTATTGTAGGGCATTTTATTCCACCCCTTCTCTGGTTTTGCTTTTGTGAGCATGACTCGTGCTTCCTCCAAGAGGCTCTCGTGTGCTCTGAGGCTGAGCATCCTCTCATAGGTTGCTTCTCCCCTCTGGCTTACTGTCCCTGTTGGCAATCTTAATTCTCCAGCAGCAGCAATTGTGAGGTCTACATGAGGGACTGTTAATACTTGTTTGTGTTTAACTGTCAGAACTGAGAGCACCATCATTAAGGCAGAGGGCAGGAGCATGCAGTGGCATAGTTCCCTTCTCTCCCCAGTAGGCCTTGGGTCACAACTGGCTCTATACAGAAGAGGTTGGCAGCCTGTCCCTCCTTCCCTGCGCTCCCTTTTGCAAACAGGTCATGGTCTGTGCTTTGTCCTGGCAACTGTATAAAGAAACATCATCATGTACATTCTATTCCTAAGGGAACTGCACTCAGTTTTACAATTTTTAATAGGTCAGTGATGTTAGACAGAGCTGAAAACCTTCTTCATGACCACTACGGAGGGAAAGATTATTGGAATGTGAGTATTTCCCAGTCAGCTTCTCTAGACTTTCTGCTTGGTTCTGATAAAAACTCAATAACCAATATATGCTTCAGTTTTGCCTCATGTTTCTTTCCTTGAAAGTAACTTGTATCTTACATTTCAGCAGTGCTAAAGATGGGCTTCAGGCTGCTGTGGATGAATGTAATATGGGAATTTGTCCGTGGTGTTTAGAAGGACCTCTCCTATCTGCAGTCAGAAGGGAACTGCCTTTGTGCAGTTTCTTGTCCAGTCAGCCTCAAATTAGTCTTTTAAAAAGAATTCCCAGAAGTGCTCAGTGTTGTCCTCCCTGTCTCCCCATTGGCTTTGGTGGCAAAATTCCCATGGGTTTCAGGGTAACACTGAGTGCTTTGGGAGAGACCCCTTCTAAGGGTTTATGGTAAAATAATTCCTATGGGAAAAGTTTTAAGACAAAGTTAAAGGTTCAGACACAGGAAAACAGAGCCACGATAGGGAGTGCTTGATATAATGAACATTTCTAAGAGAAAGGGACTGTCATGACACTGTGAAACGAGTTACATAGGCCTCAGTGTTGTGAGAGATAAACAGCTGGGTATTCATGTGGTGTATGGCACACTTTTCAGAAAGAGACCAAACAGTAGTTTGCTAGCTATGAATTTTTCATTGAGAGTGACTTTCCAATGACCACTGCAGGGTGAGCATTCTGCAGCAGACAGTGTGTCCGTCCTCCCTGGATACAAACATTCTGCTGGAGGATTTGGGATGGGATTAGAAAGCAGTGCTGATCTATTTAAAGATGCCAGCAGAGCAGGCTCTGTAATTCCCTTGAATATTTAGAGGGTCATGGATCTCCAGGTACGAGCGTGATGGATCTTATTGAAGACTAAATTGTTCTGTGTCTTACTGAATGATATGGAGGAGGAACCAGTTCAACCACAGCAGGTTTGGCATATGGAGAAAGAGCTGCTTCTGGGAGAAGGTGAAAAAAGGCTGGCAGGTTCTAGTTCCTGCCTCTCTGCTAGAGCAAGGTGAGGGCACAATCATAGTGTCTGTCTTGGAGTGCCAGCAGTGCTCTACCTGGCGTCTCTGCTGTGCAGTGAACTCTGCCCACTCTTGGCTTCACCAAGCTCAGACAAGAGAGGCCATTGGAAACTGAAGAGAACTGGTTCTGTTGCACCTTCTTTGGTGCCTGTCACACGACAGACTGCAGACCTGTGTAAAATTAGGAGCTGGACCAAACTGCCAAGTGTCCTTTGTAAGGCACATGGGATTTCCTTAGTTCTGCTGCGTGTGCCTGTTACTAAGACGGCTTTGTGGGACTGTGTGCAGTGGTAACTACATCACAAAATCAAAATCTCTGAAAGCAGTTATTAGCCCCGGGTGATGGGAATAATTCCTTTCTCATCACTTTTCCACTGAATTTGGTAGGAGCACCTGTGGCTAGACGCCTGATTTTTTTTTTAAGCAGGTTTTATTTGTGTGGGTGTTTTCAAGGTGAAGTCTTTGTGCAGCTTTTGTTTCCGAAGGTGAGCTGTATTCCTGGAGTGTTTAATTTGTCATGTTCTGCGTTCTGTTGTGTAAACACCTACTCCGTACACCTTTGTATTGCAGGGTCAGACGAGTGTGCTGGTTATAAATGCAGCTATGATTTGGGTTAAGCAGTTAAAGCTCAGACGAAAGGTTAGAGATTGCTGTTTGTAGTGCTGTATGGATGTGTCAGAAGTAGCAGCATCCTGGGAGCTCTGTGTACGTGAAACTGGCTCCATTTAGTAATTTTTAGCTCTCCCTTTTTCTGACTCAGCATCTGCTCTTACTCCAACAGACCCGTCGGAGCATGGTGTTTGCTAAACACCTTCGCGTAGTGGGAGACGAGTTTAGGAACAAGTCTCTTCAATCCACAGATGAGGCTGACAGGACTCATTACAAGGAGGACTGGACACAGATGAAGGTAAACTCCTAACAGTCTGCTTTCCGTAACACATGGAATTTTTTATTTTATTTTATGTACTCCTGGCTGTACACGACGGGGAATATTGGAAGATACATGTGAGTCTAGCTTTCCCTGCTCAGATCCAGGAGGATGTGCCTGTCCCTACTGCACCCTCTTCTACCAGGGTACCAGATTGCTGTTACCCTCGTTTCACTGAAGGAAACTTGTGTTTCTTCTTCTATGTGGCATCATCTGTATGTGCAAAGTTCAGCTACAAACTGCCAGTTGTGTATTTGGTCAAGGAGAACAAATGTTCCTTACAAAGATTTCACACTCTAGTTTCTCTGGTATGATGCAGGCCACCTATGATCAAGACACTGCAGCAAGTGTTACAAAATACTGCAAATCCATACATTAAAATTACTTTCTGCAGCTAGCACTTTATCCACAGAGGATGCAGTCAGGCCTTTTCAGTGTGAAAGAACAGCGGTGTTCAAGTTCTAAAGTTGGTTGTTCTTTCTCTCTTAGGTTAAGATGGGCAGAGCTCTAGGTGGTCCATACCTTGGGGTTCATCTCAGAAGGAAAGACTTCATTTGGGGCCACAGAGAAGACGTGCCTTCCCTGCAAGGAGCAGTGAGGAAAATCCGCAGCCTCTTGGAGATGCATAAACTTGAAAAAGTTTTTGTAGCCACTGATGCTGTTGAGGAGGGTATGCAGATTATCTTCAGTGTAGAATTGGTAACTTTTGGCAAGGAGTGCAGCAATTGCCACTTCTGGTTTAGAAGTGACTGGAAGTTCATATGCCTCCATCACTGAGGGGAGTTGAACAGGATTTGGGCCGCTGTTTCCTTCCAGCTGGAGTAGTGGGTATCAAACCATTCCTTTGGTATTTCCCACAGGAGGTTTGACGGTCTCCACAGTGGGAAACTGGGAATTACATTTGCCTGTTCCCCCTGCTCTTTCTTCCTTCCCCCCTGTTTTCTAAGCGTTTCAGAGACTCTCAGACATGCTGGTGGGAAGGGTCTTCTGAAGCCTCCCACCCAGCCTTCCCCTTGGCTGCCCGCTGTGCCGGACTGGAGTGGACCTGGCTGTGAGTGGCCAATGCTGAGAAACCTCCAAGGGTGGGGTTCCCCCCTGCCAGGCCTTATCCCAGGGCTGCATCTCCATCCTGGTGATGTTTCAGTTTCAGTGTGTGATGTTAGAATAAGCCTGCAGGGCATCGCATCTTGTGATAACTCATCTAAGTTTGTTACCAAGTAAGGCCTCTTGGCACACCCACCCTCAAGGATTAGGCAGCAAGGCTCAGGGTAGCATCTGTTCTACCCTTTGCATGCTTCCCTACCCCCTGAGAACTGCGCCCCTCGGCACCACTGGCTCCCCCTGGCCAGTACTCTGATGTTTGGCAAACGTGTTGTAAAATTGGAGGTAGATTTTGGTTTTGCTTGCATTGTGACGGTTCACCCAGGGTGTCCTTAAACACTTGTGTTTCCTGGCAGCAGCGGGTTGCTCTTCATAAGGTAAAAATAAAATTGCTTCTTTCCCTCTTGCAGAGATTGAATTGCTCAAGAAACTGCTGCCTGAGATGGTGAGGTTTGAACCCTCTTGGGAGGAGCTGGCACTCTACAAAGATGGGGGCTTGGCCGTGATTGACCAGTGGATCTGTGCACATGCAAGGTAGCAAACTGGCTTTTCTTGGAGGAGCCCTCTTGTACTGTCGCAAAGCTGAATGTTGTTGTGAAGCCTGACATGATGTTATATAGTTGACATATATATAATAGTTTTACTGTATATAATATATATGATCATTTCGTTATCCTGTCATTTCAAGGAATGTTAAAAGTTCATTGGACCAACATCAATTACTTGCATTTTAAAAACTGGCCCCTTCACAAACTCGTTCTGATTTTTTTCACAGGTATTTTATAGGCACCTCAGTTTCAACATTTTCCTTCCGGATCCATGAGGAAAGGGAGATCTTGGGATTTGATCCAAAAACAACTTACAACCGATTTTGTGGTGAAAAAGAGAAAAACTGTGAGCAGCCAACTCACTGGAAAGTTGTATATTAAAATGCAGATAAAGCCAAGGACTTCAATACCAGAGAACTCAAAAGAAGAAGGAAACCCCCTCCCTGTGGGGAAATAACTGCTTTTGACCAAACTACAACTCAGTCCTCTACCCTCTTCTTGGTGTTTACCTGACTTTTGGGGTTTGAAGTACAAGCAATATTCATCTTCTAAGTAAGGCACGGAGCGAGAAAAAAGAAGTCAGCCTGGGATCCAGTTCTCAATGTATCTGGGATTAGAGGACAATACCAGACACTGCAACTGAGACTTGAAAGGCAAAACTTTGTCCTGACGCTGAGTGTGGCAGGTCATGACTTCCTCCAGTGGCTTGCAGGACCTTGGGCCAAATCTGCCAGCAGAACTGTGTCCATCCCAACCCAGCCACTTGTGAGGGAAATAGTTGCATTTCCTGGTTTTCTTTATCAGGTCATTTGGCAACGGTCCCAGTATTTGCTCCATCGTTGCCAGGTGTTCTTTGCTGTCACGGGTTGGAAATACTGTGAATCCAAGGTAGTATTCTATGAGAATAGATCCTGTGCTCCAAACACCACATGGTTGTGACCATCCCGGTGCTAGATAACTCCAGGAGCTCTGTAATGTCTGCTGGATGCCACACTGCTATGATACACATCATCGTATCTTGCGCTTCCACTGTCCACAGTTTAGATGCCTGGGCTTTTAGTGTGCGTTCCTCGCATCTCGCTTTGGGGCTATACTCTTCTATAAAGCCAGATGTCACAAATAAAACATTTTCTGGTTTCAGATGTGTACGCATCAACTTGTGTTCAAATGCAGAAAGTTCACCAGTTTGCAGATCTGATGTTCCATCTGTCTAGTGTGGTCCTGCCTCAAGGGCAGAAAGTCGTTCTCTTTACCGAAGCCATAGGGGCCGAGCCCCAGTAGCTCCCAGACAATGCAGACATGGCCGTGGTACTTGGGGAAAACACCATCAATTTAAACACCACCACCACCAATTTGCCAACTGAATCAGAGTAGGGCAGTGAGAAATACAACCAGATCTTAAACACGCCTTCCCCACACCCCTTCCTTCTTCCTGGGCTCAGCTCTGCTCTGGATTTCTCTGCCTCCTCCACCCGAGTTGTGCAAGGTAACGTGGAATGGGGGTTACCATCAGTTCACCACACGTTGCCTCTGCCACTCTTATCTCCTCAACAGGAGGACTCGTCACACTCTTCCCCTGCTCCAGCCTGTCCCTCCCACAGGAGACAGTTCACCAACTTCTCCAATATGACTCCTTCCCACAGGGCTACAGTTCTTCACTAACTGCTGTGGTGTGAGTCCCTTCTGTGGGGTGTAGTCCTCCCAGTTATAGACTGCTCCAGCACGGGCTTCCCTCGGAATCATGGCCTCCTTCGGGCATCCACCTGCTCTGGCATGGGATCCTTCATGGTCTCAGGTGGGTATCTGCTCCATTGTTAATCTCCATGGGCAGCAGGAAGTCAACTTCTGTGGATGGCCCCATGCCCTTTGCGCTGAGGCTGCCTAGGCAGCCATGGGTGCTCCTGCTGCCAGACTCGTCAGCGAGGTGAGTGTTTATTTTTTGAGCTGTTACTAGCGTTCATTTCCAGCTGTCTTAGTTTTCAGGATGGATTCTTCTCCCAGACACAAAGCAGTCAGTGAATTGCAGCCTTATCTCAGCTGTAGCTGGAGGGGGTGGGTTGGGGGAGGTGGAAACAGACATTTTGCCTACACTTGGCTTCCTGAGACAGTGTTTAGAGCACTCTCCTGTCACATCAAATCAGAGGAAGATGCCATGAAAGGCTCACATCATTCCCCTCTTTCCAGGAGGGTAATGTTTGATGTCTTCTCTCATGTTCAGTTAAGGTGCTTCTCTGCCATGGCTGTAAGGAGGACACTGGAGTTGGAGAAAGGCCATCTACTCTTTAAAGTCAGCCTTGAACAGAAGGGAGAAGGGTTGTATGCACCTTGGAGCTCTCCTTCACCTCTTTGCCCTGGTGTAATTAGGCTCTTCTTTTTTTCAGTAATTAGTAGCCACAGTAATAGGGGTCATGCAAGAGCATATATGGAAACCTGCATGAGCATATAGGACTGTGCCTTAAGAGCAGTACAGCCCCGTTCTTGCTATGACCTGCACACAGACAGGTGAGTGCAGTATTTTCCAGAGCACTATGGTGCCAGCTTTCCAAAGCAACTGGTGGTTCTTGTTGTCTCTGGTCTTAGCTGCCCAATTTGGAAAGGTTTTTAAGGGGCCTGGTTTTGGAAAAGCAGAAACAACTTCTCTGGTGAAGCAACTTGGGTTGAACATCTAAACCTCACAGGGTCCTCCCTGTTCTGTATGAACAAAATCAGTCCCTACCTCCACTTATGCTCCCAATCCTCCCTCCTCACCTAAAGCTCCCAGAGTAAGGGGGCAGCTAACACCAAGACTGCTGGTGAGGAGTATCTCATCATCACTGACAGGGCCCTAATGGCCCTGACCAGCCCCTCCTCTGGGGCCTCCACCCACAGCCCCAGTTACTGAAGCGTAGCTCTGCATCTTCTGTGCCTGAGCTATGTGCTAGGAGCACCCATCTCCAGCTGAGCCAAGGGAATGTGGCTGGAACAGGTTATCTAGGCTTTCCCTCACCCTCACTGTTTTTCCTCTTCATTATGTTGCTCTGGGAAGCATAGGAAGAGCCTTTCTCCTCTCCTTGTCCCTGTCTTTCTCTCCTCCATTGGATCTGGAGTTCAGTTCTGCCTATATTTTGGTATGGCCTCTACCTGCAGAGGGGGGCCTTGTTACACTGGAATGCACTGAAGCAACTCAACAGTTGCTGTGTTTCACCTGCAGTGCCATGTGCTGGCCAACACACCTTGATCCATCTACTTTTTTTCCTCCCAAGTCCCATATCCAGTGTCCCCAGCACCAGCACTGGGCTACAGTTTTCACACTGGAGATGCTTAGGAGGTGCTCGTTCTGGCTGGGATCCTAAAGATCCAGCAAAGCCATATGCATCCAATTTCCCACATGAGACCTTTGAAGAACAGCTTCCATGCTTTATGGAGCACCATCTTTTATTCATGAGACTGCCAAAAGATTCAAGGCTCTTCCAGAGCAACAACAGGGAGAACATGTCTACTTCCAAGCAGATGGCCCCAGAGGAGTAGATGCTACCAAATCAATTAACAACCCCATACAGTAAAGGTGATGCCTCTGGTGAGATTTTCAGGCCAAGCCATATGTCTGGCATCCAACCTTGGAGATTTGACTACAGTCCCAAGAATACGGTGGGTTTGGGGCCTGAAAGAGCTTAGCCTCAGGGCAAAAGCTCATGGGGGAAAAAAGCAAACAATATCACACTCTTGTGCTCCTCTCTTAGACCTCTGCCCAGATTTCATGGAGTATGAGAGATTTCATTACCTCCTGGGCATGGGTACACCATGCCTCACGCCTCCACTAGAAGATAGGAAGAACTCAAGGGAAACAGCCTTCCTGCAGTGACTGACCCCTCTGACACCCCAGCTCCAGAAAGGCAGAGAGGCCTGGCAATCTTTGCTTTACATCACTTGGACTCAGTTCTATCTATTAAGGAGAGATGCCTTACTCAGGATTTCAAACATCTATTAGAAAAAGACTCTAGGAAACAGTACATGGGAAACACAGAATGAGCATCCTGATCTTTTCTAGAGGTGGGAGAAAACACTTCTGAAGAAACAAAGGATAAAACCCCTTAAAGAGCTTCACTTGTAGCTTGTGAAAATACAATGCGTAGAATACAGGATCTAGAAGAGATCATAAATAAATTTTGAATTCTGAATAGAAAGCCAAACCACCTTCCTTTAAAAAACAAAATTATGTTTTAAATGTTGATCTCGACAAAAGCACCAGCATTTTCCCTGGAAACAAGAAACTCTTCATTGAACATTTATTGCCTTTGAAACCCAATTTCCTCTCTGAATTTTTCTTTGAAGGAAAATCTTGGCTAGCCCTGCTGGCCCTGTGTATAAATCTCTTCCAAACACAAAGAGCAAAGTGTCTGTTGCAAAACAGAATTTTCCCCGATAAACAGAGAAGGGAAAGGGAGAGAGAGAATGTGCCTGCCATTCCCAGAACGAGCTTTTTCCCCAGGCTATGGTTCAAAAGCACCAAAATGCTTCATTCCTATAAAACCCAAATAGATCTTAAAGCACCACAGCCACATAATCACATCAATATCAAGTCAAATGGAAGCAGAAGGTTCAGAAAGTCACCATGAAGCACTTTGACCTACAGTAAAGCCTCACTTTCGAGTAGGTTTAAGGAAACTAAGAAAACTGGAAGTGCACACCTATCTTTAGTGTATAAAATACAAGCAGCTCACCCTGGTTCCCATGCGTGCGCTGGACATGACTGGTGCCTGCGAGGATAACTGGCTTGTCAATGCACATCCTGGTCCCCGGGACCTCCAAGAGATGCAGTCTGTAGGGCAAATCATTCTTTGTATTGTCATCAAGCAATCAATCACCTGTATTTGTAGAGCTGCTGAGTTTAACTTATCAGTGTGCTGCCTGGAAAAAAATAAAGGTTAGCAAGAAAGCAATGTGGCCTTAATTCTTCGAGAGAACTGCACATTTCAGGGTTGTCAGATGTGTGCTTTCCCCTGGGGATAGACAATGGGAGGAGAGACAATAAAGAGGTGCTTGACAGAAGTTACAGTCCTACCCAGTCTGCTGTAAAATTATCAGAAGATTGAGTCCATTTGGCTCTGCTCTGGGTGCATCTGCCCGACTCTTTCCAAACAGATGTTCTGTAACAAAAGTTGGACTCAATGATCTTTAAGGTTTTTTCCAACTGAAATGATTCTGTGATTCTAAGGGGATGAGTATTTTCTGGGCCTTCTCTCCCTTTTCTACTCTGGGGGGCTTTCCCTCTCTTCCCTCCATACTCTGCTGGAGTATGGCTCTGCTGTCAGTGGGCAGGGGCTGAATCTCACACTGGTCCTGCAGCACCACCTCATCTAAGAGGCTTTCAGACCAGGGAGGAGCTGGCAGTGAGGTGGTCCATAGCTGCTGGACAGCCTACCTCCCTGGTTGTAGTGCTTGGGCAGAATCATAGAACCCTCTTGAGTTTAAAACCCCTCTTTGAGTTTAAAACCATCACCGCATGGCCTGTCACAACAGGTCCTGCTAAAAAGATTGCTGAGGACTCCAGAGCTGGACCCAGCACTACAGGGGGTCTCACCAGAGCAGAGCAGAGGGGCAGAATCCCCTCTCTCAACCTGCTGCCCACGCTGCTTTGGATGCAGCCCTGGGTGTGATTGGCTTCTGGGCTGCGAGTGCACAGTGCCGTCTCGTGTCCAGCTTTTCACCCACCACCACCTCCAAGTACTTCTCTGCGGAGCTGCTCTCCATCCCCTCATCCCCCAGCCTGTGCTGATACTGGGGGTTGCCCCAGCACAAGGGCAGGACCTTGTTGAACCTCCTGAGGTTCACACAAGCCCACTTCTCAAGTTTGTCCAGGTCCCTCTGGCAGAATGCAGCCAGAAGCACCATGCAGAGAGACACGAGGCCAGAGCAATACGTGGTACAAAGAGGAGACTCCCCACAGCATCCCCATGTGCCTGGCCAGGTGTGAGTGTGATGCCCCTCGGCACCCTGCTCTGCAGTGCCTGGCAACAGGCTCAGGGCTCCCTTTCCATATCCTCGACTTCCAAGGGCAGCACCTGACATCACTGCCATCAATGTCACCACATGTCAGGACAGACTGCAACAAAACCTAAACAAACTGCACAACCAGCCTGCCGACAAGGTTACTCATAAAAATCAGAGTCTGTAATCGCCTCTGGCAGCTGCTTGCCCGGGGTTTAGTACAGACAAAAGAGACTTGCCCATGTCATAGTTCATTAAGTGCTGCAGCTCGTTAAGTTTAAAGCCAGTTTACTTGCACAGAGGAAAGGCTGTTGCTAGAGCTGTTCTGTTCGCATTTCAGGACTCAGCCGAACGTTGTAGATGACTGCTTTCAACGATGCAGGGACCAGTACAGAGGGGAAGCTTGTGGGAAGAGCCAGGGACCCCAGAACGTTATTAGCAGGTTTCTCTCTTATTACTTCTGAAGGAGTTTTTGTCTTACTCAGCAGAGGCGTTTTGAAGGTTTGTATTAAATAGATGGTTGAACAATTTGGAATTGCTGACCATAGAGATCCCAGTACAGCTCAGGAGACCAAGGGTTAAAACCCCTCCAGTGACCAGATCACCACCACTCACTGGGGCTGGGGACGCTCTGCCACTGGGGGTGACAGCAGGAGTTTTAGGGACTGAAATCTCAGCGTGGCCAAACCAAACGTAGACTAAAGCCTAAGATGATGGCTATGTTACCACAGTGATGGAGGGATCTGCAAGGGGACCTGCACTCTCATGACCTGGGGACAGCTGGCCTTTTGAGAAAACCCCACTGGCTTTCCTAAAGTTGTGAGCAGTTTCTTGCTAAAGGCTGGTGCAACAGGAGGAAACTGAGGGCACTTCTCATGTTGAATGAAGCCCTCAGTACCCCCAGATGGGTCCTTAGAGATAAGCAGCAGCAGCACAGCTGTACTTAGACTGCACCAAGTGACACAGGGTGGCAGCGCCTGCCTTATCTTCCATCAACACAGCAGGCAGAAAGGCCAGGACACAGCAGCTCACGAGGAACCAGTTTTAGCAACTGCACAAGGTACTCTGCACGTGTCCTTCTTTGAGTTAGAACTAATTCTGCTCAGTGATTTCCCTTCTCAGCCCAGCCTCTCCTAACTGCACTGCCTGAAGTTAACAGCAGATCTTCACAGGCAGTCTCTGCTGCCAGCAGTGATAACACTCCATATTTAAGAGTCACTGCTAAGGGGTGGGGTGTGCAGAAAGGCTCTTGTTTATACTTTCTTCTGTGCAGACCAGGGTCACTGGTCAGTCTTGTGCCCCATATTGGGGTGCATCTGCAGGGAGGAGCAGCCAGGATAACTGACCCTGAACTGATCAGCAAGGGATTCCAGCCCATGTTCAGTATAAAGATGACTGATCATGGGGGCCAAGCCTCTTCTTCAATGGCTGATGTCCAAGGAGGACTCTGTCTGTTCTGCTTTCAATTCTGTTCCCTGTGTTCCAGAATCCAACTCCAGAATCCAGGTCCTGAGTCCAGTTCCCATCTGCCACTGAGTCCAGTCTGGGACTTCCTTGGTGCCTGCTCCACAGCATCAGTGGTGACGGTGCTGTAAATGCCATCAGGGGGTTAGCTTCAATACTGTTTTTGTATATATTTGTATAAATTTCATATTATTGTCATTATTTTAATTAAAGCAGCTTTAGTTTTCTCTTCCAACCCATAAGTCTTTCTCCCTTATTCCCTTTCTCTTCCCCTTTGGGAGGGAAAATGGATTAACAGAGAATGTCCATCATTTGTCTAGCGGCTGGGCCATCCCATCCCTAACCTCCTTGACTTGAAAGCAATAGTACCAGGCCTTGCAACATGCTGCATTTAACCAGACAGCAGAAAACCTCAGCTGTAATGAAGTATGGGAAAAGACATGTTCATCAGCCTATTCCATGGGTGTTGCTTTGGGTCTGTCCTAGAAGAACCCTTAGAATCACAGCGAGTCCTGCTGTTAAGGAGAAGGAGAATAACATTTGGATGAAATGAAGGGCAAATCCTGTGCTGCCCAGGCAGATCCCTTCTAGGCTGGGCTCCTCCACGCAGACTGTCAGCTCAAAACCCAGGAAGCAAATCCTTGAAGTGAGTAGATCTTAAGACCTAAGACAGTTTCTCTGGCTCACAGACCCAGTGGCACAGAGGAGGACTGTTTGAAAGCCCTCATTTTTCCTGGTTCACAATGGAAATTCTGTGGGTCCTAACGACATGGCTTCCTCAGCACATCCAACGCATCTCTCAAGCCAGGGTCATTTCATTTGGGCAAAACAACAGGCCTAGCAGCAGATGCTACATTTCTAGGGAGACTGAATCACACACTTCCTCCATGGAAGACAACACCAAGACATCAAACCAAGTGGAGAACATGGGTGTGGTGGGTTAAACCCCTGCCAGCAGCCAAACACCTGCCCAACTATTTTCTCACTCCCCTCTTTCAAAGGACAGGAGGAAAATAGAAGTAAGAAGACTTGTGGGTTGAGGTTAATAAGAACTTGACAGGGAAAACAAAAGCTGCATGCATCAGCAAAGCAAAAAGAGGACTTCAATCTCTACTTCTCATCAGCAGGCAGACACCCAGACACTGCTTGTGAATCGGGCTTTAGTGTAACGGTTGCTTGGGAAGACAAACACTGTAACCATGAATGTCCTCCCTTCCTCCTCCTTTCCCTGAGCTTTCAGAACTGAGCAGAACATTGTGTCCAAAGAACTTCAGTGAAGCTGGTGAAGGGTCTAGTGCACAAGTCTTATGAGGAGCAGCTGAAGGACCTGGGCTGTTCAGTCTGGAGGAAAGAAGGCTCAGGGGAGACCTTCTCACACTCAACAACTCACTGAAAGGAGGATGGAGTCAGGTTGCATTGATCTCTTCTTCCAAGGAACAAGCGATAAGAGAAAACAGCCTCAAGTTGCACCAGGGTAGGTTTAGGTAGGACATGAGGAAAAATTTCTTCCCTGAAAGGGCTGTCAAGGCCTGGCCCAGGCTGCCCAGGGCAGTGGTGGAGTTCCCATACCTGGAGGGGTTTCAAAGCCATGTAGATGTGGTGCTGAGGGACGTGGTTTAGTGGTGACCTGGCAGTGCTGGGTTAATGGCTGGACTTGACGATCTTAAAGGTCTCTTCCAAACGAAACAATTCTATGATTCTATATGGTATGGAATATCCCTTTGGTCAGTTTGGGTCATTTGTCCCTGACTGAGCAGTGCTGTTCTTGTTGCCCATGCACAAAGAGCCTCTGGGCCATTCTAGGTTGCACACCATCCACTGGACAGTGAAATGGTTTTCTCATACTCCAATTATCTTCTGAGCACTCAGCTGGATTCATTGCCTCTTGAAACTCAGAAGGATGCATTTGGTCCTTGAGGTCATACTCGAGTTCATGATGAGGTAACTCATGCAGATCTCCTTTCTTCCACACAGAGTCAGCAGAAAAACATGCACACCCAATGAGTTTTAAGCAGCTGGATTGGCTCTGGGGGAAAAAAAAAAAAACCAAACAAAAAAACCCCACTCATTTTTCAGATGGAGGATTTAAGATATTCCTTTTCCTATTGAAAAAAAAAAATCAATCACAGAATCATAGAATGGTAGGGGCTGGAAGGAACCTCTGGAGATTATCTCGCCCAAATGCACTGCTCCAGCAGGGTCACCCAGAGCAGGTTGCCCAGGATCACAATGTCCAGGCAGGTTTGGAATCTCTACAGAGAAGGAGACTCCACAGCCTCTCTGAGCAGCCTGCTCCAGGCTCTGGCACCCTCACGGGAAAGATTTTTTTCCTCCTGTTCAGGTGGAACCTCCTGGGTTCCACTTTGTGCCCCTCATCCTGTCACTAGGCACCACTTACAAGAGTCTGACCCCATCCTCTTGACCCCTGCCCTTTAGATATTGATGAGCATTGAGAAGATCCCTTCTCATTTCTCTCTTCTCCAGACTAGTTCTGTTTCTGGCATCCAGTAAGACCTTGTAGTTCTGAGCACTTTGTCTTCTATACTAGCAAAGCAAAGCCCCTTTCCCTCAAAAATAAAATAGATTACACACCCATGCAGGCAACCTCCCCCCTCAACCCAAACCCCACAAAGGGACCTGCACCACCCCTTTTTCCTTACCCATAGATTAGCAGGGTTTGGTTTCCCTATATTTACATGCAGATATGCCCTGACTGAGCTGTTACCACCCAGAGAGCAGGTCCTGGACCACAGTAGCTGACTCATAGCACAGCAACTGGCAAAACACACTGACCAACGTCCCCCAGCCCCAATGACCAGGATAACCAGGAGGAATAACAGAGCCAAGGGGACATCCCAATGCCCCTGAAGGGTGATCTCTGCTTGGTAGCCTCACTGCAAAATGGTAAGCCTCTTCCTGAGGGCAGGCAAGTCTCCGTGAACACCCAGGGATGCCACAAGCCACAGACACTTGGGATCCTGAAGCCCAGCTCCTCAACCCCATCTCAGTGGAGAGGAGTTAGACACCCTGGAAACCAGACAGGATGTAGCCACCTCCTCTGTGTTTTGCCCTTTTGTAAATTGACTTGCTCTGTGCCCTCTGCTCTGCTTAATTGATCCACTGCTCGTTGCCAGCAAACAAATTGTTCTCCTGTCTCATTCATAATATGCTTCAAATAAAGCGTGCTTCTGCCTGAGTGAACGCCCTTTGGGGGTACTTTAAATTGTCACAGTGCATAAGGCTTTCCCTGAAATCTGCATTTTTACATTGCTGGGTCTCCACAATGGCCCCTGGAGCCACACTTAATGTATTTCAAGAGATGTAGAGACTTACCTTGCTTAAACAACTTGACTAGGAAGACAAAGCTCGCTTTAAACCAAGTTCTTTCCCTCCTTCCTTCTCCCTCAAACCAGCTGAGTTCTGCTTTTTCATCTCCAAAATAAAGAAGAAAACAACAATCCAAGAAAAGTATCTTGATCCAGCTCTGAGAACCCACCAGATCAAAGCAAGATCCAGGTGACACTGGGCAAAGGTTCAAATCCTTGGGGAATTCCGTGGACCAGCAGCTGTTGCTGTTGATTCAACCTGGTCTTGCTGCTTGAAGAGCACCACTGAGGAAATCAGTGAGGTTGAATGGCCCCCTAAAACATGCTTTGTGCAAGCAGCCAGTGTGCCCAAGAGATACAATCTACAACTGAAATCCCACCACAAGTTTGTAATTTACTCCAGACCTGACAACGGTACAGAAATACTGCTAAAGGAGCAGCCATCACTGCTGATGAACATGCAGGAGCTCAGATTTGAGTTTCTTTGCACCCTTCTCCTATATTTCCAGGACACAGCCCAAAAGCAAGCAGAAGGTGCCCAAATGCTACCCAGTCTGCATTTCCTTAGCAATGCTTGACCCCTCTGAACAGCTTGTGTGTGAAGGGACTCAGTGAAGCACAGAGGGACAAGGGGACTGGGTTTGGCTTGCGTTCACACAGATTTAGAAAGTAAACCAGCTCCACCACACATAGTATCAGCACAAGAAAGCCCTAAAATGCTCTCTGTTTTTGCTGTCAATCCCAGTAAAAAGTATATCCTATGAGAGGGAGTTCCTGTGTTTGTGCAGGATGGTTTTAGGGAGCAAGGAACTCCTCAGCATCAGGAAGCATGGATCCAACTGCCCCGTTTCTGTCTTTGAATCTGCATATCATGGAGAAAAAAAAAAAAAAAGAGAAGAAGACCAAGACCAAAGTTCCACAGCCTCTTCCCAGGAGCTGTGAGAAGGGCATCAAGGCACAAGTGCACACTCAGCAGCACAGAGCATTGCAAAGGTTGTTCACCTCAATTGATGCTGGCAGCTTCTCACCGCATGGTCTGCCTTGCTCAGAGCCAGCAGGAGCAGATTTGGAGTGCAGGCTTGGCAGGATACTGCAAAAGCTGGGATCAGAGCTGCTTCCCAGCTGGAGTCTAAAATAACTATGAGATTACCTCTGCAGGGGCGCAGCCAGCACATATAATGCTTGGCCTCTTCCTCTCCCAGCTTGCCACAGTCCTCCCTGGCTTCCCTTGAATGTTTCTTCAAAGCCTCCTTCAATGGAGGAACTTTCTTCCTGCCAAGGGAAAAGAGAAGGCTGAGCTACCTCCCTGAGAGCCTCCTCCTGCTCTCCTTCAGGTGCCACGTCCCATGGCAAGTGCTTTGCAGGCAGCCTCCAGAGAGGGCCCCTCTCCATGCCCAGTCATGCCTGACAGAGGTTGCCCAGTCCCTTTGGGACATCCATACCCTGCCATGCTCCAGGGAGTGCTCCTTTCCTGCCTTCACTGGGAAAAAGTTCCCTGAGTCATTTGCTGGCCAGCATATGGACACCTCAGGAAAACAACTTCAAAATTCATAGAACCAGTATCTCAGAATGGTTTGGGTTGGAAGGGACCTTGAAAAGTCATCTAGCCCAGCCCCACTGCAGCTGGATCCTTCAAGGAGATCAGGTTGCCCTGTCCAACCCGACCTAGAATGTTTCTAGAGATGGAGCATCTACCACCTCTCTGGGCAACCTGGAACAGTGTCTCACCATTCGCAGCTTTAAAAATGTCTTCCTTATATCTATTCTAAATCTTCCCCTTTTATTTTAAAACCATCACCCCTTATCCTGTTGCAACAGACCCTGCTAGAAAGTCTGTCCCTGCATTTCTTATTAGGCCCCCTTTAAGTACTGAAAGGCCACAATAAGGTCTACCCCAGAGCCTTTTCTTCTCCAGGCTGAAAACCCCCAACTCTCTCAGCCTGTCCTCACAGCAGAGGGGTTCGAGCCCTTGGATCACTGCTGTGGTCTCCTCTGTCCCCACTCCAACAGGTCCCTGTCTCTCCTGTGCTGAGGACTTCAGAGCTGGACCCAGCACTGCAAGTTGGGTCTCATTACCTGGATCATAGAATTATAGAATTGTAAGGGTTGGAAGAGACCTTAAAGATCATCTAGTTCCAACCCCCCTGCCAATGGCAGACACACCTCCCACTAGAGCAGGCTGCTCAAAGCCCAATCCAGCGTGGTGTGAGCAGATGCTCCTCCTTGGCCACTCTTGTCTACTAGCACTGTGCTAGTGTCCAGACAGACCAGTATATATTTCACCCTCTTGCCATCTGTCGGTACAGATGGGTCCTTGACTGTCTCAGACGGGCTTGCTGGTCCCCAGGCACCACTGGTCATTCCCATTCCCACCACAGATCATTCCCATGTAGGTGTTCCTCCTGCCCACTTAAAATTAAAGTCTTCTCAAACTTTGCAGAAGGTAAGAAATATAAACTCTAAGCTAGCATGCACTGGGCTGAAAAGAAACGTGTCACTGGAGGTTAAACAGAGTGACGAATTTTGACTCCAGCTTTCTAAAACCCACCAAGTAAAATGAAGTATGTTTCAATATGAAATAATTAAATAAGGGACCCCAAAACATTTCCATTAGAAAGACTGCGCATTAGATTTGAGATTATTTTTTTTGTGGCACACACATTTATCAAACAATGTGAAAAGTTTCACTTCATCCAAGTCCAGCTTTTCTAGGTCCAGAAAATAATAATAGCATATATTAGATAATAATAACAACAACAATCCCACTATTTAAAAGAAAGTCCCAGCTGTGAGCTGATCATTTCTTGCAGGATGATGGTTGATGTACTCCATCATTCTTTATATCGCCAGCCAGGCTTGGAAAGGTTTGGGATCTATCAGAAGAATACATAAATGGGTTTCTTTGTGCAGACAACTGGTATCTGAAGCTCATCGCACGTGAAAATCATGGGCACAGAAGGTTGTGTACATGGTGGGCCACTCAACTCAGTATCAGCTACAAAGTACTGCATGCTCCAGATGTTCTGAAGCACCCATGTATTAGAAAAGACTTGATACTTTGTCCAGGTTGTTTCTTTAGTTATTTAAACCAAAGTGGGAGGTGTCTCAGTTGTTCCCCAGGAATACAGTAGTTAACTTTACACCCACTGTCCCATGTCAGGATGCTGCACTGGTCTGCAGCTCTCCTCTGGCCCATCACAGGATCTTAGCACAACTCTGGCACTAAGCCACAGCCAGTAAGGAGGATACAGGCCGACTATGAACCAACATCACCTCCCCACGCCCTCCTTCATTTCTACTTAATGCACAAACCATCAGAAAGTCTTCTGCTCTACTGCCCACAGCTCTGGCCCCCATGTATAATGGATGGTGCACGTAGGTGATGTGGGCAAACACCAGGATGAGCTTTTATAGAAATATTTACCTTGCTCTCTGTTGCCTTGGGGCCCTGGAAGACATCTGCTCCCAGCCTCCGTGATACCGTCTGGGGACTGGTGCTTTCAGCCTCATGGATGCAGGCAGCATCAGACGTTTCCTCTCTCAGCTGGCTTGACTGAAGAGCATCCTTTTGCTGCAGGCCGTGACTCAAAGACCCCTGCCCTGGTTGGCATTTGCTGGAAAAATGGTGGGCATGAAGATAAAGGAGAAAGATGCAGAGAAAAAAACCCAAAACATAAATCCCCTGTGCTCCCCTCCTCCCCTGTGTGCATGCTACTAAAAGTGCTAAATCTGGTCCTTCCCTTTATAACCCAGCAGGGCATGAACAGAGCCTTGATGTTCTCACCATTGCTTCCAGGTCAGCCACATCCCCTGCTATGGGTGAGGGGACATCAGGGGCTGATCCTTGAAGAGGGCACGGGGCTCACCCAGGCTCAGCCCCTCTGTGCTGCCAACCTCCGACACCCCACACGAGGAGGCTGCATCTTACCAGTACCAGTGAGGCACTCGACTGGACCATAATGGGACTTAAAGGTGCCGTTCAAACATTAAATTGGCTAACAGTAAGTTCTCTTGGATCCGCACGTCAGTCATGTATTTTTGGCTGCCCACAGGCACACGGCAAAGTTGACGGCAGGCCTCGGGCACAGCGACAGAGCAGAGTGCATGGAGGGTGCAGGACTAGGAGGATGTAGGCAGAGCAGAGTGTGGGTGTAGGACTGTCACCTCCCCAGTACAGCCAGAACAAGGCCTCCCAGCCACCTCTTAGCCTGCAGCAAGGAGGCTGAGGCCAAGAGGCATCACAGCTCTTCCTGCCCTTCCCCAGATGGAGCCAAGCCCAGAGGTACACAAGCATCCCCAAATCACTCCATTGTCTTTTCTCACACCTTCCTCGGGCTCATCCAGCTCTTCAGGAGTGAACACAGCCCATGAGACAGTACTTACCCCAGGTGTGTGACCAAGAGCACAACAGCACATATGCTTGGCCCCTCCTGGCTTGTATCAGCACCAGTGTGGCCAGCAGACCTAAGGCAGGGATCATCCCCCTGTACTCAGCACCGGTGATGCTGAGCCTCCAATCCCGGGTTCAGTTTTGAGCCTCTCACTCCAAGCAGGACATTGAGGGTCTGGAGCATGTCCAGAGAAGGGCAACAAAGCTGGGGAAGGGTCTAGAGCACAAGTCTGGTGAGGAGAGGCTGAGGGACCTGGGCTTGTTCAGCCTGGAGAAAAGGGGGCTCAGGGGAGACCTTCTCATGCTTGACAACTCCCTGAAAGGAGGCTGAAGGCAGGTGGGGATTGGTCTCTTCCCTAAAGAAACAAACAATAGGACAAGAGGAAATGGCCTCAAGTTGTGCCAGGGGAGATTTAGGTTAGACATAAGGGAAAAGTTCTTCCCTGTGAAAGGGATGTCAAGGGCTGGCCCAGGCTGCCCAGGGCAGTGGTAGAGTCCCCATCCCCAGAGGGGTTTTAAAGCCTGTTGTACTGAGGGACATAGTTTAGTGGTGACCTGGAAGTGCTGGGTTAATGGTTGGACTTAATCTTAAAGGTCTCTTCCAACCAAAACGAGTGTATGATTCTCTGATTCTTTTCTATCGCCGCGGCTCAGGGCAGGCTGCAGTTGCCAGGATGCCAAAGGGTAGCTTCTCCTTTGCTGCAGCCCACACTGGAGGTTTCCCTCCAGCCTTGATCCCTGGGCCAGCCCAGTGTTTTGAAAATAATTTCCACAAAGACCAGGGGACAACAAGCAGCAGCTGGCATGAGGATGGGTGTGAATTATGGATGTGCCGGCCTCCTTAGAGAGCAGAGGGCACCTCCCGCTGCAGAGATGATGGCTTTTGCTCCACAGACCTCACAGAAACACAGCACTAGACAAACTGACACCGTAGTCAAATAAAGCACAGCACCCTGGTGACAAAGGGAAGCGGGCTGCAGGACCACGCTCAGGGCAGAAGTTTGGTAGCCATCAGCTTGTCCTCAGTGCCTGGGATTCACCAGACCGTTGGGAGTCAGTGATGGGCAGCTGCAAGGATGCTCTGGTGCCTGTGCCACAGTGCTGGAATCAGCTGTCCCTTCATCCCCATCAGTGTGTGTGGTGCTGTCCACAGCAAATTCCTTAAGAAAAAAAACAGGAGAAAAAGCAGAGCAGGGCACAGAAACCATAAAAGATCCAGTTCTCCCAGCATTTCTCCTCCAAACTGGAGAAATGTTACAATACTGCCTTATTTTGCTATGGAAAAGCAGGTGCCAGGTAGGGTTGGGAATGTTCTAAAAATTAACATTCAGAAAAACAAACCTGTGTTTCTTCTGATTTCTGGATTAAAAAAAAAAACCAACAATGCAGGGGAGAAGTATTAGCTAGCTTGCCTTAAAAGATATAAGTATATATGTTTTATATTTTGATATGTCTCTTTATAATTACATACACACAAGGCTACACAACTGATCTCATAGGAAACTTTGCACTTTTACCCCAAACCCGAGCAAAGCTCACATTTCAAGCTCCTGTACCAAAGAGAGCTTTCCTGGCCCAGCCCAGAGGAAGCTTCTGGTTCTGCATGTTGCAGACACCTTAGAACAGAAGGATGTGGAGGATGGGCAGAAAGCTCTCTCAGAAGTCTGTTGTAGCCACATGCTCCCCCTTCTCCATCAAATTTCTCAGCTCATTTCAAACTGTTTCTGATTTTCTTTCTTATGGAAAGAAAAAGAAAAAGAAAAATTAAAAAAAAATATTTCGCATAAAGGCCACAATTAATAATAAGGGCAACCTTTTCACTGTAGAGCAACCTTCTGGAGAATTTGCCCAGATCCCTATAAACCCACCTGACCTGCCAGTCTCAAGTTATGTCATTTGATTCCTTCTCAATATTGGCAGAATATTTGCTTTTCCCCCATTCCTTTAAAATCATCAGACACTCAGATCACCAGATCAGAGACTTGGCTGATTCTTTCCATGCCCCTGAGTACCAGCTCTCCACACTGACTGAGATTTAAATACTCATTATGTCAGCTATTTTCATTACTTGGCGTGCTGCTTTCTAGAGACCAAGTTTCACCATCCCACCCCTAGCACCTCTCTCCAGGTGGCTGTTGATTCTCAAAGGACAAAACGGACACACAAAGTCTGCTTTATGCAGAGAGGTGTCATGACCTCCAGGCTGTCCCAAGAGCCCTCTGAAATGCCACATCCCCAGGGGGTACAAGTCCACAACCCACCTTGAAGACCAGGGAAGATGCTCCTACAATACAGGGGTGATGCTCATGAACAGGGCAGGCAGCAGTTGTGCTCACAGCACGGCCAAGCCTGGCCCAGCCCACCAACCCCTCCAGCACTTTGTAAAGTGCCCTCCAGGTACTTGCAGGGCTGCAGATACATCCACAGCAGGATCTAGAAGATAGGTTGTGTGTGCCCAGCATCCCAAAGTCTGCAAGCACTTCTGGCATGGGGTGGCTGTGCTCCTGGCTGCCCAACAACGGCTTCATGTTCTGCTCTTCCAGGCTATACATCCTGCATGTGGCAGTCCCCAGCATCAGATGGGACAACAGTACTGAACCAAGAGCAAGGGTACACAGAGGAAACATTCTCCTCCAGGGGTGGAGCATTACCCAGAAGCAGAAGGCTTAAAGGCAGGGCTGGCAGGAGTCAAAGCCTAGTGCCCAAGCCACACTGGACACCAAACTCACATGGAAGCTCAACTGTCCCCATGTCCAGCCCTGTAAAACTCAGCTATTCACCAAAGGCACTGGAAAATGGTCCCCAGGCTAGGCTCTCTCCACCACGTGACCTGGGCATACACCCAGGAACAAGGAAAAACAGGTACAAGCTGAGAAAGCTCCTTAGAGATGCTGCACCTTCCTCTAGTGAGGAACCACACAGGTTTTTTTGACCACCTTGACTGCACAGCTTGCAGTGCCTCCACTGCGTCTGCCTCCCTCGCACGCTGCAAGCAGCCAAACCCTTACAACATGACATGCCTGAGACAGGGAAGAAAGACACAACCAGCAAGGGAGACATCAGGGGCTGAGGGCATTTATTGAAATGGAAAGGACAGAAAGTTCACATGAAACCAAAGCCGAACACGCAGGAGGAGGGGAGATGTTCTGTGGGGTTTCTTAAAGGGTCGCTGTGTTTCTGGCCTTTTGAATAGCCTCTTTGTCCCATTCCATAGGATGCTACTTTGGGCAGTGGTTTTCTCTCTTCCACTGGAGTGGCATAAAAACATACCTGTCAACTCATTATGTACACACGTATGGGCTATATTTATTTTCTGTGGGAAAATATCACACTATCAGTACTTAATTAAAATTAACATCATTATGCTTATTTCCTTTATCTTACTGAAAGCTTTTTTTTTAGTTTGTACGGTGATTCTGAAACCTTCTCCTTAGGTTAGGCAGCCCCACTACTTATGTGCAATCTTTTCAGAGACAGATTCAAGGTATGGCTTACACACCAGCCTGCTCCTGTTGCTAGAGAACAGGTCCCAGCACCTGCTCAGGTACTTCAGACCCTATCACCCAGCTTCTGAGGCAACCCAGCCACCTCACGTACAGTACAACAAACCCCAGGGTGTTCACTACAGGAACTCTCATCTGGATCCTAACAAACAGGAATACCAGGAAACCTGGGGTGGGGAAGGACCAGCTCAACACACAGACACAAATCAGGGTTCACTTCCTTTATAGAAGAGGTGATGTCTATACAACGTGGCCACAGCCACAGGTACCCAGCTTGGATGGCAGGGAATATAATAGCAGAGGTTAAAACCTTTCCTGTCTCCCTGGTTTTTTTTGATCACATGAGTCTTGCATCCGTGTTGTATCATACATGTAACTGCAAAGCTTTGGTGAAGCTGAAAGATGTGAGCCACTGGAAACATGCCTGTCCTTCAGGATGAGGGCTGCCTTGCACAGACACTGCCAGGGACGACCAAACTGTGGGAGCCAAGTGACAGCCAGAGCAGCAGCCTGGGTTCCCAAAAAACTGGCAAAACACAGCAAAAAAAACCGCACTCAACAGCAGAGCTACAAAGACTGGTGTGATGGAAAGCTTGCTCCCCGGCTTCATGGCAAGGCGTGGTATTTGCCACATGAGCATCACACCTTCAGCACAGCAGCCTGGCTGGCAGTCGAGAGCAATCCTTTTCTTCTTTCCACAGTCTCCAAACAGCATTTAAAAGACAGCAGTGACCATAAAAGGCCCAAACATTTCAAAGCTGACGCTCAGCGAGATGTGCAGGTGTGATGGGCAGACACCCCACCAGGGAAATGAGAGCAAGGAGATCCAGAGGGTAGGATGAGAGATGTCAAGTGACAAATGTGCTTCGAGGTCCTCCACCTGACCAAGAGCCACACAACTCTCAAACGCCATGAAATAAAGACAAGGCTGCATGTGCCGGCTGACCTGCATCGCAGCACAGCTTTCTCCTGTGCCCTGGGGAACTCTGCCTTCCAGCCCTGCTGCTGCCCTCCACGGTCCAGGGACACCTCTGTGGGACTGGCACATGAANNNNGATAAAAAACCATAATTATTGGAAAAAAAAAAAATAATAAAAGGGCAAAAAAAAAAAATACCCAGCTGAGTCAAAGCAACCAAGATCAAGAGCAACGGCAGGACATGTGTGGCAGGGGAAAGATTTGTTATCTGCAGCTTGAAGGCAGCTCCTTCCCCGGGGCATAGTCCTGCTTTGTCCATTCCAGTCCTCTCCTAGAGGCAGAAGTCACCACTGGAAGCACGAGGGTGATCTGGCAGCGCTTCTGCCCGGGGGTGCGGCTGGCAGGGGGGAGCCAGGCTCCCTCCCAGCACTGGGCGGTCTCCAGGGAGTCCCATGGGAGAGCTGGGCAAAACGCAGCCACTTTCGGGCTAGGAGAAGAGAGAGAAAACAGAGCATTGAGGCATTTTGCAGTGTTTCACTGGTACCAGCTGGGACCATGCCCAGCAGGGGTTGGCAGGATGGGGAGCAGGTCCTGGTGGTAGAAGGGCTTAGCAGCGATCCCATACACATTCCCACACCTTCCCCCAGGCCCTCTCTTGCAAATGTCAATGCATTGCTTTGTTGATAAGAGGCTGAAAGCACTTGGAGGGCAAGCTCCTCCATCCTCCTCATCTAATTTCCATCTCCTGGCCTGTTAATTATCTTTGCAGAGCCTGGCCAGGTATCCCAGCTGTGCAGCTCACTCACAAAGCCTCTCTGTAAATCACAGGAACCTGGACTGCATCTGAAGCAAGCACCTGGGTCCTGCACCCTTGCTCCACTCCTCCTGGCAAGCCAAAACCAAGCCAGCCACATGAGGTGGCCACCAAGCTCTAGAGATGTGTCGGGGCTGTTCTGCATTGGTCCTACAAGCTCACAAACCCCTCAGGTGGGGTCAGTCAAGCTCTTCAACAGAGCTACAAGGTGCCTGGTGTACTGAGTTGGAGACGTAAAATGTGAGGATCTGAGCTGCAGGGTATGGCATTCAATAAGAAGCAGAAGATGCTCTGAATAGCATCTGGTGGCCCCAGAGGTTAACACCGAGATCCTTGTGAGACAGCAGGACACCCTTCCAGTAGCAGATGTCATCTGGCACCGTGGAACAAGCTGCCCTGGGGATGGTAATCGCCAGGGCAGGGCAAGCAGAGAGGCAGGACAGACCCACCTTAGACATTTCACCCTGCCTGGTGGTACCACAGTCTGGGGAAGCTTCACTGCAGAGACAGGTTCCTCCAGGACCGAGACCAGCTCTCCATGCTAACAGCCTCAGCCCAGAAAGCCAACGGTCCTTACAGACATGCCTGGCATCTGCATCGGGGAGAGGGGAAAAGGGCCAGGCAGCTTTCATTCCCTATGCTCTCCCCAGACAGCCCTGGTTTGAGCTGCTGGTCCCAGTCCTGGGGGAGTCACTTTCAAGGACAGCCCTCGAGGACACCGTGACATCAGACCCCATACCACTGACCTTGCCTCATGATGCCAGAGGGCTAGCAGCAGGCAACTGGGCTCTTGACAGGGGTTGTGCACAGGCCAGAGGACACTTCCACAGAGAAAAGACCTCGTGGCACAGAAAAACCTTGATCTTACATGTGCTTTGTACCACCCATCCAAGCTTACCAGCACGTCTGGAATTAGCCCCTGAGCAGAAATGGCAATTAAACAAACCATATGGAAACCAGACCCAGAGACAGGCACCTTCGCAAGGGAAGAACCCACGCTCTGGTCTTCCGCTCTTCAACTCTTGGTGCAAACAAAAGCTCCTAAGATCTTCCTTTCTGGCCATCCACCAGCTAAAGCAAGGCGATTCCCATCACACCTCCCTGTGCTGAGACTCCCAGGAAATACCAGCCCAGAAAACATGGAGCATGAGAGTGGAGAAAGGCCCTTACCCGGTGCCTGCTCTCCTGGCTCAGCGCGGAGGTGAACGTCCCATAGGAGCTCAGGGCTGTCTCTGGCAGGCTGTTGATGCTCCCAAAGCGTCCTGCGGCCAAGCTTGGAAAAGGGTGCTGGACCACGGAGGGAACAGGGCTCAGCTGCTTCTCGGGAATCAGCTGGTATGAGGAAGTGGGGAAAAAACTGGAGTACGGAGCCGCCTCTCCCTGGGAGTCACAGCTGCCTGCAGTTTCCACGCTGCATAATCCGTTCAGATTAAAGTGCACCGTCGGCGTGCTGGGCCCCGGACCTAAGCAGCCCTGGTGCTGCGAGATCAAGTCTTGGCTGATGTCATAAAAAACAGGCTGAGGTGGGGACCCCAGGAGTGGGGAAACATAGTCCTGCCACGGGCTGGGGCTGCTGCTGGGAAGGAGGTGTGGAGTGGAGCCTGGGCTGTGGCTGCACAAGCCATTGAGGGGCAAGTGCCGGTGTTTCAGCTGGCCGGGGGGACCCAAGCGGCCCTGGCACTGGCTGGGCAGGGAGAAGGACCGGTGAGCATCCTCTTGGGCGGGATGCATGGCCTGGAAGTCACTCTCCAGCTGCAGACCCCCGGATGGCTCCTGTGGGCAGGGGGTTCCTGGGGATGAGCCAGGCACCTTGTCCCACGGGGTGCCCCGTGCCGTCTCGAGAAAGCAGAGCAGACCCTCCTCCCCAGCTGGCCTCCACTGGGAGCTACTGGCCAGCTCTTGCTCCTCAGCCAGATCTGGCAGCAGCGGCGGGGGCTGTCCCAGCACTGTGTGGAGGGGCTGTTCCCACAGTGGAGCAGAGGGCTGCCCCGGGGCCATGCCAGGCTGCAGCATGTGCTGGGGCAGGTACTGCGAGTCCTCATTCTCCGTGTGGGCCTGGTATGTAGCAGTACCTCCATCTGGGCTCAGGGATGTGCCTGGCAGGGGACAGGCCTGTTGTGCTCCCTCCTGCTTGCTCATCAGAGTGGTATGGACATAGGAGAGAATCTCATTGCTGGTGAGGCAGTCGTTCAGGGATGGGGTGCGGTCACGGTCCATATTGACCATCACCATTTTCTCATCCAGCAGCAGGAGCTCCAGGTCCTCAGCATTCAAACCCAGGCCCTCCAGTGCACTGAAGAGCTCGTTGTTGGAGCAGCTCTCATCACTCTTAATTGAGAGCGAGTCCAGGGTGGCCAAGAGAGGGTCCTCCTGCTGCAAATCCACTAGCTCCTCTTTGAGGCTGTCCCCCTTTGAGGAAACTGGAGCCGTGCCCATACTCCAGGCATCTCCTCCTGCATCAAGCAAGGACATGTCCTCAAGGTGGTCAAAGAAACTGCTGCTGAAGGAGTGCTTAGATGTAGGAGCTGGATGGGAGGTGTAGACCTCCTTGTCCTGTCTCATCACAGCACCCAGTAGAGAACCAGGATCAACACCATTCTTCTGGGAACACCCTCCATGGCTGTGGGAGGCCTTCTTGGACTTGCTGGTTTTCTCTTTGCTCTGGAAAGGGTCAGGGAAGCCTGGGAGAGGGTAAGCACTTTGGTATAAGAGTGCCTCTCCTGTAGCAAAGGTAAACGGAAGATGCATGGACCGTTTCTGAAGGTGCTCTCCTCCTTCTTCATCTCTGCAGGGCAGGAAGAGGAGACTGTGGCTTGCATGTGCACAAACCCATCCTGCAAAGCACTTCTGCAATGGATAATTGTGATTCCTGCAAGCCAAAACTCCTTTGCTATGACCAGCATGCACATACCAAGCAGAACCACACACACAAGACATTTACATAGAAACACACACGTACATATTTTTATATATACATACACCTAAACCCACACATCTTTAGCATAACCAAGAGGATACTTAAAATGCAAAGGGTAATAGAGCCCTGCCAGACCGAAGTCACATCTTTGCCCTGCTTCGCCCTGGGGAGCAGCCACCAGTCTCCCCAAAGTAAGCCTGGGCCAGTGCCCAGGACAGCAGGGCAGGGATGTGAGGTGCAGGTCACTGCTCAGTGATCGCCCGTGCTTGCTGGGTGGCCTTGCAAAGAGGGATGTGGCTGAACAGCATCAAAGCACAGTATCTTGGGGCTGTTCCTTTAAAACACACAAGAAGCGATCATAGCATCATAGAGTACTTTGGGTTGGAAGGCACCATGAAAGGTCACCTAGTCCAACCACCCTGCAGTGAGCAGGGACATCTGCAACTAGAGCAGGTTGCTCAGAGCCCCATCCAACCTCACCTGGAATGAGAAATCAAACCTCCCACCCTGCACTGATGGAAAAAGCCAGCCTGTCCCCAGCCCACCCTGGGCTGACCCAGATGACACTTACACAAGGGGTCTCTGCGTGACGATGATGTACTCTGGCTTGCCATTCTTGTAGACGAGCCGTGCGTTGGCCTGCACCCACTTCCAGCGATTGTCCTTCGTCAGCAGGCGGAAGACCGTCAGGCCACTCTCGCCCGTCTTCATCACTGCCGGGAGGAAGCACGCGGGCCGAGGCTGTCATCGTGTCACCAAAGACAGGGTTGCCCCAGTGATGCTGCTGTTTGCAGCCGGGATAAGCAGGTGGGGTCACAGCAACAGCACAGCTGGCACACGCCAGGGACGCTGCCCCAGCTAAATACCCCTCGCTACACTCCACCCCGAGCTCCCTGCAGTGACGAGAGCGTCACGGCCAAGCACAAAGCAAAGCATCCCATGGGGCAAGAGCTGCAGGGTTCAACACGGCAGCCAGCGAAGCCGCCCGTAGTCCCAGCCCACTCAGCAAAGGTGGACACAAGCGACCAGGGAAGGGACTCTTACTCCTGACATGGTTCTCGGCACAGTACAACATGTCGGCAGCATGGATGAACTGGTAGCCGGTGCCGCGCATCCGCAGCTCCGCCTCCGTGTAGCCCAAAACAGTCTTCCCCCTGCAGGAGACCGAGAAGGCACCCAGCTCAGCAGGGTGGGACATTACCCAGGCAGGGTGTGGAGTGGCACGCGGGAAGCCCGCAGCGTCACCCGTCAGATCAGCTCTGCTGCTTACTTGGCATCGCACGCCAAGGGGGTGAAGTCCAGCTTGTGCTTCGTCCTGAAGATCATGTTCTTGGTTCGGATCTGCAGGATAGATGGGGGCTGCAAGGGTGTGGAGATAGCGAAGAGAGCAAGCTGGGGTGGCAGTGTGGACCCATCTTCAGACCTTTTGTTCTGTCCATGAAGGAATTTCAGCCTGCCTTGAAGGTTTAAAGCCTGGGAAGAGAAGAAAGGCTCAGTGCTATAGAGAAATCTGGATGGGAAGAGATGAGAGGGAGGAGTGCTGCACAGAGAACAAAATATCTTGCTGCAGAGCTGATGCAAATAATCCCTTGTGACTTGTCCCTTGCAACTCCAGTGCTCCCCACTAAAACAAGACAGAGGACCAAAGAGATGCTACGCTGAGCTCCCCAGAGCAGCCACCTGCTGCTTTCTCCCCCTCCAGCTGCTCACTGCTGTCCCAGGGCTTGGATATGCAGCAGCTGCAGGACCGAGCACATGCTGGAAGTGCATCAGGGCATCACACAATGCATCAATGACTTTGCATTTTAACTGAGCTACATCACAGCCTCATCAGGGATCATAGGATTGGAGGCCACGAATATGATCTGAGGGCTGGAACCCCTCTGTTGCGAGGCCAGGGTGAGACAGTTGGGGTTGTTCAGCCTGGAGAAGGGAAGGCTCTGGGGAAACCTTACCGTGGCCTTTCAGTACTTAAAGGGGCCTATCACAAAGATGAGGACAGACTTTTGAGCAAGGCTTATTGCAACAGGACAAAGGGTGACGGTCTTAAACTAAAAAAGGGGAGATTTAGACTAGAGAGAAAGAAGAAATTTTTCATACTGGGGTGGTGAAAAACTGGCAGAAGTTGCCCAGAGAGGTGGTCGATGCCCCATCCCTGGAAACCTTCCAGGACAAGTCGGACGGGGCTCTGAGCAACCTGCTCTAGCTGCAGATGTCCCTGCTCACAGCAGGGGGGTTGCACTAGATGACCTTTAAAGTTCCTTTCCAACCCAAACCATTCTATGATTCTATAATTGCTTCTACAGAAAGGACACTCCGGACTCTTTGTATTGATTTTCAAGATTAAAGTGGCATGAGAGAGAAAAACAGGGTTGTTAAACCTGTGGTAATGAAGGTAAGAACCCATACACTTTCAGCAGAGAGGGGGGATGAACACCACCTACTTGGTCTTAAGATATGGCTTTAACACAAAAACCTAGCAAAACACAGAGAAAAAGCATCTTTGTTCAAGATTCAGCATCTCTGAGAGGAAAGGTTTTAAGTACAGACCAAAGCTATGAAAAACAGCAGAAATACCTCCTTGACGAGACAGGCAGGTGCTGAACATGGCAGAAAGGAGCACCAGGTCTTTCAAGGACAACTTTTATGCTCTAGCAGTGGCACAGATCCCCTGGGGTGAGCCTGCACCCTTCCTGCTGTGGAGGTCACAGTGCAAGTCTGTACTCACCAGGAAGCCAGAGGAATTATCCAGGAGGCAGCGAAAGCGGCACACAAAGCTTCTTTCCAGAAAGGAGGAGTTTTCTGGTGGCAGCTTATCTGGCTTGTAGGTGACAGCAGAAGAGCCAAGACTCTTCCCCTCTGTGGGAGAGAGGGACTGGGAAAGGAGCAAGCAGGGGTCCCCAGCAAGTGTTGGAGGTCCCCAGCAAGGACTGGAGGTCCACAGCATCGAGGGCTGTGGCAGTTTGCAGAGCATGGCAGAAGAAACCCGTGGAAAGCCACAGCATTTTGGATAAACCCATGGCTTGAGTCACAGGACATAATCCCCACACAAGCAGTGGCAAGGAGCCTGGCTCCTCAGCGTATGTGGGGAGCTACACACCTTGTGCCAACCAGCACTGTCTGGCTCCCAGCCTGTGTTTACCTTCTGGAGAAAGCTCACCCTTGGGAGCATGGGGTGGGTTGAGGGCCCAGTGGAGGTTGCGTCTGAATTCCTGCTGGTCCTCGGTGTGGATCAGCTCGAAGACACTCTGGTGCATGACATCTGTCTAGAAATAAAAAGCAATGTATGAGCTCTGCAGTCTGTCCCCAGGCACCAGTTTTCACATCCCACCTGGAAACAGCCTGTCACAGACCCAGCTGGCTGTATCTTACCTAGCTTCCCTGGTGCTCAACTAGGTCCATGTCTGAATGAGGTTGAGCAGGTAAGTCCCACTTCCCCATAAATCTGACCTAGTTACCTGGGAGCCCAGGTAAGCATGAACCATTAGAGCCTTATGAAATTTGCCAGGGGTCACCCAGAGGAGTGGGTGCCCAAAGGAAAATTGGGCAGGAACCCCAGCCATGAACTTCATAGCCGGTCAACATGGATGGTGGAAAGCATCTGTGGGCTAGTGAAGTTTCTTTGACACCTCCCAGTGACCATGTCTGGCAACACAGGGTCCAAATTCACAAGACCAAGGAAAAGCCCCATGCAGCCCCCTGAGACCCTGTGATCCCTGCAGAGCTTCCTCCCTGCAGGAAGGACCACCAAGGAAAAATCCACTCTGCAAACCCCCCACAGAAAGTCAAAGGTGTCCCACCAACCTGATGAAAACCCAGGTAGTCCTGAATCGTATGTGAGGAGTAAAATATCAGTCCTTCCGATGTCACCACCAGCACAAAGCCGTTGAGAGCCTAGGGGAGAGAGGAGATCAGCAGGTACATGCCACACTCATGTCACCCTTTTCTAGGAGGACATTCTGCTTGGACACTGGTCACCCAAATCCTGGCTAGTCCCAGCTAGCAGGAAGCTGAACCACTGCCCCAAGAGAAAGGTGCAGGGCAGGAGACAAAGCACAGGATCTCACTGTCCTAACACTGGGTACTGCCCTGGCTCTCACCTCCAATGTACTGTGTGCAGTTGTCAGTGCCTCAACATAAGAAGGACTTCAAACTGTTAGAGGGTGTGCAGAGAAAGGTAACCAAGAAGGTTAAAGGTCTTGAGGGCAAGACTTAAGAGGAGTGGCTGAGGTACCTGGGTTTGTTCAGCATGAAGAAGGCTGAGGGGTGACCTCGTCAGTGCCTACAACCTCCTTAAGCAGGACAGCAGAGAGGAAGGTGCTCATCTCCTCTCCCCAGTGACCAGTGATAAGATAATGAGGAAATGGAATGAAGCTGCATCAGGGGAAGTTCAGATTGGACATTAGGAAAAGGTTCTTCCCTGAGGTAGTGGTTGGCATCTGCAACAGGCTCCGCACAGAAGTGGTCAGGGCACCAAACCTACCAGAGTTCAAGGAGCATGTGGATGATGCTTTTCGTCATCTGGTTTAGTTTTAGGTAACCCTGTGAGAAGCAGGGAGTTGGACTTGATGATCCTTATGGGTGCCTTCTATATTCTATGATTCTGATGCACTATTCAAGCAGCTTCTTGGTTTCACACCCATCCTGCAGGATGGGAACAGCATCCACCTTCCATCCTTGCAACTGCGACTATGCACATACCTTGCCACTCTGCCCAAGCACACGCACCTGAACCCACAGGTTTTTGCAGATGTGATGACACTGCTTGACATCGCAGAGGTCAAGGCCTGCAGCTCACTCTCCGATCTTCCTCCGCTCTGCCTTGCTTGAGCAAACTCCACTCTCTGAAGGCTAGCTGGAGAAAACTAGGGATCAACGCCAGCAGAGCCGTGCTCACCAAGAAACAGATGGTACCTTCTGAGGGGTGTCTCTGAGGTCACGTAGCTCTTCCATCCAGCTGTCTGAGCGTATCCTAATCCAAAGTGATGGAAAAGTTTGCTTTCATCCCAGCAGCGTTCACTCAGACTCGGATTTGGACATTTATACTCATCCTATGCGAAGAGCAAATAAAAACCTCAGAACTGCTCGCAGAATGAAATCAGACGCTGTGGGGAACTGGTCCATTCTGGTATTCTGGCGGAAACAAGCCTTTCTGACAACTTTGAATCCAAACAGTGTTTCATGTCGGTTGCATTTAACATTGACCCGCATCTACCTGGGTGGCTCCACTCATGTAGTTCCCATCCTCCCCACAACCTGGGAGGGTCTTGGCAGTCGTGCGTGGCTTTAGATGGCGTGAGGCTGGGAGAGCCGGGGGATTTTCAGTGGAGAACAAGAACACAGCAGATCATTGTGTACTGCCAGCATTGGCCGGGCATTCCTTCCTGCTGCTTGGTCCATGTGGATGGGGATATTCCTGATGGTTCTGCCCAGCTCTTGGCCTCCTTTGCATCCCTCCTGACCTCCCTGGGTGCTCAATGAGAAGGCCTGGAAGACCATGTTGTGCCTGCCTGGGCTGTTCAGGGGAAAGAACAAGGCCTAGAAAGGTTTTGTCTCTACTTCCTGCTCCCTCCTCCTGCATCACTCACCCCATGGTCAAGGTGTCCAACCCAATGCTGCAAAGAGCCTTAACCAGTGAGAATGGAAAAGGTGAAACCTAAAAAATTAGAGTTTGGTTTTTGAAAGCGTAGCAAAACCATCTTTTCTGAAAAGCCATTTTCTTGCAAAGCAGGAGGAAGGACAGGCTGAGTCCAGTTCCTGGATGTGGGGGAAACCCACAGGATCACTGGTTAACCCCAAAGTACCTTTTCCTTTTGACAAATAAATTGTAGAATCGTAAATGGTTTGGGTTGAAAGGGACCTTCAACACCACCTAGTTCCAACCCTGCCCCTCATGGGCAGGGACACCTCCCACTAGACCAGGTTGCTCAAGGGATTCACCCCAAACTCACACCCAGCACCAACCTGCTACAAAGCACTCATCAAGCCAGTGTAGCACTGGCCTTCTGAAGCACTGTGTGGTAGTGAAAGGACCAAGCACCAGTCTTCATGGTGGAAAGGGATGGATGCCTGCAGCCACCTGTGCCTGGGATGCACACATTAGCCACGAGACACTCCCAGCTGCACTCCTCTTCCCCGGAAGCTCTCTCTCTGCATGGGGCACAGATTTACACCGTGCCAACAACTCATTCCGGAGCACGAGCTTGTGCACGTCCTCCACCCACACGGGCCAAACGCTGGGCTCTGTTTTCACAAAATAAATACTCCAGCTGCTTTGCACACGCAGGTTCGAAGCACTAAGCCCTCCCCACAGGAAAGAGCAACTGCAGCCATCAATTTGAAGGTTCTGATACATTTTTAATGTTACACAACTTACATATTTTACAGTTCACTGGCCCTTCCATCCTCTCCTTGAGCTCTACGACTGCAAAGTCGACATCCAAGGAAGCACTGCGTTTCCCAGCATGAACAGGCTGAGCTGCTCAGAGCCTCAGTCTTCCTCAAGAAGGGCTCATTCCTACCAGCTTCACAAATTTTGGAAGTAATTTGGTTGTTTCCTCTGAGCCAGCATCCCCAGGGCTGGCAGGACAGGACACAGGAGAAGGGACCAGGATGCTGGCTGACAGGGGCCTCTGCCTTTCATTTTAACAGGTTGGGGATTTTTTAAGATTTATATATTTTAAAATTATTTTTGTGGACTTGGGTATCCCGTGACAGCACCTGCTTTGAGAATCTGTAGCTGTATTTTGAGAACTGCCATTTGTCACAAGTTGCACCATTCTCTGTAAGTTTACATCCTTCAGACTGGCTTCTCCCAGGACTCTCGATTATTTTTGGGGTTTTTTTGTGTACTGTAAAAGGGATTTTAGCAGAGGCTTTAGTTTTTGAGGTGAGAGGAAAATGGGATGCTAGGCTGTTTACTTTAGGTGGAGATTCCATCTTCAGAACTTTGGATTATTTTCCTTCAACTCCAATGCATAGAAAAACCAAATTACAACCTCCGAGCAGAGTATTAATGAAAAGCACAAAAAGGAACTTAAGTTCAGTGAGGGGAATCTTTTAAAAGAAACAAATAATAAGTTAAGGACATATTTTTCAAATTAGGGCGTGCTGTCCAGCACCTTCTGTCTCTCCCTCCCACTCCTTATTAAATAGGCTTCTCTCTCTCTCCATCCCCCTTCTGTCTCCTCCTATGGTAGCTGCAATACATTGTGTTATTTTGGGGAGTAAATCTAAGAGAACCTCTCCTCATGTGGGGACTCTTCCCACTTTTTGGAATGGGCTGGACTTGGACACTGTTACATCCTACAGTAGTCTCTCTCACTGTTTTCTACTCTCCTTTTCTTAGAAACCCCAAGTGATTTTATTAATGTGGGAGGGGAACAGATACTAAAAGTTAAACAGGAATTTTTTTTTGGTTATTTTTTTTTTCCCCTCCCCAGCATAAAATGTTCTGTGTAACCTCCATTAAATTTGGTACAAAACCACTCGCCATGGCTGTGGTGCCACAGGTGGAGACCCATGAAGATCAGAAGGCGCAGAGAAGCTTCCATACTAGTTTGGGAAAGCAGCTGCTGGCCCAAGAGTCCTGGCTTTTCAGTCCTGCTCTCTGTCATCAGACAGGAGGCTGAGACACAGAAGAATGCTGCTAACACAGGCACTGTCAGAGCCCAGGGGAGCACCCCAAGTGCTGCAGGCACTGCAGCAACCATGGGGAACAGGCCTCTGTGTCACAGAGACCAGTGCTTTGAAGACACTGTCATCTGGGAGCAGGCCCATAGGAGTTCTCCCCTGACCCCAAGCGGTAGGTGTCGCTCCATGAGTCTGTTTCCTCAGCTCTGAGATGATCCTGATCCAGTGAACACCTTCAAGCCCATGGTGCTGCCTAAGAACAAAGGCCAAGAAAACTCAAGGATATCACCAATTTAGCTCCCTAGAAGCCAAACAGCTTTCACTGCCATGACAGCAGCATCCAGCCCCCCTCCCTAAGGGCAAGAGGTTCTCATGGGGACACTCCTGCCAGCTCAAAGCATGAGTACTCTAGAAGGCAGAGGTTCTCCTGCAGCATGGGTCCCAGAAGACCTGTGGTGGCCAGAGTCAAAACTGTCCTGTACAGAGAATCACAGAATCCCAGCATGGTGGGCTGGAAGGGACCTCTGGAGATCATCTCGTCCAACCCGCCTGCTCCAGCAGGGTCACCCAGAGCAGGCTGCCCGGGATCACATTGTCCAGGTGGGTTTGGAATTTCTCCAGAGAAGGAGACTCCACAACCTCTCTGGGCAGCCTGGACCAGGCTCTGGCACCCTCACAGGAAAGAATTTTTTCCCTCATGTTCAGATGGAACCTCCTGGGTTTCAGCTTGTGGTTTTTTGCACCCAGTTAGTACCACTAACCTGGCTGCAGGCAGGGAAGCCACAGTAGTCAGCCCTGGCCTGCTTCCCCCACTTCGTAATGTATAGACATCAGGATTAATTAGGGTCTAGCGTGTAGCTGCAGCCAAGTCCAGCTATTGTTGCTGCCAACTCCTGTTTCATTGTCCAGGTCGGTGTTTCTCCCCCCTTGCCTTCCTTTTATTCTGGGCACAAACGCTCTCTCTATTTACTGGGGTTGATCTCAATGTGTGGGAATCTGCTGCAGAGGTTAATTAGTACTGCCAAACGCACTTTAACCCTTTGAGCAGCTTTGGAGGCGGTGGGAGCAAGCAGCATCTTGCAGCACTCTGTCCTTCCCTAATTGCACTGAGCTGCAGGCAGATTTAATACCTGGCAGCCAGCAATGGGTACCTGCATCGCTGGGCACCTGGGAAGAGCTGTTCCACTTATTTCTCAGCCTTGCTTGGTGGTCCCCATAGAGGGATTTCCATGCTTAACCTCAGTTTCACATACCTTCCTTTTGCTAAGATTGCTGCTGGAAACAGCTTGGGTGGAAAGAGATAGACCAAAAAGTAAGGCTGGAAAAATTAGAAGAGGGGAAAGGAAGAATCAGGGTGGATCAAGAGATGAGACAAAGGAAGTTTTGACATCCAAGGTGATGGACTGGGCAGAAGTAGACACACAGGAGCTTTTCCTTGGGGCACAGAGGCAGGTCCTGAGCCCCCTGACAGTATCATGCAGACAGACACCTGGGAGAGCCAAACCTAAACACAGAGCTTGCAATACCCAGCTTGGTACCTCTAAAAGGGCAGCACACTCTGGGAGGAGTTGATAAGCAGGACATCAATCCCCAGCAAGCCCTGCTGAGCATGCTTTTGTCATATCCACAGCAGAAAGCCCTCAGGTTTTAGGTTTCAACCAGCCTGGCTTTAGCATTTCTCATACTAGACACTGAGATCCTGGCTGCCCAGCTCTTGAGCATCCCAGTAATTACACTTGCTGCTGAGAGAGTGTTTGGACAGGAGCTGGGGCTGAGCAGGACACTCGCCCCGCTCTGGAAGACAGCCAGGCAGGGGACAGGGCTGCAGGCTGTGCCTGGGTGCTAGGCGGGGAGGGGAGACCTACGTCCTTGCAGGACCCCACGCTGCAGGAGCCTGACCACTTGCTATTCACCGTGTGCTGGCTGGAGAGAGGTGGTCATCTCCTGGTGTCTCTGAATAAACCAGGCTCAGCCCAACCATGCTGCAGCATCACCAAAGGGCCCAACTATATGCCTCTTGCAGAGCTCCAGGATACATCCATGTACCCTGTGTATAAGGGCTGAGCATATGGCCCCTCAGCACCTATCTATGTACACAGCATCATGCATTACTGCCTGAAAATCAGGGAAGACCTCCGCGATATTTTCTTCCCTGTTTTCACCACTGTTTGGACAACATTCCCTGTAGTCAGCACTGGTGAGGCCGTATCTTGAATACTGCCTTCAGTTTTGGGCCCCTCACTCCAAGAAGGACATTGAGGGACTGGAGCATGTCCAGACAAGTGCAACAAAGCTGGTGAAGGGTCTAGAGCACAAGTCATAGGAGGACAGGCTGAGGGACCTGGGCTTGTTCAGCCTGGAGAAAAGGGGGCTCAGGGGAGACCTTCTCACTCTCAACAGCTCCCTGAAAGGAGGTTGGAACCAGGTGGGGGTCAGTTTTTTCTCGCACAGAACAAGTGACAGGACAAGAGGAAACAGCCTCAAGTTGAACAAGGGGAGGTTTAGGTTGGACATGAGGAACAATTTAATCACCAAAAGGGTTGTCAAGGCCTATTCCAGGCTGCCAAGGGGAGTGTTGGAGTCCCCAACTGTGGAGGGGTTTCAAAGCCGTGGAGATGTGGTGCTGAGGGACATGGTTTAGTGGTGACCTGGCAGTGCTGGGTTAATGGTTGGACTTGATGATCTTAGAGGTCTTTTCCAACTAAAATGATTCTATGAAAAGCACATTTGGGACCAAGCTCTGGCAGAAAATGTAATTGTTATTAAAATGAAGTGTTGTTAATTATCAAAATGCTGACAGTCCCACAATGCCATTGTATCCTGTGCCAAGAACACAGCAGAAAACTACTCCCTCTGTATGGACTGCTAACATTTTTCAGATAGGAATTTGAATTGGGAAATATTTCCTTACTATTTATTTGTTGAACTGTATTGCCTGAAGAACCAGCAGAAAATTGGCACAATGAAAACTCAGCCATACTGGGGTTATGTGGCAGGCAGGGAGCAGAAGAAGAAGACAGAGCAGCTCAGGGCAGCAAAATAACCCACCCAGGTCTGCAAATCAAGGGAAAGCCAAGAGCAAACTGCAGTTCTCCAGCCCCTGCCTCGGGACTCTCCCACTAAATTATCCTCTGACACAAACACTTGTCTTGACAACCGGTACTTACAGAGAGGATGCACCCTGTGACTAGATCATGGCCTTTTAACCTGCAAATCTGCAGGATGGAAGGTAGAATAACATTCCTCTAATGAGGTCTTCCCAGAGCACACAGTGAAGGTCTGCTATATGTCAGTGCTATGTGTACTGGGGCAATGGTCCTTCTAGGCTTGGCTTGCCCCAAGCATAGAGTTGCTCCCTGAGTCCTCCAAAGCAAGAATTACCTCCTCTCCAACATTCTATAGATGTGGCATCACTAAAACAAGTTATATGATAGAAACACACAGCCTGCTTCTGCAACTCTTAAGTACCAGTTAAGCTGGCATTTCCAGCTTGTTTTCAGCTGGTATTTCCCCCAGCTCTGCAGGAGGACAGTTTGTACCAAGTGTAGTATTCCATTTTCCTTCAGCAAGGAAATAAATAAATCATAGAACCCTAAAATTATAGAATCATTCTGGTTTGAAGAGACCCTCAAGATCATCAAGCCCAACTGCTAACCCAGCACTGCCAGGTCACCACTAAACCATGGCCCTCAGCACCACACCTCCACAGCTTTGAAGCCCCTCCAGGGATGGGGACTCCACCACTGCCCTGGGCAGCATGGGACAGGCCTTGACAACACTTTTGGTCAAGAAATTGTTCCTCATATCCAACTTAAACTTCCCCTGGTGTAACTTGAGGCTGTTTCCTCTTGTCCTGCTGCTTGTTCCTTGGGAGAAGAGACCAAACCCCACCTGTCTCCAGCCTCCTTTGAGAGAGTTGTTGAGAGTGAAAAGGTCTCCCCTGAGCCTCCTTTTTTCTCCAGGCTGAACAATTCCAGGTTCCTCAGCCACTCCTCACAAGACTTGTGTTCTAGACCCTTCACCAGCTTCATTGCCTTTTTTTGGACATGCTCCAACATCTCATTGTTCAGCACCAAATTGTTCATTCTAGGCTTTGATCAGTATTTTAGGTCAAGCTCAAGCAAATATTACTGTTTGAGCAGTTTGGGTGATAGCTGCTGAAAGACATCGAGGTATGTGAAAATACGTATTGATATTTTGCATTGATATGCATTGATATTTTGCTTTCAGAACCCTGCAAAACTAGAAATATTCAGACTCCATCCAGTTTCAGAGAACTTCAGTCATGTGATGCCTAAATTTGGAGCCTGGTTTCTGTTGATATCTACTCAAGGAACACAGATGGGACAATTCACAGCAGGAGTCTGGAAGTGGGCTGACTCACCCCATGGAGAAAGCATCCCTTGAGTACAAAAAGCAGGCATGGACTTGAGGTCATGCTACATACTGTGATCAACCCTTCCCATACTGCACATCCTCCTGTCCCACTACGGGAAACACAGCTAAGGAAGATGACCTTGTTGGTGAACATTTAGGGGTGAGGGGAAATCAGAAGGTCCTTGCATCATCCACTCAATCTGCTGGGTAGCATGGGAGATAATGAAATTAGGGTTTGTGGAGCAAAACCTGACCTGGGGTGGAGCACTGGGTGGGGAATGACATCTTGACATCCTAGAAGGCTGGATACCTAAAAAGTTTCTGCTTGCTGCCTTGACCAAGGACACATAGTGACAAAGGCTGTGTTAAGAGACACTGTGTACAAGGGCTTTTCTCGGTATGTTCTCAACCTTCTCCTCATCACCCCACAACATCACGCAGAGGTCATCCAACACTAATGAACATTAGGAAACCTAATTGCCAGAGTTGAGTGCTGCATTGGTCACCCCTCATTAGCCTCCCCAAGCTAGGACACTAGCACAGTGGGCATGACTCACCAGGACTGAGTTGCTGTCTGCATCAATATTTACAACTCTGCAGCCAGCAGAACAGGGCGAGATGTATTCAACAGCATTAGAGCCACAGATGGGGTTATAGGCTTTCTCAGGGCAGTTGCACTGGAGGTTACACTCCAAGGTGTGGTGTCCAAATTCAGAGCTACAGCAGGAAGAAAATATTAATACATGGTATTGAGCATCAGTAATACACTTCTTACACAGAAAATATACTGAAGGTATTTAGAGATGACTAAAGGAACACTTGATTGTTTAAAACAAACTTCCCCATATGCACATGAGAACCCACAGAAGCTCCACGATAACCCCTCTAGCCCTTACTCTGCCTGTGCAAAGCCTCCTGACCACAAACAGTCAAGAGGGACACCCACTTCCTTCATATTTGGCCCCAAATGTGAGGTCTTGGGGTAGTGCAACACCACGCTGTGAGAGGTGGTGAGCTTCCCGCTGAGGGCTTGGATCAGCTTCCAACAAGTTCACAGGATGCTGAACATGTGAATTTATAGCAGCTTGGATCAAGTATTGAGGGAAGACAAGGTCCTGCCCACATTTCGCTGCACAGGGAAGCAGCCACGGCTTTGAAGGTGTGATCCCAGGGGTGGCCCCTGCCCAAATTATTCATCTGTGAGTAACACTTTGTGCTTTCCAAGATGAAATTCTAATCTTGTGCTGTTTGTGCTAGAAATGTGTTCACTTTGCGTTTCACCACCAATGAAGTCAGCAGGAGTAAGGAAGAAGCAGATTCAGTGTTTATTTCCAACAGCGTTAACTTCTAGCCTTATTTTATCACCCTTAACTGTTTCTCAAGAGGGAATAAACCCATTTCTGGGTATCCTGATTAACTTCCACCTCCACCCCAAGGAGTACAGCTGGAGATGGGGGATACCCACAGCCCTGGGAATGATCCACTCATGCCCAGCTTAGCTGGAGCTGTCAGTACCTCTCACTGTAGGTAATGCCCGCGACCTTCTGTGTGGGGCAGCCGAGGAAGAGGAGAGGGAAAGCCACAAGCAGGCAGAGGAACATGCCGAGGACACACATGGCGCTGCATTGTCTCAGGGACATCTGGAACCGCTTCAAGATGGCACCACCCACCACGATCCCAACCATCGCCCCAGGGATGTTCACAGCACCTGAGGAAAGGCAGGTCAGAGAATCACAGAATGGTAGGGGTTAGAAGGGACCTCTGCAGATCATCTCATCCAAACCCTCTGCTCCAGCAGGGTCAACCAGAGCAGGTTGCCCAGGATCACGTTGTCCAGGTAGATTTGGAATCTCTCCAGAGAAGGAGACTCCACAGCCTCTCTGGGCAGCCTGGGCCAGGCTCTGGCACTCCCACAGGAAAGCAGTTTTTCCTCCTATTCAGAAGGAACCTCCCAGGTTCCAGTTTGTGCTCGTTGCCCGTTGTCCTATCACTGGGCACCACTGACAAGAGTCTGGCCCCATCCCCTTGACCCCTGCCCTTTAGCTATTGATCAGCATTGATCAGATCCCCTCTCAGACTTCTCCAGGCTAAACAGCCCCAGGACTCTCAGCCTTTCCTCCTCACAGAGATGCTTCTGGCCACAGTCTTCTTCATGTACCCCAGGACACCATTGGCCTTCTTGGCTATGAATAGTTTTTGCTGTCTCATGGTGAACTTGTCCCCAAGCACTCCCAGGTCCCTCTCTGTGGAGCTGCTTCCCAGCAGGTCACCCCCGCCCCTGTACTGGTGCAGGGGGTTATTCCTCCCCAGGTGCAGGACCCAACACTTTCCCTTGTTGAACTAATTGCCTGATTAGGTCATTGTTTTCCATCCTCTGAGCAGTATCAGTACCTTCATTATAGTGAAAGCTTGAAGAGTTTGTTGTTGGATTTCTATTTCTATGGTGGTCTGGAGGGGACCAAGGTTTTTTGCAGGGCCTAGTGGAATAATGCTAAGAAAGAGGAGTTCTACAGAAACAACGGGAACCCGCAGCAAACTGGCTGTCATATATCCATGCATGAACAATATAGGGACCGGCAAAAAGCTCTGCTTAAACCAGTAAATGTGAATTTTCAGTGTAGACAGAAAAAAAATCTTAATGAAACCTAGAGAGGTAATTTCATTTCTGTGTAATCATAGAATCATTTTCATTGGACAAGACCTTTAAGATCATCAAGTCCAACCACTGATGCAGCAATGTGTCCACGTCTGTTGTCATCATTACAAAACCGTTAAGGTTTCCATGACAGACGTGGAATCTTGCAAAAGCCACACTACCATAGGATACCAAAGAAGTGCAATCTGTTGAATTCACCAAAGAATCAACAGGAAGGTTGCTTCCAGCCCATAAATACCCACACAAGGAAAGGTTTCCAAGTGTAGAAAGCTTTTCAGTCTAAGAGAAAATGGCAAAGCAAGATTCAGTAGCTGGGGAAAAAAGCTAGATAAATTCTAGGAAGAAATACAGCACATGCCTTTAATGGAGCAGGTGAATCAAACCTGAGAACAACTCAGCAGGGCCCATTAGTGGAGGACACCACCGCTTCAGCATTTAACCTTTCTTTCTGCCTGTATTTAGATCGGCTTACTGGGCTTTGCCAATCCGCTCTGCTCATTTTCTTCTGATTTATTTGTGGTGGACTTCAGGAAGCCTCTTCCACTGAGACTGCATGCTGTTTGTTCCAAAATATAGTTAAAATACTTCTGTGTCTAGGTCTCTGAGATCTCCAATTCTAACAGTAGGGCTTTATTCCTCTTATTTTTATTACTATGACAAGCTTGCATAGGGAGACCTCAGCCCCAGACAGGACATTCTGAATATGACAGTACAAGCAAAAGCAGTTTAATCTCATGAGCATGTATCCCATTTAAAACTTGTTACTCTCCTTCTTAACAATACCAACAGCAAGCAATTAACCCAAACATTACAAGCAATTAGCATCACTATTGAAAGCATTTTGAAGAATTTAAGCATGATTATTGCACCAGCCTGACCAGCCTCTTCCTGCCAAGTGTCTTCCAAATGCATGCATATGTTATGGTAGTTCTTAGTTTTGTTTACTATCCACTTTTTAAAAGACCCTTAACCCAATGATTGATGTAAAGTAATCCCTGCTACAGAAGCGTGCACAATTCGTATCTGATGTTTCTTTGATTCCATGAGTTGGTTTCCTCTCCCTGGTTATAGTGAACAGCTTTAGATAACAAGCATTTATTCAGGTCTTAAAAGATTTTACTGTAGGAAGTTCAGGCTGAAATGTAAGGGAAGGAATCACAGAATCATAGAACCACCAAATCAATCTGGTTGAAAGAGGCCTTTAGGATCATTGAATCCAAGCATTAATCTGGCACTGCCCTGCACCACTAAACCATGTCCCTCAGCACATCTATATGGCTTTGAAACCCCTCCAGGGATGAGGACTCCACCACTGCACTGGGCAGCCTGGGACAGGCTTTGACAACCCTTTTGCAGAAGAAATTGCTCCTCATGTCCAACCTAAACCTCCCCTGGTGCAACTTGAGGCTATTTCCTCTTGTCCTATTGCTTGTTCCTTGGGAGAAGAGACTGACCCCCACCTGGCTTCAACCTCCTTGCAGAGTGTTGTCAAGAGCAAGAAGGTCTCCCCTGAGCTGCCTTTTCTCCAGGTTCAACAACCCCAGGTCCTTCAGCTGCTCCTCACAAGACTTGTGCTCTAGGCCCTTCACCAGCTTCACTGACCTTTTTCGGGCACACTCCAGCACCACAATGTCCATTCTAGGTATTGCAAGCTGAGAGCATGAACAAAGACTTTGTGCCATGTCTGTTTGTAGGTAACAGAAGAAGACTGGCCACTCCAGAGGGAAAGGCACTTCTTAGTAATCTTTAGGTTAATTTTTAAGAGGTGCTCAAGAGCTGGCAATGCTTTATAGCAACACTTACCGATGATCATGTTGGCCAAGGATGCTGTGAGGGAGAACTGTCTCTCCAGGAACTTTCCCATGAATGTTGCTAAACCAGCAACCATGGCAGAGAGGTTGACCTGAGCCAACACCACCAGCAGGTAGACAGGATGACGCAGGTTCCTCAACAGGACCAGAGGAAAATCTGAAAGGAAAAGGGAAACCTGTTGCATACAGAGCAGCTGTGCAGCAAAACGTTAATCCACAGAAAGTAACAACATCTTGAATTTTCCTACATTATTTGTGCAGAATTAAGTCTTTGGGAGTGAGGACCTCTCATCTCACCATTTCTTCTACAAAAGGGCAGAATGAGTGCTTTCAGGGTTTGTCATTTCAGGGCTTGATTGCATGCCCATTTGGATATTAAAAGGACATAGAATCACAGAATGGTGTGGGTTGGAAGGGACCTTAAATATCATCTAGACAAACACCCCTGCCATGGGCAGAGTCAGCTTCCAGTAGACCAGCTTGCTCAAAGCTCTATCCAACATGGTCTTGAACACTTCCAGGGCTGGGCCAGCCACAGGTCAGGATGAAGCATCAGGACTTTGCAAAAATTAAACACTTAAACATGGAGCTTTGCTGTAAATGAAGTTGATTTCATCTCAGCTAATAGCTGCCATCTGAGAACGGATGTCTTATCTAAGTTGTCCAGCGTGAGTGAGGGAAGCTGATGACCCTCATCCCATCTGCCTCAGGAATCAGCCATGCTATGGGTGAATCAATGACACAAGTTGAAGATGAAGCAAAAAAGTCAGGTTATCAGTGCAAAGCATGTCCATCCTCAAAGTGAATGTCAGAAGAGAACGGCTCCTCTCTGGACATATTCCATCCCCACAAAGGTCACCTTGGTATCAGCTAATCCTTTTGATTTGCTGCTAGTGTCAGTGAGGCATAATTTCTGCTGAAGCCCATGCAGGTGAGTCTGGGAACTGCTCTAAACACATGTGCACAAAGGCAGCATATAAAGGGTCTGCACCAGTGCAGTGGGAAACTGTTGGAGGCCTCAGCATCAGTAAAGTAGAATAGAATATTATATTTTCAGTTGAAAGGGACCTATAGTGATCATCTAGTCCAACTGCCTGACTACCTCCAGGCTGACCAAAAATTAAAGCATGTTGTTAAGGGCATTGTCCAAATGCCTCTCTAACACTGACAGGCTTGGGACATCAACCACATCTGTAGGAAACCTGTTCCAGGTTTTGACCACCCTGTCAATAAAGAAATGCTTCTGAAATAAACTCTAAACAAAGCATCTTCGTGCAAGAAAATTGATATCTCACATCAGCACTCAGGTGATGTGCTCAAGTGATCCTGAACATCTGCTAAAATAGAGGACAAATCTGTTGCCTCCTGCAGCGATACCTCCTGCTGAGCTCTTCTTCAGAGCTACCAGGGTCTTATGATGCCTTATGGGAAAAGCAAGTGGCTCTGCAATAGTTTTTCAGCCTCAGCTGAACCTCTGTAAATACTGCCTGTACCTCCCTCCTTCAACAGGTGGACTGTACTGGGATGGCTGAGAGCAACATGGAAAACTACAAGTCTTTCCTCCACCACAGAATCATAGAATCATTTAGGTTGAAAGAGACCTTTAATATCATCAAGTCCAACTGTTAACCAGGTACTGTCAGGTCACCACTAAACCACGTCCTTCAGCACCACATCTCCATGGCTTTGAAACCCATCCAGGAATAGGGATTCCACAACTGCCCTGGGCAGCCTGGGACAGGCCTTGACAGCCCTTTTGGGGAAGAAGTTTTTCCTCATGTCCAGCCTAAACCTCCCACCACCCATGGGCTGAAGGCTGCAGCACTGAGTGATTGCAGGGATTGTTACAAACATATGCAGCCCAAGTAAACGTGGCCTTGGTTCTTTTCCCTGAAGCTTTCTGGCAAGGCTTCGGAGAAAACAAATACAAAAGTAGCTGGGAAGTCATTAAAAGTTAATTTATTTGTTTGCTGTGGTTGCAAATTCAATGTCCTTTTTGATTAAATCATTAAAAAAAAGTATTTTTTTATTACAGGAAAGAAACACTCCAGCAAATTCCCCTGCAGCTGAACCCTTACTGCTTGAGAAAAAGATCTCTTCAGCCTGCTTATCAAAGACAGCTGCCCTGTTCCCAGTGCTGCGCGACTCAGGATACCCAATGGTGACACCCACCAGCTGGGAGGCTGCAATTCTCCAGTCTGGAGTGATTTCTCCTTTGTGAACATCCTGAACCCTCTTTCTGCACATGACTTTGCTCCCCCTGAACCACCACCTTCACTCGTGCTCTTTGTCTGGCTTTGCATCATGCAAGCAAAGGGCATGCATAAGGGCAACTTCCAGACAAACAGATGACGAGTTTCTCAGCTGAGGGCTTTGAAAGCCAATATGGTGAAGCAGAGATAAGGAATTAACAGGGAGGATTAATGCAAGGGCCTGCGATAAATTAATGATGTTAATTCTTAGCAGCTCACAAACAATTGGGACAATCTTTCTATCTGCTCCAGCACACGGGCACTGGGGAGAACTCTCTGGTGCTTGTGTGGGAGTTGCCCCAAGCTGTGCGTTTGGTTTAGCTGTCCTAAAATGTTACGTGAAGAGCAGAGGTGCCTCTACAGGTGCGAGGGGGCCCCCCATGCACAAAGGCAAAGCTCTTGTTCATGGAAGTATTGCCCTACCAGCTCAGCACTCTGCTCTCAGGGTTAGGCAAGCAGCTAAAGATATTGGGGACCAGCAAATGCAGGGCACTAGAGAGGGTCCAAGCGTGAGAGGCAGGTTCAAGGACCTTGAATTACTGACGTGCTGGAGAGCTGGGAGGCTAGCAATCAACTGGAGAAGGAAAGAACTGTGATGATATCTCTGTGCTGGAACAAGGTGAATCCCAAAGAAGGGAGTTGGTTTTGCTCTTAAATATCATAGAAGTCATAGATCCATAGAATGGATTAGGTTGGAAAAGACGTTTAAAATCATTGAGTCCAGCCATTAACGCAGCAGTGCCAAATACAAATCAATAGACGTCTTGCTTTTTGAAGCATAATTCTGCCTCGTTTCCTAACTGGAATATCAGACATACTGCACATATGAAACCTCAACTTGCTTGCTGAAAGATATCCCAAGAGCTAATAGAGCCTTTTGTGGGAGGTAGTGGGAATCATGCACCAAAAAGATTTCTTTTCCTGAGAATTCTTTGGTCTTTCCAACCAAACTACAGCCTCTCCATCACCCCACATCAGAGCTAAAAAGCTCTGTCAGCAAGCAGCTCTCCCACTTCATGGTGGGAGGCAGTGAGATTGGTGTCCTCTGCAATCACCATCTCATTATTAATTCCATCTTCCTTGCAGCTCTAGAGAAGAAGCTGGGCAGCTATTAAAGCATGCGGAAACTTTAAAATAATAATAAAAAAAATATCCTTGAAACCATCTTTAGGCATCCCAGAGGAAAAAAACAAATCACAAGCCCAGTGTTTCAATTGCTTTGAAGATCACCTTTAGTGGTTTAATCCCCAGTATGTGCCGCAGAAGCTGCACATCCTCCCAGGTGTTTTCAACAGAAGTCGAGAAATTAGCAATGGAAATGACTTCAGGGAAGCTAAATCCTACTTTTTTTGATTACTGCGAGCAGATCCAATGCCTGCAAAAGGAGCACTTTGTGAGTCCAACAATGAGGGTGCAACCCAATGTCGCACAGAGCATCTGTGCAAGAGCCAAGATTGCTCCCCACAGTACTTTGACTTTCCTACTTTTGAATAACTCCAGCAAGTGGAGCCTGATCCCTTCTTGGGTAATTGACCTCATTGTTTGGAAAGGTCCCCAGTGCTTTGCTAAGTATTTATCCTGTACACAGCTCCATCCTGTTGTTGCTGATTGTGTATGGAAAAGCTCTTCCTGTCCTTGAGGCAGAGTTCTCAGGGCTTTGCAAACTGCTCTATGCTCATCACACCTTGCCCCAGAAAGATTTAAAGCCCAGCAGCTTCCAAAGAAATGGAGAACGTGAAGCACCTCATGGGATAGCCTCTACCCCAACCTCTTTTTGTTTTCAACCAAGTAAACAGCAAAAAATCCTACAAACCTTATTTTGCTTTCAGTTATCTCCATGTGCACTGAAGCAACAGAACAAATGACAACATGCATTTCTTTCTCCATAATCACGGTTCATTTTGCATTGTTTATGCTGAAATAAATGACTAAAGAGCATTTCTGAACATATTCCTCCTCCAGGTCAGCTTAATGATTTAAGGCTTGCCTCTGACAAGCCCTTAAGAAAATGATGAACCCTCAAAGACACTCTTCAGCCTTATTCTGCTCAAGGAGCAGCTTTGAGTGCTTTGCTGAATCACAGCCTAACCAGTGTCTTTTTCATTTGGAACTTCCTCCAGAGTTGGGCCATGTTTGGAAGAGGAGTGACATTTTCCCCACCCATCAGGTAAAGCCGCTCCTGTTCCCTCCAGCTGACAGGCAAAGAAAGGGACACTTCCTAATGGGAGATGTTGCCTTCCTCCCAGGAGAAGCTCTCCTGGTCCAAAGATGAGTTTGCAGCCATACTACACAGGTGGCTCATGTCCAAGTACAAGGCCAGTCTGCAAAATGTTTTAACATCAGGGATGAGCCAACTTCAAGTGTTGACTCAGTTGACACCCCTAAGTGCTTTATTTGGGCTGATCCAGTGTCAATGGTGCTAAGTAAACTTCTGACTGAAAGTGGATGAAGACCTGCAGATAAGCCAAATAACAAAGCACACCCCTACTCTCCAGGGCCATTCCACAAGCTACTTGAGGTATTAAAACACCTCAAGTGTGTTCAAACCCCTCTAACAGAGGCAGGACTATGTCTTACAGGGTATGTGGGAGAAACAGGACTGAAATATCTTACAAAAAAGTCTGAGGCCTTGTGCAGTGCCTGCTCAACCCAGTATCCTAATGCTTTTCTATAATGGTATCCTAATGCTTTTCTATAATGGTATCCTAATGCTTTTCTTCACCCCACCTTGTACAGGGGGACCACAGCCATCAGTGACCTTCATCCCATCCCAAAGAAGGGGCTCACATCCACCAGCAACCTTCATCCCACCCAAAGAGGAGACTCATAGTCATCAATGACCTTCATCCCACCCTGAACAGGGGACCCATAGCCATCAACGTTTGGCAAGTCTGGGGCTGCCTGTCTCAGGGACAGCACCATAGTACCAGGCAGCTGGGACGATCTTTAAAAGCTCCCCTCAGGATGATGATGGACCAGAAAGCAGATATGGTCCATTCTACTTCTTGCCAATAGCCATCTCCTGCATTAGGCTTAGTCCCTTGTCTGTAAAACCCATATATTTTTTACAAGCAGAGAAAAACTGTGAGCATAAGACTGAATTAATATCCAGGCCGTTATTTCTCTTGTAAGATAGTACAGGAATCTGCTTTGTGTCATTTCTGCAGGTGGATTGGCACTGCTCATCTCCTGGATGCCCATCTCCTGCCTTTCCACAGAGCGGACTTCTGCTCCTCACATCATGTGCAGAGATGTCAGATGCAATCAGAAAAAACAAGGAGGCACTACTCAAAGATTTCACAGCACAACTCCATCAACTCCATGCTCCTAAGATGAGCAAATTGGGATCCCCCTCCTTCAGGATCCAGGTCATCTTTTTTATACTGGGATGTGGGATAAAAAAGGCTCACTATGAATGTAGTACAGGGACAGGACTGTCCTACACAATTTCTCCATCACATGTTTTTCCTTCTGTCTCTCTTTATAAACAACAGAAGGTATAAAATTGAAAGGTGATTTAGGCTGGAAAATGTCCAAACACTGTTTTCATAAAGTATGGTATATAAAAGGATGGTAAAAATAGAAAGGAAACAATACTTGGCAAAAGACAGAAGAAACAAAATAAGCAGGAAAGTCACAAAAAGAGAGGAAAAATTATCTTTCCAGTGACCCATACAAAAGTGTCCAGCTCTGGAGTCCTCAGCATGGGAGACACATGTACCTGTTGGAGCAGGGCCAGAGGAGGCCACAGCAATGCTGGGAGGGCTGGAACCCCTCTGCTGTGAGGCCAGGCTGA
>WUAM01000359.1:30088217-30108858 GCA_024336885.1 Actenoides hombroni
GGGGGGGGGAGGTGGGTGGGGGGGGGGGGGGGGGGGGGGGGGGGGGGGGGGGGGGGGGGGGGGGTAGTGGGGATTTGGGGGGGTGGGGGGGGGAGGGGGATGACTACGGATGTAGGGGGCATAAGAGAGATTGGGAAGTGAGGGGGTGACGTGGGGACAATGACAGCTGGATGGGAGTGATGGAAACATGAGGAGACATGGGGTTGTGGGGGCAATGATGGGATGCAGGAGCAGGAAAGCGAGGGCTGAAGGGGGACTAGAAGTGTGAGAGGGAATGTGGGAGTGATGAGAGAGGGAGCGAGGTGATCAGGGAAGGAAATGGGGCATCAAGCCCCACCACCCACATGGCTGAGAGCTGTGAGCACTTAGAATCATAGACCCATTTTGGTTGGAAAAGACCTCTAAAGATAAGTTGAACCATTAACCCAGCACTGCCAGGTCACTACTAAACCACATCCCTCAGCACCACATCTACACAGCTTTTAAACCACTCTGGGGATGGGGACTCCACCACTGCCCTGAACAGCCAGTTACAGAGCTTGACAACACTTTTGGGTATTAAATTGTTCCTCATGTCCAACCTACACCTCCCCTGGTTCAACCTGAGGCCCTTTCCTCTTCTCCTATCGCTTGTTCCTTGGCAGAAGAGGCTGACCCCCACCTGGCTTCCAACCACCTTTCCAGAGAGCTGTTGAGAGTGAGAAGGTCTCCTCTGAGCCACCTTTGCTCCAGACTGAACAACCCCAGGTCCCTCCGTGTCTCCTCAAAAAAACTCATGCTCTAGACTCTTCACCTGCTTCATTGCCCTTCTCTGGATATGCTTCAGCACTAGTGTCACTGCAGCAACACTGGCACTCCTGAGTGACGATGTGTGTCAGCCTGTGTGCACTGCAAGTCTGTGTGTCTGCACCAGAGGGTATGTTCATGCACGTGTCTGTCTGTGCACAACCATGTGTGGTAGCAATGCCCGTGTCAGCATCAAGTGTAACCATGCCTGTGAGCCCCACCACTGTACAGGGTGGTCAGGGGGTGCAACCATGGGACACTGTCACCCCCCTGCTGCTATGTACATGTACACCCACAGTGGCTGGGGACAGTAAGAACAAGCGTGCCAGACCCCTTGCAGGGGCTGGGCACACATGGCTGCACACTCCCCTGGAGGCAGGAGGGTGGGCATGCCCCAGCCATGGTCCCCCCAGCTCTGTCCTTCTAGAATGCTTCTCTCAAGTCGCAGGCAGTAGCAAGGTCAGAGCAGGCACAGGGCAGTGATCTGGGTTTTCACTGGAACTCCACAGGGAGTCTGCAGGGCTGCATTCCTCCCCACAGTGACCCTGTACAAGGCAAAGCAGAGCCCTTGCCCAGCTATGATCCCAGCCCTGGGTGTAGGAGGAGGGGATGAGCCAGGACTGTCCTCCACCTTCTGCCCAGAGAAATCGGACTCGAGGCAAAGCCGAGAGGAGGCTTTTTCCACATACTTGCTCAGTCAAGAGGGAAATGGAGAGACACCGTTCCAGGTCAAAACAAACCATCACCATCATACAAAGCAAATCACCTTTTAATACATAACCAAATACAGGGCTTGAGTTTCAGGACATCTTTTTCTCCTCGGCATCTGCCAACAGCAGTACAAAGAAATCATAAAGCGTAAAACGAGGCACTGCCACGAAAATAGATGTTCTGTGCACATACACAACATATAAAGAGAGAAGACACACGTAACGGAGCACCAGGGATCTGTCTTCACCCCAACCAGCAGAGCCTGGCAGGGTGTCCCCTCTGCAAGGGCACCTCTGGCAGGACTGGGACCCCCTGGCATCCCCAGCACTGTTTCACATCATCTTGTAGCTTCCAGGACCACAAAGGCCAGTGAGCAGAGTCCATCCTGCTGTGTTTTGGGTCTGTTGATTTGTAAGACTCTGTAACATGGCCAGTCAGCTCCTTGACAGCTTCTAGGCGCTCCCTCCAGACCACTTTGGAGGAGTCCAGTGTGTTTCCAGCATTGCAGCCAGGAGCTTGACCCTTCCTGAGCCTCATCTTGCCCTGCGAACAGCTCTGGGAGCTCCAGCTCAGTGAGGCAAAGCAGGGGGGGAAGGAAGACAGCCAGGGCAATGAGGCCACGCCACACCAGGACACGTGCAGGGCTGCTGCTGGGCTACCCTGAACTAATCACCCCATTCTACTCACATGGTAAACAGTACATACTTAATACCAGTGCGAGAGACAGATGCAATGCTCAGGGTGATGAGTACAAGGGGGGGAAGATGTGGAGGTCACCAGCCACTGTGATCTCTCTGACCAAGTTGGCTTGCAACATCTGTCTTGAACCAAACTCTTTCCCCCCCCATAACCACTTTTTCTGTGTGTTTTCACTGATGGAGCTGGGAGAATTTGCCTGTTGGTGGGGGAAAAAAAAATAATAAATTTGCTTCTTAGGTTAAAAAATACAAAAGAAAGGGAATTCAACAAAGTGGAATCCAGGACAACAGCTTGAAGGGCACAAAGTTGGTCCAAAGTGGAGAGGCAGAGGCAGTCACTGCAATACCTTCCTGCCTTCCCTTCTCACTGTTTTGGCAAAATGACATCCTGAGCAACTGCAGGAGTTAAATCCCATCACTCCTAAACCCCATTGCTCCTCTGTCTGATGGCACTGCCAAGCACAGGAGAGGAAGGCAAGAACAAGCCAGTGCCAAACCCAGGGGGAGCTTGGTCAGACCTTCCCCATCCAGCTGTAAGGGAAGGCCAAAGCCTAGTACATGTTTCTCCCGAATTCCCCCAGAAGGCTGCTGAAGAGCCCAAAACCTTGACCTGCCTCTGCTCTCACCAACTCCACCTCCCTTCATAAACCCTTCAGACACTGTTGAACTTCTCAAAGTGCTTAGTAACATCCCATTTTCTAAAGGAACTGGGTCACTATGGGCTTGAGAGGAGGGTGGCAGATGGGGAGCCCAGGAGAGAGGGAGCAAAGAGCAGAGCAGAGTGGCTCAGGCAGGCTGAGATGATGCAGCAACATGGCGAGGGTGGTCCATGCACACATGTGATGAAGAGCCCATGCTGCATTGAGAAACAGTAATTCATTACTACATGCCTGTAAGGCAGCAGGTCCATCTGCAAGAAGCTGCCACAAGTGCATGGGCCAGCAAGAAGGGTGTCCCTTCCTTGGACCCCAAGAGTCTGGCAAACTGGCATGGTAGCATCTCCCTGAAACACTTTTCACAGAAAAAAAAAAAACACAAACCACTTCATCCTAGACAGCCTGAAAGCTCTGCTAGGGCATCTTATCAGGCACTGGAAGATTAAAAATCCTGAGCAACCAAGACGCAGAAGGCACCACCTGCATGTGTGCATGGCCAGAACAGCTCATAATCACTGGTGGCATTTCAAAATGTGGCTCCTGGTTTACGGTGAGGCTTCCAAACAGGTTGCCCACAAATGGTGCCATGCCAGCATCCCCCCTGCACCACCCCTCACTCCACCAATGCGAACTGGTACACCCCTCAGCTCCTGCAGCCCTCGCACCTCACCTTGAGCTGGACTTCACAGGTGCAGAGCGGCTGCCCGCCCGCAAAGGACGCCGGTGGGAAGCCAGGGCCCCACTCTAAGGAGGGTGGTGCTGCTGCACCCACCTTCACAGGGAGAGATGCTGAGTACCTCAAAACTGAGCCCGGTGAGGAACGCGATGCTCCAGGGTGGCTCTCACCGGGGGAAGGCAAAGCACCCGGTGGCTGGGTAAGGGATATTTTAGAAGCATCACTAGGAAAGTTGCTCTCATGTCTAAAAAGGCTATTTCCATACTGGCACTCAGGCAGCACAACGTGGTCTGTCCAGTGGGTGCTGGGACCCGTGCTGGAACCCAGCAGGAGTCCACTGTGTTGAACTAGACCTGGCCCAGCCCATCTCTGAGGAGCTGCCCCAGTCTGCAGGAGCCATGGCTGGCACTGCATGAACCACTTGTCCTCTTGAAGCACTGCTTGCTCCCCTTCCCAGGAAGGGCTGCGCTCTAGGTGGGCTATTAGGGGCTGTCTGGGGAAGCTCCCATCCTCTGGCAGCTGGCTGACTCCTAAGGGTGCCAATGCTTGTGCAGGAAGAGCAGCCTCCTCCTCATGAAGGTCCCGAGCCCCAGAGAACAGGGACTCATGCCAGCCCTGTGCAGGACAAGGAGCAGGTTGGGAGGGCAGCAGCCACAGCCCAGTCTCTGGGTTGCTCTCGGGGTGGCCAGCCATCGGAGTTTGTGACTCCAGGTGCATTCCTGCCACTTCCAGCTGTTTTGGAGCTATAGCATTCCAAGCCTCTGATAGGCAACCTCCTGGAGCAGTGCTCTGCCCCAAAGCATTGTCTGGGTGTGCCTGGAGCGGGACATTGTGCAACCGAGTCATGAGTGTGTTAGCGTGCAATGGAGGTGGGCAGCCTGAGCCAACCATCTTGCACCTTGGCTGGCTCTGATTGTTAGGAGTAGTGTTATAAACAGGAGCAGACGTGGTAACTTCTGCTTGAAGCAGTGGTTCCGGGTTTGCCAGCTGAGGTGCTACAGAGGACTTGCTGCTGGAGGCTGAGACATCCAGAAGAGCACCCTCCACCAGCCCAGGTGGGTTAAACGGGACCTGCTGTTCTTGTTGAGCAGAGCTGACCTCAGGTGTAATGGATACTAGAGACACCACAGCATCCTGGCCTTGTGCACCAGGTGCCTGAAGCTGTGGTGGGGCTGGAAATGCTGAGTTAGTTGCACAGCAGTGCTGGAAATCAGCCACAGCACTGTGTTCCTCATCACAGGGTGATGCACTGAAGTGCCGGAAGTCCGTGTTCTCCCCAGCATCATCCCTGAGGAACATGTGTTCCACATAGGATGCCACCTTAGAGCCTAGCTTCTTGCCAACTTCCTGAGCTGGCAGCTCCTCCTCTGTACCCAAGCTGAGCAAAGTCTCTTCCCACTGCTGCAGCTCTGCATTGTCCACATTGAGGCTCTGGAGGGTCTGGCAGATGTTTCTGTCCACCTCATTCTTCTCAAAGAGGGTTTCAATAACGACCAGGAGGGAGTTGCTGTCCTCCTTGGCATCACTGACTTCCTCATTCTTGCTCAGTCCATTAGGCTCAGCAACAGGATCTGGCAAGGAGGAGTGAGGCACATTATCAGTGTGGGAGATGTATATGGATGCATCCTGCTTCATCATTGCACCAAGAAGAGAGTTGGGGTCTACTGAGTGCTGCTTTGAGTGGGAGTTCGCTTGTGTCTGCAACTCCTCCTTAGCCTGGAAGGAGTCTAGGAACTTGGGAAGATCATTCCCATACAAGACTGCTTCCCCCGTGGCAAAGCTAAAAGGCAGATGCAGGTTTCTCTTCCACAGATGTTCTTCCCCTTCTTCATTCCTTCAGGGTAGAGGGAAAAAAAAAAAAAAGATAGAAACAACATGAGCGCCATCTCTGGGCCAGGCAAACCCACCCTCCCAACAGCAAGACAGGAGCTCACAGTCCTGATCCAGCTTTTCTAAAGAAGAGGGTGCTGGATTAGGCTGGCTATGAGACTGCTGGTGGAGGACTGGGGCTCTCTCTGAGGAGCTCATGGGAAGGTCTGCATGGCTCAGGGATGGGCTGTGTGTCCAGGGCACACCAGGAGTTAGTGTATGTGCAACCACCTCCTCAGAGCCATTTCGCTCACCCCTCCCTGCTTCAGGAGGGCACATGTTGCAAAGTGATGACTGTGCAACCCAACTGCCCTTCCCTCCACCTCCTCCACCCTTGGTGCCTTTGTGTGCCTTGAGCAGCCTCATAGCCACCCATGCCAAGAGTAGGTGAAGGGAGCCGGAGACCCAGTGATACTCACGACAGGGCTCGCTGCCGGGCAATGATGCAGTCAGGCTTGCCCGCTTTGTACACCAGCCAGGCGTTGGCCTGCACCCACACCCAGCTGCCCTTCTTGGTCAGCAGCCGGAAAACTGTCAGCCCGCTCTCCCCTGTCTTCATCACTGGGGCAGGGAGAGAAGAGAGACCACACAGATGTGGTTACTCCACGGAGGGCAGACAAATGGCATGTGCAAGATGCCACGAGATTGAGCATCACCTCGCACCCGTGCTGTGGGGGCAGGAGATGCAGGAGGCAGCCTGCATGCGATGCCACGTGTCGTGCTGTCCCTCGGCCAGCTTCCCCGGGAGCATCACCCAGGAGCAGAGAGCCTTTATCACTGCTGCTCCAGACCCAGGACAGCCTGCCAAGGAGCAATGATACCAGCAAGGCTAAAGCTGCTTAGGTTCTAGGAGCTGGGAGGGCCCTCAAAAACACATCCACCCCCATGGCCCCCCCCAGCCAGTGCTGCTGCTTCCCCCCTGACCCTCACTTCTCACATGGTTCTCTGCGCAGTGCATCATGTCGGCCGCGTGCACAAACTGGTACCCAGACCCCCTCCTGCACAGCTCCATTTCTGTGTACCCCAGGACAACCTTCCCCCTGGAAATGATGCAGAATTCCAATGACACCAGGTATGGATCCCCCACTTGCACTCACCAACTGGACATGACCCCCTGCCCAGCACCCAGACAGGTAGCCAAAGCCTCCCACTTTGGGTGGTGCAACTCTCCATCCTGGGCTGAGCTGCATCCACAAAACCAAACCATGCTGGGTTTGCTGGACCAAGAAGTGCTGCTGCTCAGTTCGTCTGCTCCCCATGTTACTGGGGTGCTGCAGTAGATGGACAAAAGCATCAGACCCCCTGCCATGGAAACTGGGTCAGAAGTGCCCTGCTCCCATGGGCTGTGGTTTTCTGTCCAGCACCAGGGATTTTGCCACAGGAAAGGTGAGAGATGCCATACCGTGAATCACAGGCCATGGGAGTGAAGTCCAGCTTGTGCTTTGTCTGAAAGATCAGCGCCTTGGTCCGAAGCTCCAGGATGGAGAATGGCTGAAGGAGAGTTGCAATGGCAAAGAGAGCAAGTGGAGACCTATCTGATGCCTTCTGCTGCTGCCCGAGAAGGAATTTCAAGCGCCCACGGAGATTCAAGGCCTTGGAGGGCATTAGAAAATGTGAGTGTGAAGCTAACAAGGTGATGGGAACTGGCTCTGCTCCCACTGCTATGGAACACAAGTGGACTTGAGGAAACATTCTGGGGGCAGAGGGGTGTCCTGGCATGGGACTGTCCTACCAGAAATCCTGGGGAATTATCCAGCAAGCAGCGGAAGCGGCAGGTGAAGCTCCTCTCCATGAAGGAGGTCTTCTCAGGGTGCAGGTGCTGTGGGCCAGATGCAGTGCTGCATCCAGCCAGCAGTGGCTGGTCAGTAGGAAAGGCTGGGAAACCAAAGGGAAAATGAAGCCAAAGTGTGATGAGACACTGGAACAGGTTGCCCAGAGAAGCTGTGGATGCTCCATCCGTGGAAGCATTCAAGGCCAAGTTGGATGGGGCTCTAAGCATCCTGGTCTAGTGGGAGGCATCTCTGCCCATGGCAGGAGGGTTGGAACTACATGATCTTTAAAAGTCCCTTCCAACCCAAACTATTCTGTGATTCTATAAGCTTTCCAAGCTGAGCACCTCAAGCTCATGACCTTGCAGACCTGGTCCTGGTGGAGACTTTGCTGTTCAAGTGAACCCATGATCTTCACAAGATGGGTAAAACCTTGTCATGGAAATTACCAGTTCATGGGAATTTCTGGTCTCCTTGCCTCTCAGGAGGTGAGACAACAAGCAGCCCTCACTGAAATAAAGAGGATTCCAATCACTGAAAAGCAAAAATATTTGGGGGAAATGATTTAGACTGGATCTAACAAAGACATTTTATACAATGTGAGTGATAAGACACTGGCCCAGGTTGCCCAGAGCAGTGGTAGAAACTTTCCAGGCAGAGGCTGCAGAGAGCTCTAAGCAACCTGCTCACTGAAGGGAGGTTGGACTAGGTGACCTATAAAGGTCCCTTCCAAAACAAACAAGTCTGTGAATCTATGAAGCGTTCCCATCCTTCCAGCTGCTTTTTGTGACAGGTGGCCATGCTGACTCCTGGGATGTTTGCAAGTCCCAGAGGGAGGCTATGGGATGCTTCTCAGCACAGGGCTCTGCTTGATGGCTCTAACTGTCCACAGGAAGGTTTTCCAGCATGAGGTGGCTATGCAAAGGCTGATTCCCAGGGATCACCCTGGCACTCACCATTGGCAGCGCGCTGGGTGCTGCTAGCTGGCGGGGCCCTCTGCAGCTGGCAGCGAAAGGCAGCTCTGTCATCTGCATGGATCAGCTCGTACACGCTCTGGTAGATGAGATCTGACTGGAATGACACAAGGGGAGAAGAGTTTCAACACTTGCCCAGCCTGGCAGAGGTGTCTGGAAGAGGACACAGCAGAAAGCTGTCAATGGTTAGTGATGGGCCGGCCACTAGACGAATGATGGACACTCTCTATTAACCCCTCTCCCCTCCCAAAGGGGAAAAGAAAGGGCAAAAGGGAGAAAGACTGATGGGTTGGAAAAGAAAACTAAAGCTGCATTAATGAAAATAATAACAATAAAATTAAATATATACAAATCTATACAAAACCAATATCAAACACAACTCCCTGACAGCAATTCCGTCACCATCACCACTGATGCTGTGGAGCAGGCACCGAGGAAGTCCCACACTAGACTCAGTGGCAGATGGGAACTGAATTCAGGAGCTGGATTCTGGAGCTGGATTCTGGAATACAGGGATCAGGATTGAAGGCAAAATGGACAGAGTCCTCCTTGGACACCAGCCATTGAAGAAGAGTCTCACGATCCCTCAGCTTTATATTGAACATGCCATACACGGGATGGAATCCCTCGCTGGTCAGTTGAGGGTCCCCTGTCCTGGTGACTCCTCCCTTCAGGTACACCCTGATGTGTACAAGACTGACCGGTGACCCTGGACTGCACAGAAGCAAGTACAAGCAAGAGCCTTTCTGCACACCCCACCCCTTGGCAGTAACTCTAAACACGGAGTGTTATCACTGCTGGAAGCAGAGACTGGTTGTGAAGATCTGCTGTTAACTTCAGGCAGTGCAGTTAGGAGAGGCTGGACTGAGAAGGGAAATCACTGAATAGAATTAGTTCTGTTCTAGCTCAAAGCAGGACAGAGACTTTGTCCTTCATGGGTACTACAAGTGCAGCAATTGAGTGTAAAGAAACAGGCAAACGCAACCTGCTTTGAGTGCTGTGTGGAGAGTGAGGACCAGGAACCAGCTGCTTTTTTAGGGAGGGTGGCTCAGGAGAAAGAAGGGAGCAGAGAGGGTCTGCCTGGGGAAATTGTGGGAATGGCTCAAGAGGTTTCTCAAATCAATAGAAATGGAGATGTTCAAGCAACCCTGGCCACTCAGGACTGTCACACTGCCTGCTTACCCAGTGTCCTCTGGCCATAGCTAAGCAGAGCTCTCCAGCCTGTTCCTCATGCTGGCAAGGCTGAGGTTCTCCTGGCATCACCCAGCCCTTCCACAGATGTTTCATGCTGGCTCTGGCTCCTGATCCTTAACCACAGTCCATGAGAAATGCTGAGACTCCAGCTCCCTCCCTTGCCACAGAAGCCCCTGCTCTCCAGGAAGCTGCAGCAGGAGCACTTGCCTGGCCTGTCTGAACTTGTAGTATCTCCTTGGATCCAAATTCAGACCCAGTGCCATAAAGGCTGTGGGTTATCAGAGGGAAATTGTTTGTGGGGTACAAATTGCTAGTCCACAACAGCAGGGAAGATCTCTCCTGTGTTGCCATTCTCAGCTCTCTGCAGAGAAGCAGTTTTGTTTTTTCCATAGCACCAATGAAAAAAAAATTTCAAGATTGATGAAAACATTTTGACCGAACTAAGCAATTTTTTTTTCTTTTCCCCAAACCTAGGCAGAAGCATTTGCCGGTTTAAAAAAGATTTTTGCAGGATTTTTTTCTTACTCCAAACCCATGTGAATCTGGATCCCACTGCAAACCATCTTCCTTCATTGGGCCACCAGGAAAGACAAACATGCTGATGTTGGACTGTTAAGGTTGGCCACACAGCAGAAACACCAGCAAGTTCTCACATCTCCTGCCTCCCAACACAGCCCCCTTCTTCTAGGGCCATGCCTTGGACCAGCATTTCCCACATTGGTCCTGCATGTTGCAGCGGTCAGCATGGTCCTGCCAAGCCCACGGGAAGCTCAGGCCACCAACTACCATGTCCCTGCTCTCGGAAGCATGCCAGAGCAGAGCCTCCTGCTCAACCAGACATACAGGTACTTGGAGAAGACCATTCCCTGTCCAACAGCTGTTTTGAATTGGGGTACCCAGCCATGAGGATCCCAGTGAGCTGGGAAAAAGTGCAAAGAGAGGACAAAGAAGAAAATACATCAGGTTCTGAGGGTGCACCAGGAACCCATGCAAGAAATTGGGTTTGGCAGCCTCCTGTCCCTCCTGGTGACTCAATCCTTTGGCCAAAGGAGCTGGACATCAGGGGAATGGGAGGTAACAGGTTAGATGTGGGGGAGGGACCTGCTTTTCCTTGGCATCCCATGTAACCCACAGTACTTCATGCCAGTGACACTGCTCATCAGCAAGATGCCTTCAGCCCTCTAAGTGAGGGCGTACGTGCCCAGCAGCACGATACAAAAAAAATCTCACCCCCCCTCTCACGCACAAAGACGAGAGCATACAGAGTCTGCCATTACTCAGCTTGCATCTAAAGTCATACTCATGCTTGTTGGCTTTCACAGCACCCAAAGGACATGACTCATTTGAAAACATACATCAAGAATGACCCAAGGGAGCTGGGAAGGGAGAAGAAAACCCTATCATGGCTCTTAGGACTTCCTTCCCAGCACTGGGCTGCATCTGTCTGTTTACATCCAGGAAAAAACAGTACTTACCTGATGAAAGCCCAGGTAGTCCTGCACAGTAGGGGAGATGTAGAAGATATATCCATCTCCAGTCACAGCGATGACAAACCCGTTGAGTGCCTAAAAGGAGAAGTTGAACGCAGAGTTACTCCCCCAAGCTTCAATCCAGCTACTGAAAAATGAACTTCTCCAGGTGGTTCTTCAGCATTCAGGGACAGGAAGGGACCATCTTCACCAACAAGGAACCCCAGAAAAAAGGAAAACACCTTGTGACAATGCAAGACTTGAAATTCTGGTTAGTTGGAGGTTTTCTTTCCAGTGTAAACGTGAGTAATGATCCAAGACAGACTGACCACTTTTTCTAGACTCATCGTTGAAACCTTCTCACTGCAAGGCAGCCCTGCACCAGGAGGGGTTAGTTAAGGACAGGTTTCATGGAGGACCTCAAGCTAGCTACCTCCTCTCCAGCTGTGCCAGCTGGATGTTGCTATACTCTTTTGGGGCTCTGATTTTCTCAAACAGACCTGTCTACGACTTCAATAACAAACAGCAACAGGCAATGTAAAAGGAAGGAGTGCTGCCCTGGGCTGTGAAAGAGCCTAGTGACTCCAAGAGAAGCCTAGAGTTAGCTCAAGCATGATTAACCCTTCATAGATAGCAACCAAACTGCAGTCAGTTGCTGACCTGACCTATTTATCCACTCGTTCATTTTAAGGATGATCACCAAAGACACTTTGGGCCTTGCTCCTCACCTTGAGTTTTACAATGAGGTTATACAAGCTTATTTCTGTATGTCTTCCCTCCCCATTTTCGGCAATCACCCTCCAAAACCTGCCTTTTTATCCTCAGCATCTGAGGATATCGCTGTCCCCCGGCCTCCTGCTCTTGGCTTCAAGGGTACAAGAACAACTCATCACTCAGTACATGAAGTATGACCAAATCCAGTCACTGCTATTGTTCAAACATGGTAACACACCTAAAAACAACACCCATCTTTAAAGCAAAGGAGGTGGAGAAACCTGGAAACTCAGATCCCAGATTTATGAAGGTCATAATGTTACAGTTGTGATGCCTGACATAGCCTCCCTGGTCTTTATAAGTGTGCAGACTGTCTGACACATCTTTGAGGAGGCAACAGCTTCCTGGTATCATCTGTGTCCCATTACACAAGACCACAACCTCTACTCATCTGGTTTCGTTCTTGTTCCTGACAAACATCTCAAGAGGCCCCACTGCTCTTGAGATGCTTGTCAGGAAGAAACCCCATTGCCCCTCAGATACATCTTGGCATTGAACTGCTGCTATGAGACACCACACTGTGAAAGTTACTCTGCTCTTGCCCATGTTGTAGATGACAGAAGATAAAGCTTTAAACACAAAACTCCCTAATCTCTATTAGAATAAACAGTGCTTACACCATCTGCCAATTCCACTTCTCACCACTTTGCAGCCTGCCATTACATACAGAATCAGAGAATGGTGGGAGTTTGAAGGCACCTCTGGTGACCATCTAGTCCAATCCCCCTGCTAAAGCAGGGTCATGTAGAACAGGTAAACATATGCATGGCTTACAGCTAAATCCATATCCAACCGGTAGCTCCTTGCTTGAAAATGACCAAACTCACACCAAATAACAGAAACTGTTTCAAAACTACAGGAGATCAGAGGGTGGAGGGAGGGGAGCTCACACTTCTGGTGAAGACCTAGGAAAAAAAACCAAGATGAAGATACAGAGATATCTAGTGACCATTTTGGGTTGATTTTCTCCAAAAGGAAAGTACTGCACTAGATAGTAATTCATGACCCCTGCTCCTGTCTGTAATAGATTTATTAGTGAATAAAAAGTGAGAAATTAGGAAAATAAAACCCTAAGGGGAAGTCTGGGTTTAATCAGGATCTGGGCAGAAAGTCTCATCAGATCTCACAAGCATCAGGCCAGGACCTGCTCTTGCTGCCCAACTTGGCCACACTGAGCTACCCCTGGGGAGGACCATGGGGACATGCTGTTTGCTTGAGACCAGGCTGGAGAGAAGGATCTGGCCACACATGCTGCTCCTTGGGCTCTGCTCACCCCCTTCCCCACCCAAAGAGGAGGCAGGAGGAACAGTCGTCTGACATGGCTCATGCATTTAACCATTTACAGGCACACTCTGGCTTTTTTTAGTGACTTGGATTGTTTGAGAGGCTGCTGGATGGAGCATGTTGCTTGATACCACTCAGATCCAGCTCACGGATCCAGCTCACATGGGACAGTCCCGTTCCTTTGTGCACTGCAGCCTCCTGAAGGGACTCGAGTCAGAGTTTTCTGTAAATTACAGTATCTGATTAAAATGCTCTTTGAGGAAAAAAAAAAATAAATACTTCCATCAGGCGGCTCAGTTGGGGATTTCTGTCACATTAATACCTCATAAACTCTCCAGATGCCTTCAATCACTAGGGACTGACAATGCTCTGGTGGCTCAATAAATTGCCATTATGTGGCCCAGCTTAAACCCCCAGAGAGCACTTGGGAGCAGCTCCATCATGGGACTGGGGCAACCATGGGCTCCCTCTTGGCTATTGTGTCATTCCAGCTGTTCCTCCGTGACTATCACACTTGCAGGCAGTTGAGACCACTTCTGGGAGCAAAGCCCACACAGGAGCCTTCACGTGGTCCAAGCTTCATTGCCAAAAGTCCTGCTGGGCTCCCAGAAATCACCAGCTCAGCAAAATACCTCATGGGGGTTACTGTGAGGGCTCTGCTCACACCTGCCTGCCTGTTCATAATGGTGGGCATCTGAGTAAGGCTGTGCAGGAGCTGGGTTGAAGGCACCAGAGATGGACTTTGAGGAGACCCAAGCATCCATTTGCTAGTGTTTGGAGAGGTGGAAGGAGGGAGAAGAGGACTGAAGGCCCAGAAAGCACAGACACAAGTGATATCAACAATACAGCCATGGAATGATTAAAGGTCTTGTGCACACTTGTCTTGCAGCCCCTAGAAACAGTACATTTTAAGTTGTGATGCCCAGATATTTACTCAGCAACCAGCCTTTCCATGGGCCCTTTCTATCCCCTTTCCTTGCAGTTTATATTTAAAAATTGCAGCCCAAGCAAACAGCCTCATGACCAGGCCCTTGTTCTCTGAAGTTCATTGAGAGCTACTTCATTAGACAAACATTGGCCTTTCTACAAAGCAAAGATCCCACTACCCACTGATTTTGTCCACCACTGTCTCCCAGATCCATCTCCCCTTCCTTTCCCCACCAGTACCTACAAACTGAACCTGGGCTCTTTCCATTCCAAGCAGGCTGTGAACTCATCCTAAGGAGCTCATGCAATGCCCCAGGTAGGGCAAACAGTTCCTAGCAGATGTTTTATCCTGCAGCTGTCACTGTTCTGCTCTTGAACACAAGAAACCTACCACCTCAGAGACTAACCGGGGCTTGTTCCCCACACTGCTGTACAACACCCTTACACCACTTGCTTGGGATGGATGACGTCATGCATGTTGGCTCCATGAGCTGTAGTGGGTTCCAAGGAAAAATACCAGTTTTGGGGGCAGTGACAGCTAACGCCTGCAGCTACAGGCACAGACAGCACCCAACACCCCTGTGAGAAGGACACAACCCACCAACCTGAGCCCTGCTCTGTCCATGGGTGCAGTTCACAGCACAGCCCATACAGAGCTGCTGCAGCATAACCAAAGTGGTAGTGTGTGGGAGGAGACAGTGGGGATGGATCTGTCCCAGCCAGGTAGTGTCACTGGTCCCTGTCCCAAGGTGCTCAGTGGCTGCAGCGATCACAGTGAAGCAGTTCTGGGCAAGGCAAGGTCTCCTCTTGCTCCAAAGATGCAATTGCATGCTCCATAGCTGCTGGATGGTTCAGCAGACAAAGACCACCCATTGTGCCCAGCAGATAACGACAGCCAAGGGAAGACCCCAAATGACGAAAATATGACAATACCTTGAGTAGCAGTTCCCCCTCAGGAAACAGCTCCCTGTCGACCTGCAGGTTCATCTGTCCGTTCCTTCCTCGGGCTCTGGGCTGGTCCAGCACGCAGTCACCAACCTCCATAGCTATGGTTGTGAGTGAGAGGGCAAGAAATCAGCGTGGAAGGGGCAAGCTGGGGTCCTCTCCCTTCTCCTCCCCAACCCAGTGCTGCTCATGCACAGCTGCACCACGCTACCCAATGCGGACACAGCTCGGAGGAAGATGAGACCAACGCAAACTGGAGCAGAGCCCCTTTTATAGCCATGGCCAACTTGCCCAATGCTCATTCTAAAAGATTATATTCCCTGCTTGGTCCCATTTCTGGGAAACCTCACTTCTGCCAAGGTCTGAGGCAGATGTGAAGGACAAAGGGGAGTTGAGTGCTTCTGGTCTGCTCAGGCTAGGAAACACACCGAGAAGTGTTCAGGTTAGGGACTGGTAGAGCTGGAGCTGGCTTCAAGCTGCCCCAGTGCCACAACGTCTGCTTTCCTGCTCTCTAGGGCTGATGAAAGATGGTAACAAACCTTCCCAAACCACCTAAGATGCCATCAAAGTACCCATATTTTTTTTCTCTCTTCTGCTTTTGGCTGCTCAAAAGCAGATCAGAAGGTTGGTGGCCATGGCACTCCCAGTGAGACACTTGAGCAGCTCTCAGCTCCCAGGACTCACTGCCATGACCTCCCCAGGCTGATTCACATGCTGCCTCATCCTTCCGGCTAAATGCCTTCACGGCAACTCACGTGGGTGCAGCCAGAGTGAAACCTCCTGCCCTGGTTGCAGGACTGCAAGGATCACAGAACAGACAAAAAACTGGTTGTTCAGGGAACAGGAATGAAGATGGAAGCTCCTGGGACATCACCAGCATGATACTTCATCTGCTAGGGAATTATCCTTGAAAAACCTCAGTCCAAACTCAGCTTCTAATAAATGGACAATCTTCAAGGCATGTTTTTGTGCCAACTCAACCAAAAACCTGCACGAAAACCTCAAAGCAGCCTCTGTGTAGGAAACACCTCGAGTCTACCACAACCGTAAGATCCTTCAGCACCCTGAGGTCAGACTCGCATGCCTGTGCACAGCCATATCCCAGCAGAGCATCACTCACTGTCTGCTCCTTCTCAGCCCTGGGTTTCTGAAGGTGCTGCTTGGCCTTGGCTGGATCCAAAGGGAAAAGGTCTTCTGAACTTGGAGGAGCAGTACAAAATGAAGAAAATCCCCAAACCATCCCACATCTGACCACACATCTAATTTTCTTGCACTGCACCACTGAAAGGTTTTTAAAGGTTTGCATCTTTCTTTTCCCAGCAGCACTGAGTTCAAAGCCAAAATAATTCTAAACCTAAAAAAAAAAGTTTCATCTGAAACGCTCTCAGCCTGGCCTCACAGCAGAGGGGTTCCAGCCCCCAGATCATCTCTGTGGCCTCCTCTGGCCCCACTCCAACAGGTCGCTGTCTCTCTCTTGTGCTCAGGACTCCAGAGCTGGACCCAGCACTGCAAGGGGGGGTCTCACCAGAGCAGAGGGGCAGAATCCCCTCCCTTGACCTGCTGCCCACTCTGCTGGGGATGCAGCGCAGGGTGCGATTGGCTTCGGGTATGTGAGCACTCGGCACCAGCTCGTGTCCAGCTTTTCACCCCCAGCACCCCCAAGTCCTTCTCCATAGGGTTGTTCTTCATCCCCAGGCCTGACACTGGTGGTTGCCCTGACCCAGCTGAAGGACCTTGCACTTGGCCTTGTTGAATCTCTTGAGGTTCTCAAGCTTGTCCAGGTCCCTCTGTATGAACCCTCTGCATAGATACTTCCTACATCAGCAAGAGATGGATCAGCTGAGCCAGAGGACGTGAGACCTCTGGGAAAGATTGGAAAAGGTGAGGTTCAACACCAGGAAAGCAGTCTCTGTGCTCAGTTTGCTCATCAGTCAAGGAAAAGCATGTCCCCAGGAGTTTCAGAAGGCAGGTTTGAGGCCGTCATTGAATAGCAAGTCTCCTTGCTAGATTGCCAAGTGAACCCTGAGGAGAAATATTAAAAACCCATCTGGACCATGGGTATGGCTTCAATTTGCACATGATGGAGCAGAATAGTTTCAAAATGAAACAACAATTCTTTTTTAAAATTTGAATTCTTTTGAAGGGCTGACTCCTCTGTAAAGCATTGAAACGAGGCAAGCTGGCAGGGAAATTCAAAAAGAAACAAACCTCTTCCAAAACAAAGCTCCAAAAGGGCAGAGAGTGTTTTGAGAGGATGCACGTCCCAAGAGCACATGGTCTCCAGCTCTCTCCCAGTGTTCACCAGCAGCATCTGCAGGGAGAGCTGCAATGAGCAGAGGACGGCTGCTGTGGGCTTAGAGAACCCAACACAAAACACCCATTTGCTCATTCTGTGCTTTCCAGCAAAATTATTTCTTCAAACTCTCCCACTAGTCTTAGCAAGGGGCTTTTAATCTCCCATCAGAGATTCTCACTTCCCCTACTCTCAAACGCAGAGTGGTCCATTTCTGCACAGCTGAGCTGGAAAATCCTGCTGAATCTATCTCCCAAGGGACACACTATGATGACCTGGCTTAGGAAGAAGGCCTGGAGCACAGGAAGAGGGCACGAAATCCAAAGAGATAGTATCTGCCAAACGCTTTCCCATGAAACATCACTGCACAGGGGTGGCAAGGTCCTAATTGCAGGGCATGAATTGTAACTGGTGCTTTTAAGTATTACAGAATCACCGACTGTTAGGGGTTGGAAGGGACCTCTGAAGATCATCGAGTCCAACTCCCTGCCAGAGCAGGATAAAACGAGAGCAGATCATGCAGAAATGCATCCAGACAGGCCTTGAAAGCCTCCAGAGAAGGAGACTCCACAACCTCTAGGAGTCTATTCCAATGCTCAACAACTCTTACAGTAAAGAAGTTCTTCCTCATCTTGAGGTGGAACTTCCTGTACTCTAGCTTGAATCCATTCCTCCTCGTCCTATCACAATGCACAAATGAAAAGAGGTTGTCCCTGCCTTCTTGATGCCCAGCCCTTATGTACTTATAGACATTAATTCGATCCCCTCTCAATTTTCTCCTCTCCAGACTAAAAAGCCCCAGGTCTCTCAGCCTTTCCTCAAAAGACAGGTGTTCCAGTCCCTTAATCATCCTTGTAGCTCTCTGCTGGATTCTCTCAAGTAGATCTGCATCTCTCTTGAACTGGGGAGCCCAGAACTGGATGCAATACTCCAGGTGAGGTCTCACTAGGGCAGTATTGGTGGTGTAGATGAGCCGGTGTTTACATCCAGCACAGTCCTCACCATCCACAGCCAAAGTCCAGGGAGATGCTGAGGCCAGTGCATGAAGCAAACTGCATGTCTCTCTCCCACCAAAATAATCCAGGAATGTGTGACATGAGCTCCCCTTATTTTCAACATCACTTCAATACCTGTGGCCTGGTCTTGTTCTTGCAGAGGGCTTCTCTGCTTCAAGAGACAGACACCCTGCTGGGCATGGCCACTAGTGGAGAGAGCATCCAGCAGACAGGTGGGGCTGAGACTGCTGTCAGAAGCCACAACTATTCCTCAGCAGTCTAGATGATCCAGAGACCTTCTATACCCATTTTCAGGTGGAGACCCTCTTCAAACATGTCACAACTGGGTGTCCTCCTCAACCAACAAGTCAGCAGCAAAGTAGTCCCTGCAACTCTCCTCCTCCAAATGGGTCTTTGAACCCAGCCTCAGTCAAACTGCCAAGAACCACAGGGCTGGGAGCAATCCAAACAGATTCCTGAGCCCATCCAGCTACAGGACTCCAGGCCCACCAGTCACTTTCTGACTTTGAAAGGAAAATCAAAATCCTTTTAATCAACACGCAGAAAAAAACCCCACCCCATCCGCAACATGAGTAACAACATGGGCCGCATCACTCCTGAAACATCCCCCCCCCTTTGTCTGAGACAAGATACTAGTCTCCAGGAGATTTCACAAGCACATAAATCCACACTCACCAGAAACAACTTGCAGGATGATCAGCCCATGGTAGGCAACACCAGCTCTGTCTCCTGATGACATGGAGTGGTAGCTTGGAACCTCCTCCCTCCCACTGGCTCCCCAGTGCAGCTGGGTGAAAGTGATGCACAGAGCATCTCTGTTATGTGCTGTGACTCCAGAGCAGGGCCTGAGACAAGGTCAAGCTGGAGCCCGCACTACCAGGAGCACGGAGGACCAAGGTTCTTCATCCTGGCAGAGCAGGCTGTGTGGTGGGGAGACGTCACTCCTCAGCATTCCACCAAGAGCCCCAGCTCCCTCAGTCTGATGAAGGCAAGTCTCCAAGGGGCTGCTGGCTAAGATGCACTGACAACAACTGATGGCAAGAGGAGGAGATCCCTGTTTGCTGCAAGGCAGGAGAAAGCAGCTGCCAAGCCCTCGCTAATTTGCCCTCCTTTTAAGATACTCATTGTAATAGACCATGACATGTTGATACTCACTTCCACATGAAGCAGCTGAGACCACAAAATTAATGGGATTAAAAGAAACAAGTCCAACATGTATCCAAGCTATAATGTACCCACAGTAAAAGAAATAACTGTGGATATAAGGACAATGAACATTTGCTCTTTGTGCCCAGCTTTTTCAGTCTCCTGCAGTGCACCTTTGAGAATTAATGGGAATTAAAACAAAGACCATCACAAAAGTGATCTGCAGTTATTAGAAAAATTCTAGATTAAAGCAGTATGGTGATAATTTATACTTTCAAAGTGCTGGGAGAGAGCCTATTGGTGTGTAATGTTTAAGAGAGGAGGGGGAAATTCAGCTCTGTCCTGAATCCTTACCCAGCCAGAGCACTGGAGGAGACTTCTTGCTGATGGTGTGATCCCCAAAGACTGCATCAGTGGTTAGATAGCTGGTCACTAGATGAATGACAGATGCTATTAACCCCTCTCCCCTCCCAAAGGGGAAGAGAAAGGGAACAAAGGAGAAAGAATAATGGGTTGGAAAAGAAAACTAAAGATGCATTCATGAAAATAATAACAAAATTAAATATATACAAATCTATAAAAAACCAATATCGAATCCAACTCCCTGATGGCAGTCACATCACCATCACAGCTGATGCTGCAGAGCAGGCACTGGGGAAATTCCAGACTTGACTCAGTGGCAGATGGGAACTGGGTTCAGGAGCTGGATTCTGGAACACAGGGATCAGGATCGAAGGCCGAATGGACAGAGTCCTCCTTGGACACCGCCCGTTGAAGAAGGGGCTTGACCCTTGTGATCCCTCAGCTTTATATTAAGCATGCTGTACATAGGATGGAATCCCTCGCTGGTCGGTTGAGGGTCTCTTGTTCTGGCTGCTCCTTCCCACAGGTGCCTCGAAACACAAGACTGACCAGTGACCTTGATCTGCACAGAAGCAAGTATAAGCAAGAGCCTTTCTGCACACCCCTCCCTTTGGCAGCAGCTCTAAAACATGGAGTGTTATCACTGCTGGCAGCAGAGACTGTCTGTGAAGATTTGCCGTTAACTTCAGGCAATGCAGTGAGTTAGGAGAGGCTGGGCTGAGAAGGGAAATCAACTGAACAGAATTAGTTCTGTTCTAGCTCAAAGCAGGACACACTGGAAGGCTTTCACTCAACAGGAAGCCAGGGAGATGTCAGCCAGGACCAGTAATATTTTCAACAGTATGAATCAGGATGTTTCCTGTGCATCCCCAAAAGCACCCCTTTGGGTTGGCTTTCTTGCCTCTGTGAGGAGGTTTCTAAGCCCTGCAGTGTGGAGGAAAGACCTCAAACATGAGAGAGAGAGAGAAAGAGAGAGAGAAAGAGAGAGAGAAAGAGAGAGAGAAAGAGAGAGAAAAAGAGAGAGAAAAAGAGAGAGAAAAAGAGAGAGAAAAAGAGAGAGAAAAAGAGAGAGAAAAAGAGAGAGAAAAAGA
>WUAM01000359.1:30126728-30137127 GCA_024336885.1 Actenoides hombroni
TTACCATCAGGGGGGTTGGGTTCAATACTGGTCTTGTATATATTTGTATATATTCCATTTTTATAATTATTAATTTCATTTTCATTAAAGCTGTTCTGGTTTCCTTTTCTAATCGCTAAGTCTCTCTCCCTTATTCCCTTTCTCTTCCCCTTTGGGGAGGGAAGGGGATTAGCAGAGAGCATCTGTTATAGGTCTAAGGGGCTGCCCTGACCACTAACCCATGACAACAAAGAAATCTGATTATGGAGGAAGAAGCTCAGCAGAAACTGGGCACAGGTTAGGGAGCAGTTTCGAGCCCTGCCACATCAGCAGAGCACTGCAGGTACTAAACCTGCAGGTGACAGCAATGGTCTTCTGCCCACCTGGCTCTCCAAGCTGGCCCAGAGTGGCAGTAGACATACTCTGCAAGGCAGCACAGGGCAGTGCTAAGCCTCCATATGCACCCTACTCTGGAGAAGTTTCTTTTCCAGCAAATGAAAGAAACCCCGGCCGAGAGAGTGTGGTCTTAAGTGCCAGGGAGACACATGGTATGCGGAACAGGCCTCCCTTCCCACTCTGACACCTCCTTGATCCTTATTCTTCCCCCACATTGGTTTCAATGCGGCTTTTTTAAGACCTCAAAGCTCGGTCAAGAGATAAGTATTAGAAAACCAGTCTCTGATTTGTTCAGAGGTTTCTCTGCAGTTTTCTGCTCCTTGACCAGCACAGGAGGTCAGACTGGCCAGGCAGATGGATCTTTTCAGATGCAAAGCAAACTTGCTTCCCAAAGCAGAGCAGTTTCTCCAATGTTCCTGTTAGCAAACATGGAGCACGAAACCAAAAAAGAAAGGGAAGCAAAACCACCCACATGTTTTTCGGCAACCGTACATTGTGGTGGTGCAGAGACGGGAGCAGCTTCTACCGAGACGCTTTCAATCTGCTAACCCAGATGTCAGCGGCGTCAGCAGCCTTTCCAGTGAGGCCTGGGTGAGGTGGGGATTTGTTGGTGCTCAACACGGCACTGTGGGACAAGCCGTGGAGGCGGGCAGGGAGAAAGCAGCTTTCCTTCAGCATCCCCCAGCCCCATCTTGCGGCCAAAGATCAGCAAAACCTCCAACAGCAGCAGCCTCGTTCACCACCACCACGTTTGCCTTCTGTGTGTGGGCATCAGGGTCCTTTCCCGGATGCGCCTGCACCCGGCCTGCGGTTAAGGCATCCTCCCTCCACCAGCACCCCCAGTCCCAGCCGCAGGCAGGACTGGTAGGATCGGCCCAAGCCGCAGCCGGCCAGCTCTGCTGCGTGCATCAGGAGCTGGTCCTCGGCTGCTGTCACCTGAGCGCTGAGCCTGCTGCGGGCTTGGTGAAAACAGGCTGGGAATCTTTTGACTGCAGAAGCACGTGTTGGTGAGTTATCCCCTATTGCCTCTCTTTGCCACCTCGTTGTGGCCTCCGTTCCCAGTCTATCTTTCATTTCTGGAGGCCATCAAGGTAGTTCACTCCTGTCCCTTCTGAAGGTGTAGGGAGCTCTGCCACAAGCAGAAAGCAATGGGGGGAAGCACCAGACAGATGCCAGATGAGAAATGGGGATCCTCTCTCAATGGTGACAGAGCAACCCCAGGATGGGAGCAGCTGGTGGCATCACAAAGAGTGACAAATGCACATAGGGGCTGTTGGATGGATCTTCATGGTCCTCTTCTCCAAGAAAAGCAGTGAGACATGTAAGGATGCAGACAAGGACAGGATCACTCAGAGGTGTCAATATGGAAGGTGTCACTCTGTCCCCAGCTAGCAATGGCTAGCAAACACAATTCAAACCAAAGGCCCAAAGCGTATCACAGAATCACAGGCTGGTAGGCGCTGGAAGTGACCCCTGGGGAACATCTAGTCCAACCTCCCTGCTAAGGCAGGGTCACCCAGAGCAGGTTGCACAGAAACGTGTACAGGTGGATTTTGGAAGCCTCCAGAGAAGGAGGCAGGAAGTGTTTTAGATGGGGAACTGGAAGCTGTCCCAGATCACAGGCTCCCATACAGCAGTAGGAGGTAGATCTGGATTTCCACCTCTTCGCGTTTGCAAATCTGGAGTAGTGTGGAGATTTGGACACCATGATCTCCGTTCTAACAGCTGGGTGAGTACCCACCAGTCTGGAACAGGGAGTGGTGGTCTTGCCTACTCTGTGCCAAGTAAGAGGGGGGACACTGGGATCAAGGCTAACTTAGATGCCCCTGGCTGGTGGTGAGGAGGTTGCGGGGGGCACATGGGCAGTGTCCTTTGTATCCGCCTGTGTGATCCGATGTGGTGGAAAGTGACACGGTGGACACAGCATAGCTGGTGTCCGGTTGCAAGGCCTGAGGAGCCACCGGGAACACGGGTACAGCAGAGTCATTGTCCCACCAGCGGTGTCTCCTCCCACCACCTTGGGACTTGCCGAGGGAACAACGTTTGCCACCAAGTGTCGTGCCGTGCGGTACGGCGTGGTGCCGTGCCGTGCCGTGCCATGCCGGGCCCTGCTGTGCGGTACGGTGCTGTGCGTTACGGTACCGTGCCGTGCCGTGCCCTGACACCCCCAAGGCCCAGAGCCGGGGAGGCGCTGCCGGACAGCAGGGGCGTGGCCGAAGGCGGAGGGCGGGGCGACCCGGCCCTTCATAAGGGCCCTCGGGAGGCCTTGGCGCCTGCCGTGACGTCATCTCCGTGCGCCCGCCGCCTCCTCCCGTCGCGGCGGTGCCGGCCGCGTCTCTGTGGTACCGCCATGTCCTTGTGGGTGGCCAAGTTGGGCCCGGCCGCGGCCGCCGCCGCTCGGGGCCGCCTGGGAAGCGCCGTTCTGCCGGCGGTGAGCGGGGCCGGGGAAGGGGGAGGTCTCTGCGCCTGGCCGCCGTTGCCCGGGCTGCGACGGCCGCTGTTTAGCACGGCGGGGCGGGCTCACCTTGGAGTGCCCCAGCCGCTTTGGCCTCCCCGCGGGGCTGCTGGGGGGGTGCTATGGAGGCAGCCCCGTCTCCCCGCCCGTTACGAGCAAGGCCGCGACCCTCACCCGGCCTCTGCTCGCTCCCAGCAGCGTTCCTGTGGTGCTCGGAGGGATCGTGTCTCTGGAAGCACTGGGGAGGGCCCCGCGGCGGAGGGGCTGGGCTGGGTTGCTCCTTGGGTTCCTAGGGGGTGAATATAGGGGCCTCGCAGAGGAGGCGACATTTAATATATAATTAATATAAATAAATACCTGACATCGGAGTCCGATGACTTGGCGACCTTCAGCCTGTGAATGTGATCTTTGGTGGTGCAAGCAGAAAAATATTAATAAAGTTTCATGTATGTGAGGTCACTACATTGCTCAAAATAAGGCTTATCCAGTTTTTACCAGGGTCTCTGGGTGGCTTTGCCGAGCAGGGCTCAAGGAGGTACTGCCTTCAGCTTTACAGGACAGGCAGCTGTTTCTTTACACCTTTGTCCAGGAACTGTGCTGTGCACAAAGCAAGCTGTTAACTCTTCTGAGAGACTGGGAGGGAGTTTAGTGTTAATATTTAACCAACAAAACACAAACAAAAATGCAAGTAAAGCCTACTTTAGGATCTGGTTTGGGAATGCAGTGGCCTTCAGTGAGTTTGGGGGAAGGTCAGTCACTGTGTAGGTTCAGAGCACAGCTCAGGCTGAGCAGTCCCTCTTTCAAGTTTTAAATGCACTGAAAATTATTTTGATTTGTCTTCTCATCCTTGCATTTGGTAGATGGCTTTTCAGCCTAAATACTGCTTCAGTTGTTAAGCTGCAGTGGCAGTGCTAACTTCAGTGTATGAATGTTCCTTGTGTTACATATGCACTTTGATTATGCCTAGTTCAGATAAGCAAGTAAAATATGCTAATTTTGGGTTTTTTTTCTTTCAGGCAAGAATTCATATCAGCCCTGAGCAGAATTTGCAGTATGGTTGGCTGGCTTTTATGTTGGGAGAAAGAACTACAAAAAAGTTCACTGAATACAGCAAAATCTTTACAGTGGAAGGAAACTTGTCTTCTGGGAAGGGCAAGCTTGCGAAACAAGTAGCAGAAAAACTAGGTACATCTGTTTTATATATTGCTCTAATAGTTAATAAGTGTCTGGAAAGCTGCCTGGTGGAAAAGGACCTGGGATTGTTAGTCAACAGCTGGATGAGGATAAGCCAGTGTGTGCCCAGGTGGCCAAGAAGGCCACCAGCATCCTGACTTGTATCAGCACTAGTGTGTCTAGCAGGACTATGGCAGGGATTATCCCCCTGCACTCAGTACTAGTGAGGCCACACCTTGAGTCCTGGATCCACTTTTAGGCCCCTCACACCAAGAAGGACATTGAGGGGCTGGAGCATGTCCAGAGAAGGGCAACAAAGCTGGGGAAGGGTCTAGAGCACACGTCTTGTGAGGAGTGGCTGAGGGACCTGGGGTTGTTCAGCCTGGAGAAAAGGAGGCTCAGGGGAGACCTTGCTCTCAGCTGCTCTCTGCAAGAAGGTTGGAGTCAGGTGGGGTTGGTCTCTTCTCCCAGGGAACAAGCAACAGAGTAAGCGGAAATAGCATCAAGTTGTGGTTGGACATGAGGAACAATTTCTTCCCTTAGAGGGTTGTAAAGTCCTGCCCCAGGCTGCCCAGGGCAGTGATGGAGTCCCTGTCCCTGGAGGGGTTTCAAAGCTGTGTAGATGTGGTGCTGAGGAACATGGTTTAGTGGTGACCTGGCAGTTCTGTGTTAATGGTTGAACTCAGTGATCTTAAAGGTCTCTTCCAAGCAGAACAAGTCTATGATTCTAATAGAATTTAGCATCCTAACTGTGATTCTTGTGTAAAGAAAGTTGATACACCATTGATTCACCAGACCAGCAATTCTTGACTGGCAAATTATTAGTCAGGTAATGCCACAGGTCATGTGGAGAGCTTTGAGATGAGAGGAGAATAAATTGTTGGTGAGGCTTGAGATGAGGATGGGCCATTTGTCTGATCTATGGGATACCTGTGTAGGTGTGATTTGTTATGAATGAAATTTCAGTTCTAATGAAGTTAGTTTGCTCACTGAGCTCCTGGCTCTGGCAGAGTCACTGAGCACCTTGAGAGGGAGGATCTTCTGCCTGAGTGTGTGCAGAGCATCAAGGTGATTAGAGGACTCGTGGCAAAAGGTGCCTGCTTAGAATGACAGCTCTGCACTCCCTGGGGAGTTGTAAGGTGTGGCAATACTTCAAGTTAAAATTTGTCTGCCCTCTGGTGTGATTGATCAAAGGATTTTGTGCTGTTTGCAGGAGTTGTTTAAAGTACAGCTCTATATTGAAATGAGGTCAGTAGGTCTCTACTGTAAGCGAACCAAACTTATGTTGAATGGCCCTCTCTTGTGGGTTTCTTTTTTTTCAGGTATGAAATACTTCCCAGAAGCAGACATCCATTACCTAGACAGAATCACGGGAGACGGGACGCTGCTGCCGGAGAAGTTCAATGGTTTCTGTAACCTGGAGAGGTTTTACAACGACCCGAAGTGCCCCGACGGGCACTCGTACCGGCTGCAGGCTTGGCTGTTTGGTAACCGCGTGCTGCAGTACGCTGATGCCTTGGAGCATCTGCTGAGCACAGGTTAGATTTCACTGGGAATACATTTCATTTCTAAATGAACTTCGGAGTGTAAGTTGTGAGTAAGCTCTTTTGAAGTGCTATCTGCGTTTTAAAATCAAAAGCTCTTGTATTGTTAAGCTTTTTGTTTTCTTTTCCCCTGTAGCGAGTACAGGTTAATAGCCCATTTAGAAAACCACCTTGCACATTTTCTGAAAGAACAGTAGCTTATTTTCAGCAAAGAAAATGTGTTTCAGTTCCCAATTTCCTTTGTTTTAGTTTGGCAATCCCTGATGATTACTTTCAAAAAGACATTTTAAACATACTGAGCCAGCCGTGAGTTGACAGCCTTTGAAAAACTTTTCCTAGACTTAGTTCATGTTGGTGTCTCTTGATCACTCTTTTTGATTTCATTAAATACCACTCTGTGGTGATAGTTAAAATTTGAATGAGGCTTCCCACACTGATTTACCTGTTGCTCGTGCTTTCATCTTTGTTTGGAAAACACTTATTAAAATATGTGAATGCCAGAAAGTTTCAGACATGTATGTAAATTACTCCTTAATTACAGCAGTAATTAGCTACTGTAGTGACAGGGGCAGTAGGAGAACATATGGTTGTGGCAGGTGTGTTCAGCCCTTCGTATCCAGGGTGTTTGTGCAGGTCAAAACTTTTCTGCTCTTGTTTTATTTAAAATTTCTGGAAAAGCATTCAGAAAATTGCCCCTAAGCACAGAACTGTATTTTGAACTGCTGCTGCCAACAGGCTCTTTGACTGGGCCCTCCTCTCCATTACAGGACAAGGTGTGGTGCTGGAGCGCTCTCCCTACAGCGACTTTGTCTTCCTGGATGCAATGTTTAAGCAAGGCTATATCCACAAGCGATGTAAGTTACTCAATGCCAAAGGAAGTTTTGCTGCAATCTCAGCCAGAAGTGTGGTAGTTTAGTCTTTAAAAAAAAAGAAGAAAACCCCTGCCTGCTTGATAGATGGACTCTTTTTAAATATTCAGAGTTGGCACCTTGTTGTTCCATGCCTAAAGGACCAATGTCAAGCCATGACACTTCCAGCTATTCTTCAAGGCTTTGCTTTTGCTGATACATTATTGAACTTGCGTGCTGTGAATTGCTTGTCCTGTTGGCCAGAGACTCCTGTAGTTCCCTAGAAATGTGGCTGAGCAGTTTGCAGGTGGTGCAGGATTGAGAGGGGAGTGGTTGACACATCTGGTTTTGGTGCTCTTCAAAGGAACTTGGATGGGCTGGAGAAATGGTTGGATGGGAAAAACCTGTCTACAAAAGGGGATTCAGAGTCCTGCAGCTGGGAAGGAATAACTGCAGGCACTTTTACAGGCTGGGAGCCAACTGTCTAGAGAGTTAAGCAGGTGAGGAACCAGTACCAAGTTGAAGGGGCCAGCTGTGGGCCCTTGCAGCAAAGGATGCCATTGGGATACTGCATGAAGAAGTGTCAGGAGGTTAAGGGAGATGATCGCTGAGTCTGGAGTGTTGTGCCCAGTTCTGGGCTACCAGTTGGAAAAAATGTGAACTTAATGGAGTGAGTTTAGCGAAGGGCCATGAAGGTCACCAAGAAACTAGAGTGTCCAGCACATGAGGAGACACAGAGCTGGGATTTGTTTGGCCTGGAGAGGAGAAGGCTCAGGGGGATGTGTGTAAATACCTGGTCGTGCTTATATGTTTAAATACTTGATGGGGAGAAGTTCTGGATGGAAATAGTCTCTTTTCAGTGGCACCTGGTGAGAGGACAAAAGGCACAAATTGAAATACCAGAAGTTCCATTTAGAAGAAAACAAACCTTTTCTGCTGTGAAGGTGGTCAAACCCTGGAGCAGATTTCCTGGGGAAGCTGTGGGATCTGTTGTGGAGAAACTCAAAACTCTGTGGGATACAGTCCTGAGCAACCTGCTGTAGTTGACCCTGCTCTAAGCAGAGTGGTTGAATTGGCTGATCTGTTGATGTTCCAGCCTGAGTGATTCTGTGGTTTGGGGTTGTGGGCACTGAGCTCCTGAGCAGCAAAATGTTACTGTTCTTGTGCCTTGTGGGCAGGCTTGTAGGGTCTCCATCCCTTGGCTAGGAATCGAGCAGATATGTGACACATGTAAGGGACCAACCACAGCCAAAACATGCAAACCTGCAGCTGCATGAAAGTGTGACATTCTGGAGAAAATAGCTGTGAATCTGTCTGCAGTTGACCCCTAAAGCTGCTACTGAAATTCTTGTTTCTGCCTCTTGTTTGCAAATCTGGCATTTTGGTTTCTCCAGAGGTGAAGGTGGTTGTTTCCCTGACTGCCTCATGTTTCTGCTCTCATGTTTGATTTTGCTGAGATTTGGGAGGTGTGTGTTTGGTTTTTAACACCCTCTGTAAGTTGAAACTTCTTGCTGAATGAGTTTGAGAGCTGGTTGTAATGGACTGTGTCTTGCTGCACTGGAGAGGCAAGCAAATGTCAGTAACCCACAATTTATAGTTTATATAAAACCCCAACAACAAATAATGGATTGTGCTCAAATCCTTGAACAGCAAATGGAGGTGCTGCTGACTGCTGACAGCACAGTAGGGTTTAAATTTTTCGCAAACTGAATTTGAAAACCTGGCACTACACTTCTACCTAAGTCAGCGAGTCTTCATAGGGGAAGCTTGCGCTTCAGCATGTTAAATGGAGCCTGTGCTATTCGTGCTACTTAAACATGGAGTAGATGTGTCCCCTGAACATGCATGCCACCTTCATCACTATCAACTCAAGAATTCTTCAGGTTGTTGATTGATGTAGAAGAACCCAGCTGCACAGAACTAAACACGTTCTCTGTTTTCTGTGTGGGTTGGTGAGGTTCTCCAGTGCTGTCCTCCAAAGTGGAGCCTTGTTGTTGTGGTTTTGGAGAGCTCTACTGTTGCTGGTGTAGAGCACAGAACTCATGAGTAACAGCAGTGCTGAGTGTGTCTCCAGGGCAGCTGAGGGAGGGATGCTGTTGGATTGGTGACCTCTTAAAATATTTGCTTCACCCCAGCATGATTTTGTGTACTTGGAGGGTAGGGCAAATGTCTACCTGGTCCTTGTGTTTCCTCCTGTGGTGAGAAAGAAAATTCTTCTTGAAGCCGGTGACTTTTTTCCATTACTGCCCTTGCCACTCCGTCATCTTGGTGGTAGGATGGGTTTATTTCATGTGTGAGGCTGTGGCAGGAGGTGGCCCCAGCCAGCGGTCACCTTGGGTGACCCAAATGCTGCAGTCTCTGCTGCAGTCTCTCCATGGTGCTTTGAGAAGCTGTCTCTAAACAATGGAGAGAAAAAATGAGTTTCTTTAAAATGCAGTCAGAAATAAATTCCCTCTTTGATACAACTGATGTTAGATTCTAATACTGCAGTGCTTGTGGCTTCTTAGTTTAATTGTGGTGTACTTTCTCTTTCTGGAAGACTGTTTATTCTAAATACTTCCTGAATCCTATTTGAGGAAAAGCCTTCGCTAAACTTGCTATACCAGCCAAGAAGAGACTCCAAATACAAAGGTGGGGGATGTAATTTATTTGCAAGTAGAATGTTTAGCAAATGCAAGACAAAACACTCCAGAAAGGGTTGCAGATTCATTACGTGGTGGGTTATAATTTCAATGCTGTTCCTGTTGCTTTTGTTCTCATTTGGAATGTGTGTGTGTTCACCTAGGCTGCCTTGAGCTCTCTGATGTGGTTGTGTTTGTTTTTATACAGGTCTTGATCACTACAAGGAGATCAAAGAGATCAGCATTTGTGAATTTCTGCCACCTCACTTGGTCATTTATATAGATGTACCTGTCCCAGAGGTGCAGAAGAGGATTCAAGAGAAAGGAGAGGTAATTTTTCTCTCTCACTGCTGTGACTATCTATTGATGTCTGTTATTGTCATGCCCTTACGTGTGATTCCCGTGGGGCTTTATGTGAAATCCTGATTCAGAAAAACTTTCTTTGTTCTCTTAACTATAAGAGCTATGTTGGTGATGACTGGGGGAGTGTTCTGGTATATTTTCTCTAAACAAAAATCAATGTTTTTGATTGCATTAGAAGAAATCTATAAGTTGTCTAAAATTCACCTGGTCTTAAAACCCAGCCTTTGTAGCTGCCAGTTTTAGGAGGGCTGGCCTGCTAATATACTACTTGCAGTATACTTTGAGATTCTGTCCTGAGTGCCAGTAGCCCCAGCTGTGATCCATGTCTCCATCTTCCCTAGCTGAACTGCTCTTTCAGATGTGTTGATATTAGTGTCACTTGTGAACAGTCAGTTCAGTTAACTGTCTGAAATGAAGAAAAGTACTGCTTGATGCTGTTGTGTTAATGTGGCAAAACTACCAACTTGAAACTCACAAGTGAGTTTTGCACTGGTGTTCCAGAAGAAATAGAATCCAAGGAGCTTTCTGGCTAATTTCACAAAGTTCAGAAGAAATACAATTGCTTCATGTCAGTAGTTCAACCTCATTTGAGTCTGAGGTCATGCTGTGTGACTCTTACCTACTGTCAGTTTTTTATAGTTCTGGAATGTTCTTACTTTTACTCACAAACCCCTTTCTCTGAGGCCGGCATAGTTTCTCTTCATGCCTCATCAACCCCTGCAGTGCTCCAGGCTTGGGGAAGAGTGGCTGGAAACTGCCTGGTGGAAAAGGACCTGGGGTTGTTGGTTGACAGGTGACTGAGGATGAGCCATCTTGTGCCCAGGTGTCCAAGAAGGCCACCAGCATCCTGGCTTGGATCAGTACTAGTGTGGCCAGGGACTGTCCTCCTGTATTTGGCAATGGTGAAGTTACACCCTGAATCCTGGGCTCGGTTTTGGGCCCCTCACTCCAAGAAGGACATTGAGGGGCTGGAGCATGTCCAGAGAAGGGCAACAAAGCTGGGGAAGGGTCTAGAGCACA
>WUAM01000359.1:30137227-30158160 GCA_024336885.1 Actenoides hombroni
GCATGTCCAGAGAAGGGCAACAAAGCTGGGGAAGGGTCTAGAGCGCAAGTCTTGTGAGGAGCGGCTGAGGGACCTGGGGTTGTTCAGCCTGGAGAAAAGGAGGCTCTGGGGAGACTTCTCACTCAACAATTCCCTGAAAGGAGGTTGGAGCCATGTGGGGTTGGCCCCTTCTCCCAAGGAGCAAGCAACAAAACAAGAGGAAATGGCCTCAAGTGCCAGGGGAAGTTTAGGTTGGACATTAGTCTTCCCCTGGAGGGCTGTCAAGGCCTGTCCCAGGCTGCCCAAAGCAGTGGTGGAGTCCCCAACCCTGGAGGGGTTTCAAAGCTGTGTAGATGTGGTGCAGAGGGACATGGTTTAGTGGTGACCTGGCAGTGCTGGGTTAATGGTTGGGCTTGGTGGTCTTAAAGGTCTTTTCCAAGCAATATTATTCTATGATGTCTTTTTTGAAGTCATGATATTGGATGGAGACCACTGTTAAAAGAAAATTAACTTAGTTCTCTAGTGTTGTCTTTAAACTACCCTTTTCATTATATAATCTTACTGGATTGCTGGGTCACTGAAATATTTTTGGGACAGAAAAGCTGTAGAGTGTTTTTGTATGACTAATCTAAGATATTTTTTTGGGGGATTTTTTTCTTCCCTCTCCTCTGATATTTGGACATGTGCTTGTACCTGTTCTCAAATGTGTTACAAAAATGACTTTGTACTTTGCTCCAAGGCTGAGGGAAATTGCATCAAGTGAAGTATTTAACTGGAAAGTCTGGTAGATTCAAAGAAAACTGATTTATTACAAAAAAAAGTAAATTTCTCTGGCCTTAACTGTTTGACAATATCCACTTCTTGGAGCGTGTGCGTTGGCGTGTCTGGCTGAGCTGGCCGTGTTTGGTTCTGCAGCTTCCTGCTCATTTAAGAGGGAGGCTGATGATTGCTAAAGGGAGGTGACTTCAGAGCCGTAAATGGAAGGCTGCCCTTGCTGCTTTGTTATCTGTGTGGCCTGAATAGCTGCTTCTGCTGGTCCAGTGACTTTCCCCTTCTGCCCTCCAGCAGTGCAGGCCATGACTGAATGTGCCTCTATGCTTTAACGAGCAAGATACTTTGATAGAGGTCAACCAGATCTGTTTCATTTTAGTGACTCCAGTGACAGAATTAGAAACCTCTCAATGTATCCTGGGAACCTTTGCCCTTGTGAGCATAAGTCAGTGGCATTTTTGAGATCTTCAGAAATTTCTGCTGTAGCTTGTAAGTTAGTGCTGTGGCACTGCTGGGTGCTAGTGCTGGTATTTCAGGGAATTCCACCTTCTCTGTGGATGGAGTGTTTGATTAGCACTAGAAAAAGAAAAGCCCTCCAATGGTCCCAACTAGCAGAGATGATTTAACAGAATGTGCATCTTGGGTGACCATTCAAGCAGGAAATGTCATTAAATTTTAGAACTGAGCTGAAGAAACACGTGGTAGATGAGAGAAATTCGTGGCGTTTCGCACACGTGGCACTAAAGTCCACCGTGCAGTGGATGGAGCTGGTGGTGAACTACTTAACAGCAGGTATCATAGCCATGAAATCTTAGTGATCTCTGGGGTGGGTAATTGCCCATGCATTTGTCAGACACTGGAGAGTGGATGCACGTTGTCCCCCTGGTTGAAAAGGCAGATTTGGTCAATCTATTCTAAGATTCCTTTTTTCTGGATGATTATATAGAATTTGAATGTGCAGGTAGCTGGGATTCATCAGTCCTTGGGGAGTTAAACTTATTGGTACTTGAGATATGGTACTTTTATGTGAGGGAAAACAAAGTGATTACTGTCAGACTGAAACAAACTGCAATCAAGTTTATTGTGCTTTTACATGTTTGTGTTGAACAGGCTTCCCCCTTTCTAGATTCCCTGTTGCACCAGGGGAATCTCACTCATACAGCTAATTATTAAAACAATGTATACATGGTAAAGCAGCTATTAATGATGCCTGACTTGTGCCTTGGGGTACTCCAGATATTTTAGTGCCACCTGAAATTCTAAGCAATCCAGATTTCTCTTCTTAACACTTTCATGAGTAAGTGTGTGGTTGACTGGACATTTGGCTGCTTACACAGATGATTTAAGTGTCTTCTGCTTAGACTTGAATCTGCACTGGTGAGAAAAAGAAAACTTACTTCACAATATTGTTTTCTGTTTGTTTTTTAGCCATATGAGAAAAAGGTGTCTCCTTTGTATCTCCAGAATATTGAGGATGCGTACAAGAAAACTTTCTTGCCGGAGATCAGGTTAGCAAACCAAACTGTTCTGTCTCAGTCTTTGAGTAAAAATGTGTGCAAATCCTAAAATCTCTGCCAGTATAAGCAACTAAGACCATGTCATGTGAGAAATCACATATTGGTATGGGTTGGAAGGGACCTCTGGAGATCATCTTGTCCATTTTGACCCTGCTAAAGCAGGGTCACCCAGAGCAGGGGGCCCAGGACCATGTCCAGTTGGTTTTGGAATCTTTCCAGAGCAGACTCCCCAACCTCTCTGGGCAGCCTGGGTCAGGCTCTGGCACTGTTACAGCAAAGACATTTTTCCTCATGTTCAAATGGAACCTTACAGGTTCCAGTTTTATGCCTGTTGTCCCTTGTACTGTTGCAGGGCATCACTGAAAGGAGTCTGGCCCCATCCTCTTGCTTCTTGACCCCTGCCCTTTAGGTATTGATCAGCATTGAAGAAGATCCCTTATGTGTTCTCTTCTCCAGTTTAAACAGCCCTGAGTGTCTCAGCCTCTTCTTGGCACAGAGATGCTCCAGTCCCCTCAGCATCTTTGCGGCCCTGTGTCCTGGTTTGAGTGAGAACAGAACTAATAAGAACTAACAGAACTAGTGTCTGTTATAGGTCGAAGGGGCTACCATGACACCCTGTGCTTGACTCTCCAATAGTTCTTTGTCTCTCTTGAACTGGGGAGCACAGAACTTGACACACAACTCCAGATGTGGCCTCCCTAGGGTAGAGTAGAGGGGGAAGAGAACCTCCCTTGACCTGCTGGCCGCAGTCTTCTTAATGCACCCCAAGAGACAATTGGCCACCTTGGCCACAAGGTCCCATTGCTGGCTAGTGGTGAACTTAATTGTCCTCCAGGACTTGCAGATCCTTCTCCATGGAGCTGTTTTCCAGCAGATCAGCCTCTAACCTGTACTAGTGCAGGGGGTTATTCCTCCCCAGGTTCAGGACTCCACACTTGCCCTTGTCGGACTTCACAGGATTCCTTTATGTTCAACTCTCCAGCCTGTCCAGGTCTTGCTGAATGGCAGCACAACCTTCTGGTGTTTCCTTAACATTCTCTTGAGGATGACCAAATCCTCCTCGTGCTACATGGTGTGTGATAGGCTCTAATGATGGGGTATTGCATTCATGACATAGCTGTGTACTCGTGTGCATAGTTGTCTCTGGCACCTGAGAAGCCTGATGCCAGTGTTGGATGACTTAAAATTCAGTGGGTTTAGATGTGAGTTTTATAAATGTTTTTTGACTCTTAACAGACTGAGAGCAGGTGAAGTGTTGTTCAATAGTAAATTACTTGGATTTTGTTATTCATCTACCCAGTACGTTGGAAAGCTAATGAGCTCTGGTCTGTGCAATGTTTCTTCATTGTCCTGTCTTGAGGTGTTGCAGCTCCACTGTCATGAACTTAGATACAGGAAAGCATTAATTTGTTCACAGTTAAGAGCACTTCAGGAGCACAGCCTGTAGTCTGCTCTGTTTGCTCTGTGTAAACAAGCCTTGTCTCCTTTTCTGACAGTATTCTGTATGTGGTTGGTGTTGACACCTTTTCATCTCTGTTACCTTGCAGCAGTGGTTGGAGTGCTTTCTTGGAGTGATGGACAGAATGCTACAGCTATAGCACTGTTTGCATGACTTGGGAAGTCTGTAGTACAATATAAGCTTTTCTCTGGCTCTTTTGGAAAGTCTGGGTTTTTTTTTCTCTTGTAAAACCATCTTTCAGTTGTCATAGCTTTGGCTAGTTTATTGATAGTAATACAGAGTAAGAGGAAGAGACCTTTAAGATCACTGAGTCCAACCATTAACCCAGCACTACCAGGTGCTACTACTAAACCATGTCCCTCAGCACCACATCTCCACAGCTTTGAAACCCCTCCAGGGTTGGGGACTCCACTACTGCCCTGGGAAGCCTGGGACAGGCCTTGACAACACTTTCCGGGAAGAAATTGTTCCTCCTTTCCAACCACGACTTTATGCTGTTCATTCGTATTCTATTGCTTGTTCCTTGGGAGAAGAGACTGACCCCCACCTGGCTCCAACCTCCTTTCACTGAGTTGTTGAGTGTGAGGTCTCCCCTAAGCTTCCTTTTCTCCAGGCTAAACAACTGTAGTTCCTCAGCAGCTCCTCACAAGACTTGTGCTCTAGACCCTTCCCCAGCTTTGTTGCCCTTCTCTGGACTTGCTCCAGCCTGTTATTGTCCTTCTTGAAATGAGGGGCCCAAATCTGAATCCAGGATTTGAGGAGTGGCCTCACTAGTACTGAGTACAGGGTGATGATCCCTGTCCTAGTCCTGCTGACCACACTGTTTCTAACACGGCACTGTTTTTGTTTCTTTGCACAATTAGAGATTGTTTTGATGTAAGATTGGGTCTGTGTATGAAGCTGACTATGTCACAGTAGATCTTTAGGTATAGTGTCACCTGCCTGTTTCCCCTTGTCTTTTCTTACACTGATTTACCCTGGGAGATGGAGCAACTGTGCTGACAGCAATTGAACTGAATAAATTCATACTGAGCTTGTCATTCATATGGGGCAGAAGTTGTTGGTGCAATGTATGATCAGATGTCTCCCAGTGCATCATCCACGGGTTAGTGGCCAGCATATGGTTCCCAGTAGGAAATGGGAGACAAGGATGGAGAGGGAGGGTGGGAAGCATGGGGACCGGCATCCCCCCTGAAGGCAAAACGGGTTTGAATTTACTGGTGAGGAGAAAAATGCTGCTTGTTCTTCAGATCAAATCAAGCCCCAGAAATACGTGGTGGTGTTTAGTGAGGCTAAATCCTTGACCCAGTCCTGCTGTGATTTCAACTCTTTCCCCTCTGTCCGTATCCGGTCAGTACACTCGTTAAGCAGATACCCTCTGGTTGGCATCCTTGTCAGCGGATGGGCTTACAGCAGCTTGTCAGATCAATCTCTGTGCTTGGGGCTGAAGGAGGATGTCTCTGTCCCCTTGGTGTGGGGGAGCTGCGCATGTGTGAAACCTCAGCTTTGGGCACCTTTGGACCTCACATACACAGAAGGTTCAGCTGTCTTTAACTGTTTCTTTGCTGGTTGCAGAGTTACGCAGTGAACTGTGTTTGTGCCTGGCTGTTTGTCTCTAGGCATAATAAGAAATATTTGGTTCCCTTACTCTTGAGGGGGATCAAAATCTGGTTCAGACAGGCTAAAAAGAGTTGTTACAGACCAGAACACACTCCTGTGTATCTTCTGTTCAAACTTATATTTGCTGCTTCTCTTACTTTTCTTGCTTGATGTTGCTTGCAGGGGTGTATTTTATAGTGGATATTTGTCTGTCTTAAAAATTGGTGCTTCCTTTCTAGTTTGACATGTTTATGAAGGTCTTTTAATGTTTCTTTTGGTAGTAATTTGTGAGCTAGCTGCTGTGTTAGGTACATGTGATTTCAAACAGATAGCTTTTGGTTTTCATTCTTTTTTCTTTTCCTGGTCCTAAGCCCTAAAACTGCTAAATGTTCCCTTTCCCATCCAGTACTGCTTCCATGGAGCAGCTGTTTTCTCTTAATGAAAGCCCTAATAATCTGCAGAGTATCAAGTCATTTGATCTGCATTGTTAATGCAATTGCCACTGAGACCCTGGAGAAGTCTGACCTGTCCCTTTGATTGCTGACAGTTGGTATTGAAGACAAGATGTGCTATGCTGTCACAGCAGCTTAGCAGCTTCCTTTGAAAGGAGGCTGTTTATTTTCTTGGAAGAGTTGCATGAGGCTTTCTGCTTTGTTCTCAAGTGGAGAGCAAACCCTTAGTTCCTCTTCTTGGAGCACCAATTGAATGGCTGACTGTCAGAGCTTGGGGTTCATAGGAACAAAAGGCATTTTATAAATGAACTTCTTTTTAGCGGAGCTGTTTTGACTGGCCAGTGATAATGCAGACAAGGGACTAGTTTGGACTGCTGCAGTTAGAAATTATTTTGATATGTGACAATTTAGAACAACTTAGCTTGCCAGCCTTAATCCTGATTAAGCTTGGAAGTGATTGTGCTATTTTAAGTCTGCAAATCCTTCTCCATGCTCTTCGGCTTTGCTGTGTGTTGCTTGATATACCCCCCACTTTAAGCTTCTGTTTTATTTTCTCTGAAGTTTGTGTTGGATTAAAAGAAATACCTTCCAGGGCAACTGGGGCAGGTTTGGGAACAGCTGTTACTGAGGGTGGCTGTGTGTGTACTGGTGAAGTGACTTCATAGAGGAGCTCCTGTCATTGGCCTGCTCTGCAAGGGGCTTTTCTGTGAAGGCTGCTGTATGAATAACAATCTTGTAACCAGGAAGCTACTACCTGTTCTAAATGGTCTTATCCTTACATACCTTGCTGCCTGGGGTGTATTGGTTCAGTTAGCTCAGTTTTAGTAAATGATAATGAATGAATGTATTAAAAATTATCCACAGGTATTAGTGTACTTGCAAAAAGGATTAGCATAGAATCATAGACTCATTTGGGCTGGAAAGGACCTTTAAAGCTCATCTAAACCACCCCCCCCTGCAGTGAAGAGGGACATCTACTGGAGCAGGTTGCTCAGAGTCCCATCCAACCTCACCTGGAAGGTTTCCAGGGATGAGGCTTCTGCCACCTCTCTGGGTAATATGGCTCAGTGTCTCACCACCCTCAGTGTAAAACATTTCTTCTGCCTCTAGTCTCTCTCCCCTCTCTTAGTTTAAAACCATCACTCCTTGTGCTGTTGCAACAGACCCTGCTAAAAAGTCTGTCCCCATCTTTCTGACAGGCCCTTTTAAGTCCTGAAAAGCTGCAGTAAGGTCTCCCTGCAGCCTTTTCTTCTCCAGACTGAAAACCCCCAACTTTTTCAGCCTGGCCTCACAGCAGAGGGGTTCCAGACCACAGATCGTTTCTGTGGCTTCCTCTGGCCCTGCTCCAGCAGGTCTCTGTCTCTCCTCTGCTGAGCTCTATTGAAGTTTTGGGTTACAATGGTTGAAAATTTCACTTGGCTTCAAGTAGTCCGGACAGTTGTAATTGGGAAAAGTATCCACAGTAAAGAAATGGAAACAAATTCATAGATGGGATTTTCATGTGTTAGTTCATTGAACGGAAACCAGGTGCCAAAGGCCATTTGCCCTTTAAAAACCATTTTCTGCTTGGAGAGAAACAACGTACAGGTCTATAGCAAGAACTCTGTAAGCATTCTGAAAAATTCTAATAATTTTGGTTCTGTCTGTGCTTCATTTCTGCTTCAATTTGGAGCTGGGTAGAGCAGTTATATCAGGGGAATTATTTTTTTTCTCTTTGCAGCGAGACCACTGAAATTCTGCAGTACACAGCAACTGAGGCAGAGGATGTGGAGAAGGTAAGAGTTTGCTGTGTATATTAAAGTTTTTTCTTAACTTTCCAAGACTGAAATGTAAAGAGATATCGTACATAACAAACTTAACTAGTTAATCTATGTGGTGTTTGTTGCTATGGCGAAGATCTGGGCTGGGTCTGTGATGGACTGTATGTTAAGCAAGTGTAACTTTGTCAGGAGAGTGTAAATCTCACTCTCTTCTTCCCTTTGGCCAAGATACCTGGCTGAGTAAGCAAAGCCCTTTAGAGATCACAGGATTGTTGCTGGGAGTTTTTGTAGTGTCTTTTGCCTGATGTAAGTTATGCCCAGTGTCTCAAATTAGTGTTTTTCTGAGCAAATCCTGTGAGGGAGGTGGAAACAGCATTACCCTGAGTCTTTGCTGGGCAAAGCAGTGCAGTGTTTGGCTGTTCTGTCAGCAGTGGCTGATGGGGTGGGCAGGCCTCTGCGTAGAATCTTTTCAGTTGGAAAAGACCTTTAAGATCAAGTCCAGTCACTAACCCAGCAGTGCCAGGTCACCACTAAACCATGTCCCTCTGCACCACATCTACACAGCTTTGAAACCCCTCCAGGGATGGGGACTCCACTGTCGTGGGCAGCCTGGGACAGGCCTTAACCTTCAAGGGGAAGATACTTTTCATTGTCTCCAACCTAAACCTCCCTTGGCACAACTTGACACCATTTCCTTTTGTCCTATCACTTCTTCCTTGGGAGAATAAACTGACCCCCATCTGGCTCCAGCCTCCTTTCAGGGAGTTGAGAGCCATCAGAGGTCTCCCCTGAGCCCCCTTTTCTTCAGGCTGAACAACCCCAGGTCCCTCAGCCGCTCCTCACAAGACTTGTGCTCTAGACCCTTCACCAGCTTTGTCGCCCTTTACTGGACATGCTCCAGCCCCTCCAAGCCCTTCTTGGAGTGAGGGGCTCAAAACAGAACCCAGGATTCCAGATGAAGCCTACCCAGTGACTAGAACAGGGGGACAATCTCTGTCTTAGTCCTGCTGACCACAGTAGGGCTGATACAAGCCAGGATGCTGGTGGCCTTTTTGGCCATCTGGGCATATGCTGGCTTATCTTCATCTGTCTGTTGACCAACTGCCTCCAGATCCTTTTCTGTTGGGCAGTTTCCAGACCCTCTTTCCTCAGCCTGGAGCATTGCAGGTGGTTTGTGTGACCCAAGAGCAGGATTCAGCAATTTGCTGTGTTGAACTGCATCCCATTGGCCTCAGCCCATCAATCCAGCCTAGTCAGATCCCTCTGAAGAGCCTTCCCACCCTCAAGCATATTTATGTTCCTACCCAATTTCATATTGTCAGCAAACTTACTGAGGGTGCCTTGATCCCCTTGTCCAGATAATTGATAAAGGTATTTAGAGAACAGGTCTCAATACTGAGCCTTGGGAACATTGATTATGGCTGATTGCCAACTGGAGTCAACTCCATTCACGACCACTCTTTGGACCTGGTCATCCAGCCAGTTTTTAACCCAGTGAAGTGTTTGCCCATCTAAGCCACGAGCAGCCAGTTTCTCCAGGAGGATGCTGTGGGAAACAGCGTCAAAGGCTTTACTGAAGTCCAGAGAAACAACATCTACAGCCTTTCCCTTATCTACTAGACAGGCCACCTTGTCACAGAAGGAGATGAGGTTAGTCAAGCAGGCCCTGCCTTTTGTAAGCCCATGCTGACTGGGTCTGAACCCTTGGTTGTCCTGTATATGTCCCATGATGGCCCTCATGGTGATCTGCTCCATAGTTCACTTGAGGAACTAAGCGTGTTAAGCGAGTCACAGCCAGCATTCACCTGAGGCTGGCTACCAGGGGAAGTTCTGTTGGCTTTTGCTGCGGTGCAGCTTCCTCTGGTCCAGGCTGGTGCACAGGTTCCTGTGTGACCAAGTGACTGCTGTTTTTTAAAAGCCAGTCATTATAGTGAAGAGATGGATAACTCGAGCTGTTGTAAATGTTGTAACCCTGAGTTATTCATCTGTCTGAACTACCACGTGGTCCCTAAACTGCAGGTTTTTCTCCAAGTGGTTTTGCCAGACATGTTAGCCTTGGCCCAAGCCAGATAAATTGCCTCTTGTTGCTAGAAATAAACCACCTCTTACTATGTGCCAGGATTAACATGAGATCACTACTTCCTCCTACTTTACTGTGTTACTTTTTGGAGTAGGTGTAATACATTTGCCTTATTTCAGCAAACATTCTTGCTCATGGAGGGCTACTAATAGCATAAGAAGCCTTTTGCTTCCTCTTTGTTAACTTTGCTCTGTAGCTGCTGTTCCCTGCTGAGAAGAGCAACAGGGTTTTGGTTTTTTCTGAATTTTGGACATGTTTGTAATGGGCCTGTTTCAGTTCTAGTGATGAAAGTTATCCAGTGAATCCCTCAAAGCTCATTTGAATTCTGTAATAGCTCTAAGGATCTCAGCTGCACTAAAAGTATTTTTTCAGATGTCTTGCTGATTTGGATATTTTCATCCTCTGTGTTTCTTGTTTGAAAGCCCTGATAATTATTCTGGAGCTCACTTAATGCTTCCCTTTCCTCTGTTAGAGGGAAAAAGAAATACAAGGCTGGTTATATTGCTTTTTGCTTTAGGAAGTAGGTCCAGACCTTTGCAGAGCAATATGTGATTAATTCCTAAATCCTCTGGGAAGAGGGAAGTGACAGGGTGAGTACTTTGAGATGGAAAACTTACTGGTTTGGGAAGGGCAGAAGTTTGGAAAAGAGGAACAGACTTTCTCAAATTAGAAGCAGAAGGAAAACATTTGTTTCACTGGACCAGCCCCTGTCCACCCACCTGCACCATGTATGATGCTTATCAGGTAGCGTGCTGTCTCCCCACAGAGCTTTGCCTGTAGCTTTGAGGGGATGCTTCCATCTGGCCATGGGACATGTCTTTAGAACCTTGCCTAGCTAAGCCTTGAAGCCAGTGCTTAACTCGAGATCCTTAGTCCCAACCTTGGCATTCATAGCAAGGGAAGTTTGCTTACTGCCTCTGTGTAGTTCCTTAAAATAAAAGCATATTGGAATATTTCTGAGTATTGCAGGATGCAGCCTCTTACTGCTGTGCTCACTCACCTGTGGGCTGGGTTTTACTGGGATGGAGTTAGTTTTCTCCTCAAGAGTCAATGTGATGCTGTGCTTTAGATCTGACCAGAACAGTGGTGATAATGCACCAGTATTTTAGCTGTGGGAGAGTGGTGGCTGCACAGCACCAAGGCTGTTCCCACTTCTCACTGCCCTTTGTGATTAGGCTGGGGCTGTGCAGTTTTCATGGGGGGAACACAGCTGGAACACCTGGCCCAGACTGACACCATGTAACACCACTGTTAGCAAGAAAACTGGGGGAAGGTATTTTCCAAACTGTCCTGGGAGCAAGGGGCTAGAAAATCTCCTGCATCTTTGATCTTGGTTCCTGCTCTTGGAATAGAAGTAAAGAATAGAAACATTTTTCATTGATTATTCTATCACTGACATCTGCTTGTTTGTTAATGGATCAACAATGTGTCATCAGAATTTTGGTCCTGACCTCACAGCTTTATGCTTTATTTCTGGAAAAGACCTCTGAAAATTGATGTTTGGAGCTGTAACAATCCTTAAGTTGCTTCAAGGTACTATCTCTGTCTCATGGTGCACCTTAAGTACATCCTTTTGACAGGAGTTCAGATTTCCTTCGGATCTAGTCAGTTGTGTCATAACCTCAGGCTCATGTTAAGCAATTAACCAGTGGACCAGCAAAGATCTGTTGTCTGGTGGAGCCAGGCTGTGAACGAAGCTCAAATGCAGGATTGATAAGTTTGGGGATGCTGAATGATTTGCTGAGCTGGTGTTACTTGTTTGGATGGTTCTGGGTGCTGAGCTGTGGCTTTTACCTTCCCTTTCTGCTCAGGGTGCTGCACGCATGAGTAGGTCCTGATGACTGATGAAATTGTGAGCCTTTGGACTTCTGTCAGAATGGCTACTTTAAGGGGGTTTGAGTTTTCCAGCCTGAAATATGCCTGTTTCTGTGATGTGAACCATACACACAGCAACACTGAGAGGCAATTGCCATAATTGCTCCTCAACCTGTCTTGATTGCTATGTCACTGAACCTTTTTAAAAAAAGAAAAAAACAAATACAACAGTCTTCCTATGTAGTATAATGTGTTTTGTTTGCAACAAAAGGGGGTTAAATTTAGATTTAGTTCCTTGTTCTGTGCTATTTTCTCCTTGTTCTACTTCAGAGGTGGGGTTGCACCTTCTTTGCTTCCCAATGACAGGTTGAGAGACTGTCTTGGATCAGGGAAGAATTTGGAAACAAGGCACCTCTCAGCCAGTTTACTCCCCAGCACCCTCTGCTCACCAAGGCTGAAGGCACCAGGGTCTTCAGAGCTAGCTCCCATGTGTCTCCACAGTTCTTACATCAGGGCCGTGACCTCCAGGAGGAGGACTGGGAGATGATCTGTTAGCTGTAAACATTTGTGGTGTTAATACAACTTGAGCAGTGAACCTTTTTTGCTCGATGACTTGTTCAATAATATATCTTGATTTCTTTTTTCCCCCATTGATCTGAGTGGGGTGATGGTGAGGGTTTTCATTGATTTTTTTTTTGGATGTTCTGCTCAGAATACCTCCTAGTGTGGTTTTTATATTCTGATTCCAGGTAATTGAAGACATCGAGTACCTGAAGTTTGACAAGGGGCCATGGTTGGAGCAGGATGATGTTTCTTTCCATCATTTGAGACTCTAGTAAGTATGATGTCTTCCAGTAACTGAACATTACTTAGCATCAGATCTCAGGGAAAATGGTTAAAGCCTTGAGTTTTTCAAAGTACATTTATAGTTGCATTCTGACTTGATTTTCTTTGTTAGGAGGTAGCTGTGATGTCAGGCTTTTGTAATATTTTGGCACTGTAACATGACGTGGCATTTTGCTGCTGCTGTTAATGCATTAGATGAGAGACTCCAGACCAATAGATCCCATTCCATTAATGAAGCATAAGAACTCTCCAGGCATTTCCCAAGTGCTGTGACCTGTGGCCCTTTGGAAGGTATTTTTAAGTTCCTGAGTGATCCCAGAAAAGCATTTAGTTTTAAACCAGTATTTATGGAGTTGGTGTGGTGGTTTTACCACTGCCCTGGCAGCATGACATCCTTAAAGCCTGTTGAAAGAGCTCGCAGTGAGATTTGTATGTGCTGCTGTTTAGATTAGTTTTAGAAAAAACTCTAACCACAGCCAGACTAATTTCTTATGTTGTGTGCTTTTAAATACCTTTGCAGCCATCAAGAAGCTGGCTGAACACAGTGTAGGGGAGGAAAAGGGAAATCAAACAAATCTGAGTTGCCCAGAGAGGCTGTGGATTTGTGTTCTCTGCAGAGATTCTAAACCTGACTGGACAATGCCATCCTGGGCAACCTTCTCTGGGTGACCCTGATGGAGCAGGGGTATTGGATGAGATGGTCTCCAGAGGTCCCTTCCAACCCCCACCATGCTAGGATTCTGTGACGACTCTAAATCCTTAAACTCATTTCCCCTGACTCCCGATAAATTATCGTAAATAGAAGCTTTAATCCTAATTCACAGAATGAAGTCTTGTGGTTCTGTTGTTCATTGTGTAATAACAAGGGGGATTGTCAAGTGGAGTGGTTTAAGGGTGGTGGTCTGTTGGGTTTCCTGTTCAAGATTCTTGTCTGTCTAGGTGCATATGAAGAGATCAAACTCAGCTAGTAGAAAGAGCCTGGCTGGAATAGAATCAAATTTGGTAATTCCTCACAAGGACATCAGGATTCTGTCCTCCAGTTCAGCTGTGGAGTGCTACTGGTGGGGCTGCATATGTTCCTGGAGCAGTGCTGAAAACAGACGTAGCCCTCCAAACTGCATTGAACCAAACCATTGCTCTGTAAAGTGAGATCAGACAGACCTATGCTCTTATTCGGGTGTTACAGATTAGCTTCAGGAGTGCTGCTCTGAAGTCATGCTGATGAACAAAATATTCCCTGAATAGAACCCCATTTAAATAACCTATCTACACTTTTTAGGCTGAATGGAGATAACCCTGCACTGAAGTGAGACAGGCTTCCCATTTTGCTAGAATCACAAAATAGTTTGGGTTGGAAGAGAACTTTCCCATGGACATGGGCAAGGACATCTTAAAGGTTTCTCAGAGCCCCATTCAACAGGACTTTCAACATTTCCAGTGATGGGACATCCACCACTTTTCTGGGCAGCTTGTTGCAGTGTCTCGTCACCCTCAGCATAAAAACTTCTTCCTTCTATCCTAAATCTAAATCTACCCTCTTTCAGTTTGAAATCATTGTCTCTTGTCCTGCCACTATAGATACTGGTAAACAGCCTTCCTCTTGTCTTTCTATCAGGAGCATAGTCTAACATTTTAATGAAGTGCTATGGAAGCATTAAGTTTAGAGTTCATGTCAAGAAGGTACTTAGTCTTCTAAGCTTTACTGTTTAGAATCATTATTTACATATCTTACCAACAAGAATAATGAAAATTGTGAGAAACCCCAAAACTTCCAAGAGCAAACAGGACTGTACAACTAATTCTGAAACATTCATGACATAACAAAACCCCACTATTTTTATAAAAACTTCTATTTACAAACAGTTTGAACTTGATCTTTAGGTGGGATGTGCAGGTAGCGAGTGCAGTATAGTCACTACATTGTTCAAATATTTCTGGTTACCTCACAGGGTAATCACACAGGGATTTTAAATTGAATATCTGCCTCTGAATGTGTTGTGATGGGTCTTGGAGTACTAAGTTGAATTTTTTTGCAGGCTTCTGATATGTTTTGACTCTTTCTTTTCTGTGCTGTTGCTTCAAATACCTCCTCAAATTGGAGATCATGGTCCTTTTCTATGGCCCTTCTATCAAGGGCTGAAGATAGATGACAGTGCTGGGGGGTCTGAGAGAAACAAGTTGATTCGAATGCCCTTTAAAAGGAGGTTTCTTTGTGTAGTAATTACAGCATCTGGTGACTTAGACCCTGCAAAACTATCAAAATCGGGTTTCCTTTGGAAGAGAAAATACAGGTGAGCTCCTTGTTTTCCTATAGCTTCACACAAGTACAAGTATTAAGAATTATTAGTTGTGGAGTATAGGAGGGAGTTAAAGGAAAGCGTACAATTAAGAGTGGTGTCTTGAGGTATTGTATGAAAATTATATGGAGCTGTAGAAGGGAATAAATTGCATTTATTAAGGACTTGATTCATCACTGAACCCTGGTGCAGGGTGAGAGGGTCTCCTGTACCAGGCCTTTGGCTTTGTAGATAATACCAAATTATTTCTTCTAGTGGCAGCATGTGAGTGTTTTAAGATCTCAGAATGCAACAAACTGCCAGTTTGAATGTTCTCACAGTTTGTATTTATCTGTTTTCCCCTTGCCTTCAGAATGGTGGTGTCAAGATATCGCTCATTCAAGCATCTGAGGAATGTGCTCAGTGGTTGTTATGAATCTTTGATGCTGGGGTATTAGGGCATTAGTCAATTGTCACAACAGATCCTGCACGAACTTTGTGCTCATGCCTTGCTAAGCTGGATGAGGAGATTGTGGGTAGTATGCTGGGCAGCCTGGGAAAAGCAGCTTTTTAATTTTTTATTAAAATCTGTAGGTTTGGACATAATTTTTTCTCAGGTTAACTCCGGAAGTGCAGGGCAATGAGTCTCCTGTCACAGCTTGCACAGACTTCACTCCTGAAAACTTGTCAGGCCCAGTGCTAGGCAGAGGACCGGCGTGTAAGGACCACACAAACACTGCAGGGACTCTTCTGCAAGCCTTCAGGATTGCAGCTGTATCTCACAGCATCAAATGCCGGGCTCGGGTGCTAGTTCATGAATGTTAAAGCTGCTTTCCTCAACTGTTTCAATGCCCAAGTAGAAAAGAGCTTGTAGTACCTGGCCTTCTACAGGTTGGCAGTTCTTATGCCTATAGTAATTCTGCCTTTCAGAAAGAGGTTGTTTGGTTTGTTAGGCATGTTCCTGGTGGGCTGCCTGTTTCATGTGCTGGCACACGCTGCCCTCTCCTGGGTGTTTCTGTAAGGCTGCTGCAGGTATTTGTCTTGACTTCCAGCTGCAATTGCTTCCTTTGCTGACCTCTCAGCATTTTGTCTTGATCCTGGCTTGGGCCGTTTCATCTCTGATGCTGTTGGAGGGCAGCAGGCTCTGACTGGGGGCTGAACCCTCCTCCAGTGCTGTCTGGGCTGTTGGCAGTTTTACCTCTTCCAAACTGAGCTTGTTCCAGCTTGTCTGGAGAAGGGGAATGATGGGCAGGAAAATTTTCATTGCACTTATATGTGAAGCTCTTTGCTATGAGGGTGGTGAGACACTGGCCCAGGATGCCCAGAGAGGTGGTAGAAGCCCCATCCCTGGAAACCTTCCAGGCTGGATTGGAAGGAGTAACCTGGTCTAATGGGAGGTGTCCTTGCCCCTGGCAGAGGGCTTGTAACTAGATGAATTTTAAGGTCCCTTCCAACCTAAACCAGTCTGATTCTGCATAGGGTCTATTGCACAGAAACCCCAGCAGGGCTTCTGACTGCCTTGGTAATGCAAATGAGTAATCAAACCAGTGAACTGCACCTGCATAAAATCAGTTGCATAATGATACCTTTTGTCTCCTTGCCTTGCCCTTGTGTCCTCTCTCTTTTGCCTTAATAGAGTAGTGTGGTTGTGGGACTGAGGTGTCTTGGTAAAAGGGTAGAAATTTATGTAGCTGTGTCTGTCAGGGAGCTACTAGAGAGAGTCCACTGAGGCTAGGAAGGTGCTGAGGGGACTGGAGCATCTCTTATGAGGAAAGGCTGAGAGACCTGGGGCTGTTCAGCCTGGAGAAGACTCAGAGGGGCTCTGATCAATAACAAAAGGGCTGGGGTCACGAGGATGGGACCAGAGTCTTGTCAGTGGTGTCCAGTGACAAGACAGGGGGCAGTGGGAACAAAGTGGAGCCCAGGAGCTTCTACCTGAACTTGAGGGAAAAACGTCTTTGCTGTGAAGCTGCCAGAGCCCAGCCCAGGCTGCCCAGAGAGCTTGTGGAGTCTCTTTCTCTGGAGAGATTCCAAACCTACCTTGACATGCTCCTGGGCACCCTGCTCTGGGTGACCCTGCTGGAGCAGGGGGATTGGACTTTGATCTCCAGAAGTCCCTTCCAAGCCCCACCATTCTATGATTCTGTAAGCTGGAGGGCTCTCCCAGAGGATGTGCTTCACAGGTTTCCTTCCTCTCCACAACATGCTGAGTCCAACCAAAACCATTCTGTTGGCTTTTTGAAGTATCTCAAGGAGTTCCTACGTTGCCACGGCAGTGTCTGAAGCATGGTTTTATCTGAGCCCTTCCCAGTGAAATCTTGTGACTGTCTACCTGCATTGCAAAATAAGTAGTGTTTTGGACTGAGGAGCTGGAGTTTGTGCAGTGCTGCAGGTGCTACTTTACCAGCTCCTGTGGGGCAGCTTACTGCAGTTGACTTGTTTCATCAAACAAGTCCACAGTTAAATCTGTTATATCTCCACGAGGTCCTTCAGAATTTGCTAGAGCAGAACATACTTTGTATGGGCAAATGTCTGGCTATTTTAAGCCACCATTAATTTTATTAAAGAAAAAAAAAGATATTGGCATTTTTTAACTGGATGAGGGGATGTATTTCCATTTGGAAGCAGTCGAATCATGAAATACTCTGCTGCTCTCATCTGTTCAATTTTATGCATTAAAAATCTCTTAGCATGCCACAAACCCTGCCTAGTAAATTCTCCAGTATTGTATTTGATGGAACAGGCTGCCCACGGGGGTTGTGGAATTGAGTATCTCTTTGGACATACTCAAAACCCCACCTGGACACGCTCCTGTGTGATCTGCTCTAGGTGGTCCTGCTCTGGCAGGGGGGTTGGACTAGATGATCTTTTGAGGTCCCTTCCAGCCCCTGACATTCTGTGATTCTGTGATGGGACAAGTTTTGAGGTTGTTACTTAAGGACCTTGCGTGTGCAGTAATTTTTCAGTTCTCTTAACATTTTTTTAGCTTCCTGAAGCCATTGCTAACCCCAGAGCTTGGCTCCTGTTTTCTTTCTGTGCGTTTTGCTCTGGTTAAATGAAATTTTGTGACAAGGAAGCATGGGAGTGAGTAGGGGAGAGAGTAACCCCTCAGTGTAATCCTTAGCAAAGGGAAGAAGTGTCCATGTTTGAATGTTTGTCATGTCTGATTTCAAATAGCAGGACTAGAGGTGCTTGCAAGAGGTGTATTGAACTTGTTCTTGAGTTTTTTTTGTCATGGACACCCCAAAAATCTCAGATCATTCACACTTAATCTTCTGGTGTTCCTAAAACCTGTTTCCTCTAGCACCTTACTCCTCTCTAGCTTCAGTTGTAACACCTTTTTGTAATTTCCTTTTTGCAGTGGCTTTTTATAGGCTTGAAAAGCCTATTGTTGGACCTTCTCTTGCAGACCTGCTTTTCTTGGAAAGCTCTTTCTTGGCATTCATGGTGAGGGTTTTTTCACCAAGGGAGTGACCATGATTCACCTTGGGCATGGCTTACTTGTTCTGCCTAACCCAGTGGTGGAGTCATGAGTCCCTTTGGCAGAATGAAGACTGTACATCAGTGCCCTGACTTTGCTACGTTCTGGAGAAAATGGGCAAGGAGGGAATGACAGACACATGGAGTGGGGCAGACCCTGGATGTCCTATGTGCCTGCTGAATGAGTGGGGGAGGGGATGAGCTTAAGACAGTTAAGAGCTGGATTCAGGAACCATCTCTCCCACCCAGCTCTGTGCCCATGGCATGAGTCAGGAGCGTTTCTCCTTTCACGTGCTCTCACAAGCATGGGCAAAAACCATGAGCATCTCTCATGCTTGCTGGCTCACTTGCATGTGTTGTACCCTACCCATGGGAGGTGGGGACATTGACCACAGCTGGGGTTGAAAGCCCTGGCTGAGGCAGTAAGGGTGTGAATAGCAGAGGAATGAATCAGAATCGTAGACTGGTTTGGGTCAGAAGGGACCTTTAAAGGTAATGTAGTCCAGCTGCCCTGCAGTGAGCAGAGACATCTACAGCTAGGGCAGGTTGCTCAGAGCCCCATCCAACCTCACCTGGAAGATTTCCAGGGATGTGACTTCCACTGCCTCTCAGGACATCCTGGACCAGTGTCAAAAATTTCTTCCTCCTATGTAATCTAAATCTCTCCCTTTTAAACTTAAAACCATCACCCCTTGTCCTGTTGCAGCAGGTCCTGCAAAAAAGTCTGTCCCCATCTTTCTGGTGGGTCCCCTTTGAGTACTGAAAGGCTGACCTCTTGCTCGCGTTCAGACCTGGAACACAGTCATAGGTCCTTGGTGAGAAGCTGGTTTCAATGTGTGAGAAAATCTGCTTCCCAGTGGGATTTAACTGCTGTTTCTCAAGTTAGGTCCATGTGTAAGTGCAGAATTTAACCTGACAATGCTGTTGCGTTGCTGATTCGAAGCTTCTTAGGCGAGTGAATGCTTTTTGGTAAGAAGGGTGGTTTCCTAATACTGTGTATTGTCACTTTATGTTTTGTGGCTTTGCCAAGATCAGTTGTTGAAGAATCATGGCTCAGGCTGTGTGCACTGGGTCTTTTATTTGTTTGACTGATTTATTTTGTTTCCCTTACCTTGCACTGTTAGCAAATATGTTCATTGCTGTGCCTCAAATCCTGGGTTCAGTTTTGGGCCCCTCACTCCAAGAAGGACACTGAGGGGCTGAAGCATGTCTAGAGAAGGACAACGAAGCTGGGGGAGGGTCTAGAGCACAAGTCTTGTGAGAAGCAGCTGAGGGACCTGGGGTTGTTCAGCTTGAAGAAAAGGAGGCTTAGGGGAGACCTTGCTCTCAACTCCCTGAAAGGAGGTTGAAGCCAGGTGGGGGTTGGTCTCCTCCTAAGGAACAAGTGATAGTACAAGAGGAAATGGCCTCAAGTGCCAGGGGAAGTTTAGGTTGAACATTAGGAAAGATGTCTTCCCCTGAAGGGTTGTCAAGGCCTGTCCCAGGCTGCCCAAAGCAGTGGTGGAGTCCCATCCCTGAAGGGGTTTCAGAACCATGTAGATGTGGTGTTGAAGGACAGGGTTTAATAGTGACCTGGCAGTGCTGGATTAATGGTTGGACTCTGATCTTAAAGGTCTTTTGCAACCAGAACAATTTTGTGATTCTCTAAGACTTTCTGATGTTACTTGTAGTACACAATCTTAGGACTTAGCTTTTTTTTTCCACCTATCTATAACACAGTTACTTGTGAGTAATGTTACTGCAGTATTAGGACCACGCAGTCATTTCTGCTTGAAATGTCACATAATCTTATGGGTAGGTAAAGCGCACACTGGGAAGCTGTGCTCCTGCAGGGTGAGAGCTGCTTTGAGAAAATACCGTTACGTGCCAGAAAGTAATAAATAGTGATAATTTTGTGCTGGGGGAGAGAGAGAAAACTGAGGAATCATAAAAGGTGCCCTTAAATGCTTCCTGCTGAGCAGTAAATTAGTTCTGGCAAGTGACTGTGGTTTTGTGGTTAAAGACATTGTTGTGGCAGGTGTCTTTGGGTGGTGCTTTTAGTTAATATTTAAAGTTATTTCTTCAGATGCAGAGCTGAAGCTGGAGAAACTGTCTTTGGTAGTATTGCGTTTGTATTGTTTTTTGTTGAGCAGTGGTTTCTTTGGATGGGGTGGTTGAGGGAGCAAAGAAATTTTAAGAGCTGCAGGTTTTGCATCTTGGCCACCAAGTAAATTGTGCCTGGGAATTCATGGAAGGAGAGAATGGTTTGGAAGGGGCCTTAAAGATCATATAGTTCTAAGCCCACTGCCATGGGCAGGGACATAATTGTCCTCTACAATTGCCATTTGGCTGATATACGTGAAGGAATAGATTAACTGCAGGCTGGCTGAGTAGTGGACTCACTTTGTGTGTCAAGTTGTGCTTCACATATGCCTGGACAAATGTTACCTGCTTTCTCCTACAGACTTGAAAGGTGACTTGGCACAGAGCAGACTCCCCAATTTTTGTGGGAAGAAGGGACACAGATGTTTAGTCACTGATAGATGAGTGGATCTTCCACAGCCTGTGCTGTTAAGACTGAGCTCAGGAAAGTCTTTTAAACACTGCCTGCACGTGGTCCTGTTCAAGACTCTTAGCTTGCTGTCTTGACTACCACTCATCTCTGCTCTCTGCCCAGTATGCAGATTGAAGCTCATAGTGTCGGTGTGGTTGCTGGACGGACTCTACTGAAGGAATGAAGAGCTGCATTCTCCTGGGGTCTCTGTTTATTTTAGTTGCAGGTTAATTAGCAGTGGGTAATAACTTTAACAAGCATGAACTGGGACCCAGGAGCTTCCATCTGAACAGGAGGAAAAACTTTTGCTTTGGGGGTGCCAGAGCCTGGCCCAGGCTGCCCAGAGAGGTTGTGGAGTCTCCTTCT
>WUAM01000359.1:30165263-30182236 GCA_024336885.1 Actenoides hombroni
GAGGTGCAGCCTCCCCAATACCAGGTAGAGGGGATCCTTGCTCTCGTCCTGCTGGCCACACTTTCTGATACAAGCCAGGATGCTGGTGGCCTTCTTGGCCACCTGGGCACATGCTGGCTCATTTTCAGCTGGCTGTTGACCAACCTCCTCCAGTCCTTTTCCACTGTACAGTTCCCAGTCACTCTGCCTCAAGCCTGGAGCATTACAGTGGGTGGTTGTGACCCAAGTGCAGGGCCCTGTGCAGGGTTTCTGGGTTCTGTGAGTACTGGAGCAGTGGAAGGGAAGTAGCAGCAGCATGTGACTGGGGTGGAGTGGCTGCATTTCCACAGCAGCTGCACCAGTTCAGCTGCCTTGTCTTTGTATCCTGCTCCTCATTTTCCTTCCTCCTGCCTGAGGACCTGGGAGTATGTGTCTGGCAGTCCCCTGAACACTTGCATAGCAGCAAGTGGAGGACAGGGAATGGGTTGTAAGGGGAGAGTCCCATGTTTTTCCCTCAGGCCTTGTATATCTCTTTCACAAGGATGCAGCCTTAGGAGGGGAGATCCTCAAGTGTGCAATGTCTGCTTTGCTTCCGCTTCTTTAGGTAGTTGCAGGGAAATAGCTGTAACACAGAAAGCTTTTGAGTGATGGGGAGGTGAGCATGCAACATTAGTCAATTCTCAGCCTCAGAACCTGCAAAAACCCAAGAGTATTCTCTGAACGCATGCTTATAATGTGAATCATAAAATTGTAGACTGGGAGGTGTTGGAAGAGACCTCTGGAGATTGAGTCCAACCACCCTGCCAGCACAGGAACACCTAGGGCAGGCCACACAGGAACAGATCCAGGTGCATCGTGAAAGTCTCTAGGGAAGGAGACTCATAAGGATCATAACTGAAGACCATATCTAGTCGAAAATGGAGAACATGAAGGGAAGACTTCCTCCTTTTCTCCTGGTTTGACATGGACCACATTGCATGTGGAGCACAGCCTTGGTGCTTCTTGGCAGCTGTGGTTGAAAGGGGCTGGAGGTAGCTGCTAGCAAATAGGGAGTTAGGAAGTCAGAGAATCACAGAACTGTTCTGGTTGGAAGAGACCTTCATTGAGTCCAACTGTTAACCCAGCACTCCAGGTCACTGCGAAGCCATGTTCCTCAGCACCACATGTACACAGCTTTGAGACCCCTCCAGGGATGGAGACTCCACCACTGCCCTTCATAGTCTGGGACAGGCCTTGACAACCCTTTTGGGGAAGAAATTTGTTCTTCATGTCCAACCTGAATCTCCCTTGGCACAACTTGAGTCCTTTAGCTTCCCTCCTTATCTGAGAGTGCGGATGAGTGCACTCCTGCCTTACATATGAATTCCCCCATTTAAAATACACTGAACTACAAAAGAAATACTTGAACTTTAAGCAGCCAGACTCTGCACCAAGAACAGGGAGTGTTTGTGTCAGTGATGCGTTGAGGTTTAATGTGGTGACACTGTGTGGTGGGGTCCTCAACAGCTTAGCCTTTGGCTGTGAATTTGGGGTTACAGGAAAAGCTCCAGGCTTCTTAAAAGACCCCTTTAACCAATTTTACCTGTATGCACAGAGGATGTTACTTGTTCATGTGTATTGAGTAAAACTGCTGCAATAAGCCTTATCTAAGTCATGACTTGTCCTCAGTGGTAGTCTTGCCTTTGCCGAAGGAGGGAGGTTAGAATATCTCTGTTCTCCAGCTTTATGGTTGTTACCATAGTGGTTGTCTGATACAATCTTCTTTCTCTCTCCTGACATTTTTTCTTGACTTGAAGTTTTCATTTTTTTTTAGCATTAGGTCTCCCTTCCTAATTCTTATTTTAATGGAGGTGTTTGACAGTTGTAATGCACAGCCCTGTCTGTTTTTGGTTCCGGGAATGAAAACAGACACACAATAAATTAGGAAAGGCTTAATTGAAGTTTTCTTTTTGTTTTATCTCTGCAAAAATAATTTTAGCCCTTTCTAAAGTAACAAGATGTTGCCTGGCTCAATATTAGTAAGACCTGAAGAGTAACTTAGCCCTAGGAATGAGAAAGTTGTTCCTGAAGGTTACTTTGAAAGGGATGGGAATAGGTATGGTATCTTCTCTTTCCACCTCCCTGTTCCTTCTCTCTCACCCATCTTGTACGTGCAGGGAGAGTGTGAGAACAGACCATCTTTTGCTTTAGAAACATGTATCTTCTCCACCCTGCTTCCCCTGAAAAACATTGTGGGCAGTTGACAGGGACACTTATCCCAGCCAGATATGGGAGGTAAGGAACCTGAGACACCTTGGGACTATGTCAGATCTTGGTTTTGGTAGTTGTGTCTGTTTTGTTTTAGATGATAGACTATGCCTGTCCCAGGTATTGGGTGCCTTTAAGTCCAAAAGTCAATAAAATCCTGCTGGCATTAAAATAATCCCTTTTGATCTTGACAGTCTGCCACTAAGCCCTATGAAAGCAACACTTCTATTTTGTGGGAGCACATCCTTTCTCTCCCAAACCCCCCTCAATCCCATACCCATGTAGGAATGTGATCCCCAGGGTAGACCTCATAATTTAAAAAAACCCAACAAAACAACCAGAAACACACAAAAAACCCAAACCAAATAAAATAGCTTGGAAGGAAGATATTTTCTCTATTTTTGCTTAATCACTAAGAAAAGTTGCAGATGAACTGCTCCCACTCCACTCTTCTGTATCTCCTAGGAAACTTTAATTAAAAAAAAATCCAGCTCTCAAAGGACAGTTTCTTTGTGGTATCTTACACTGAAAATCATTCTGTAGATCAGGAGAGGTTTTGGCAAATCTGTCAGAAGGGTAATTGGATTTATTTCTTGCTCTCCTTGCTTTGCTTGAGCCTCTTGGATAACACCTCCATGGGTCTTAAACTGTGAAATGGTGTCAGTTTGAGGTGGTTAATAGTGCTGGTACAGTTTTGGTTGGGATGTCATTACTATGTTCTTTTCCTTGTTTCCTGAAAGCATTTTTTTCTGCTGAGAAGTGCTTTTGGGCTTTTTAGTGTAGAACTGGCATTTCTAAGACCTGCTGCTACCTTGGGTAATGTAATGCAAGGAAAGTTACTATAAGAGGCTTTTCCCATGTTACTGTCCACTGAGAAAAGCAAACCTACAGTTAGTGTAATGTTTTATCTGGCTTGGATATAGTTACTCGTCTTTCTCTTGTGGTTGGTTTGCACTCTGTAGTGGATAACTGGCATTTCTAACTTACTTGCTGAGGTAAAAAAGTCACTGTTCTGCCTCTACAGACAATAATTGCTAGGGTGAGTAGTTGCTGTGGAAAAAAAAACTTGCAAGAAAATATTGAGCTTACCCTGTTGCTTGTTTATTCTCAGCCATCCTGCAAAAAGCAAGGCTTAGAGGTACACATGTGATTGTTTATGGTGTTTGTAGCTCTTCAAATTGTCAGGTGCAAACTCATTTCTACAAATCACATTCCTGCTTAAGCTCATAAAAAATAAAAATACTTGAGCTTTAAAGAAATATTGTGTCCTCCTTACATATGCTTGCCTTTCCAAAAGACTTTTACTGTCTTGTCTGTCTTTTTTTTTTAACGAATGAAGGTTAGGACAACATTCACTGAACCATTTCAGCAAACAGGAATTGTGTTAACTTCAATTCAGTAAAGCTTTTGAGTACTCTCATTATTTGAGTTCTGATGACTGTTAACAGTGTGAAGAATGTTGTTTTGATCAGGAATGGCAGGAGTCAAGCTGCAAACAAACATCTGTGCGTGCCAATCCTTTGGAAACCAAACCGTATACACCTTGAATGAGTGTTTGGGAGTATTACACCCCCCTCCCATGTTTATCTGTTCCTCTGGAACCTGGGAACCAAACCCTTCCAGAAAACAGGCAATATATGAAGTTGTGTTCCTAGATTCTCTCAGATTTTTAGATGAGACGACAAATGCTGATAAACTTCTGGAAGCCAGGATTTCTCCTGGAAAACGCAGCAGTCTTAAAGCAGTGATGGAAGGTGCTATTATTGTGCTTGTTCTAAACAGCCACTAAATGACAAGGTTTGGATATTGATGAATGAGCCTGTGCTTGCAGTGGAACGACTCTGGTTTTGAGTGCTCTTTGATCAGCGGCTGCTCAAAACATGCTATTTATAGATCTCTCTTAGCTGCAGAGCCCAGCAGTTAGTAGAAAGCAGCACAGGAATAGAAGGGGGGGGGGGAAGGTAATTCTTTTTGCTCCTGAAACCTTGGATAACAAGGCAGACTCTAAACTGATGGATGCAGAACTTTTCAGATGGCTAAAACTCTCCAGAGCTCTACCTGTACACGCCTGGGTTGAAATGATTTGGAGGAGCTCTGAAGCTCAGTCGCAGCGTGTGGCAAACAGCCGGCTGAGGCTGCTCCTTGCTGCTCTGCAGCCTGTACTGCTTTATAGGGCTTTTCATCATCTTTATAGTTCTGACAGACACTTCTGTGGCAGCGTTCTTAATTTAACTGATGAGATGATCTTGTTTTCATCTTTTTAGTGATGCTCTTTTAAAGTTGAGCAGTTTCATTCCTTTGAGCTGGCTCTACCTTGGGGTACAGCTCATTTCATTAGATTTATGCTGTGCATGGTGGATTTTATCACATACTTCTTGAGAATAATCCTTGCTGTCAACTTTAAGTTCTACACAGTGTAATACAGCAGACCAAGGCTTGATTCTTGGTCTTGACTATTTCCACAGAGCAGAGGGGGCGAAAAAAGTGATTTGGCAGTGACCTTCCAGGAGCTCAACGCTTAGAGCTAGAGCTGTGCGTGAGCTGTTGGGTTTGTCCAGCAGGATCTCTGTTCCTGTTTCCTTGCTCAATGCTGCTTCAGTTGTAAACTCTTGAGTGTAGAGACTTAATTCTTGTGTGGCAAAGAATGTGTCTAGATGGCTGTTGTGATGATGACACAGCCTTTTTTACTTTCCCTGGGAAAGATGGTTCAGCTTTGGTGTCATGTTCAATGGCTTTCTTTGCGGCTTAGTGGTGGACGAACGCATCGGTTGCTCCATAGGTCCCTTTGGACTCCATGAAGTAGCTAAGAGTTTGAAGGGATTTATTTGACCGTGTACACTGCTCCTCTTTCTTTTCTGTGGGAAATGTGTTGTTAATCCTATTACACACTATTCATAATTATATTTAACATGACCATTAAGTCACACCTTTTCTTTGGCCTTACTCAGGTGTGAATTGAAGGTACCCTGCCTGGAGCATCCCTGTGAACGTGCCAGCCACCTGCAGTGATGTGACCTTGCTGATTTTCATTACAGTTCTGCCTGGGAAGCTCACTAGTAATGTACAAGTCTTGTGGGAAAAAATGCAGGTCACTTCCAAGTACTTGCCTGGTTTCCCATTGATACCCTCCAAATTTTGTGTTGGCAGTGTCCTTCAGCAAGGAGTCCTGGTTGCGTTCCTGTGTGGCCTGCCCTAGGTTAGGTGATCCTTCTCTGGCAGGGGGGTTGGACTTGATCTCCAGAGGTCCCTTCCATTCTATGAGTCCTTCTAGCCATTGCCTTTGTTTGATGGCACCTGTATCTTGTACTGGAAGAAACAGTGAATATTCAGTCCTTCTCTCTTCTCCCAGATACGGGCAAGTTCTGTAGAGCTTTGTCTTATGTCCTTTCCGTAATTTTCTTTTCTAGGCTGGGCAGTCTACCTCTCCTGGCTGCAATACCAGCAGCCTCAGGGCTAGCTGCTTGTTCCCATCCCTGCCCTTGTGCTGGCAAAGCAGCTGTGGGCAGGACAGGCTGGGAACTTCAGTTGGGTGCAGTTTGGAGCGCTAACTTAAGCATTTGTTGCCACCAAAAAAACCCATATCCTACCACCTGCCCAAGATCTTCCCTAATGCTCCCACCACTCTTCTTTGCAATGACCTGGTGTGAATTTGGCTGACCGAGCTTGCAGTCACCAAAAACCAACCTAGCCAGGAAGAGTGAAGAGCTTCTTGCTGCGTGAGGGTATTGATTGAGGTTGTTGAATGATCCAGGAAAGCTACAGAGGTCCCTGTGCAGCAGGGAGATGAGAGGATGGGAACTGTAGGACCTCTGTGTTGGCATCGTGCAGCTTGGTCTAGTCAGCCACACTGTGCAATGTCACAGTGACACTTTTTACCTGGCCATTTTAGTCCAGGCTCCTTGTGACTGAGCAAATGCTTGTTCTGGTAGGAGGTGGACATGCGAGGAGCTGGCTGGGAAGCAGAAGACAGCAAGAACAGGAGCTACTCGTGTTCCAGTATATTTCCAAATGCTCAATAAGTGCTAAAAGATGATCAGCTTTGTCCCCTTTGGGACAGACCTACCTTGTTCCTAGTTGTGCAGCTGAATTACTACAGTCACGACTGTGAAATGTGAGCTTTGAAGAGCCTGTTCTTGGGAGGTCATCTGTGTTACTTCTACCTGGTGCAGACAGTGCGCAGAACGTGAGTTCATGTCATTCCCCTTGCTAGGTAGTACATGATTTGTTTACTGTGCCTTCCTCTTCCTGGGTTGTGGTGGGTTGTTTGTTTTGGGGTTTTTTTGCTATTTTGTAAGCTTGGCTGTAACATATTCCAAAACTTGACGGCTTTTGCCAAGGCCCACTGTGAATGATGTGGTACGGATGAACGCTTACGATAAAATTTACTTTGATGTCTTTAACCGAAGGCGCATGGAGAATTTGTTTTGGACAATGAGCTTGGATTCTGTGGGGATTGATATTGTATCTTCTGAAGAGGGCAGATTTACCCAGAAACGAAACTGTAAACTCCTGTATTTTCCCAGAGAGCTCCTGTTGCTTTAATAATCCAGTTATCTGGGAATCTCTTCAATATCAAAGGGCCAATTATGTGCTGCCTGGAGAGGACCAGGGAGAGCTGTTTTTTGTGCTAGAACTAATAGATACAGGCTGGTCACAGCAGGTCTGATGTCCTCCCTAGCTCACCACTATAAATGTGCGGGGCAGAGATGGTAATCATTTATTTTCATCTTGCATCTCATCTTTGCTCAGCAGGAGTAACTCTTAACAGGACTACATGGTTTCTTCTGATATTTAGACAAGACATTAAAGACCACTCGAAATGAAAAGCCTCCGAAAGAACTGATCACGAATGGCTTGTAATGGCTTGTGACAAGGCTGAGTGGGCAGTGTCTCACGGAGAAGGTAGAAGTCTTCTGATAGCTTCATGCTGTAGGGAAAGTGTCTTGTTTTCTGACCTTCTTTGTAATTATTATTTGAACATCCGTTCCTCAAAAGAACAGGCTTCATCCTGGATTAAATAGTTGTTTATGTGACCTCAGTATAGATTTCATCAAGACTGGGCCTTGCGTCTCTCTGCAGGGGCAGCTCTCTCAAACTGGATACTCTTACTGTTGTTTTTAAAAGGGAAAATCAGCAGGGCAAGTCAGGGGTCCTGTGTAAAACCAGTGTTTTGTGTGGAGATGGCCACATGATCTGTGCTTAATTATTTGTAACGACTGCCAGCGGATACCTTACTTTAAAGGAAGAGTTTTATTACAGTCTTTGTTCGCTTCAGACTTTCTCATAACACTAATTTGCTTTTTCATGGTGGTTTGCTTTTTGACTCCAGTGTTGTATCTCAAAGATGAAGGCTGTGTTGTGTGTCTCATTTCTGGAGATAGAGACGTTCTGGAGATAGAATCTGCTTTTTGAGCTAGGACCCAACCATCTGTGGCATTTCAGGCCATAGTCAGTGCTTTCTGGAACGGACTGCTTCAACACATGAGACTCAGAGGCTTAACTGTTCCTTCAGAGGATTGCTCAATTCAGAGTAATTGCAAAGTATCACAGAATCAGGGGGTAGTAAAGGTTGGAAGGGACCTCTGGAGATCATCTTGCCCAACCCCCCTGCTTCAGCAGGGTCACTCAGAGCAGGTTGTCTAGGATTGCACTGTCCAGGCAGGTTTGGAATCTCTCCAGAGGAGACACCACAGCCTGTCTGGGCAGTCAGCTCCAGGCTCTGGCACTCTCACAGGAAATAGTTTTTTCCTCATTTTCAGATAGCTTCTGGGTTCCAGTTTGTTCCTCTTGCCCCTTGTCCTGTCGCTGGGCACCTCTGAAAGGAGTCTGGCCCCATCCTCTTGACATCTTGCCCTTTAGATATTGATCTTCATTGATCAGATCCCCTTTGAGTCTTCCCTTCTCCAGGTTAAACAGCCCCAGATCTTTCAGCCTTTCCTCAGCACAGAGATGCTCCAGTCCTCCCAGTCACCCTCGTAGCCTCCACTGGACTCTCTTTAGTAGTTCCCTGTCTCTTGATCTGGGGAGCCCAGAACTGGACACAATACTCCAGATGTGACCTCACCAGGTCAGAGTAGAGAGGGAGGAGAACCTTCCTCAACTTGCTGGCCTCACTCTTCATGTACCCCAGAAGACCATTGACCTCCTTGGCCATGAAGGCCCATTGCTGGCTTATGGTGAACTTGCTGTCCCCCAGCACTCCCAGGTCATTCTCTGCAGAGCTGCATTCTGGCAGGTCAACCCCTCGCCTGTACTGGTACATTGGTTTATTCCTCCCCAGCTGCAGGACCCTGCTCTTGCTGTTGTTGAACCCTTACATTAGATACTGTGCACTGATCCTGTTGCTGGCAGGTTTTTTTCCTGTGGCTGAGTTATCTGGCAGATACGGAACCCAGGTTATGTATATTCAGGATGAAACTGCACTAAAACTTTGTGTTGCTTTTGAAAAGCAAGCTCTTAGGAGATTATTTTGATGACAGTGTTATTGGCACACTTGTAGTGAGTCTTGTCTCACATAAGCATGCTTTTGCTGACCCACTATGGCCTGGAGGAGAACTTTCCTTGCCTGCAGAGAGAGCACCTATGCTTTGTGAGGGCATTTTATTACTTTAGCTGTCCAGGCAAGTGCTCCCCCGTAGTCCTGTGTGCTGTCTGTAATCCCTTAATCTTTAAAGGTCTGAAGGTATAGTGGCTTGGCTTTCCCTCTGCAATGAATTTCTTGGTTTGCTGGGCTTGAACTGCTCCTTGCATGGTCCTCTTAAGAGCAACCAGCCCAAGCTCTTGAGATGTTGCCAGAAGGCAAAGCTTCCTGCGGTGCTCCCCAGCCCTCTGCTGTCTCAAATACAATGAGATGCAATGAATGGTACAGAGGGGTGGCTTTGTGTGGCAGCATGATGGTTCCTCAAGCCCTGGTGTGGGGACCATGGCTACAGGAAGGTCAGTCTAACCTGTGTGTCCAAGCTGCCTGTGCAGAACATGCTCCCAGCAGCATTAAGGGTCTGCACAGAAGAGCTGCAGCCTGAAAGGTCAGTGATGTTCAGAATCAGCAAGTGAAAGCTGCTGCTTGGGTACCAGTGAAATTTGGGTAGGAGGTTCAAGAAACTTTGAGTTTGAGTAGTGGTTGCTGGTGTTGCTTACAAAGGCAGGCCAGTGAGTAGTGGTTGCTGGTGTTGCTTACAGAGGCAGGCAGCTACAGCTTTTGCTTTAATGAAGTTAAGTTCAGCTCTTGAAGGCTAAATGTGTGATTTCATTTGAATGGCTTAATTTAATGTTGTAATTAACTCGGTATTTCATGCATGAAATATTTAATGTATTTAATAACGCGTGCCTATTTTGTCATGAGATTCTAAATGACTGATTCAGTTCCTCTGTTCTATGGTTAGAGGGGTTGTCTCTTACTAAAACTGGGAACGAGGGTGTGTAGGGGAGAGGAGCTGCAGGAATCCAGGTGGAGTGTGCTATTGTGCTGTTGAGATTCTTGGCCTAGTTTTTTATATATATTATGGCATAGTGATTTGTGTGTCTCCCCTTCAGCTGCACAGCTCAGTTTTTTTTAAAAGGGACTGATTTTCCTGTAAGTTTTAGTCATTATCTTGTAAAAACTTGCTTCATGTTGTGCTTCTGAGGCACTTGATAAAGAATCCCAAAATCTCTGTGTAAGAGTGAACAGAAGTGTTTCTGACTGAACTTTCTGCTTTCTCCAGCGAACAGAAATGTTTCTGACTGAACTTTCTGCTTTCTCCAGCTTCCTGGTCGCTATTATAGGCAAGGCTACAATGCAGATGTCGGTGACAAGTGGATCTGGCTGAAATAAATGCAGTCCCCTTGGGGCCCTCGCCGCGATGGACCACAGAACTTGAGTGAAGAAGTAGCCGAGTTCAGCACGTCTGCTCTGCAGCAACTGTGTAGCACAAAGAAAGAAAAATGGTTAAACAGGTCAAACGTCCTTCAGCTGCAGCATAAGAGAATAGAAAGAAAATGACTTTGTTCTGATTTGTTCTCCCCGGTGAATTCAGGGTGCTTTGTCTTGGGATGGCGGATACTTGATGGGTGATAGCAACGTGATCTGGTATTCCAGGGGCAGACTTAAGATCAATGCTGAACTTTATCAAGTCTGTGGCATGTTATTATACAGGATTATTGTTGTTTTGCTGAATCAAGAGAAATTAAACCTGTTATTCTCCTGGCTCTCACTAAGTTAATTTCTTGCTCTGTCATGCGTGGTGGTTTATTAGTTTCATTAGAAGAACGCACACGCTAAAAACATGGCACTTGCATCATGTGCTGAAAGCCTCTTGCAGAACATCAGCATCAAAGCAGGCAAGCATAGAAAAGTTCATTGAGAGAAGGAAATAAGTGGTGATTTCAATTTCAACAGCAAAACATCCATACTTAAAAGTATCACAAAATACTCAAAATAATTGCCGGTGATTGTATGCAGAGCTTCCTTTGAATGGGTGTTGCGCATCAAAATGCTTGTTGGGTATAAAAGACAAATGTCATTATTTTTGCAAGTCCCTGAAAGTCCAAGTTGGAGTTCTTAAAGAAATTATTCTATTTGGTATTAGTCACAGAAATGAGGCACCTTGGCATTAGTTCAAGCAATGCTGTCCAGACTTATTCTGCAGTAATTCTGCGTTTTCAGCAAGGGGGTAGCTGCTTGAATCACCAGCTGAAAGCACTGCCAGGCGTTCCAGTGTTCAGGGTAGTGCCTTTGAACTAAGAAGCCAGGTCTTGCCTGTGCCCCTTCCCATATCGAAATTGGTAGGAAAAGACTTCTTTACCAAGAGGCTTGGGGGCCTGGTAAGATACAGAAATAAATAACAATGGGATAGAAATGTGGCTCTTCTCACTGATCGCTTAGCTTTTTGTTTTTTCATGTTTTAGTGCTTTGTAGAGTTTCACCTCTGGTCACAAAAGGACTGGCTCTGTGTTGGTGCCGCTCTGCTACCCTGTGCTTCGAGAGAAGTGGATGGAAACTCTCCAGTGGAAAAGGACCTGGGGGTGTTTGTCGACAGCTGGCTGAAGATAAGCCAGCATGTGCCCAGGTGGCCAAGAAGGCCACCAACATCCTGGCTTGTATCAGCACTAGTGTGGCCAGCAGGACTAGGACAGGGATCGTCCCCCTGGACTCAGCACTGGTGAGGTCACACCTCTAATCCTGCATTCAGTTTTGGGCCCCTCACTCCAAGAAGGGCTTGGAGGGGCTAGAGCATGTCTAGAGAAGGGCAACAAAGCTGGTGAAGGGTCTAGAGCACAAATCTTGAGAGGAGTGGCTGAGGGACCAGGGGTTGTTCATCCTGGAGAAAAGGAGGCTCAGGGGAGATCTTGCTTTCAACAACCCCCTGAAAGGTTGGAGCCAGGTGGAGGTCATATGGGATGTTCTCCTGTAGAATAAGTGACTAAGACAAGAGGAAATGGTGTGAAGTTGTTCCAGGGGAGGTTTAGGTTGGACAGTAGGAAAAAATGCCTTCCCCAAAAGAGTTGTCAAGGCCTGTCCCAGGCTGCCCAGGGCAGTGGTGGAGTCCCCATCCCTGGAGGGGTTTCAAAGCTGTGTACATGTGGTTCTGAGGGACATGGTTTAGTGGTGACCTGTCACTGCTGGGTTAATGGTTGCATTTGATGATCTTAAAGGTCTTTTCCAACCAAAATGAGCCTATGATTCTAATGCAACTGGTGGCATCACAGAGACAAGCAAATGCTGGGTGCAAGGCCAGTGCTGTGCCTTGGACTGGTGTGAAAAAGCAGAAGAACTGGTGTAGTCAGTCCTGTGAGGCTGGGAAATTTAATTGTTGCAAGATCTTTGTGTATTTTCACCTTCCAGAGGGTGATTATCATGACACTGGACCTATGTGTGTTGCAGCTCAGCCATGTACTGCTGCTTCTCATCCCATATCTCCCACAGGAAGTTTGTATCTTGGCACGCTTGTGCCTGGTGACTTGCCAACTCGAGCCACTGTTGTCATCTCCTGTGCAGTGAGATCCTGAGCAATTAGTGTTAGCTGTTCTCTACCCGCCCAGATTGCAATCTCGTGACAGTCAGTAAGGCCTGTGGCGATGAGAAGGAACATCTACTGTGTCTTTTGGCTCTCTTTGGAGGAATCCAGGTGTGTTTTTACAGGTGTCCTCCACCTCAGTATCACTGTGTTCTCCCAGTGCTGGTGTTCACTTGGCACTGTGCATGCAGCCTGATGTCAGATCTCCTAGAAGAGCATTTTGTGGTGTATGTAGTGCTGGTCAAGCTGTTGTGTCAAACAGTGCCACAGTGGGATGCAGTGAGGTGTAGAGAATTTCAAAGAGCCTTCCTTGCCTGCTCCAGCAGCACACCAAGAGTTGGGCTGAGCTTTGGGTGTAAAGGAGTTTCATTCCAGTCAGGAAGAGCAGCTTTGGCTTGTATGGTGTGATGACACACATGCTCAGAGTACTTTTTTTTATCCTGGTTTTAACTCTGCTTTAAAAGGACAACAGTTTGTAAGCTAAATCTTAAGGCAATCATTTTCTCTCCCCTTCCTGGAGGAAGAAGTGTTAGCTGTGTTTTTTCCTTTTCCCTTCTTCCCACTCCCAACACCTCAAAAAAAAACCTTCTCTTAGCAAACCAGCTGTGAAGCTTTTTGGCTTTTGGAGGCTGCTGTGCCAGTTGGATGACTGTCTCCAGTTCTTTATTAGATTTGGAGAAGATGAAATGGCTCAAGTCCTCTCCACATTTCTGTGTAGGAGTGCATGTGATGTCATCTGCAGTCTGTCCTCTTATCCAAAGTTCCCACGGCTTATGTTAATGCGTAGGGAAGGTTGCCTCTTGCCTCTTGTGTCCCATGCTTGATTCTTCTTGTGCTGTACAGAGGCACATATCCTGGCAATGGTGGCATTTCACTTACGGCCACTGGCCACATTTTATGGGCAGAACCCCTGCTTTCCCCATGGCTGCAGTTGGCCAGTCCAGTAGTTCAGTGACGGACTCCCTTTGGGTTCACTTTTTGGTTGCAGAGTATGGGTGAAAGGAAAGAGGAGAGGTGGGTGGGAGTGGGCTCTGCCACCAAAACAAAGGCTTGACAGGCTGCAGCCTCAGAGGAGGTTGTGCAGATTGTCTCTCAGCCTCAGGAACCTGTGATTTCATGCCAATACCTGTCCTGCTATAAAAACCTTGTCTGTTAACCATCCCCCCCTCTCACCTTTGCTGTGGTTGACTGGTGCATGTCTGGGCTTTCTCAGTATGCCCATTAATAGCTTCCTCATCAGCTGGGAAGCAGCTGAAACTGTCCAGGGTGTGACAAGCTCTACCTCTGCTGAAGATCCCTGCATGTGTCTGAGCCTCCTTGTGCTTTGCACTTCAGCTTGAGGTACTGACTCTTCACCTATACCCATCCACCTGCTACTATTCAGCGGTGACATTTGGCCCAGGACTGTAGTTAAGAGATCCAGTGATTCTTCCCCTTCCTCCTTTAAACTGTAACCATCACAGAGCAGTGGGGGTTGGAAAAGACCTCTGGAGATCATCTCATCCAAACCCACTGCTCCAGCTGGGTCACTGAGAGCAGGGTGCCCAGCATGGCATTGTCCGGGCAGGTTTGGAATCTGTCCAGAGAAGGAGACTGCACAGCATCTCTGGGCAGCCTGGGCCAGGTTCTGGCACCCTCACAGCAAAGAATTTTCTCCTCCTGTTCAAATGGAACCTCCTGGGTTCTGGTTTGTGCCTGTTGCCCCTTATCCTGTCATTGGGCAGCAGTGAGAAGAACCTGGCCCCGTCCTCTTGACCCCATGTTCTTTAGCTATTGATGAGCATTGATCAGATCCCCCTTGAGTCTTCTCTTCTCTGGTATAAGTAGCCCCAGCTTTCTTAGCCTTTCCCCATTTCAAGGTTTTGGGTCAGGGCAGCCTGCTAGACCTGTAACAGATGCTCTGTTATCCTCTCTCCCTATCCTATCCTCCCTAACCCAGTGGCAGATGGGAGCTGTGTTCAGGAGCTGGATTTTGGTACTAGATTCGAGAACACACAGATGAGGATAAAAGGTAGAATGGACAGAGTCCTCCTTGGATTCTGGCTGTTGAAGAAATGAAGAAGCTGGAAGAAGCTTGACCCTCCTGATCCCTCAGCTTTATACCAAGTATGATATATATGGGAGGGAATCTCTCACTGGTCAGTTTAGGGTCATCTGTCCTGTCTGCTCCTCCCTGCAGGTGCAGCTGTTCACTTCCTGCACCCCCCAGTGTGGTACACAAGATCCAGCAGTGGCCTTGGTCTGCACACCAATCCTTGGTAGTAACTCTGGACATGGGGTGTTATCACTGCTAGAAGCAGACACTGTCTGTGAGAACAGGCTGCTGACTTCAGACAGTGCAGTTAGAAGAACTGAGCTGAAAAGTAAAATCACGGAACAGAATTAGTTCTGCTCTAACTCAGACCGGGACATCTCTGCACAGAGATGCTCCAGTCCCATCAGCATCTTTGTAACCTCTGTTTGGGCTCTCTTCGGTAGTTCCTTGTCAAACTGGTGTACTTTAATGTGTTAATAGCTATGATGTCTGGATATTCACCATGGGGCTTCAGTTCTGCGAGAGCAGAGAGCCTCTGCTGCTGCAGTGAAGAGAGGATGCACGTTGCGGTGCTCCCACCACAAGCCAAGGTTGAGATGAATCCCTTCTGTGGAAGAAGTTGCTGAGCAAGTGTAGTTTAGGTGCACAACAAAGTCCAGCTGGCTTCAAATGCTGTTTACAAAAGACTGGGCAAATTTAATAATTTGTGCAGAAGTTAATGGAAATGGCCAGAGCAGAGGGGAGCTGGGATGGCACCTTGCAGCCTCACAGGCTGCTCTCCAGAATTGTGCCTGCTCAGGTTTAGTGTAAGCTGAGCATTTATGGAGAACTTCAAAAGCCATCTACATTCAAGAAGGTCTTAGAGGATAACGAGGTCCAAATGTCAATGAAAAGGATTGTCTCTCCTCTGTATGCTCCTGGCCTTCTCTGGACTTGCATAATGATCTTGGGCAGGCTTCTTGGAGGTGAGTAGCCCTGGGAGCTCCCACCTGTATTGGTCAAAACTGATCCCATCTGATGATATTTCCCATGACCCTTGTCAGCTCATATGCGAAATGAGTGTTTTCTAAAACACTGGTTGAAAGATGGGCTTCAACATGGTGTCTTCTGATGCTTTCCTCAGGGCTGAAGGGAGGTTAGGTTGAGGTTTCCTGGCAGAAGGGTGCAGCTCTGTGGTTCCAGCTTGTCTTTCTGCCACACCAGTGAGAAGGTGCCATGTCTCAGTCTTGCTGCAGTGATGAGCAAAGCCTTGGCCACCCAGGAGACTGTTTTGCTCCAGTTGTGGTGGTGTGGGTTGGAGATAAATCTACCACGCTAGAGAAGGGAGCTCGGGCTAGAGAGCTTTCCTGAGAAAGGGAAGTTGTTTCCCATTGCAGTCACTTGGTAAGAAGCACTTAATTTGCTCTGACCCTTTTAACCCTGATAAGAGGGAAGCACTCTTTACATAGCTGCCACTCAGACAGCTTCGTTGCAGGTGGTGGGAAGGCTGGAAACCTGCTGGTTCTGCTCTGGTTCCCAGCTTTAAGTCTTGATTTGCCAAATACATATTCACAGCAAGATCAAAACAAGCGCGTTGCCTGCTGGTGCTGTGTAATTCCTCTGCAGGTGCTGGAGCCTGGCCTAGCTGCTTCTATCTGATGGGAACACTCCTGACTGTTTGATTCCTGCTGGTGTTCTCCACCCTCCCAAACAAAAACTCCAGGTACAAATGATACCTGCCTGAGAAAACCCTCGTCTCGATTAGCTTCGCGGGTACCGAGCATCTTCAAAGGTAGTCAGGCACTGGAAACCGTGGTAGCTGCTGCGATTCCCTTCGGTCGAGGCAGACACCACACCTCATTCCTCCACCTGCTCACGATCACCAGTTGTTGGAGCGTGGCCTGGAGGCACAATCCCAGACATTGGTGCTGCCTGGGGGATAAAGGCTGTGTTTGCCGGTTGGCAAGCGGGCTGCTGCGCCTGCAGGAGAGCGTTCCCAGCCCTCAGTTGTCTCCACATGGAGCTGCAGGGTGGAGAAACGAGTGTGTGGCCGAGGAAGGATCTCTGGTGGCTCTGGCTGGTGTGGGGGGTGCAGGTGTGCCAAATGGGAGCGTGCTTCTCCTAGCTGTGGGCTAAACACTGTGGCACAGCGTGGATTTCAGTACCGCTGGGTTCCTTATCTTGCTGCTGCGGGTGTCACCCTTTCAGCGCTCCTGGAGCTCTGGCAGAAGTCACGGAGACAGCTCTTTGAGGGGACAAGGTTGCACTGTGTTACAGTGCCAACATAGCATGGCAGTACTGCTCTGCTCACATCCCACTTCTTGAATCACGTTATCAAGCCACTGATGCACAGGTTTGCTCTTTAATGGTTCCTCTTCCTTACAAGAAGGCTGGGACAAACAGTATGCTTCTTTATGTGGAATCTTATTTCTTTTTAGAGAATCAAATCACAGAATCAGAGGATGGTATGGGTTGGAAGGGACCTCCGGAAATCATCATGTCCAGCCTCTCTGGTCCAGCACGGTCACCCAGAGCAGGCTGCCCAGTATTGAATCCAGGCAGGTCTGGAATCTCTCTAGAGAAGGAGACTCCCCAACTTCTCTGGGCAGCCTGCTCCTGGCTCTGGCAGCTTCACAGGCAAGTTGTTTCTCCTTGTGTTCAGATGGAACCTCCTGGGTTCCAGTTTGTGCCCATTGCCCCATGGCCTGTCGCTGGGCATCACTGAGAAGAGTCTGGCC
>WUAM01000359.1:30182336-30234487 GCA_024336885.1 Actenoides hombroni
GAGCAGGGTGCTCAGAGCCCCAGCCAACCTCACCTGCAATGGTGCCAGGGATGGGGCAGCCACCACCTCTCTGGGCAGCCTGGGACAGGCTCTCACCACCCTTAGTGTCAACATTTTTTTTCTTTCTCTCCAGTCTAAATCTTCCTCTTTTAGTTTCAAACCATCACCCCTTGTCCTGTCCCAACAGGCCCTGCTACAAAGTCCCTCCCCATCTTTCTGACAGGCCCCTTGAAGTCCTGAAAGGCCCCCAGAAGGTTTCCCCAGAGCCTTCTCTTCTCCAGGCTGGACAATCCCAACTGGTTCTAGCTGAAGCCTCAGGCGTTTTTGTGCTGGGGAAGAGTCTGAGGGCCAATTTGTCTGTCAAAGAGCTGCTCTTTGACTTTCATCTGTGCGCTTTGCTCACTTGATACGTCTTGCAGATGGAAAAACCAAATCCAGCAGGAAGCTATTTGCACTTCTTCCCAGACACTGCTCCACAGCTCACGGCTGCCTTTTCACTGGGACCAGCCTGACACTTGGCAGGTTGAGCTCAGTCCCAGGGGTGTCTCTGAACCCAGGTCTCCTGAAAGGTATGTCATGTTTTCAGACAAGTAAGTGATACCCAAATGCAGGGAAGGGCGAAGGATGTGTTTAGGGCTTGCAAAACGTTTTATTGGGTAGAGGAATTCCTGGATTAAAATACTGCCTTTGGAAATTGGTCAGGAGTCTGCTGTGCATAACTCTTCCTTCTATGTTCAGACGGTTGGTAAAAATCCAAAGGCAGTTTCAGATGCTCTTCAAGCTGCCTGCCACAGCCTTCCAGAGCAGCTGTAACTGGATTAGTGAGACATGGAAAGTATTGCAATGCTGCCCGCCTCTGATAGTCTGAATAACGATTCGAATGTCAACGGCAGGACTAAATTGCTGCAAATTGAGCAAATTCAGGCTGCAAATTGCAAAGCTTTCTTTTCTTGTTCAGCTCGTCGCTTATTCATCTCCACTGGGATTTAAAAGACAAGCTGGAATCCCGTACACGTGCCTTCGGGTTAAGGACTGGCATCTCCGAAGGCATGGAAGATGCAGGTTGGATATCTCAGGGCTGCCTGCCAAGGTCTGCTGGAGGAGTGACATTGCTGTTAAGATCCCGGACTGGAGCGGAGCTGAGCATACATTTGTGAGAGAGCCCAGCGATACTGGATGGTGCAGGCCCGGCGGTGGGTTTGATGATAGCTGCTGAAATGCCAACCATTCCAGCAGCGCCACGAGGCGATTACGCTGCTGTGAAGTTTGAAATTCCATCAAAGTCCTGCTGAGGATAATGGGAATGGGCCAGGGGGATTCCGCCGTGAATCAAAAACCAAAGCCTGGCCGATTCTGACGGTGGAAAGAACGGCGATTTTAACGTGCAGAAGCTGAACTGCCAAGTCCAAACCAGCTGCACTTTACAGAGCCACCAGAATGAAAAACTCATTGATTATTTTTCTTCCCATAAAGTTTAAACCTTGTCTTCCTACCTTAGATTTGCCTGCCCAGTTGCAGAGGTTTTCACAGAATCCCAGCATGGTAGGGGTTGGAAGGGCCCTCTGGAGATGATCTGGTGCCACCCCCCTGCTCCATCCAGCAGGGTCACTCAGAGCAGGGGGCCCAGCATCGCAGTGTCCAGCTGGGTTGGGAATCTCTCCAGAGAAGGAAAGTGCCTTTTTTTTTGGTATTTAAAATATCAAATGCACTGATGATATAGGACAGTTCTCTCCTTTCTGGCAGTTTTATACCAATTCAGACATTTTCATCTCTACATTTAATGACTCCAGTGATGAAGGTTCTGCACTGGGAAAGGACCTCTCCTTCCTCTCTGCTGTAGCCCTGGCAGGAGTCAAATCAATGTAACAAAAAAGAGAATTTAGCCCGGGAAATTTCGAGCATAAACTGGATCCTCTGTTATTTTTCAGTTAGTAATGAACCAGCCAAGAAGTTTGTCCGGTGGCATGAATATGTGACAGGGAGCCAGGAATTGTTCCTTCTCTTTATCATCAGGATCAGCCAGCTTCCTCTCAGAGCAGATCCTCTTCCAGGAGAGCAGGACAGATTTCTGACTGTACCATTGTTCTGTATGTTTGACTGAGCCTCCTCCCCCTGTAAAAATGACACAAGGCATCATTATCTCACTGGAAGGCACACTGAGAAGATCATTGGTGAGCCAGATTTGACCACAGTTGTTTCTGGTGCATGCACTTATTGCTCCTCTTGATCACAGAATCATAGAAACCTTGAATCATTTTGGTTGGAAGAAACCTTTAAGATCATCAAGTCCAACCATTATTCCAGCACTGCCAACCTGGTGCTAGCCTGTCTTGAGATATCAGAATTACTTAGATTGGAAAACACCTTGAAACTCATCAAGTCCAATTGAGAAAGCTTCAAAGCAGCTTGCTGGTAGGCTCCAGTGTTGTTGTCTGCCTGGAACCCGAGTTTTGTTGGTGTGAGCAGATTTGTAATTCCAGCTGAATGCCTGATGTAGACGAGTTTTTGTATGCCTGATGGAGGGTCAGATTTTGGGGAGCCCCAGCAGAAATGGGTTCTGAGGGGCTCTGAGGTGCAGGGGAGTTTTCTTGAGTTCGGTGGAAGCCACATGAGATGTGGGGTCAATTTGTCGCTTCTGGGAAATAATAAAGATTTGTCACTTCCAAATGTTTCTCCTATTACCTTTGTAATAACATCTGCTTTCCCTGCTTTTTTGGAGGACGTGGTATTAATCCCCTCCAGGCTGCTAGGGCATGGTCATTCTTCTTCTGAACTGTAAGCCTAACGTGTGTTAAACCCAGTCAGTTTTAATGGGACCTCTGCCTGTAGATTACATCTCAGTGAACCTTGGTTATTAGGAGAAGTGCTTTGGAGAGAAGGACGTTTTTAATTAGCAAAAATCTATACAAATTGAAATAACCCGTGGGTTGAATCCTGGCTTTGTCTAAGTTGATGGAAAAACTTCCATCCTTCTGAAGGAGCTGTGCGTTGGATCCCTGTGTTATAAAGATCAGTTCTCTGTTGCTCCTCAACACAGGTTTTTGCAGCACCCATCTCCAGGATATCTCAGCCCTCTTTTAAAGCTGAAATGGGAAGTTAGTCATGAGATCCACAGTGGTTACAAGCCAGATGTTCTTTTTATTTTTTTTTTTTTCCTCCTTACTTTGCAAGTGGGAGGACAGAAGATGTTTTCTTCAGCGTGTTCATTCTTAGGGTGCCGTTTCCTCGTGTGAAGTGCCATCTAGTATTCTTGGTTTATTTGCTTTTCCTAAATCTTTCAAAGCCGTAAACGGAATGTTGTGTGGTTTATCTAATTTCACATATATTTAAAAAGCCCTGCCTGTTAAGATTGCAGGGAAAGATTCTGTGTAGTCAAGGATAAAAAAGCTCTTGCAGCAGTGTGCATAATTACAGGGCTGCTGTTTAGTCATCAGTCACGCTATGTGTGGATTTTTTTTGGTGTGAATTCAGCATTTTATTTCATTTCAGATGCAAAAAGAATTCACTCGAAGGGTTTAGTTTGCTCAGTGCAATAGGACTTGACCCTTCTGAATCCATCTATTAAAAGCCATTATGATATCAAGGGTAAAGACTAACGTTGAAATCACGGATGCTTTTCACAGGGTAGTAAAAAAAAAATTGCTTGAGGGCTGGGCCCTGTGGTTGGGCAGAGATCTAAACAAGACATACAGATTGAAATTAAAGAGCTACATTTTTCTACGTTAGTTTTTTCTGCCAAGGTAAATGAGCCTGGAAGGATGGACAGAGGAATAAGCCAACTGCCTATTTGTAATGGGAAAACGGGTTTCTTTTTTAATATATTGCTCAGATTGAACTTCTGCTTGCTTGCTTGCTTTCTCTTTCCTTTTTTTTTTTTTTAATCGTCCTCTATGCTGCAGCAAATCAGCCAGAAGAGATCAGCAGCTCTGTTGCTGTTTGCCTGCAAATGAGTTGCCAGTGTCCTGTAATTCTGCTGGCTTGAAATACAGTCTCATCTCCTTCATAATCTTAGAGACGTTTGGGTTGGGACGTCTCAAGGTCATTTAGCCCAACCCCTCCCTGTAGGGAGCAGGAACATCTGCAACTAGAGCAGGTTGCTCAGAGCCCCAGACAACCTCACCTGCAATGGTGCCAGGGATGGGGCAGCGACCACCTCTCTGGGCAACCTAGGACAGGCTCTCACCACCCTCAGTGTCAAAAATTTCTTCCTCCTCTCTGGTCTAAATCTCTCTTTCAGTTTCAAACCATCACTCCTTATCCTGTCACAACAGGTCCTGCTAAAAAAAAAGTCCCCATCTTTCTGACAGGCCCCTTGAAGTCCTGAAAGGCCACCAGAAGGTCTCCCCAGAGCCTTCTCTTCTCCAGGCTGAACACCCCCAACTCTCCCAGCCTTTCTTCTTAGCAGAGGTGATCTTTTCCTGAGTCAATCACATCTAAAGGCACAGAGTCACACTAGCCCAACAGCAGGATGTACATCCTCATGGTGCTAAGCTGGAACAACTGGTTATGGGCTGGCTCAGAGTAGGAACATTCATCTGCATCTGCCTGTGTTTTTGTGAGCTGCAGGGGAAAACTGGGGCTTCTCAAGAAACAAGGCTAAGAATCAGGAGCCCTCTCCTCTGCCCCAGCTTTCACCCACCAGAAGCACTTCCCAGGCTTATTTTGCAGGACCTTCACCTGCTGCCATCACACTTACTTACAAGCAAGCACAAGCCAGGAGGAAAGGTATAAAACATAAACCTTCATTAAAGATTTTGTAAGAAGTCTACAAGGCCAAAATAACAGAGGATGTAATAGAGCCATAAATATCTCCCACAGCCATAAACACTTCTACCTGCTGCAGCTTGGGCGTTTATAAGCACGTCAGGCATCCAGTGCTGTGTTCACACTTATTCCAGCATTTACCATCCAAGAAGCCAGAGGTAGGCAGATGTGATGCCACGCACAGGCTCAGCCATCAGCCTGGCTCTAGGACACAAGGTTGGATACCTTTCCATGGATTTGGGCTCCTGCTTCAACCAAGGGGTCTTTAAAAGTTCTGGCTGAGCTCAGGGTACATTATATTTAGGTGCACATAGACTTGGGAGTGCTTAAAAAGAGACTTTCTCTAAGCAAATGGGACAAAGGGAAGAAAAGTACCTTTTCAAAATGCTATGGTAAAAACCAAAACCAACAGGATTTCTGACCAAGAGTGGTGTTACAAAAGAAACCTTCCCACTAGATCTTCTCTTGGATGTCCCATCAGTGCCAAAAAGCCTCTGGAAAGTGGAGAGCACTTCTCAGGTTACTCAAGAAAGACAAGAGAATTCTCAGGAACACCAATGCAGTGCACCGTCTCCCACACTAACCTGGGAAAGTGGAAAGTCTTTGGCCATGTCAAGGAAATTCCTTATTCTGCTTTCAAATCACCAGTTGTATGGGCCAGAAATCCTTGTGGCCCTGTGGCTTTTTGACACTAACCTTCAGGCACCCGTCCCCCTTCTGAGGCCTGGGGGTTCAGGATACACAACAACATCATTGCCTGCACATCCCACCACTTCCAAGAAACACAGGGCACAAGCTGAAGTATTTCATAATCAGTAGCCAGATGGGTTGATAAGAATCTAGGTGGCCAAGGGGTCTCCATACTAGAGCAACCATGCCCATTAGCCTCAGGTGTGGTTTGTTTGGGTTTTTCTACCACCTAAAAATACATCTTTCCCTAAAAAACAAAGAACAAACATCCTCCCCTCAGACCTCAGAGCATCTACAGGCATTTAACAACTTCTTCCAGAATCCTCCTCAGATATTCCACAACCTTCCCCATCTCACACCATCATTTTTTTCAGCTTGCCCAAGCTTCACAGGAGATCTCCAACTAGTCAAGTTCTTTTCTTTACATCTCCAAGTTACTACAGCAACAGTTCTACATAGTGGTGTGCAGCACATGGTTATATATATATATATATATATATAGGTTATATAGATACCCCAGGCATGGCAAGATGTGAAAAAGAGGTTTGAGCACAGAAACATTTCTTCAATATTGACAGAGGTCAGCAAGAGACACAGAAACACGTCTAAATGTTTCCCGAGTGGATTCTGAAGCCTGTTTTACTCTGCTGTGAAGCTACAGCTTGTCTTAAGATCACAACCTACCTTGAGGAACAGGTAAGCAGTGGGATGGATGTCCATCAAGCGCCATGGAACCATCTCACTACAGATGTTTTTGCTTAAGCTGGGCTTAAGTTTATTACAGGAAACCAGAGATGTTTGCTACTTGCTCCCTTAAGCCTTTACAGGATGCTGCCAAAGCTATCTTTGAAGTGGAGTTATAGTCAAGAGGTCATGATTCACCTCCAGAGGGACCTCAAGGTGAGTGACATTTGCAAAGCTTAATCATGACCTTGGGAACAATGGGTGAATCAGAAAGCTGAACTTTACATCACTCACCCAGATTAACATGGCCTTGGAGACCTCCTTCACGGTCCCAGGCCAAACATGAGTTAGTTCCTCCCCAAGATGATTCAGAACTAGGATTAACAAGAGAGAGAAAGCACCAAGCCAAGCAGAATTATTTGCAAAGCTTAGTTAAGCAGGAAATGTTTTCTTTGTCCATGACTCGAAGATCATATTATCCCAATTATTATATATGTCCTTTGGAAGATTTTTGTAAATAAGGTAGAGGTGAGGGACAGGAAGGAAGAAGGACAAACAGGTCAGTTATTAGAGAGCTCACAGGAGATAGGAGAGCAATTGTAACCCTCTGCACTGCATGAGTCACACACGGAAACTGAACCCTAATGCCCAGTATGCCAAACGTTGGTTAATCCAACTATAACAACCAGCTTCACCCTGCAGGCAGTACCTCCTGCTACATGCATCAACTAATTCATCAGCAGGATCTCCACAAAGAAGCCCTTGTTTCAACAAGTCAACATTCTCCAGAGAAACACTAAAAAACATTGTGAGGACTATTTCAAGCTTCTTTTACAAGCAATAGAATACAATATAATAAAGTAAAAACAATAATAAAAAGGATCATGTCCAGATCCCAAAGACACTGAGAACCCAAGTTTCCCAGTGTTCACCTTTGTAGTTTACGTCATGTAACTTATAGCAGACATTCCAACCTTCTCAAAAGAAAAGGCAAGAACAAGCTACTCATCCTGATAGTCCTTCACTGCTGCCATCACATCACCTCTGACTCCCAGATTGAAAAGAACCCCCACAGCTTCCATCCTCTTAAATTTCTTTAAAACAAAACAAAACAAAACAAAACAAAACAAAACAAAACAAAACAAAACAAAACAAAAGCATGCTGGTCATTTGAGTCATTAACTCATTGTACCTGAGGTCTTCCCAACTCCCAGCTGAAGCTAATGAGAAATTCTCACCTCTTCTGGTTTCCGCCTATACTTTCAAGGAAGGGAGACCTGAAAGCCAAAAGCTCAGCAAAATCCAGCTAGGACTTTCCCATCCAGTTCCCGGCCATCCAGCATGAAGGAATTTACCTTGTAGAATTCAAGACTTGTGAGGAGCAAGTAAAGGTTGTTATTGCCTCTGTAATTGCTTACACTGGAGGAGAGTGGTCCAGGAATAATGGGGCTGGGCAACTGCCAACAGGCAATCACAGCTTGAGATGATTTGATGGCAGTACATAGGGTGCATAAGATGTCTGTCTCTCCTGTAACAACCATCCTCTTCTGGTCAAGGAACCATTCATTGGGCCACTCTCTTTTCTTTCTATGCATCCAGGCTCTTTAAAATTACAGTTTTTATCTGCAGAACATCTGAGCTGGCTACACTCAAGGTAATCTGAGGACTCAGAAATGCCTTGAGCTCCAAGGTGCTCCAGTCAGTTGCTTTCATGATCCCAGTGAGATGATTTCTCACTTCTCTGTACTGCAAGACAAAGAGGCACAGGTAACTTCTGCTGCAGCCTCCTTCCTTACAGACAGAACAGAACCCAGAAACAACGGCCAAGGATACAAAATGGTGCTGCAGAATAGGTTGGCCCAAAGGAAAGGTGCCACTGAGTGCAATTGAGACCTTCTCTACAAAAAAATTCCCAGAACTTGCAGGGTAGCAGCATCCAGGAGGCTTGAATTTAAAGGAGATAGATCTATCTGTCACAATTTGATGTAAGCTCCAGCCTAGATCTTTCCTTTTGTTATACTGCTCTCTGCCATCAGCACTACAGGTGTCATCCAGATGTCCCTGTGAGGAACCAGGTCTCATAATGTATCATAGAAACCTGTTCCAGTAGCTCATCACCATCAGAGTGAAAAACTTCTTACTAATTTCTAGTCTAAATCTCCTCTCTTCCAGTTTGAAGCCATTGCCCGTCGTCCTGTCACTAGAAGCCTTTATAAAAGTCCCTCCCCAACTTTCTTGCAGCCCCCTTTAAGTACTGAAAGGCCACAGTAAGGTCTCCCTGGAGCCTTCTTTTCTCCAGGCTGAACACCCCAAACTCTCCCAGCTTGGCCTCCCAGCAGAGGGGTTCCAGCCCTCCCAGAATTGCTGGGGCTCCTCTGGCCCCGCTCCAACAGGTCCCTGTCTCTTCTGTGCTGAGGACTCCCAAGCTGGCTCCTGGACTACAGGGGGGTCTCCCCAGAGCCCTGGGAGCAGAGGGGCAGGATCCCCCTGCCTTGCTCCGTTGCCCACACTGCTGGGGATGCAGCCCAGGATGTGATTGGTTCCCCGGCTGCAGGTGCAAGTTGCTAGGTCATACTGAAATTTTCATCAACCAGAATCCCCAAGTCTTTCTCCTCAGGGCTGCTCTCTATCCAATCTCCACCCAGACTGTATTTGTGCTTGGGATAGCCCCGACCCATGTGCAGGACTTTGCACTTGGCCTTATTGGACTTCATGAGGTTCACATGGGCCCACCTCTCAACCCTGTCAAGGCTGAATATGGAATAGAGACAGACAGAGAACATCAACGGCTTGAAGCATATTGCATTACAACAGCCTGGTACTCCCATACAGAGGACTCGTTTCAAACCATGGCACTGCTCAGGCATCACCCACCTTCCAACTCTAAAGTGAACAGGAATAGGGATGGAAACATCTTAAGAAGCATTGACCCTTGGCTCAAGGTGAATTTAGTTCACGCTCACAGATGACCAAGCAAGCCCATACAAGCCTCGCAGAACCAGCAGGAACGCAGCGGTTTTTTCTGCTCTGGATTTATGCAGCTCGTGTGAGAATTGATGCCAAAATCCATTATGGCCTGTTCTCTCACTGCCTTCCATTCCGTAGCCTAATCTCCAGTTTAGCCTACACCGAACCACAGAAGAACAAACAGTGGCCACCCGCCTCTCCCCTCCTCCCTCCCCGGGAGCGCTAGCTTCTATTTATGGGTCCCCTGGGGAGAAAACAGTCGTGGCCATTGTATTTGTTTAAGGGTTTTCTGTAATTTCCTTGGGTTTGACTGCAGCCTATGAGGTTAACCACAGCCAGCTATTGTGGCTGTGTCTTCATCATTCTTTATTGTTCCGCACTAGGTGGCTCTGCCTTGTTTTCTTGGAAGGTCGAGAGATTGTTTGTCCTTCCTGGCTTGGTGCTCAATGGGTAGAGGGTGATGGAAGGGAGGGAAGAGAAAAAGCAGCTCCTTCTTTTTTAGGACTGTGGGTTTCTGAGAAAGACCAGTGTCACTGACCAACGAAGGTCAGCCCGAGGTTGCTCAGATGGTATTTGTAACAGCAGGAGGCTGTAACCAGCTCGCTGCTTTGATAAGATATTCCCTTGAGGGGTTTCGAGAAAAAAAAAAAAAAAAAATGTCAAGAATCTCCCAGTTCTGGCTCCTTCCACTGGGGTATTCTGAAAGTCTTCCCTCCTGAGAAAAGGAGGAGAGGACCATACCATATAAAGACTTTCCTCTGCCGTGGCAGGATCAGCCACAGTTGAGCTGCGCCCTGACCTTTTGCTACTGTACTGCTGAATTTCTGTGGCGCTGCCAAGAGGCAATCCTTTTTCTGCCTTCCAGTGTTGCTCCCTTATGGGAGGACACAGTCATTCTCCAGCCACATAGAGACAAACTCTTCCCATCTCGTCTCTGTCAGTGCCTAAGACTGGAAACTTACCTCATCGTCATGGATGCATCCCGGAGCCAAGGGCTTGGACTCTGATTCATGCCGAAGGAGAACGGAAGGAGCAGGAGAGCACGACTCCATTGACTCCACTGAATTACACCAAGGTGTCAACAAGGGCAGCAGTGTAAACTACTGCATAGGACACCGAGCAAGGAATAAGGGTGTCTGGCTTCCAGCGTTAGTATAACAACCTGCTTTCTGACCCAGCCAATGCCGCTGTCTCACAGAGCTTTTATTTCCCCCTTTCCACTCTTTTGCCAGCAAGGTCTGCCCGAAGTTACAAGTTGAAACAAGTCATCTATCTAATCCATGGCCTGAAGAGAAAAAGGCACTGAAGAAATGACCTCACCTCAGCCCAAAGTTGTTGTCTAACACAGCCTGGAGGAGGTGACACAGTTGTCCTCCCTGTGCCCTTCCCCACCATTCTGCTCTTTGATGGGAAAGAGTAAGATGTGTAAAACGGTGGAAAAGTGTAAGATGATCCAAGAGACCACAGGAGTTAGCAGCTGTCTGGGGATTGGGTATATCCCACTTTAACTGGACACCACAACCAACCTGCTCACAGCCAAAGTGAGAGAATTGCTTATTCTGATAACACATTGACTTCTTCTCCTGTGATTTGAACAGAAGCAGCTTTAAACCTAGCACGCTCACAGCACCAAGCCTGTCAGAGTTCAAGGAGCATCTGGACAACGCTCTTAGTCATGAGGTTTAGTTTTAGGTCATCCTGCAAAGAGCAGAGATTTGGGCTTGATGACCCTTTTGGGTTCTTTCTAACTCAAGATATTCAATGATTCTATGAATTAATTAACATATTCATTATCAGAGGCTAAAATTGACAATTTACACCACTATTTACACCACTGGAGGTTATAGTAGACATTTCATGGGGGTTGTAAGCAGAGCTGAGGTACCTGACTACCTTTTGTATGACTTCCCATTGGTGTAATTCCAGTGAAACAGTTCTAAAAGGCAGTGAATACAATTTGGACAAAAGCTGTTTCATGGTATAGATGAGAGAACGGAAGGAGGTGAAAGTGAATCTGAAGAAGAAATTCAGGTTGACTACAGAATTTCCATTATGCCCAAAAGAATAGCAAAAGACTGGACCAGTGAGCATGAACCACGCTCTGGAGGTGTCTCTCTCTTTGAAACTTAATTCAGCCCTAAGTATTCAGTCTCAGGTAGCTGCATTCATACCTACAGTAGGACTTGAGCAGAATCCAAACACCCAGGTCCACGAACACAGCCCAGAAAGTCACCCAAGTTCCAGCTGCTGTACTTCATCCACTAATTCTTTTTAAAAACTAAAACTAAAACACAAAGCCAGATAAGAGGACACAACCACAAACAAGGCAGGTGCCCCGTGCCTAAATGGGTCCCTACCTTCAGGCAAGGTCAGTGTCCTGGGTACTCTTTGAGCAGAAACTTCAGCTTCCAGCAAGAGAAGTCCTGGGGTTAGGGTTTTCTACTGGGGTTTCCACTTGCTGTGTGGGATCTGGGCATCCTCCTTTGGTTGAACCAGAAGTAATGACACCCATCTCCTCCCCCCTCTACTGTGCCCTAGTGAGAACACATCTGGAGTGTTGTGTCCAGTTCTGGGCTCCCCAGTTCAAGAGGGACAGGGAAATACTAGAGAGAGTCCAGTGGAGGCTATGAGGATGATTAAGGGACTGGAACATCTCTCATGAGGAAAGGCTGAGAGATCTGGGGCTACTTATCCTGGAGAAGAGAAGACTCAAAGGGGATCTTACTGGTGTGTACAAATATCTGAGGGGTTGGTGTCAAGTGCAAGGGGCCAGTCTCTTTTCAGTGGTGCCCTGTGACAGGACAAGGGGCAACAGTCATCAGCTGGAACCCAGGAAGTTCCAACTCAACATGAGGAAAAATTTCTTTCCTGTGAGGGTGACGGGGCCTGGAACAGTATACCCAGAGAGGTTGTGGAGTCTCCTTCTCCAGAGACTTTCAAACCCCCCTGGACATGTTCCTCTGTGGCTTGCCTTAGATGACCCTGCTGGAGCAGGGGCTTGGACTCGATCTCCAGAGGTTCCTTCCAACCCCTAGCATTCTCTGATTCTATTATTCTTACATATCAAGGTCTCAGGAAAGTTTCTGTGACGTAGAAGAAGTCAGTGGGGTGCAAAAAATGGAACAAAACAGAGCTAAGGTAAAGTTGACATCACCTGTCCATCCTTGGCATGGGCCATGTTGGCCCCTAGGCTGTGCCCATTTGCTGGTGTCTCCCAAAACACCTAGTGATGACAGCAGACAAAGTTGATTTTTATCATCCCATAAGGAGTAAGGGTGTGAGTGGTGTGGGCTCTTCCCAGGACCCACTGCTGAGCAGGGTGAGGTTTGCCTTTGTGACAGAGAGACTCCATTTGCTGCTTTCAGGTTCTGGTTTCTGTTTACAGGGGAGACCCAAGTATTTGAAGGAGCAATTTGACAAAATCCTTTGCTGCTTTTATCTTTGCATGTGGGTAAAACTCAGGTTCCTGTTGTCCTCAGTGGTCAAGACAGGGGTGTGGTATCTCTCTGTCCGGACTTTGTCTTCCTAAAAGATCTGGCTGCTGCAGAAGCAGTTTCCTACTCGTGGAATAAAGTCCTGGTTGCAACACTTAAAGCTGCAGCTCTTCCACTGGCCTGTTTTCCTTTGAGGATTGAATTGATACCTAAACATGGTTTTGAGCTTCTGTTCTGAAAAGAGCTGCCAACTTCTGGAGTCATCGCTGGAAACTAGGGGGGAAGAGAGAGATCTCGACAGTTTATCAACTGTTATCTTTTATCAAGATTATCTTTAGGGATGTTAGTTGATGTGGCCCAACTTAGCCACAGCAGGATGGGATAGAAGGGAGGTGTGGGTTTAGTGCAGTGTTAGCTGGGCTTTGGACTTGGGGCCTGTGTTGTGTGTGGTAGAACCATGACCAAAACCATGGCACCGCTTTTATCTTTGCTCCAGCCCTGCTTGCCTCTGGCTCTTCCTGCTGTTGTGCAGTGCTTTCTGGGAGGTGAGGTGGGTGAGCCAAGCTGCAAGTCAGACTGGTGTGGGCAGGGCCTGTACCTTCATCGAGAATGGGAAACCAGACACGACAGGCTGAGGGGTATCACAAACCCCTGCTGGTTTCTCTCTAGGGTGCTTGCTCTAAGCGCGTGTGAGAGAGAGCTACTGCAGCTCGACAGAGCAGGAGGGAGGTGGGGGACTGTACTGGAGTGAGGCATCAAAGCTGCTTCCTGATCAGAGTCTGGCTTGTGCTTTGCTGTAAGTTGGTGGTATAGACCCAACCACTTGTCCCCAGGAAGGATTAGTGAGATAAGACCCACGTGGCAGGGCACTCAGCTCAAGCGTCGCTTTCAGGTGACTTTGTCGAGTGTCTTAATTCAGGAGACGGGATCCTTGCTGCTTGCAGCAGTTCCCCAGGAAGGACTGTGGAGGGTCACTGCAGTGTGGGGGCAGATGGGTGCTGTGTTGCTTTCCAGGTGTTGGGGGGGAGCAGTGGGGTGGAAGACTGTGTGTTAAGTTCTGTGGGTATGGCTTCCTGACACCTGCTGGCATGTCTGGCACCTCTCTGATGACCTGCATGTAACACTACACATCTTTGAGAAGAGGAGCTCCTGAATCCTATCGGCAGCTTCAGACCCTGAGGCAAATCCCGTGGATAGCCCCATGTTTTCCCCATGTAAAGTAGGGTCATGCTGGTGAGTCCTGAGGATACTGCCACATACCCTTCTGGCTCATAGAATCAGGGTCATTTATGTTGAAAGAGACCTTTAAAATCATCAAATCCAACTATCAACCCAGCACTGCCAGGTCACCACTAAACCATGTCCCTCAGCACCACATGTACAGGGCTTTTATACCCCTCCAGGGATGGGGACTCCACCACTGCCCTGGGCAGCCTGGGACAGGCCTTGACAACCCTTTCTGGGACAGGGTCCTTCAAGATGGTGAGGACAGCCCTGCCCTGTCTGGCACAGGTCTCCATGGGGAGGCAAAGGGGGCCAGCAATGCTTTGCAGACAGGCTCTGCACACCCCCAGGCACTCTCTGCCAAGGTCTTCATGCTGCAGGGCTGTGGAGAGTGAGTGGTGTGGGCTCTTCCCAGGAACCGTTTTGGTGGCTCTTTGCTTTCAGACACCGCTGGCTTGTTGCATCTCCCTGTGAGGAGCTCAGCAGGAGGGCTGCTTCTCAGCCTCCTCCAGGACTTGTGTTCTTGGGTGCGGGGAGATGGAGGCAGATGAACTGAGCTACCTGGCAAATCTGGGATTGAAGCAAGCACAGTTCTGATGAACTTCCACCTAACTGGTCCTGTGTTTTTGTGGTGCAGCCACCTGACCCTGCCCCTTTCTCCTGGCTGTGCTGGTTGCCCCCCCATGGACTCAACACCCGTTGCTGGAGTCCCTGTGGGTCTGTTTTTCCCCTTGGTGCCTGTCTGCGTGCAGCATTTTGGCAGGGAACCATGTTTAACTGGACAACGCATCTGCTTCCTTCAAGAGCTTAATATTAAATTAATATTAAATGCCTCTGCTGGCAGGAGCTTTTACGAGCTGTGGAGGCAGCAAAGGGAAAAATTACTTTGATACCAAATAAACTTTTTGCCTGTGTGCTTAGATCTGAGTTGTGATACCATTGGGTCACAAGTGGTTGCCTCACGATGGTGTTTCCTGGCACAGCTTTTCAGTCTCCAAACCCGCTCCCCTGCCCCCCATCCTCTGATTTGTACCCCCTGCACTGTTTTATATTTCAGTACCAGGGGTGTCTTGATCAGATCTCTGCTGGTGCAGGGGAGCTGGGTAAGCATCTCCACCTCTTGCAGAGCCTCCAGTGTACCGGTCTTGCTGGTTTCCAGTAGGATGCGCAGGACTTTCCCATCACATCCCATTACAGAGCAGCATTGCATGGCAGCACGGCTGAGGGGATTTAAGGAATATTAAGGTGATCTTTCATTGCTGTGTAATTAACTTCAACAGCTTTTGAGCTGAAACAAATTACCCTCAAAGAGCGTTTTTGTAGCGAGGAGAACTTTGAACTGCTGCTACCAGCCCTTTTGTTGTCTGGGTGGGGAGCAGCCCAGCCGGAGTAGGGAGTCCGCTCCTTCTGTCTGTGCCTGCAGCTCCGTGTGTGGTTTTAGATGTGATAGTGTGGCCCAAACCGGCCCTGGCTGGGGTGTGCCAGCCTCCAGTGTAAACAAAGACAGAGGTTGTTAGCTGTGGCTGTAATTAACTCCTGAAAGGGAGAGCCCAAGGCGTGGGAAACTACCCCAGTGTCCCAGGGAAGCCTTGGGCTCCGCCCTGGGTGTCTTTTACTCTAGGGTATATCCTGGTGTGTCCCTGAGATGTTGGGCTTGCAGGGGGGAAGTACCTGCTTCTCCTTGGTCTGCCGAAGCTGGAGAGGCACGTGTCCCATGCCCTGTGTCGCCTCTGGGTCCCTGTGACTGCTTCGGAGGCTTCCAGTGCACGGTGCCATCCCCAGACGCAGTGTGCAAGTTAATCCAGGGACGCAAAACTTCACCCAGCTTACTGGGAGAGACAATTCAGCTGAACTGCTTTATCTTGCAATCGTGTATGTTATAAGGTGGCCGAGTCATTCAGCCAGGACCTGGTGATCTGATTGGGTGTGGCAGACACTGGTGCCCTTTTGAGGGTTTCCAGCAGGACCCCTCCTGCTGGAACTCCCTGAAAACCTTGCAGAACACAGCTAGAGATTTTTTTTTGTGTGTGTTTAGTTTTCATTTGCATCTTTTCTCTCTCACCAGCAGGGACTGTGATGATGGTGTGACCTGGTGGCCTGTGTAGACCGTGCTGGGGAATGTGGTACAGGCTCCAGCAATATACCCAATGGCTCACAGCCCAGCTGCTGCCAGATTTCAAGGCAGAAGTTCTGCCTGGGCTGATGTTGCTGAGCCCTGTGTGGAGGAGCCCTCCTGTCCTGGAGAATCTGCTTGGGAAGAGCAGAAGGACTCCAGCAGCTTGCCTGGCATGCCTCAACCAGGGGCAGCTTAATTGTCTTTGATAAATTTGTCAGGTCATAAAACCAAATGAAGATGGGAAGTGCTCATGCTCAGCTCTCATTGCGGATGGGATGCAGGGCAGATGCATTTCAAACTGGCCTAAGCGGGTTAAGCTCAGCATCCAGAGGAATTGCAGAGACAGGGAGGGGGCCCCTGCCTCGGACAAAAAAACGTGCAATCAAGATGTGGAGGGCAAGCATCCCAGCTCTGCAGTGTTATCTGGGGGTACTTTGTACCCCTCCGAGCCTGTCACAGGAGCTGAGGGCTGCAGCCTGCCAGGTGGGTCCCACACTTTTGCCACATGGCATTGGCATGGCCATGGCTTGGTCCTTCACCCATCCCTGGGGGAACTGTGTCTCTGGTTGGAGGTTTGTAGTGGGGTCCCATGTCCCTGGGGAAAGGCTGTCTGACCTCTTGGGTGCTCTCGGGAGAGGAGAGGGGAATAATTGTATCTGTGGCTGGTCTGGGCCTCTCTGCCCATCCATATGCCCACCAAGGGCATGGTCAGAGAAGTTTTAAGAGCTGCTCTTTTACTTTAGATGAAGATGGGGAATGTGAGTCCCTGATCTGGATGAGTTAAAGTGTGAGAGGCAGACCTGTCCAAATTCCCAAGATGAGAGAAAACACCATCTCAGAACTAATAGTAGCACCCTGGTCTTGCCTCCTTTTCCTCATGTGGTAGCAAGCGCTTGCTGTGACTGGGGTGCTGGGATGGGTCGGTCCCAGCTGAGTCTCTTGCAGTGGGGTTTCAGTACCTAAATGTGGTGTAGAAGGGATCACAAGGAGCTTGATCTGTGGAGGTGGAAGGCAAATCCACTAGCTGAGGCAATTCAGGCTGGCAACTCTGTGGTTGCATTTCCAGGGCTGCGTCATGCTGTGCTGCTGCTCCTCCAGCTGCAAGGGGAGCTCAGGGTCCAGCAGCCTCCTTGCTGGTGGGGACAAGAGGCAAGTGTTGAGTAACCAGGTCTGTCTAATGGGACTGATCTAAGGCCTCACGCTTCCCCAGAAGCCAGCTCTTAGCTTTAAGCCTGGGCATAAGTGATCTGCTCAGCTGGACTTTAAAACAAGGGGAAGCTTTCACCTCTGGTTTTGGCTATGCCCTCGGAGTGGTGCAAAGAGAACAAGGAGCAGCGTGAGAGGCTGCAGAAGGAGCTGTGAAGTGGCGACACGTGACCGAGCTGTCAAACAGCTGAATACCCCTTAGTTACCCAAAACCCTTCTCTTGGGGGTGAGTGTGTAGTGGGTGCGTCCCCCTGGGACAAGGCAACAGGGCAGGCAGTGGCTCACTGTCTGGAGAGGCCGTGATGACTCTGAGCTGGCAGCAGCTTTGCTGAGGCATTCACCCACCACGAGCTGCCCGTGCCGGGGAAGGTTTGTAGCCCACTGGTCTGGCTGCGGAGATGGGCTTATAACCTTTAGATAAGCCAAGTGTAGTAAGTTAATGATTAGATTTATCATAAAGAAATGTAATGAGGAGCAATATAGCCAAGCACTTCCCATTTGGTGACGCACATCCAAATCTTAATAGAAGCCGACAGCCTGACCCTGTTACCGTGCTCTGGCCAAATACAATCATCCTGATAGTTCCCTGGAGAAAGCAGCCACGGCTTTAATATGTCTTCTCAAAACATTTATCTGACCAGCTTTTAAAAAAACAAAAAAAAAGGCAACCACCAAACCTGCAAGTGATTCAGAGCTGGCTTATACAACCTCCCCTCCACTCTTGTTTCCCCAACTCCTCTGTGGCTCAGGGAGGCCAAGGGAATAGAGCTGGAAAACCCCCGCCTGCCCCTTGGCCTGGGACCGTGGGGCAGTGCTCGCAGTGGGATGGCTCAGCCCGGTGAGGAAACCTCTGGCAGCTTCCCCTTTACTCTCTGGGGCACCCAAAGCCTATGGCACTGGCACCCGAGGGAAACATTAATGTCCTGTTAAGTATTCATAGTGAAGCTTCGAGAGTTGAAGGTATTTAGGGGCTGTTATTGGCATATTATGTCTTTGCAGGTAACACTTTACTACACTAGCTCTTTCAGGGCCAAGTCTCTGCTCTAAACCTTTCCCTGCCTTCCCCCTCTGCAGTTTAAAAGGGAAACAGCATCTGTTTTATTACAACTTCTCAGTGCAAGCCTCTGTCCCTCTCGAAGACTGTAGTTCTATTGACAAATCTGGGCATGTCCTAGGAGCACAGAAATCCTTGCACCTCAAGCAAAAGGTCAAAGCCTTGATGTAAAATGGAAATGGGGCAAATGAAGGGTTGGTCTTTCTGAGCCCAAATTCTATCCTGACCATTGCTGTATTTCACATCTTCACATGTTTTCATACCTCTTCCAGTGCTGCTTTTGATAATCAACCGTGTTACTGCTGGAAACCTATTTGTTGCATCAATTCCAGTAAAGGGAAGGACCAAACCAGGCCATGACCTTGGGCCACACCTGATGGTGCCATTTGGAGAAGCTGGAGCTGCAGGTGCCACTACACCCCAGCCCAGCACCTGGACTGACGCCAGCCACAGCTCCTTGCAGGGCAGGTGCAGAGATGAGGAGCCAAGATCATCCTAGCAATGGTATGGGGATTTGGAGGGGGGTCAAGCTGGGTACAAGGAAAACCTTCCAGGAGTGGCTAAAAGGAGCAAGTCCTGTTACCCATCCTTGCGGTGGGAGTGCTGGTTGCCACTGGCACTAGCAAAGGACTCCTCTGACTTGGACAGGGTGGCACCAGCTGGTACTGGGAACCTCAGGAAAAGCTGCAAGAAGTTGTGTGGCCTGCAGTCAGGCTGTTCCCAGAACTTTTTTCCCATAAAACGTGGTCTCTCCTTGGGAAGTCTTCTCCAGCATGGTGCTTCATGGGCAAAACAGCCCAAGTGATTTTTGGTGCTTGCAGGTGGTTCACTTGATGGGCTTTCCCTGTTTGTATGTAGTTTATTTTTTGGTGTGAGTAATAGAAATACCCGGGGTAAGCTCAGCAGTTGAGTTGATCCCACAAGTCCCTGCCCTTGGCTGCATCGTATGACATTGAGTTCCCCAAGGCAAATTGTGTGAAAAGATGCTTTTTTTTTTTATCACTTCTGAATTTACTGTCTCTTCATTTCTGCTGAATGCCCTGTTGTTTGCAGAGCGTGAATACAAGCTCTGTCCCTGGGACTGGGATGGCCCCAACTGCTGGGCACCAGAGGACCTCAAAGATGCGTTTTCTTGAATGTGCTGATTTTCAGAAGAGCCCTCTAAGGCAGGGCAATTACTCTGGCTTTGTGCAACAACCTTGATGCAGGAGATGGCCTAAGAGGAAGATGGAGGCACAGAGAAGATCCACTTGGAGGGGGGAGGGAAGCCAGCCAGCTCTAGTGGGAAGAGCTCTGAACCCCTCTTTGTGTTGCTGGACTGGCATAGCAGTGACCTTGTCCTTCCTCTGCCCTCACTTGAGTGTAAGTGCTGCGAAAGCGCCTGGGAACCAGTGGCACAGCAGGGGCTGGAGAGGACAGGGCTGGTATTATGCTTTTTCCCTCCACAGCCCAGGCTGCTCTTCCCAGTTTGCTTTTCATTGTGCCGGTTGGAAGTCTGAGTGCACTCTGCTTACCCTATTGACTCCAAGGTCTGGCCATGCTTGCCAGATGTACCAAGATGAGCATGGGCTGAGATGTTCCGTCTTACTCCACTGCACCTCTTGCATGTATTCAGTTCCTACAGCTTAAAGCACACCATGTCCCCTGACACCATCCCTGGGTGCTTAGCAAGGTGTTGTGTCCAGTGCTAAAGCCAGCACAGGGAAAGAAATGGACTTCTTGGAGCAGGGCCAGAGGAGGCCACAACAATGCTCCAAGGGCTGGAACCCCTCTGCCGTGAGGTCAGGCTGAGAGAGTTGGGGTTGTTCAGCCTGGAAAAGTGCTCAGGAAATTTTTGATGATAAGAGTGGTGAGACACTGGCCAAGGTTGCCCAGAGAGATGGTAGAAGCCCCATCCCTGGGAACATTCCAGGTGAGGTTGGGCAGGGCTCTGAGAATCCTGCTCTAATTGCAGATGTCCCTGCTCACTGCAGGGGGAGTTGGAGTAGATGACTCTTTAAAGATCCCTTCCAACCCAGCCCATTCTATAATTCAGTTACCTGAGTGTCTAAGTATCCCTGGGCTCTGCATTTCTCTGTGTTCCTGGCTGGAGGATGCCTGCAAAGTTTGGGATGTTCCAGGGAGGCAAAGACTGCTCAGTTGAGGGTTTGCAGGAGGAAATCCCTTCCGGAGCCTCTGCTAACTTACCTGAGCAGATTGGGAAACCTGCCTTCTGGTAAAACAGGAGCGAAGGATGATTAATCAGAGGAGCAACATACGGCTATTAATTTTCCATCCCTTGGACTTTAACAAGCACCTGGGCATTAGGAGAAGAAATGATTCAGCCCAGCTGTGAGGAACAGGTTAGGTGCTGGAGAGCGTCCAAAGAAAGGCAACAAAGCTGATGAAGGGTCCTGAGCTCAAGTCTTGTGAGGAGCAGCTGAGGGAGCTGGGGTTATTGAACCTGGAGAAAAGGAGGCTCAGGGGAGACCTTCTCACTCTCAACAACTCTCTGAGAGGAGGTTGGAGCCAGGTGGGGTTGGTCTCTTCTCCCATAGAACAAGTGACAGGACAAGAGAAAATGGTATCAAGTTGTGCCAGGGAAGGTTTAGGTTGGACAAGAGGAAATTTTTGTTCCCCAAAAGGGTTGTCAAGGCCTGTCCCAGACTTCCCAGGGCAGTGGTGGAGTCCCCATCCCTGGAGGGGTTTCAAAGCTCTGGAGATGTGGTGCAGAGGGACATGGTTTAGTGGTGACCTGACAGTGCTGGATTAATGATTGGACTTGATGATCTTAAAGGTTTCTTCCAAGCAAAACAATTATATGATGCTATGACAGGGAGGCTGGAGGACAAGCCAGGGCAATGTGATGGGGACCCCATTCCTCATCTAGAGCCCAGCAGTGCCACCAAGGAACAGCAATGCTCCTATCAACCCAGCCGGGATTTGCTTCATAAGCACAGTATCCTTCATGGTAGGCTGTGGCCATATCTGTGTACACACACCCCGCCCTCCCCAGATGTGGGGACTGAAAAGTGTCCCCTTAATGTCACTAGAGGTCACTGCCGCTCTGGCTGTGCTCCGGAGCCTGTTCCTCACCTGGAGCTACAGCCAAGCTGAGGAGGAGCAACGACAGAGAGCTCCTGGGAGCTGGGGCCATGCTGCACAGACTGCCTGCAGCTTTTGCAGGAGTAAATGCTGGCAGAGAGATTGAGTTTGCAGGAAGACTTGCCCACGGGAGAGTCTGAGTAACTAAGGTGATGCTGCTGGACACCTTCATGGCTTTTGCCTAGCCCTGCTCTCCTCTCCTTGAAGCTCCAGGACCCAAACCTGTTGAAAGGAGCAGGCAAAGGGCTGCGCTGCACCTCTTACCAACATCAGGACCAAGTGACTGGTTGGCTGCCAGGCAGTGGATCTCCCCTTCTTGCTGAAAGAGCTGGGGCAAAGAAGCAGCCAAGTGTCCTCCTAAAAGCAAGGGCTGGGAAGAAGGAAGGCTCTAATTCATCTTTTTGGATAAACCCCAGGAAACTGTGGTGTGCTCCAAGTGTTGGGAGCCTGTGTGGGTCCCAGTGTGCTCAGAAAGGTGGGTTTTCTGCTTGTGAGGTTTTGGTTTGGGTTTTTTTTTGTTGTTTTTTTTGTTGGTTTGATATTTTTTTTCCTTAGAAGCATCCAGGTAAAACTCTACAATATGTTTGATCTTTGGAGATTTTTTTTTTGTTTGCTTGATGTTTCTTTTTTATTTTTCAGCCCCCTAACACTTTAGTAATCACAGTAGGAATCCCATCTTCCTTGTCACAGCTGTAGAGGAAAGATGAAAGCAACCCATTCCTCCATAGTTTGTGCCAAAATAGGTCTGGCCAATCATACTTCAGGGACCAGATCTCAGTTGCAACTACAACTTCAGCACCTCCACAACCCTTCCCTGTTCCTGTGCTGGGTGAAGGACAAGCAGCCACCCACCTGGGAGTATTTTGGTGAGAACTGCTCAGCCCTGAAACAAAAGAAACTCGTGGGGCAGGACCTCACCGTGGCATCCAACCCACCCCATGTCCCAGGAGGAGAGCAGATGGAGTGGTCGCTCTTCCCTCCCTGCATCCCAACACTGTGGACAGCTTGCTGTGAACAAGTTGTCTGAAGGAACAGCAATTCCAGGTTTGAAGGTGTTTCTCACCTCCATGAAAACAAACAGGGCTGATTTGTTAATTGCTTGTCCGCGGGAGCTGCGTGGCTCTGGCTGTGTGGGGTGGGAGCTGAGAGTTTTGCTCCAATCGATTGCATGCTCTTTTGCCCCAGCTTCAAAGATCTCTTTGGTTTTCCGCTCCCTTTTATGTCCCATCCCTTGAAGTCGCACTCCTGTATGAAGATACAAACCCAGGACAGCTGAACCGTTCATCACAATTATTGTGCAGAGTGTTTCAATAAATTAGCAGCTCATTTCTTTGCCAGACAGCACTTATTTTCTAAGTGGCCTGTGTCTGTGCAGCCTACAGCATGCATTGGGATGTCAGCTTGGGAGGATGCAGCTAGACACACTTAGCTGTGATTCAGACCTGAATGGGACTCTGCACAGGTTTTAGCCCAGTAAAACAATCATCTGCAATTTCATCTCGGTTGGAGATTTCTGCCAGTTGGATTTTGCAATGTAAAGACAAGAAGTTCCTTCCAGTGAAGTGGGAATGCAAAGTACCACTGCCTGGAGCTGCTGCTGGAGAGGAACAGTTGGCACAAGCAGCTGCAGACTTCTTTTTTTTTTTTTAATAGCTTTTTATTTATTAAGCTACATTGGAGTCTGATTCACTTGCTTTGCTCAATATTTATTAGTACTTCACCTGCCTTGAACTGGGAGCTGCAAGCACTTTGATAAATGGATTGTCTTTCCTGGAATGAGGTCCCAGCATCAGCTAATCAGTAGCTTCAGTGTGATTGCCAACGTACGGCTCGTAACTCAAGAATGGCAAGGAGAAAAACCCCAAGTAGCAGCAGTGCAGGGCTTGCTCAGAGATGGGACAGTGACCCACAGAATCCTAACATGGTGGATGTTGGAAGGGACCTCTGGAGCTCATCTCATCCAGCAGGGCCATCCAGAGCAGGGTGCCCAGGATCACAGTGTCCATGCAGGTTTGGAATCTCTCCAGAGAAGGAGGCCCCACAACCTCTCTGGGCAGCCTGGGCCAGGCTCTGGCACTCTCACAGCAGAGAATTTTTTCCTTCTGTTCAGATGGAACCTCTTGGGCTCCATTTTGTGCCCCTTGTCCTGTTGCTGGGCATCACTGAGAAGAGTCTGGCCTCATCCTCTTGACCACCACCCTTTAGATATTGGTAAGCATTGACCCAAATGCAGATATTCCCATCTCCATGGGGTTCAGTCTTTGGATATGGGATTGCTCCACTTGTCTGAGCTCTCTGTTTAATTCAGTGTTCTCTCAGTGGTAATTGCATACAGAGCTGCTTTACGTCCTCTACTCTAGTCATACTGAGCAGGAACCTTGCCTGCTGGCATGGCTCAGAGACCTGCTGGAGGAGCTGGGACAGGCTTTGTGCAACTGAACACCACTACCTGGTTTCAGCCGGCCATTATGAGCTGAAAAGGCGATTCCCTGTCTTTGGTAACACAAAGAATGCTGTTAAGCAGTGGCCCTGCTTCCCGTAGGATGTCAGGGGTGCCAAACTGCTACAAGGCTTCAAAGGGTGACTTGACAGATTTGTGGTAGGAAAATCACCCAGTGGCTATGAGAAACCAGAGCATGGGCTCTGGCCTGGGAAGTCCCTGGTCTCTTGTAATCGCCAGTGCTGGGAGCGCAGGCTGGGCTTAGCCACAACGTGGGTTGCAGGAGGAGTGCATTACCATTTTGGAGGTTTTCCACCTCACACTGCCAGTGAGGAGCTTTGGGCTTTGAGAAAGAAGCTTTGCTGCAGCTGAAGCATTGCTGCAGCGCCCACCAAACCTGTCTGTGCATGTGATGCCTTCATCCTCCCCTTACGGGACTTGACAGTCCAACAGGCACTTCATGCCCACATTTGCACACAGGATGCAGTGAGGGCAACTGTCCCCAGTGCCCTTTCTGTACCAGTTCCTGCCCGTGCTTGCTGCAGAAAAGTCCCTCACCCCTGTCCTATCACACCCCAGGCTTAAAGGGCTGAGGTGTACAGGATCAGGTAGGAAAGAACCCAGAAACTCCAGCTAAAGGTGACCTTGCTGTCATGGCCTGAACAGCCTCCCCAGGCTGGGGTCAAGGAGGCTTGAGACATTTCACTAGGTACCTCATGGGTGTGATTGCAGCTTTTCCTGTCATGTCTCACATCTGCTGCAGCATCCAATTCACTTCTTCCCTTAGCTGAGGAATCAACCACGTCTCTCCTCTGCCCCGGTGTATTTCTGTGAAAGCCTCAGGACGCAGTGGGCTCTGTGGGCATGGGAGGCCAGTGCTGCACCCTCTTTTGTACAGTGCCAGACCCCTCTCTGTCATCATCCTGCCCAGCACAGCGGTGGCTGCACCTGGTCTCTGTGGCTTTTCATTTTCAGGCCTCACATTTTCTCCACTGCCTGGCAATGAGAGCTGGGTACTGGGCTCTCCTCAGTCCTCCTCAACTGTCCCAGCTGTTGTCCTCTCTTGGTGGAGAACCTTTCCTTTTCCCCTCTCTACAAGCATTAACTGATTAACAATCCCCAGAAAGGTATTTGAGTTGGAACCCCTCTGATGTGAGGTCAGTCTGAGAGAGTTGGGGTTGTTCAGCCTGGAGAAGAAAAGGCTCCGGAGAGACCTTATTGCAGCCTTCCAGTATCCGAAGGGAGCCTATCAGAAAGCTGGGGAGGGACTTTTGACAAGGGCTTGTAGTGACAGGACAAGGCATAATGGCTTCAAACAGGAAGAGGGAAGATTTAGGTTAGAAATTAGGAAGAAGTTCTTCACCCTGAGGGTGGTGAGACATTGGCACAGGTTGCCCAGGGAAGTTGTGTATGCTCTGGATGTGTTCAAGGCCAGGTTGAAGGAGGCTTTGAGAAACCTCGTTTAGTGGGAGGTGTCCCTGCCCATGGCAGGGGGGTTGGAACTAGATGATCTTGTTGAAGGTCCCTTCCAACCCAAATCGTAGAATTATGAGACACTGCAGGCTGTAGCACCAAAAAGAAACAGAGATAATCACAGCCCCTTTTGGCTTTCTCACTTAATAACTTGTCTGGGATCCATCGGGACAGAGGTCATAATTAGAGAAGTAGCTTGCTCAGACTTAGCCCATGGAAGCCATCAGAAAGAGTTGATCTTTAGATGATCTTTAAGGTCCCTTCCAATTCAAAGCATTCTATGATTTGAGCAGCAGCCTCTGTTAGTGGGGTCTCTGGCACTGCCTAGCTGTCCTGGGGAGCTGGTGTTGTCCCACTGCATCTGAAGCCATGGGTTAATCTCTTTCAACAGTAAGAAAAAAATAATTTAACTGCTCATCAACTAGCTAACAGCTTGGGATGCAGTTGATGCAAGGCCACTCCTCATTATCTGCTTTTTCCCACCTTCTTAATTTGGAGATGGGTAAGGGGAAAATGTGATATTTCCTGAAAATGACTGTCTGCGGTTGGGAGAGGTGGCAGTTTTGCAAAGGCGGTTTGGCGATATGTCTATATTTAATGTCTAGATGTTGCTATGGAGAAGCTGGATGGAGGCCACCAGGAAAGAGCACCTGGGTGAGAAGGGACCACGGCCCCAGGCAGACGTTCCTGTGGGGCTTTCTCCTTGCCTGAGTGGCTTATTCTGGACACTAGGGTCAGCTGGACCCCAGGGTGGGGCTGTCCACACAGGTAGGACACAAGCAGGTGTCACCTGCCTTGCTGCCTCTGCAGAGAGGACAGTCAGGGTGAGGAGCTACCAGGGGGTCTGAGCAAGGCAGCAGCACCCATAGCGAGACCAGCGCTGACAAGGAGCTGTCCCCTCTGCACGGTGAGCCTATCTTTAATAAATAAATAAATAAATCTCTGTCAGTTAAAAATGTTTCAGGCCTTTCGGGTTTTTCCCTGTGATTAAGTCTAACAAGAAGAGACAGGGGAGGATTTATGAGTATCTGCTTGCTGATTTCAACTTTACCTCTGTTGTGACAGAAGATCTCATGCTGTTATTCCCCAGGAAGGACTTCATGCAATGTGACCGCAGCCCTAACGGCAAGAGCAGCATCCTAACCCTTTCCAGGCTGCCTCACGAGGGAGGCAATGGCTAGCGAAGGACGGAGCAGGGGGCGGCAAAAAAATCAAGCAGCGGCAGAAATCGGGATGGAGGAAAACGCGATCTGAACCTTGACAGCATTGCCATGGTAACGGGGGACCTGCCAGCCAAAGCTGCAGGCTGGCATCATGGGCAGCGTGGCACTGTGGGCAGTGTGGCTGGTGGGATGCGGAAGCTGACGTTTCCCCTGGGGAAGCCGGCAGGAGCCTCGGGGAAGGTGATGGCAGGATGAGAGGCATCTCTGGGAAATGAGGGTCCCTTAGACAGAGGCTGTTCTCCTCTGCCTCCCCTCCTATCTTGCTTCGCATCCACGAGGAGCCACAGCCTTGGCCGCAGCCCCATCGCCGCTTCCAGACTGTCCTCGCAGCGCGACCGCCTTTCCACCCAGCTGCTGCTCAACCACAAAGGCCACATTTAGCTTGGTTAGTCATGCTGGTGGGAAGCAGCAATTCCCCTTTGTGAAATAACAACAAGGCTCAGGCTATGTTTTAATTCTACCCCCAGGGTGTGAAACCCAAACCTTCGCATGTTGCTCGTCCAAACTATAAAAAAAAAAATCCACTGGCTGCAAGGACTGCTGACCAAGCCCCCACAGCACCTGCCCTGGCCGAAGCAGCTCCTGATCATCCTGATTACAGCCACCTGCCTGCCAGGCTTTGTTTGAGGGAGGAGGAGACCCTCTCCCAGAGGGGCCAATCAGCACCCTGGTTCTTGCCTTGATGGTGGTTGTGGTTGTGGTTGGCCTTCAGCTCTGCATGCAGCTCTAGGAGCCTTCGATTTGCTCCAGCATCTTCCTGGGACCAAACTGCTCTGTGGTGTTAGAGAGGGACGGCATGAAACATTGCAGGTGAGCCTGGATGGGGTTCTGAGCAACCTGCTCTTGTTGCAGATGTCCCTGCTCACTGTAGGGGGGTTGGACTAGGTCACCTTTCAAGGTCCCTTCCAATCCAAAGCACTCTATGAATTGGCTCCCTTGGGGCAGCGCTGTCGGGATGGGAGTAGCTTCGGCTGGAGGTATCTCTGGCAGTGGGGGTGGCATGGGCAGCAGTGTTGGCCAGGAATAACCTCACTGCCCCAGGGGCCGAGGAGCACGGCTGCAAAGCAGCAGTTGATTTAATGATGGTGCACTCTAATTACCAGCAGCACGGTTGCCCCCAGCTCCATTGTGCTGTAGAGGGAGACGGTGCCTTTGCAGGCCCTGCTGTTGGCATCTCGTGCGCCTGCGGGGTGGGGGTGCTCCCTCCACAGCCATGTGAGAGGCAGCATAGGAAAGACTAAAAATAAACCAGGGTAAAAATAGTCCCACGTGTGCTTGCTTCCTATGGGAAATGAGGGGAATTTTGATATAAAACAAAAAATGAGACTGAAATTTACCCTCACAGATCACCTGCTGGAAACCATGGCCTGTCTCTGGGATGAGGGAGAAACACTTTGGGTCCAGTACAGCCCATAGGCAACTTCAGCTGAAACGAGTGACCATTACTGCATGTGGGGAAGCTGTCCCAGTGTCACCCAGGTGCTCAGGGCAGCACATCTGGGCTGATGCTCGTAACACAAAGTTGGGCTGCACAGGCAGCCTCACTGCTGTGATGATCCTGAAGTGGCATCCAAGCTGGAGCAGGGACTGGAAGGTCTGGCCATCGGCTGCACACCCAGGTAACCGCTCATTTTTAAGGGGCAAAGACAGAAGCTTCAGTAAGAGTTGCATTGACCACCTCCCCTGCAGTGCTCCTGATCCCTGGTGCTCCCAAGGGCACTGTCACCGCTGTGGCTGCCATGAAAGGCATCTCAAGGGCCTAGATGTAGGGGCAGTTTGCTCAAGTCCTGCTGTAGCTCCAGACAGCTGCAGGCTGAGCTTTAAAATCCAGCAAATGTTTCTCTGCCCTGAATACAGACAGAGTTATTGCTCACCCAGATAGGGCAAGGTGGGAAAACAGCTGTTATTAAGGTAAAAAACTGGGGTGATTTCGCATAGGAAGATGCCTAGTCTGGATTAAAGATGTCACAGGGTAGGAACTCCACCTCAGCACGTGCCAATTCCCAACATATGTAAATGCGCCTCTTTATGTTCTTTCTTCCCTCTTTTGCAATTTCTCTGAACTGCTGGAACCTTCCTTTCTGTCCAGGTAAGCTATCTGGCACCTAAGCACAGCTTAAGCTTCTGAGGTTAGGTCAGCTTCTGAGGTTAGGTCAGCTTCTGAGCTGACCTAACAATTGTTTGTACATAAAAGGAAACATGGGATTCATCCGTAATTGCACTAGTGGGAGAAGTAAACTCCACAGCCTCTCTGGGCAGCCTGGGCCAGGCTCTGTCATCCTCACAGCAAAGAAATTTTTCCTTCTGTTCAGATGGAAGCTTCTGAGCTCCAGCTTGTGTCCTTTGCCCCTTGTCCCTGGGCACCACTGAGAAGAGTCTGGCCCCATCCTCTTGACCCCCACTCTTTAGCTATTGATGAGCATTGATCAGATCCCCTTTGAGTCTTCTCTTCTCCAGGCTAAAAAGCCCCAGGACCCTCAGCCTTTCCTCAGCATGGAGATGCTCCAGTCCCCCAGCCATCCTTGTAGCCTCCACTGGACTCTTTTCAGTAGTTCCTTGTCTCTCTTGAACTGGGGAGCCCAGAACTGGACACAATACTCCGGAGGTGACCTCACCAGGGCAGAGTAGAGAGGAAGGAGAACCCCTCTCGACCTGCTGGCCTCACTCTTCTTCATGACCCCGAGGAGACCATTGGCCTTTTTGGCCACGAAGGAGCCATTGCTGGCTCATGGGGAACTTATTATTCACCGGGACTCTGAAGTCCTTCTCTGTGGAGCTGCCTTCCAGCAGGTCAACTCCTCACCTGTACCAGTGCATGGTATTCCATGCAAATGAATCAGTTGCCCCTGTACTTGGCACTGGTGAGGCTGCACCTTGCGTACTGTGTTCAGTTCTGGGCCCCTCACCACAAGAAAGACATTTTGTTGCTAGAATGAGTTCACAGAAGGGCAACCAAGGTGGTGAAGGGTCTGGAGACCACATCCTATAAGAATAGGCTGAGGAAGTTGGGATTGTTTAGTTTGGAGAAGAGGATGCTGAGTGGAGACCTTATCGCTCTCTACAGTTACCTGAAAGGAAGTTGTAGCGAGGTGGGTGCAGCCTCTTCTCTCAAGTAAATTATGACAGGACAAGAGGAAATGGCCTGAAGTTGCATCAGGGGAGGTTTAGATCAGATATTAGGAAGAATTTAATTACTGAAAGAGTAGTTAGGTGCTGGAACAGACTGCCCAGGGAACTGGTGGGATCACCATCCCTGGAAGTATTCAAGAAGTGTGTAGATGAGGCACTTCAGAACATGCTCTAGTGGGATGGTGAGGTGGAGTTTTTTTGTAGTTTTTGTTTGTTTTGTTAGTTGTTTTTTGTTTGTTTAGTTTGGGGTTTTTTTTCTATTTTGGTTTGGGTTTTGGGTGTTTCTTTTTTGATGGTTGGACATGGTGATCTTAGAGATCTTTTCAAACTGTGACAATTCTGTGATTCTGTGATTAGCTCTGGTTCTCTTTGGTGCAACAGCCTGCAGTGTCTCATTTTGTTATGGGTCATCTTGAACTGGCCTGTGCTGATACTTCCAATGGGAGTGTTTGATTGCTATGGAGACAGTGTAATGGGACCAGAGACATCCTGGGCTCCCCTTCCTTTTTCTTGCTTTTTCTTCTAACTGGCAACCAGCATGGACTGTAGAAAGCAGGGAAGAAATATTACTCAGTTACACCAGCCAGGCTTCTCATGCATGACACACAGTGGCAAAGAGAGGCTGAAATCATGATTGCCCTTCATGTGGTTCACCTGTCTGAGACCTAATGGAAGCTTATTAAACCTTACTGGAGTCTGAATTTAAGTATTTCTCTTCAAATCTGTTCTTTATGGCCTTTATTACATTTTAGGAGCTCAATAAAACCAGTCATTTAAACTTAAACAGAAGAAGAAACATGGTCATTACATCACATTCCTTTCTAGACTGGCACATGTTAGAACTGTTCTTAATTAATAGCACGATGGGAAGAAAAATGAAAGGGAAATGTTAAATCAAGATCGTAGACAGATGTAGGGGAGGAGCCCTGTGAAAGAAGTCCACAAAATCTCTCCTACCACACAGCTTCCAAATTGTTCCCAGGAGAGAGGACTTTGGAGCCAAGGCCTGGCTAGATCAGCCCCCCCTCACTGGTCCAATCAGTGGCAGAATGGGATAGTTTTGTGGTGCCAATATGTGAATGCACGATGAGGGAAGGGCAAGGGCAGATAGTCTTGATTTAAATGGAGAAGCTTTTTGTGACTCACCTGCCTAATGAACAGTGGGGTTTAGTTTCTGACTAAAACTTTATTTCTCTTTGTGTAAAATGGTATTTTGCAAAAAAAAGAAAAGACAAATCACAGCATCAGGGAAGGCTCAGTACCAGCATTAGGCAATACATGGCCAGCCATTGTGAAATCCTGAGGCTCTGTTTGCTAAAAGGGACTTTCTGGGTCTCACTGGATGGAGACAAGGTCTGGTGAAGTCCAGACTAGTTCATCTAGGGCAAGCTATGCAACATCCCTCATCACAATGACCTCTCCATGCTGTTATACAAGGCTTTTGGAGGTCTACTAGAACAACCTGTGTTTTTAGGCTGGAAAGGTGCTCCCCAACTCTGCTTCATCTTACATGTGCAAATGAAGGAGAAATAAGGAAGAGACCCTTTGATAGCTTCTCTTTCCTAAACTTCTACAAAGACAAGATTCCTTCTCAAAGCAAAACATGTTTTTTTAACATGTCATCTTTGTTTTGTATGCTTGGAGAGAGCACTGGCACACACTCCAGGAAATTAGCTCTTAACTAAAAGCATTTATGTAATTGGGGAGGGAGGGGTAGATGTGCATGCGCTGACTTTGGGGAAGTTCAGTCTACAAAAACAAACCTCACTAACTACACTTGGTTCTGATTAAGGAAGATAAATCTGTCAGTGAGAGGCTAAATTTACCAAGAGTGTAACCTCCTGCCCCTCACTCCACCAGCGATGGTCAGGCTGCATTTATTTCTATTGGGCAAACTCCAGAAAGCATTGGGAGGTGAAAAACAATCCCCAGAAATGTGAAAAATGTGGAATGAAGTGGGGGCGACAGGAAGAAGAGTGGGGGGGAGAGAAGATCGAGCGACCAATAGCAACTCGGTACAATTTCGTCTCTTTTGCTGCTTCCATGGCTGAAATAAGAAAGCCCAAGATGCAGGCTGAAGCCCAAGATGTACATGCTGAAAAGGCAGTGAAGGGAATCTCTTCTCCCCAGCTCTCCGTCAGAAGAGGTATATATAGGTGGTATCCTTGTAATTTCAGAGCTGAAAACGCTATGCTAAAGCTAAAATGCAAAAGCGTACATGTCACCAATGCCACCTTTGTGCTGGCCTGTATTGTCAAGGTGTAGCTAGCCCTCTGTGGTCACCTGCCATGAGACCAAAGCTGGCCTTGGACACACAAGGCAGTGGCTGTTTTAGACTAGTCAGAGGATGTGAGGAGATTTGGAAGGACCAGGAGGCAGCAGATGTGAAGACACAAGGTGAGTCTCGCAGTTGGCTGAGTAATGGTCTATGTGGAAGACAGATGAATTTGCAGTGGGAGCTTCTGGAGAAGAATATCTTCAGTACTGCTTACCCTCACCAGTGTCACCTGCAGGGCCCTTTCTTACTGGGACACAAGAGCTTTTGTCACATGTCACTGGCCAGAGCAAGTTGCTTTTGGATGTATTACCCTGCCTGCTGCCACCAGATGGTCCTAGCTGTGTGTGGCTTGAGACATGTGCCAAGGGTGCCCCATTTACTGCTGATCTATCTGGTTTTGTTTTCTCAATAGTTTGCTCTCTTCAAACCTTCATTTGCATCCTGTAAGGAGCTGCTTTCGTTCACAATGGGTGTTTCCTTTTGCAGTCAAAGAGTGTGATGTGTTTGGCCCTGCCAAGGAAGAGTTTTGTGAGCAAAGACTCCCACCTGCAGTGGGACTGATGAACCATATCATGGCAATGGCATCTCACCCCCAAAATCATGTACACTGTGATAGCCCCAGCTCGCATGGAAGGAAGGCTCCTGTGACTGCCTTCCCATGGGTTCACAAAGGTGCCTATCTATCCGTGCTACCATGACAGCTGCCATTTTGATTATTTTGTCAGGAAATAAGCTGATTATCTCCTAAAGTAGCTATGAATCAAGCTTTCTAACAGATCAGCAAGGGACACAGTGGCATTGATAGAACATGCTTCCCATCCATACAACTTAACCTCTCCTGCAGCGATAGATCTGCTGAGGATAGTATCTCTAGGACACCACCACAGATGGCTCACGGACTCCAGTCTACTGTGGGTGGGCACTGGGAAGGACACTGTGCATCCAGAGCAATCTTTCTGTAGCATGGAAGAAATGCATGCATGGTTATGATTCAGCTAGCTACTCAAATCTGTCATGGCTTTTGATTAATCAACAAGCCACTGACATCCATTGGCCTTGAACCAGAAAACAGGCCCACTTGGTCTGGTTTTTAGCTGTCTAAAGCAATGGGTTTTTGTGGAAGAACTGCCAGGAGAAAGGAAAAAAAAACCTTGCTCACATGGTCACTGGTGAACAGAGACCTCTCACTTCCAAGCTTGCGCTTGGACCTGTTTGAACTGTCTGTTCCCTTCTGAGTCTTGGGAATATCAAAGCTGGCAAAGACATGCTGACACTAAGAGGAAGGCTTGGCTCCCAAAGAACCCATCACAACTTGCGAGTTTGATGATAATAGCATTGCACTGCAGCATCTAGAAAGCCACCATTTTGTAGATTAAACATGAGAAGTCCAAAGGAGGTCAGAAAAACAAACAACAAACAGAGCAAACAATGAAGTGGGGTCAGATGCTTGGTTGGTGTAAAGCACTGCAGTGCCATTGGATTCACTGGCGCTGGGTGGACTTCTGCTGGGCGTGGCTTTAGATCTGCTGGCAGAGCACCCTTGTGCTGCCTTGTTCTAGTAGCTTTGGCTCTATCCAGTAGTCTATGCAATCTATACAACAAGGACATGCTTTTTTAACACACTCTGCAGCTGCCAAAATAAATTCTTTCACAGATACAGACAAAAAAGGCATTAAAATATTGGCATGTGCTCTGGCTTCTGCATTTCCTCTGACTATCCCTAGCTGGACCATGATAAGCTTGATTTCTTTGTCACTTAACTCTACCTCCTCCTTAATAAGATTTTGCCTGAAATGAGCCAAGCTGGGTTACTGGCTGTGGGACAGCAGGGCAGCTGCACTACTGATGTCCTATAAGAAGGTAGTCCAAGGGAAAGCTGCTCCCATCCATGGCAATAGTCAGGGACAGGCCGATTCAGACCTTGCCTGAAAAGGAAAAGGCTCCTAGAGCTTCAGAAGCTTGCAGGAACATGGGCTGCTCTGACTCATTTGGTGGACCCTGTACCTGTCCCTTTGAGGCACTTCCAAGTGCAAGGAAGAGGCAACATTGATGACCAGCAGCAAACGCAAGGCTGTGATAACTACCTTACAGAACACCACCATCCAAGGACCAAAATCCTCCCTTGAACTTGAGCCAGACACAGGCTTGGTTGTTGAATGTCTATGTGTCACCAATGCTCCTTGCCTAGACCAAGTCAGAAAAGGAAGGGTGGGGTGTTTTGATCTCTGACCATTATCATTTATCAATGCTTAGTGTGCAATAACACACCTGTCACCAGTTTCCCTCTTAAATTTTCCCTTCTGCAATTTCATCTGCTCTTTTCATGTCCCCTGACAAACTCTTAAAACGTATAAGCTTTTACACTATCAGTCTTCAAATAAGCTGTCTCGGGTTTCTTGCTTTTGTTTCTCACGCCAAAAAGCCTCTGGTTCCTCTGATTTTCCTGCTGGAGTTTTTAAAATGGATTTCAGATAGAGTCAATTCAGCTGATGCTCCAGAAAATGTCTTGCACTAAAAGATGTAGTCAATTTTCAATTCCAGTTTGGACATCAGTAACAAGATGAGCAGCACAGGACATCTGTAATCTCCATTCTAGAGGAATCTCGTGTTTATTTTCTCTTTGGTTGCACAGCCTTTGCTGTGAAATGTCTAAGAAATAACTTAGATCCAGGCTGTTGTGAGCAGAGGAGCAATGGATTGTCCATTTTTTTCTGTAGTTCTGTCTGTATGGCTCAGTAGAGAATGGACCTGGTGCTCAGAGATGCTCTTTCCCTCAGGACATAGTTCTGAGCATGATGAAGCTCAGAGGTGGTTTTGAAGTGAGTCACAGAAACTGGATCTGGATTAGAGTTTGGAGAAGGAGTTTGTTATGTTTTTTGGAAGGAAGGCATAATTTAAAATGTAACGAGGAGGATATCCTGACCCAGCCATGGGGTATTTTTGCAGAGAGAGTCAAATCTGGGCTTTAGATCTTTCAGGTCAAGCTGCCTGAGACACAGGAGTAAGCCTGTGCCTTTCTTTTTCTGTATGTTTTTGGGAAAGATGGGGGAGGGTTTTTCTTTAAGTTAAAAAAGAATGGGGACAATATACATGTACTCCCCTATTTCCCCATCATACCTGGCAAAAACAGTCACATTAACATGTGTGAAAATGATTTACAACCTGGCCTTTACACTCATGTCTTATCCAGGCAAGGCGAGGCCATACGAGGGGGTATGTAATCATACAATCATTTTGTTTGGAAAAGACCTTTAAATCAAGTCCAACTGTTAACCCAGCAGTGACAGATCACCACTAAACCATGTCCCTCAGCACCACATCTCCACAGCTTTTAAACTCCTCCAGGGATGGGGACTCCATCACTGCCCTGGGCAGCCTGGGACAGGCCTGGACAAGCCTTTCAGGGAAGTTTTTCCTAATGTCCAACCTAAGCCTCCCCTGGTGAAACTTGAGACCACTTCCGTTTGTTCTGTCACTTGTTAGTGATTATCCTATCCACCCCTCTGAAGTGCTGCTATATGGTGGAGGGCCCCTGATTCATCACAGGAAAAAAAGTACAGAGTTCTGAAAGGATTATTTTTCACAGAGATGGGAGGAAGGTGCTGTGTGGGCTGGTGATGTGGGCTTGGCACATTGGCCTGTCCAAGGGGATGAGGGGCTGTGGTGGGGTTGCTTCACTCACACATGGCCATGTGAGTTAACCTCATCCCTGCTGCCTCTCCTCAGGGATGCTGGACTGAAAAGCACCAGGGGAAAATCAATACAAGGGCTGGGGCCCTGCCCTCCGCTCCCACAGTCCAAGGCCCGCTGCCTTTCAGAAGGAAGATAGAAGGTGGTGGTTGGGCATCACTCTCTGGTCATCCTGCTTCCTGGTTGTCCTCAGAGGACAGAGGGAGGTAGTTGTCTGTTTGAGTCCTTGTAGTCACCACTGTGGAGGGGTGCTGGGCCTGGTGATGGCGGGCCATGCAGGGGCAGTGGGTCATAGCCATCTCAGGACCAGAAGCCTTCCCTTGCGCAAGATGGCTGCCACCTCCTGTGCGTAGAAGGTGTTGCCACTGCCACCACCTCTGGAGCAGCAAGGAGCCTCAGCTCCACAACCCTTTGCTGTGGCTGCTGTCACTGCGATTAAAAAAGCTAATTGTAAGACTGTCAAGAAACCTAAACTGAAACAACCCCCATGTACACATTGATTGCAATTACCAATTTGTAGTTGATGAAAATAATGTAAGGGCCTGGAAAGAACTGTAAGTTTTGGATTCTTGGTGGGGTGCAAGATCTCCCCATGGTCAGTCTGTGGTTTCCAAGCCTCAAAAAGCAGCCCAGAGCTCCACACTACTGAAGCCTACACAAAGTCATTATGGTCCAAGCTGCCTGTGAGGGAGTTGGACAGGAAACAGCATTTCTTCTGGGGCAGCCAGTGCCTTGAAATGCTTCCCCTGGGCAGGCCATGGAGGGGAGCCCTTGCTCACTTTGCTTGTGCCGGGGTACGGAGGAAGCTATGTTGCTTGACCTGTCACCTTCTGCAGCTTGTGGGGTGGCTTCTGTGGTTGTCTCCTTCGCACAGTACTTGAGTTGGTGCTATTCTCCACCCAGGGCAACCCTTTTATCTTTTCCAGGGTGGAAACACTGACCGGAGTGAAAAATCTCTGAGCTTCTTTTCCTGGTGTGTGCTGGATGCAAAAGCAGATGGTCCCATGCAGCCTCAATCCAGCCAAGCTGGTGTTGGGATGGTGCTTGGTAAGTCCTGTCTGAACGGAGCGCTGCTGGGAGCACAGCTGTGGTCCAGCTCTCCCACCACCTTGGCTTGCTGGCACACTTTCCTGATAAATGAGCTGCTATACTGGGGAGCAGAGTGGGGAAGAGAAACTATTGCTCAGACCGCACGCAACAGCTGTGATCTTGACGTGGGCCTCCCTCAAGGCTGAGGCACTCGCTCTTTGTGGGGGAGAAGGTCTCACTCGGTAGGGGATATGCAGCCTCCTCCCCTAGACCTCAAATCCCCCAGTGTGCTGGAAAAAAGGGTGCTCTCCTGCAGAGTTTGGCTCCATGATCATCAGCGGCTCTCTACCCTGCCTTGGCTCTGAGACTTGGCCCTGGTCTGCTCTGGTTTCATTGCCATCTGAGTAGCTTTGACCCTGGCCAAAGGGTGCGAGGGACAGCTTGTGTCCCTAAAGCTAATCTATAGACCTAACTGATGGCAGGCATCTGCTGAGGGTAACACGCAGGTAATTTTTCATGTCCATCTTGGACTGCATATGGATAAAATTAGGGAAAAGTTAAGAATGGAAGAGAAACAGACTGTTTCTGCAGGAACAAATGAGTGTATTGAAAGGGAAGGGGAGGGAGGAGCAGTCAGCCCTTTTCCCAGCTCCCTTGAAGATTGAATAAGATGTCCAGTCCTCCAAGTACCAAATGGTCTCAATTTGCTCCTGCGTCAAATAAAGCTGGGTCTCCGTTGGCTGGGGCCTTGGAAGGGCCATGAGGATGTGTTTCATAACAGCAGCTCTTGTCAAGAACAACAACAACAACAGCATCAAAAACCTGTTGAAACTGTGCTATGCTCAGAACAGAAAACACATGCAAAGAGGGAAAACTCCCTCAATGAAAAAGCCAATGTAATTAGCCCTGACAAGCTCTGCAAACCAGAGGCAGCCAAGCAATGGAAGAGGAGGGGACAAATAGTCCAATATCATTTTATAGGCAAATGTAAATGGGTCATTAGCTGTCTTCGAACAAAATGTTCCTCTGATGAGGAAAGCAAAGGGACGGGCCTGGCTGTAGAAAATAGTGCAGAAAGCCTGGCAGAGTTTCCTGTGAGACGCACTTTCATGAGATGCTGGTTGAAAAGATTGCTTTGCTTTCTCTTGTTGAAAGGAGAGCTCCTGGGACTTCTGTCTTTGAGCTGGGGTTAAGGTGGTAAGCTTGGAGCTCCTGCCTGTTTGGCCAACAGCATCCTGGCTTGTATCAGCACTAGTGTGGCCAGCAGGACTAGGGAAGTGATTATGACCCTGTACTTGGCACTAGTGAGGCCATTCTTTGAATCCTGGGTTCAGTTTTGTGCCCCTCAGTCCAAGAAGGACACTGAGGGGCTGGAGTGTGTCCAGAGAAGGGCAACAAAGCTGGTGAAGGGTCTAGGGCACAAGTCTTGTGAGGAGCGTCTGAGGGACCTGGGGTTGTTGAGCCTGGAGAAACGGAGGCTCAGGGGATACCTTCTCTGAACCAACTCAGGGGAGACCAACTCCCTAAAAAAAGGTTGGAGCCAGGTGGGGTCGGTCTCTTCTCCCATAGAACAAGTGATAGGACAAGAGGAAATGGTGTCAAGTTGCATCATGGGAGGTTTAGGCTGGACATGAGGAAAAAATTATGCCCTGAAAGAGTTGTCAAGGCCTGTCCCAGACTGCCCAGGGTAGTGGTAGAGTCCCCATACCTGAAGGGATTGAAAAGCTGTGTAGATGTGGTGCTGAGGGACATGGTTTAGTGGTGACCTGTCACTGCTGGGTTAATGGTTGGACATAATGATCTTTGTCTCTTCCAACTAAAATGATTCTATGATTCTGTGACTTAATGACTGGTCAGGTGAAGGGGGACTGCTCTCTAAGGTTCTTAAAATCAAGTGTGAGCCTCTCTACATCATATTCTCCATCAGTAGAAGTATTGACCTGCTCCAGGGTCTCCTGAATAGATATGGCTGAAGGTCCTCCTGCTTAGGACTTTGCTGCATGAAATGCTGTGCAGTCATCAGGGAAGACATTCAGAGTCCTCTCCTGATGCTAGAGCTCAGCTGAAGCAGTGGAGCAGTGAGAGGAGTTGGTATAAAGCAGGAGTGGTGGTAACACAAGGAGGGAGGCATGCAAACCAAACGCGTGCTTGCCTGTGCTCTGAATTAAAACCCACCTAAATCAATGGTGCCTGGTCCTGTCCTGCTGCCCTTGCCTCCCACAGCTCTTCCCCTCTCCAGTGCAGGCTGGACAGGAGTGCCACAGCATCCAGCTACTGTTTCTAGAACCTAGCAAGGAAGAACCTTTGGTTCTGAGATTAAACTCAGACCCTGCTTCTGGTCTCAGTAGGAGACCAATATGATGTTTCCACATTATGAATAAATATGCCCTAGGAAGGGTTGCCCTGGTGAATTTTGCTTTCATCTTGAACTTTTTCCAGTTTCCCCCAATACCAAAGGCATATTCAGAAACAGTTTCAAAAGGGGGAACAAACTGAAGAGATGGACTTGGTTGCTGCAGAGCCTATTTGATACATAACTATCCTGTGTGGCCCGGTGAAGGCCACTCAAGCCAACATCAGAAGCCTTATATACTAGGAGCAGAGACCTATCTAAGACTGATGGACCTCTGAGGTTCTAGCCCAGCTTCCAGCACTCAATGTCAGGATTCCAGGGTATGTCCTGGAAGTTTCCATCAAATCCCAGTGTTTAATAGACATTGTTAGATCTATTGTCTTCAAGTGGGCCTAATTCTTTTTGAGCCCTTTTGTATTCTTGACCCCCACAAAGTCCTGTGGTAATGAGTTTTGACATTTAGCTGTGTGCTGGGAGAAAAAAGATGTTTCCTTTTGCAGTGTTAAACCCATTGCCCAATCCTGGTGCTTCAGGTCCCTTAGGCCTTGGACTGTACAGAATAATGACTGGCTTTTGTACTCCTCCACAATTGTTTTTGGTTGACTGTCCTGTATATTTTCTCTCTTCATTCCCCTTCTCTTAACATCTTCTCCAGACCCTTCCTATGCATGTTGATGAACAGCATCCCGGTAGTACTTGGTTGACCACCACTGCAAAGACCACTTTTGGGGTTTTTTCACACTTTGTTTTCTACCATCTTCCCTTTGTGAGTGCCTTAATTTAGTTATTTTAAAAGCCTTTGAGGGATCTTGTAGAAAGTTATTTTGAAAAGATAACACAATACATTCCATTCTTCCCTGCATCTTGCCCTCTGCTCTCTTGCAGTTCCTTCCGTCTAGCCTGGCATAAACTCCAAGCCCAGGATTTCTCCTGAAGCTCTCTTCAGATGTTGCATTTACCACTTTTGATGCAAACCTGAGCAACACTTGTGATATTTGTGTCTGGGTCCTGTCAGAGCTCTTAGGTGAATTACAGCCTGACCCTGGCAGCTGATTTTTATTATCTGCACCTTGGCTTCAGACCGTTCAAGTTTTTCATGAGCTCTTTACAATGAACACAGTTTGCAATTAGCTTTTCTGTGCTGGCCTCATCTTCTTGGGTGTGTTTAACAATAGTTTCCTGTGCAAGCATGTGATGTGAGCAGGGTGTTGGAGCAGAGCTAGCAAAAAGAAATGTTCTTCTTAAGCAGCAAGTCTTTTGTTTGTTTGGATTGTTTGTTTCTGGTCTCCCCATGGAAGATCTGAAAGTTTCGGTTTACTTGTCCTGCAAGAAGGGTGAAACAGCTGGGTTCAGAAGAGCAGTACCTCCTGCTCACTCGCTCTTAATACATTTTTAATTGACTCATAATACTCTATGTCTTACGCTGCAGTGTTGTCAACAGCCTGTTTCCAAACAGCTGGCTCTGTGTCTTGCTCAGAGAGAACCCACAGAGAGGGAGGAGGGGAGACCTCCCCTTTGTCATTGTACAGCAATGATGGATAGTTTAGTCCTATTATAAATTTAAAATACTTCCACTTGCCTATTACAAAGAACAGATTAGTTGCAGATACCAAGCATGCATTTCTCAGTTTGTCAGTGAAGGCTGTACCCTCTCAAGCACCCTTCTGAGCCCAACCTTTAAGATACAGAACAGTTGAGTTGAAAGTTTCCTGTGTACCTGCATTAGCCTTTTTTTTTTTTTTCCCCTGTAGTTGGTGATGTATCTGGATGCTCCCTCACATCTGAAACTTTCTGGCAAATCTCCTGTGATCGACAGAGAGATGTTTTACAAACTAATCTGGCCTAAAGTCTCTGCTGGAACTTTCCAGGAACACAACCTTGATGAACAGGGCTTGGCACCAGTTCACACCTGAATGTGCAGCAGCCAGACAATGAAGCTCTCTTGCCAAGGAAACAAGACCATCTCTGATCTCTAGTGGAGCAAGAATTTCATTCTGAAGTTTCTACATGTTTTAACAATGACTTTAAGGAAACTGAAAAACTGGCCTTGGGAGGTCCCAAGCTGATGCTGTTGAGAGCAGTGGGAGCTGAAGGACATCACTGTGGTTGTCCAGGTCACATGCAACCTGTGTTCCACATTGGCTGGCTGTTGGGGTTTAGCCCTTCAGAAGGCTGGGAACATCATGTTTCAGAAGAGGTGCTTCAGAGCAATCTAGCTTGAGTACTGCCTCTGGTGTGTGCATTCAGGGAAATCTTTGGGTGCAGGTATTGCTGGGATGGAGAGATTCCACTGCTGATCTTGCTGTCATTACTCCAAGGCTATGTATTTGTAAAGGGTCTGTGGGAATCAGGAACTCAGATCCAATGGAAATTGAGAGGTATTTGGCACCTAGCTCAGTTAAGGTCTTTTGGAGATGCCAGTGAAACTTCTGCTTTATGTGTCCTCAGCAGAAAGAAGAGTAATGTGGGCACAGAGGGGCAACATGCTGGGGGGGAGAAGTGTGTCTCTAGCCACCTGCAGTCTTTGAAACCTTCCTTCATTTGCTTTTCTGTCTGAATCCTTGATGCTCAAAAAATCATATTTTTTAAGTACTGTAGTTTAGTCCTGCCTCAGATATTTCTCTATTTCTGGGTTTTGTCCAGGGGTAGGTTTTGTTTGTTCTTCCTGGCTTTTTCTTCCTGAAGGCTTGATTTGAAGATAGTGCTTTATAAGCTTCTCCAGATTTTAAACTCAATTATAGAAAATTTTCATGGCCTTATTTCCCATGGGCCAGCTCAGTGTCCAGGGGACTGGAAGAAACAGCTGTGCACTTGTGGTTATGGGTGTCAAGAGATGCTTCATTTTCCAAAGCCAGCCCCTAGAAAAAGGAACCCTCAGTACCATCCCAAATGCAGGGCACAACCTTTAATTCTTCTCCTCATTTTCAGGAGGGACAAGAGTTGTTAGCTGGTTGCCAACAGCTACAATCAGCTTCCTCTTCCCAGTTTGAAACATCCAGGGACTATGCTGCTAATTTAAGAGCACTGCAGTCTGGTTTCTGCAGCATTTGTTCTCTGCTCCAGTGCCTCCTTCCCACCCCAGTTCCTCAGCCTTCTGTGTGGTTTTCTCCATAGCTTATCAGCTGGCTTTCCCATCTGCTGACAGACAGTTCATCCCAAGGAAAGGAAAGCAATGAGACATGAAGGCTGCTGCAGTCAGTGTTCTTCTGTCAGGCACGTCAGAGCTCTGCGTAGCCCAGCAGCATGGCCACAAGCCTCTCTGCGTCCCTGATGTGTGTTTCCCAGTTGTCCCAGAAAAACAACCCTTTTTGTCAGAGGTTGTTTACTGGCCCCTCCATCTGGAATGAAAGCCATTAGCTCTGGAGAAGAAGCCAGCAAGTTTTGTGCTCACTGTGCATGATGAACACACGCAGAAGGCCTCCCAGTGATGTTGTGGTGCTTTTCTGGGGATGGCAGCTCAGTGGCACAGGTTTGTGCCTCTTCAGGCAAAACTTCTTGAATAACAAACAGTCATGACAAACCTGGTTGAAATGATAGGGGGTTTGGTGTATTGAAAATAACCAACATAAACTGCACAGATATATTTACAGTGATGACCTGCTGCTTGTAAGTGGGTTCTGTTTCTCCTAGAGCTCCTTCTTAGTGCTTCATTCCTTCTTCCCTGGAGACTTTTAATGCCTGCAAACTGGTCTCAGTTAGTGGTTTTCATACTCTGTCTTGAATCATGGTACAGTCACTGGGCTTTGTTTATCTTTCCAACCAGGTTGAATCTTCCTGTAGCTCGTTGAATGAGTCTGTTGCTTCCTGTGGTGCTGGTGAAATGCTGAACCATCTACCTCCTTCTTCCAGCTTGTAGAGAATGAGGTATCTTCCCCTTCTCTGGATGGGAGGTTCAGTGAACCAGCTTTGGATGGTACGTTCAGATGGTGTGCGTGCTGATGCCACAGTGTGGAAAGGGTTTGGGATTGTGATTATAGTGGGCTAAAGAGACCATTGGCCGGCTTCTGGATGCTTGCTTTTTTGACCTAACCTTTTTTCCTCATCTAGAGTTGAGGGTTTGGGTAGTGTTTGCGTGTCCTATGTACTCTTGCTGCTTCATATTGACCGCACCTCATTCTGAAGACCGCTGAGGAAAGTTCCATTTCAAACACAGTGGTGATGTTTGGCTCCAAGCAAGAGCATGCCCGTTCTGATCTGAGGATTAGTCCGTTGATATTTTACTCTATCAGGGGAGGTTTCCATAATGCTATCCAGCTGAGCCTGCTCATACCGAGGTATTGGCACGTTGCTCTTTAGGCGATGAACTTCCTGGAATTTGTAGGTGGAAATCTGACTTGCCTGCTTTGTTGGAGCCTGGTGATGGTGGTGGTGGTGAATACAGAGCACGCTGCTCAAGCTGTGCTCTGCTAGCACAGGAACCTCAAATTTAATAACAGCTTTGGAGTCAACTGGAGAGCAGCTATTGTTTTCAGGGATTTTTCATGCATATATTACTTCAAGGTTTTTCCCTTCTTTCAGCTTAAGTACTTGGGGATAAAGGAATGAAGGAAGCAAGCTGCCAGTTCCTAATGCGTATTTCTTGGAGCAAATGTATTGGTTTATTTTGTTTTAAACAGCTTATTGCAAATGTGGAGCAGCTGTGGATTTTGTGATGTTGCCTTTTTATTTTTTTGGAAACCTGGGGTCATCCTCCTATTATTTCATAGCATGCTTGCTATAGGAGAAAAATCTAACACAGGAGAATTTCAAAGTACTTAGACTCAACCATGATTTTCACTCCCTGATCTAAAGAAGTCTATTCAGTAAGCAGCCTGATGAGAAGGAATCTGGAGTTTCCTCAGGGCTCCCTCTTGCCCTCCCTTTCTGAGGCTGAAATTAAGACACAGTTCCATGTATTAGATCCATAAAGGGATTTAGGTCCCAGCTCTAAATACAGTCTCCCAGCCTATCTCCAGGGACATTCAGTTTTCCCAGTGTCTTGTGCACTGTCCAGCAAGGCTCTTAGTTAGACCTGAGTGCACTCAGGACATCTTATCTGGGCATCCTTCTCAGGAACCTGGCCAGAAAGAATCTGGGGAGTTATGTAGTAGTGATTTGATTCAAGTGTATTCTCTCTTCTTTTTAAGAGAAGACAGCGGAATTGTACATCTTTGGACCCTAACACCCTAACTGAGTGTGCTGTACAGCTTTGATATAAGGTCAAGGGCTAACATGACATAGGTAGGGCTCTTTGGAGGGTAGCTGGCAAGGAGGTTTTTTGCTTGGTTTTACCAGAGACATTTGTCAAGTATGAGGTATTATTGCTGCTCAGGATAGGTGGCAGCGAATATTAATTTTATACATGTAATTTGCAAAGTGATTGCTAGTGCCTTGTGAGGCTGAAGATGGCCTGGCAATTAATTTCTGAGAGTTATCTCAATTAGTCCTGCAAAAAGTGGAGTACTGATTGCTTACTGTTTGCTGGCCAAGCACCATGATGGTCTATGGCAACTCCTGGGGGTGGGTTCCTCACTGCCCAGTTGTATATTCTCAACTGTTGTCCCTTGTTGAGAGATGAAACTCTCCAGTGAGGCTCCTTACTGCTGTGAAAGTGGCAGAGTTCCCTGTGTCTGTGTGTGCTGGTCTCCTCATGGAGACCTGTTTTTTAACACACCTCCATTGCAAGGTGGGTGCAGACACCTTGTAACAAAGGAGCAGACCCTGAGTATTTTGAGGGAGGAAGATAATAAGCCAAACCGGCACAACTCTTTTGTGAGCCTGGCATGTCAACCCTGACAATGTAAACAGCTCTTCAGGGTGAAATGTTGCCTTTCAGTTTCAGAAATCTGCTGTCCCAGCTCTCTGCCAAAGTGTGGCATGAATGAGGTGCCCTATATTTTCTTGATCTGTTCTGCCCATCTTCTGCAAAAGGGAGATAGATGTTAACTTTGCAGGGCTGGCCTGTGGTCTGTGGCCCCGGGAGTCCCGGTGGTCGGTCTGCTCTGCAGACAGAGCTGCCCTGGAGAAGTGTGAGCCCTCCCTTAGCCAATGCACCGCTCCTCAAAGCTGATTTAGTGAGGAGATTGAATGGGAGATGAAGCCACAGCTGCTGCAATAGCTGCGAAGCCCTGACACAGCCCCAGACTCATCTCCAGATGCCTCCTGCAAGGAACCTCTGGGGACTTGCGCAAGATCTGCTGGGGAGGAGGAGGAATGGGGCAGTTTGCTTCCCAGGATTGATGTCAGCCTTCATGAATCCTCTGCCACCCCCAGCACCGCTGCCTGCACCCGGCTGCTTGGCTCTGAAGTTTGGGAATGCTGCCCTCTAACTTTTGACCTTCCCCACAACTCTAATTCCAAGAAACAATGCCCTAAATCTGCTTGCAGTGACAGCTCCCTGATTCCTACAGCACGGCTTGTTAAAAGATCTGAATCTACTAATAGGAATTGGCCTGATAAAAGTCACTTTTTTTACCTCCCCACTTAGCAGCTCTATGCAGCCCGGGGAATCTAGAAATTAAATTGGCTTTTTTTCAAGCCTCTTCTATGCAACAGAAATGGGACCCCTGCAGTGCAGTGCAGTGTTTCCAATTATATTTTGGGGCATGTTGCTAATTTTTGGCAGACAGAGAGAAAGAGGCCAGGCAAATGGCAGGTGGCAGGCTGTGTTCATATTTCACCAGGAGCATGGGGGAAGGGAGAGGGAAGAAGGAGCTGAGGTCTGTGCCAAGAAATGTGACCTCGCGCTAGTGTGAGCTGAACAGTTTTGGCACGTGCTGGAGGATGAAGGGCTGGGCAGGGATGGCTGGTCCCGTTTACCTCCCCTCCTGCTGGGAACATGCATTTGTGCAAGCAGGACTAAAATAAACAGCAGCCTCCAGGTCTGGATTTGGGCACCTCTTGGTTTTGTGTAGCTTCACCAAGACTAACTGGTATCACGGGGCACGCTTGGGACACTGGTGTCATCTATGGAGTCATGCTCCACCTCTCTGCCATTATGTGTCTCTGTCCTCTGCCTTTGCCACACAGTCAAAAAACCAAGAAATTAAAATAAATTTGGCTTTTGTTCATTCATTTATTCATAACACAGCTAATGGATTCAAGATGGCACTGCCTCCAGAGGGCCTGGATGGTTTTTCAAAGCTATTACACAATCTGTGTCTGTGTGCATGCAGATGTGGAGTGAGGGTACTAATAACCAGAAGCTAGTACCCAGGTTTTGCATCTATTCCAAATGTGTCTTCCCCCCCTCCTTGGGACAGTGGCATGGTGATATGAATTTTAGGAGTCAGAATTGTTGCTGCGTTTGAAAAAAGCAGTCAGAGCTGGTCTGCGTTCACACAGAGCAGGAGCAGAGTGCCCGACTCTCTCCAGTGGTGTGCCAGCCCCAGAAGAGTCTGCCTCAAAAAACACCAGGACTCAGCACGGACGCTTCTAGATGCTTAATTTGGAAAACAAATCCACAAATCACATTGTGAAAGTTGTGAAAGAAGGCTCTGAGATATCTTATTCCAGGTCAGTCTGAAGCTTTTCTTGAGCTGGGTTTATACTGGAGCTTGGAGTTACGAATTTTGTTATAATTACTGAATTTTGTTATAGAGCAGTTATTTTACTGGAGAAAACCAGAAGTCTTTCCTTTTGGAAAGAGTGTAAGGAGAGACTAGAGATGGGAAAAGATTTTCCTGTAGAGGAAAAACATCAGTGAAGTGGGTACGATGATGTCAAGCATTTTGTTTTGATGGAGTTGCATCTTCTGGAGGGGGCTGGACATGCTGAAGGTTTATTTCTTGCTGGCTTTGCTGCTGTGTGCTTAGATCTATTGTCAGAGAGCTGCAGTTGGTAGTGTGTCATGGTGACAGAGTATTTGGTCTGGCTAACAGCAAGCAAGAGACTTCCTGGAGTGGTATGAAGTGAGCATGGCTGGGCATATTTTCCTGTCTGCAGCAGGAAAACCACTTTGTGACTTTTTTTGTTGGACTTTCTTGAACTGTTTTTGGAGGCCTATGGGGACTGGCAAAGCAGTGATTTCCCAAGGGTGTGTTCACCCTTGCTCCTAGCCGGTACTGGTTTGCTTTTCCTGGCAGTGGAGGTACCCCAGCAAACAAGATCTCAAGAGCTCAGCTCCACCCATAGCTCTGCCTATTCAGACACTGACATTTTATCCTCAGCCTCCTTCTCCTGCTGCTGTTTTGCTGCAGGGACAAGCCCAGATATTTTTGGCACCATTGCTAAATGTTCTTGAAATGTCTTTCAGCTGATAGCAAGCTGGCTAGTTAGGGATTTGCAGGATCCTCAGTGACCTTATTTCAGAAGCAAATTGTCAGGGTTGCAACCTGTTAATTTGCTTTCTTGTAACCTGCCTGAAGGGCCTGGTAACTGGGGCCCTGGTCAGCTTAAATCTTGGCAGTATGCTTTCAGGAGGAGGTGCTGCCTGAGGATGGAGGGATATTAGTAATGGCTTGTTCCACTGCTAACGGGAGTGTGGTTAATATATTGCAACCCTTATGTTAAACATTTCTGATCACATGTCTGAAATTAGATGACAAGCAATTTGCCATTAGACCTTCTGTACAGTGATGGGCTAAATCTAGCTGTTAGTTTTGCTGGTCTGCATTCAGAAATGCTCTGTTGACTCCACCTGAGGGATGCTGGGAGAACACTTTTAGTTTTTTTTTAACAGTCCCCTGTAATCCATTTGCTGTTGGTGTTGAGAAGCAGTGTGGTGTTATTTGTCCTGTGCATGGTCTGCTGAAGGGAAGTCAGTCCCTTTTTATGCTAACATCTACCCTTAAAGAGATGAAAAACATTATGAAAATCCGTGGCCCATCTTCTCTGGCTTTGATCAGCCAGATGTGGCATTTTATATCCATGCCATACCGTGGCAAATCTTACTTTTTGTGAGACTTCTCGCCTATGGCTGCAGCACTGCACAGGAGGTGAGTGCACTGCTCCCAACACCATTGATGCTAAGAACAGTTGTTGCTGAAGAATGAAGCAGCTGCCATCTCTCTCTCTGGAGTGCAGTCAGGTGGGCCCCACATCCTGCTTGTAGCTCAACAGCACTGGGAAGTGTGGCAGGGACCTGCAAAAATGGTAGGCACTTGCCTGAGAACAAAGACCCGTGTTGTCATGAAGACAGCACCGGTGATGTCTGATGTGTCCACCCAGGTAGACCTAGCCAAAAAGGCCACTGCCAGAAGGAATATGGCAACCAGGACAGAGGTGCCACACAAACATGCAGCTGTCCAGGTCTCTGGCTGCAGGAAGTGCCTGAGCCTATCACTCAAACCAGAGGGCAGCAGGAATGACCAGGTGGGTGATCTGTTCAGCCTGGGGGCAGAGCTGGAAGAGGATACAGAAAGTTTAAGGAGCATCAGGGAGTGTGAGAGGGAGATGGATCGGTGGGGCCACACCCTGAGGCAAAGGCAGCAGATGGAGGCTCCACAAGAAGCAGAGGATCCCCTCACCTCTTGCCACCATCCAGAAGGAGGGGACCTATGAGATGGGGGTGGTGGTGGTGTGATGGAAACAGGTCCCTGCTCAGGAAGGCAAGTGAATCCCCTCCCGGCCTCCTGCACCTTCCCAGTTGCCCCCGCACTACAGGTCTGGGGGGCTGGAATTTGGGGGCCCAGCAACTGAGGGTGTGGATGGTGGTCCATCCAGGGGGTTGCCTGGGGTGAGTCAGCCAGCCCCCTGCATTAGGTCTGTTCCTGTTAAGAAGAAAAGGAGGGCAATTGCTGTAGGTGATTCCCTTCTGAGGGGATCAGAGGGCCCCATGTGCTCCCACAGGGAAGTGCTGCTTCCCTGGGGCCCGGGTTAGAGACATCACCAGGACACTTCCTGGTCTGGTTCGGCCCTCTGATTATTACCTGCTACTGGTTATGCAGGTTGGTAGTGATGAGGTTGTGAACAGAAGTCCAAAAGCAACTGAAAAGGTCTTCAGGGCTCTGAGGCAATCGGCTGAAGCATCAGGAGCTCAGGCAGTGTCCTCCTCAATCCGTTTGGTGTCAGGGAAGAATACTGAAAGGGCCAGAAAAACACACCTGATTAACATGTAGCTCAGAGGCTGATGCCATCAGCAGAACTTTGGGTTTTTTCATCATGGGGAGGTTTATACAGCACTAGGCCTCCTGGTGATGGATGGTGTTCAGCTGTCTCAAAGAGGGAAAAGAGTTATCATCCATGAGCTGGCAGGGCTCGTTGACAGGTCTTTAAACTACGTTTGAAGGGGGAAGGGGATAAAACCAGGGTCACTAGAGATGAACCTAGGGACTGCATGGCAATGTTTGGAGTGAAACCAATAGCCCAGCTCAAGTGCATCTACACGAATGCACGCGTCATGGGCAACAAAGAGGGGGAGCTGGAAGCCATTGTGCAGCAGGACAGCTATGACATAATCGCTATCACAGAAACGTGGTGGGATGACTCTCATGACTGGAGTGCTGCAATGGAGGGCTGTAAGTTCTTCAGAAGGGATAGGCAGGGAAGGAGAGGTGGTGGGCTCTGTATGTTGGAGAGTGTTTTGATTTTATAGAACTCAGCAAATATGATGGCAAGGTCAACTGCTTATGGGTAAGGATGGCACATCTGGACAGCATAGAGGTTACTGGACCTCTAAGGTGGAAGGCTGCCACTCTGTCCAGCCCCATTTCCTGTTTCTGACAGTGATCAGGACTATACTCTTAAAGACTATCTACACCAAGAAAGCCAAATCCTTAGTCCTAATGGAAATTATTCTAAATCCTGAAGCAAGGAGGGAGAAGTTCAGCGAACACTTAATTAATGTAAGGAGTGTTGTTAGCCCCATGAATGACCAACACCACTTGATACATGCCTTGGGCTGAGACACATCTTTTGTTTTCCTGCTTCACTTTGACTTGCAAAGATACAGACCTAACACGTTATTGTCTTCTACAAGCTGTCCCAGTATGGTCTTTGCTCTTGAGGCCACTGGAATTCACTCAGGACCCTCGAGCACACTCGGATCTACAAAGACATCTGAATTCATTAGCTTAATTGCCAAAAAACATGATGCTGTGCACAGTCTCTGCTTCCTAGCATCTTTCTCCTCAGCCTTGCTTATTTCTGGAGTAAACATAACCAAAGAGCAACACGCTTACCCCAGTGCCTGTGCCATGACCTGAAGCCTTGTGGCACAATAGAGATTGTGGTCCATTTTCCTCAGGGAACTGCTTGTAATGTTTCTGTAACATAAAGACAATGTGCTTGGAGATTATTCTGGGAGGATGACTATATGCTCCCAATTCCTCCATCGAGTGAAGATCTTCATAGACCTGTCCCAATTCCAATGAAGATCATCATAGACCTGTTAGGGTAGGAAAGATAGTAGCTTTTCCCCTATCCCCATGACTTGCAAATCTTTAACAATTCCGTAAACCAACATGGAAATTGGGTAGCTCCCTATACACAGCTTCTTCTGTTGTTGTTTGTTTGGGTTTTTTTTTTTTGGTTTTCAAACTGTGATTAAAAGTATGAAAGCTTCAGCTCTGCTTTCTGTAAATTGCATGTTGATGTTTACGTTGGCATTTGAACTAGAATTGAGCTATCTTCATTATGAACCAAAATGAGGTGGGGGGTAGAGAGGGGAATATACCCCTGGAATGATAATAGCTAAGCACTTGCATGCTAATAAATTTAGGTGTTGATGTCTTGTTTTTAAGCTGTTTGGTTGCCATAGAGATGGACTGCCTGAACTCACGGGTTTGTTGTGAGAAGTTCAGATACACTTGCCAAATGTTCTGTTTCTCTAGTTACCTCTCTGTTTTTTCCCCCTGCCACTGAGCAAAGGGGTTTGGAACCAAAGCCCTTCCACCCTCTTTGAGCTGCGAGTGAGGGGTCTCTGGGAGAGAGGATCCCAGGAAATGGGGCTTGCTGCAGAGCTCCTAAAATAGCTGCAGGAAAACATGAGGGAGCAGCACTGTTTACAGCGTATCCCTGTGAGGCTATTTTGGAAACTGGCATGTGTATTTATAGCCTATATTCCACAAAAGGCTGCAAATCAATGTCAGTATGAACAGAACAAGCAAGAGGGAGCACCTGCCTCAGGAAACAGTGCAGGTAGAGACTGAGATTTCTCCTCCTGCTCCATAAGGACCTGGACTATAGACACCCTGGGAAGAAAGCACTCCAGGGTAGATCTGTCTCACTTGCTTCATGAACTTGGTCCACCTCTGAGTTCCACTGCTTGCTTATTCCTTATGTCTGGGGCTCATGCAGGGCTAAAAGCAGACTTTTGTGACTTGGGTACTACCCTGCTGGGATGCTTGTGGTGAGCTGATGCTTCTGAGTTGCTTGTTTCTATTTGATGTCATCTGAGGTTTAGCAGCAGGCTACTTGGAGATAGCCCTTCTCGATTCTGGCAATAAATGTATCTAATACTCAGGATAGATAATATCTTTTGGGATTTGTTTTTATAGGCCCAAAGAGATTCTTATCGTGTTCTATACATTGAAGGCCAAAGACTACCAGGAGGATTGACTCCAGCATATGTGCAAGGGGCATCTGTTTTCCCAGAAGTGTACTTCTGCTGGAGGAGGCAGATACACCTATTCCATTCGTGCACAGACACTTTCCATCTCTTGGCTCAGCTAACGTACAGGATGTCTTATTAAGAAATCATGTTTGTGCACAAAATGTTCACCATGAGCATTTTTCCTTTGATAGACTGAAAAACAAAATGAATAGGTGATTATTGTTTGGAACAATGACTTCCCTGTTCCTGTTGTGTGATAAATCTCATCTCAGCTTTGTTTAGAAAGTAGTATTTTTACTTTATGGTTGGAGTTTCTCGCTGTCAAATCATCCAGCTGCAGGCAGCCAAAAGAGGCCTCAATTCATTCATCTCTGCTGCAAGGGCAACGGTGTTCCAGGGAGTCGTGGAGTGTTTTGGGAGGAGTGTGCACTGGGACTAGTGCTATGGCATGGGTAGGGCAATGGAGGAGCTGAAGGAACTGCTGCTGGGCAAGTGGCCCTTCAGGGAAGAAGAAACCAATAAGATGTTGCTTTTGTGGGTCTCTAACATCCATTTGGATGTCCTCTGATGCTAGCTGGGAGGTATCTGTTATTAAGGGGAAAAAAAGTCACAGAATCACAGAATGATAGGGGTTGGAAGGGACCTCTGGAGATCATCTACTCCAACCCCTCTGCCAAAGCAGAATAGAATATAATAGAATTACTGAGGCTGGAAAAGACCTCTGAGATCATCAAGTCCAGCTTAGGACCCAACACCACGACATTGGCCAGACCATGGCACTAAGTGCCACATCCAGCCTTTCTTTAAACACATCCAGGGACGGTGACTCCACCACCTCCCT
>WUAM01000359.1:30234790-30244806 GCA_024336885.1 Actenoides hombroni
TCTTGAAGTGAGGGGCCCAGAACTGCACACAGTACTCGAGGTGAGGCCTCACCAGTGCTGAGTACAGGGGGAGAATCACATCCCCAGTCCTGCTGGCCACACTGTTCCTGATACAAGCAGTATGTCCAAGTACAAGTCCATGTAGCTATGTGTGGTTCTCCTGGGAATTTGGACTTAGCCTCAGATTTATGTATCTTTTCACCTAGAAGTGACTGAAAATTCACCACTGGTGAAGATTGGCTTCTTTTTTTTGTCAGCACCTCCTCACTCACAGTGCCAACGTGCACTCATATAAAAAGGGAAAAAAAGAAAAATCCAAAGCTCCAGACATTTATTTTATTTTTCAATGTTAAATACTTGGTGGCTTTCAGCACTAAGCTGAAAAGTTTATTGCCAAAATGTTCTTTTCCAAAACCTCCTTTTCAAAGTTGATGCTTGCTAGAAAAACAAGCAAGCAAACAAACAAACAACAAAAATCCAGCATTTTTTCCTCTGTGTTTTTATGCAGAAAATTATCTACATAATTTCTTATGCTGTGCTTATCATATCATGTGTGGAAAGCTGTATCCAAAATGAGAATGTGCCTTGTTCTAAAAGCCATTTCCTTCTATTTGAAGACCTTGACAGTTTTTGTCCGTATTCAAGGTGTGGTTTTTTTGTGGTGGGGAAGTTTTTCCCTATCTCCTGGCAAAAATCTGTGCACTTTGATAAAAGACATGTGATTTACTAATTGATCGCAAGGTGGTGGGACAGAGTTTTGTGTGATCTTAGCCTTTGGCTGCTTTTGGAGTGTTTCGAGTTGTTATTCAGCTCTGTGGATGAATGGGAGCATTATCTGCAATCTCATGGAGAAAGTCACACCACCCAAGGCAATTCCTGAGCCAGCAGCTGCTGCCAGCATCCCTCGTAGGGTGCCCACACTGGCCTCAAGGCTTCTCCATGATGCGCTGTGCCAGAGCCAGGAGTCACCAACCTGGACAGCCCCATTGAATAATCAGTTCAGCATTATAAATCAACAGTTGTAGAATCACAGAATCATTTTGGTTGGAAGAGGCCTTTAAGATCACCAAGTCCAACTGTTAACACTGCCAGGTCACCACTAAACAATGTCCCTCAGCACCACATCTACACAGCTTTGAAATCCCTCTGGGGATGGGGACTCCACCACTGCTCTGGACAGCCTGGTCCTGGGCTTGACAACTCTTTCAGTGAAGAAATGGTTCCTCATGTTCAACTTAAATCTCCCCTGGTGCAACTTGAGGCCATTTCCTCTTTCCTGTCACTTGTTCCTTGGGAGAAGAGACCAACCCCCAAACAGTCAACCAGGGAGTGTGAACAATGTCTAAAGAAGAAAGAGCAGGTGCAGATGTGGCTGATAGCAAAATAATCTGTGGGTTGTGTTAACTGCTGCTGAGTGATCTGATGGGTTCTGCAATTGTTCTGGCTGTGTCTGTGGGTAAGGGTTTTGGATAGAGGTGGGGAAGTCTAATGATGGGGGTCTTCCAAGACAGCTGGGGATGATGCCAGTCCCAGGGAAACTGTTTGCCTGGTGGCATGCCCCAAACCTGTAGGAGCAAGTAGACTCAAGGCCAACACAAACTGAATTGAGGGTGTACAAGCAGCACCGGTGCCATTGTGTGACTCAGGTGGCAAGAGTCGCAAGGCTGAGGACTCGCAGGAAAACCTTGGGCTTCAAACCTTCTGTAGGCAAATGCTGTGCCTGTGCCCTGTGTCCTGCTCTGAAGATGCTGTGGGGAATCGGGTCTTGAATGTGGGTTGCACTGGGCTCACTCTGTGTTCCCTTGAAGTGCTGAGCTGCTGGGCCAGTTCCCAGGGGAATTTTACCCAAGCAGTTTTAGAGCAATAGCTCTAAAAGCAGTGGCTTTCCCTGGATAAAAGAATGACTAGTTTTGCTAAAGGTGAGAATGGAGTGAACTGTATAAGAGGACAAGTATGGATCCAACAAGCAGACCACTGATCCTTGAGGTCCATACACACAGCTTGTTTTCACTTTCACAGCTAATCATACAGGAATTACAGAGAAGCAGTGCTTTGCAACTCAGGATAGCACTAAGATCTTTTTTTAATGGGATCTTTCAGACCACTGGTTAGCTCATCAGTGACTTGTGAAGGATGGAAGCGATACACTTGTTCCAGGTGTCATGTGAAACTTCTGACATTGCCTCCTTCAGTTCAGAAACTTGCGATGGCAGCACATTTCCTGGGACATAAGGGAATTTATTCTGGAGGTAGAGAGGAGAGGGCATGGGGAAATGACTGACTTGTCAGGAAACTTGGCTTAAGTTATTTGAGCAAAGTGTAAAGCTGACTGGCAAACAACTGCCCATGCACAAAGCAGAGACCTCACTCTGCACCAGAGGGGTGAAATTGAAGAAGAGTCCTTTCCCTAATTTTTTTAAGTAGAAATGCAACAAGACATGATTGGTAGCCAAGTAGGAGAGACCTGGTACCTGATGGACCTGGACTCATGGGAACATCTTAAAACACAAGTCCGCTCCTGAGGTCTCTGTTACACCAAGAGTAACAGCAAACCCTGAAGTGCTTGTAACCTTGTAACACTGGTTCTAAACCAAACCCAAGAATTTGCTGTGGCTTTAGGAAAGGTTATGAGGAGTAGGTTAGAAGTGGCCTACACTTTTAAAAAAGCCGTTTATATAAATATATAAATAAAATTATGTAAACCAAAACTGCCCAGTCATGCTAAGACCTTGGCCAACATTTTGACTTACTTTTGATGTTAGATGAACACCTAATAAGCTTAATTAAAGCTTAATTTGTGTAAGTAGGTTAAATGTGGTAGGTCAGCAGGCACAGCATAAGATAATATACTGTTGGCAATAGTCAACTTGACTAAAATAAGGGAAAATTCCCTTCTTGAAAATAAATACCTCTAAGGGGCTAGTTTCAGCTAGCTGCTTTGTCCCTCAGTGGTGGTTGGTTTTTTCCTTTTCTTTTCTCCAGGCAATACTGACCAGTTAAGAGCAAACCCTGTTTCTCACATCAGAGAAAAAAATCTGTGCTTGTCCTTCATGTTTCTACTGCACTGTGCTCTGAAATTTCCCCCAAACCGTTTTCTTGAGTCTTGGTGTATGACACAGAGAGTTATGGCTCATGGTTTTCTGCTATTCTTTTCTTTCCAACGAGGTGCTCTAGCACTGTGGTTAGACAGCCCAGCTGGGCTTATTTAAAATCTGATAATCATTTATTAAAAGGTTTAAGTGAAATACAGTAGCACATCACCAGTCTTGTTTGACATGATTGTTTAGTATGTCCTTCACAGCTAAGGATGATAGTTACTTGACTTTGAAATGAAATTTGGATTTTTTTGATTTAATTTGGATATTTTGATATGCAGATGGCTGTCTTGACTTCTGGTGCTCTCTGCTTTTTGTCCTAAAACTGACAACTGTGTTGCTCACCAGGTGCTGGTAGGCAGCACAACTGAGCCATTTTGGTCTGTTGTTGTATCCTTGGCCTGCTCAGCTGCTTCTACATGAAGTTGTGCTCCTGCTGTCCAGGAAAGCTTATCACAGAATCATGGAATGGTGGGGGTTGGAAAGGACCTCTGGAGATCATCTCGTCCAACCTCCCTGATCCGGCTGATTCACCCAGAGCAGGGTGACCAGCATTGCATTATCCAGGCAGTTTTGGAACCTCTCCAGAGAAGGAGACTCCATAGCCTCTCTGCACAGCCTGGGCCAGGCTCTGACATCCTCACAGGAAAGAAATTTTTTCTTATGTTCAGATAGAAGCTTCTGATTTCTAGTTTGTGCCCTTTGCCCCTTGTCCTGTTGCTGGGCACCACTGACAAGAGTCTGGCCCCATCCTCTTGACCCCCACCCTTTAGCAATTGATGAGCATTGATCAGATCCCCTTTCAGTCTTCTCTTCTCCAGGCTAAATAACCCCAGGGCTCTCAGCCTTTCCTCATCACAGAGATAATCCAGTCCCCTTAGCATCTTCATAGCCTCTGCTGAACTCTGTCCAGTAGTTCATTGTCTCTTTTGATCTGGGGAGCTCAAAACTGGACACAATACTCCAGAGGTGGCCTCACCAGGGCAGAGTAGAGAGTGAAAAGAACTGCTCTCGACTGGCTGGCCAGTCTTCTTCATGACCCCCAGAAGACCCTTGGCCTTTTTGGCCCTGAGGGCCCATTGCTGGCTCATGGGGAACTTGTTGTCCACCAGCACTCAGAAGTCCTTCTCTGCAGAGCTGCTTTCTATAATGAGACCTTTTTGTCCTCTACAACTACCTGAAGGGAAGTTGTAGCGAGGTGGGAGTTGGTCTGTTCTCCCTGGTGACAAGTGACAGAATGAGAGGAAATGGCCTGAAGTTGACCCAGGGGAGGTTGAGGCTGGATATCAGGAAGCATTTCTTTCATGTTATTATTGTTATTTTATTTTATTTTTTATTTTATATTTTATTTTATTTTGTTGGCTCCCAGAGCATTCTATACAATAACTTTTTTATAACTGACATATGTTATTCCTTCAGGTAGCTTCTACTGACAAACACAAAGCTTATTTGTGTGCAAATGCAAGGCTGACTAGATGGTGCTAAAGTGTATTATGACTGTCAGATATAATCAGGCAAAATTTTGTGGTGCTTAGACTGATTTTTTCATTGATTTTATTGATCAATGCATTGAACAGTGTTTTATTATACACAAGTTGTCTTCTATTAGTAAATTAAGACCTCATAGTGCATTGTTAAACAAAATGGGTTAATTAATCTATGTAACAGCTCACCAAGCTATTACATCCTTAGCTCCTTATAATGTTGTGTCATTAAAGGTCAAGGGGTCATGATAATAATCTCATTGCTGTAGACCATTAACATGACTGAAGATTTTCAACAAAGTACTTATGTTTACAATGCTATAACCCTTTGACTGCTGCGGCAACCTTTAACCACAGAAGGTCACATGCTAGAATCATCATTATGGTTCTTGCCATGGCAATCAAAGAGTTAAGGGCTGTGCAGTGATTTGTTTTATATTTATTAATTTATATTTATTTTTTGTTTTCATTTGACAAGTGGGGAATTGGGGTGGGGCAGTTCTTGTCTGCTGTGTCTTAACCAAGGGAAGGGTTAAAATGTCTTTTTTATACTATTGCATCTTATGTACTTACCATTGTTTCATTGTGTTGTAATTAAAGAAAAAAATCTGTCAATAAATCAGAGAAGAGGAAAAAAGTTTCATAAAAACATTGTGGTTTAATTAGTGTATATTACTGTAAGATTTATAGCTGCTGCTCTTTGGATACTGTATAACATTACAGTCAACTTTAGCCTCAGAAGAGGAATTCCTAACAGATAGTGAACATGCAGATATTATGGATATATCTGGGTATGTGCCAGGTGAAAGAAATAGTAGTTAATTTTCCTACTCAGAGTCAGTAAAACCAATTTGTATGGTCTTTTCCAAAGAAGTAGCTGAATTTCTTCCTTTGTTTTGTGTTAGAAAATCCATTAAAAGTGAAATGTAAAGAAAAGGTGAGTGTAATGATTCTGGATAGAAAATAGCTAAAGAAGAAAAATAAAATACATAGTTTTCTTGAAAACAAATCACAATAGAAGGCCACAAGGGCAAGATGAAAAGGAGAGTTTTGTAAAACTTTGTCCAGCCAGCTCATCTTTGCAAAGGTCTGTGTTCCTTCCATGTCAACAAACACGTAATTCTTCTTAGGCTATAGAGGTTTAAAGGTTTCCTACACTGTGTGAGGGTAGGAAATCAGGAAGGAACAAGCTCCATCTATTTGGAGACAAACTGAAAGTTACTGTTTCAGAGTCCTAGCAAGAAAGAAGGTAGTGCATGTAAGCTAATCCAAGACTTGAGGCCAAACTTATCACATATCTAAGCTACCCAAAACCGTGCTCTTTTCCATTCGAAATCTGAGGTACATGTGTTTTATACTTGCTAAAACTCACAAGTAGCTCATCATTAAAAAGAAAAAAAAAAAACCAAAATCTGTTATTCCGTTATTTAGATGATTAAAGGAAGAAAGGAAGAGCACACTTGGCCTTGTGTGCATGTGACTGACAGGAAAAACACCAGTTCTAAATGGAAAAATTTGGGAAGTGTTTTCAATATCTTAGCATTTTAAGTTGACAAAAGTGTGTTCGTTTTGAAACATATGAATTAAAACAAGTTCCAAGTTGATCCATGTCTTCTTAATACCATCCACATATGCAGGTAAACATGCAACTACAAGCAGAAAAATTATTAGTAGACATCTAGCAATAGCAATTAAATATGAGAAATTTGGTGCTAGAACTCTATTTTTTCAGACCTATTTTCACATATTCATGTGGCATAAAATCAGATTTTTGTGTTATTGTTTGGGCCAAAATTCCTGATTTAGTGTTCAGGAATTATTCTGCAAGAATCTTTCCAATAAAGAAACACAGTCAATACTAGGTTAACCAATTAGACAAAACTGATTATGAGCAACAACTGAACAAAATCATCTAAACATCTGGACATGAATAACTGTCAATGGAATTCAAACTTACGCATTTATTATATATTACTTTCTTCAGTTCTAAACACCATACAATCGTGTGGAATATTCCCATTTTTTCACTCAAAAGTAGCTAGGGATAAAAGAAACCAGTATTTTATAGATCACCTACTAAGCCAACTGGGAAAACTCCAGACGCTTATTGTGAGTTGTGAGGGTTGCACTCTAATGAACATTATTCAGTCAACAGTGAAACAAACTGCCTTTTCTCCAAGTTATTATACTGGCAATGGACAATGTACTGCTGCTGTTGGTGAAAATGAGTCTGTATTGTTAAAGAGATTTTTGCTATAAGATATGCAAAGTTTAGGTGTGTATTTGAACTGTGCTTCACTAGTACAAAAAGCTAGACCCCTATCAATTCCTAACCAATGTTAACCTGAGTCACTTTTAACTCAAGAGGAGATGTATTATGATATGATCCTCTGCAAAGACAGTAAGAATGCAAAGGAGCTTTTCCAAGACATAGCAAAACCATTACTTCAATGTGTGCCACATTAAATGCAACATACATACATTTTCACTGGAGTACGTCTTTCCTCCATGATTTTTTTTTTTTAATTAATCTGAAATACACAAGTTATAATTCAGGAGAACCAGAGTGGGTAAGTGTAAAAGTAAATTAGCATCTAAGAAAACAACAACACATTTTTTAAGCTAATATCTTTTTAAATCATTTTTATAATAGTATTTAATTGCTGGAAAGTTTCCAAGCTGAAATAAATATCATTTCTACCACAGTGTTCAATATATTGATGTGAAGTTTAGTTTGCAACTCATTCATCCCTTCACAAGTCAATGTAAGAAACAATTCTTAAAACAGCATGCTAATTTCCCACAAGTTTGTATCATTAATCATTGCATTGATTTTCTTTCTTTGCTTTTCCAAGATTCTTGTATTTAAAATGTTCCCCTGAAGTGACATACAGAGGTGTCCTTGTTATCCATGACCTACTCAGTTGCCATCTAATTGCTAGATAAGAGATTCACTGTGCAGTGCTTTTACGTCGTGGTTCATAGATAATTTTTGCTTTGATTTTCAGCATCAGTCAAACAAATGACTTGTGGCCACATTCCTCTTGTTTGTACATTGGGAAGTTGTTACTCTGACACACTGACCAGCTTCCCACTTCATGTCTTTGCTCATACTTTGAAATAAGTAACAGATTCATGGTGAAAAGATCCTGAAGATTTTTTTCTATTCATGTTGTGATTTTGTAAGGAAATACTCTATTATCTGTGAAGGACTAGTCCCAGTGTCAAATAACTTAATTCCCAAGTCCTTCTTCCAAGTCTTGCAGATCCTGTTTCCCTGGCAGTCCACACTGTGTGCACATTTTCTTTTGGAGTGCACTAACTAAGTCCTTCAGAGATAAAACCTCTTGTTTTCTTTTGGAAGACAGTATTACAGAAATCACTGTGCCATTATGGTTAAGATAGCATCATCCCTTCTGTATGATGCCAGCAGGTATAACACTTTCAAGCATAAGACATGCTCTGAAAATACCTTAATTCAGAAAGAAATAGAACCTTACAGTTCATGAGAAGTTCAGTTCAGTTAGAAGAACAATGAGTTTGTAAGTCATCTTTGGATACAATTGACAACATACTCAGGCACTGTTTAGACCCAGAACTGTAGTAGACTCAGAGGTAAAGAAAAGGTAGACATTCTTCAAGATCAGCCTAGTCCATGAGAAAATCATCTTGGGATACTTTAACAAAAATGCCCCGTAAGAGTCTAGCATAGGGCATAATTGCCAACCTATAGCTCCTAACCTCTACCTAAAGTAACCATATTAGGGCTCTACCTGACTATAATAAATATAGTAGAAACTCTAGGTTGTGGCCTTCAGAATTTGGTTCCTCTCTCCATTGAACAGATAGCTAAATTTAAGAGTTAATTTTAGATTCTCCTTCAGGACAAACTATATTAAGTTAACTGAATTATATTTCTTTCACCCCTCATCCAGGAGAACAGAGATGCAGACAGATGAAGAAGATGCGGGGCACAGCAACACTCAGAGACCCCACACAATTAAAAGAAAGGAGGTATATCAGGACTATCAGGCACCACAGTACAAAGGCAAAAGAAAAAAAAACGGAAAACAGAACGGGAGCTCAGTATATGCTTCTCTGTGTTTAAATATCTGGTGTATACTTTCACACCCAAATGTCCTACCATTGTGTACTACCACTGGACACTGCCCTGGCAACAACCAAACCTGAGCCTCCCATTTTCAAGTGTCAGACAGAGATACACTGTTTTCAGGTGTACCACTGTGGTGGGTTGACCCAGGCTGAACACCAGGTGCCCACCAAAGCTGTTCTTATCACTCCTCTCATCAGCTGAACAAGGGAGAGAGAATATTAACAGTAGGGCTTGTGGGCTGAGATAAAGACAGGGAAGATCACTCTCCAATTACAATCATGGACAAACCAGAGCCAACTTGGGGAAATTTATTACCAATCAAATCAGAGTAGGGTAATGAGAAATAAAACAAAATCTTAAAAACACCTTCCCCCCAACCCTCCCATCTTCCCATCTTCCCTCCCATCTTCTTCACTCCCAATTTTCTCTACCTCCTCTCCAGCAGTGCAAGGGCACGAGGAATGGGGCTTGTGGTCATCTCATCATACATTTCTGCCACTCCTTCCTCCTCAGGGGGAGGACTCCTCACACTCTTCCCCTGCTTCAGCATGGGGTCTCTCCCATGGGAGACAGTCCTCCATGAACTTTAATAAAATGAGTCCTTTCAACAGGCTTCAGTTTTTCACAAACTGATCCAGCATAGGTCCCTTCCCTGGGGTGTAGTCCTTCAGGAACAGACTGCTCCAGCTTGGATCCCTCACAGGGTGACAGGTCCTGACAGCAAACTTGATCCAACATGGGCTACTCTCTCTCCATGGGTCTGCAGATCCTGCCAGGAGCTTGCTCCCAAGCAGGTTTCCCAGAGGGTGACAGTCTCCTCTGGGCATCCACCTGCTCCAGTGTGGAGTCTTCCATGGGCTGCAGGTGGATATTTGTTCCATCATTAACCTCTATTGGATGCAGGGGGACAACCTTCCTCAACATGTTCCTCACCATGGGCTTCACAAGAATCTCTGCTCTGACATCTGGATCACTTCCTCTCACTTCTTCACTGACCTTTGTGTCTGCAGAGTTGTTTCACTCACATGTACCCACTCCTCCCTTCAGCTGTAACTGCTGTTGTACAGCAGGTTTTTCCCCTTTGTGGTGGGTTGACCCTCACATGGCACCAGGTGCCCACCAAGCCCTTCTATCACTCCCCTCAACCCCCATCAGCACGGCACTCAGGGAGAGAATAAGACGCCAGGAGCCGTGGGTTATGATAGATAAGATGTTATTCGGTACTTCCCATCCACAGGCGATGTCCGGCCGAGTCCAGGAAGCAGGGCTCCAGAACACGCAGCAGCCGCTTGGAGGACAAAGCAGAATGCCCCCCCATCCTCC
>WUAM01000359.1:30244906-30257434 GCA_024336885.1 Actenoides hombroni
CAACACCCTCCAGCTCCCAGTACTGCAGCATGAGGGCTGGATGGGGAAAAGCAGCTCAGCCAGACCCACTACACCCTTCTAAAAGATAACAAAGATGTTGCCACCATCACTGAGTGACTTGGCCAACAGTGGGTCTGTCTTGGATCCTGCTGCCATTGGTTCTATTGGACATAGGGAAGGTTCTAGCAGCCTTTCACAGAAGTCACCTCAGTAACCCCATCTCTACCAAAACTTTGCCATGCTAACCCAATATAACCACTTCCTAATTTGTTTTGTTTGAGGCAACTAAAATTCAGGTATTGTTAAGTCACTCACCCATAAGAAAGGTGCCTCTTCTGATTCCCTGTTGAAATTCACGTGTCTGTAGCAGAGCCTTTGAACATTACAAACAGCATAGAAAAGACACTTTCATTGAGCTATCCCATATGGACATCTGTTAGCAGGTCAGGACATAGGTGAGAGCAAAAAAATGCCTTACAAGGGCAGCAGTGCTGAGTGCCCTCTGACTGTAATGTTGAATGCCACCTACAGCTTTTACACACACAGCCCTTTGTAGAACACTTTGCTTATATTCTGTCTTATACTATATAGCACAAGCTTCCATCTTGCTGAGAAATGTTACTATACTTTGTATACTTGGATCTCTCAGCAGATGAAGGAACAGACAAATGAGGACACAGAGCATATTACTAATGTAATAAAAAAAAAAGAAAGTGGGGGACAGACAAACATTCTGTGAAAAATGAGCAAAGCAGTAAAGACAGGAGTGTTTTTCTAGAAAGTGTAGTTCTGAACTTTGCTTTACACAGTATGGAAATTACTTTTGACACTGGCATTTCTATTTACATAACTTTTGGCAAAACATGGACTGTGCACATTTTTCTGTCTGTGTTACTTATCAAGCCCAGGTACAATCAGTAGTTAAAGAGGAAGCTGCAAAATAAATCCAAATCAACAGTACTGGGAAAGTATAAAATGCCTGGATGTGAGAAGATTTCTCAAATCCTTTGATACAAAAAGGACATTGCCTAATGCCATGAAGTCCCAATGACCTTTGAAAACTCAAACAGGGAGTTGTAATCTCATTTAAATGTTAATTAAAAGAATTGAACTTAAGTGGTTCCAAGAGACATGAAATTGGAAGTTCTGAAGATTAAATTATTCCTTTGATGGGTCAAGCTACATGGCTTTGCACAGTACATATGCCTCTTGATATGGGCTGCAGAAACAGTTCCTTGAGGGACAAAACCTCTCATTTCACTGCTCCCACCTCTCTCAGAATTGCACTGGTGCAATCATACCTGACTGTTTATCTCAGAAGCTGTACAGCTCATGCAGAGCTTTCTTCTTTAAACATAAAAGCAATTATTTTAGCACTGGTAATCTTATGCCCCTGTGTTTCTTTACCTTCATACTCTACATGGATTATTACATCTGTTAGTCCCAGTCTCTAGCTTAGCAACCCCAAGAGTTCCTCTAAGGCTGATTCTTTCTATCTGCATAGAACATGAAGTGGGTTTGCAGCTGTTTTTGTAGTGTTGTGGCTTGAGTGAGAAGGATACCTAGGAGATGGCAACACTAGTCCAACTAGAAATAAGATTTAACTTCCTGCCACATTTAGATTACTTTTTTGACTTTCAGTGAGTCACATAACCACCACTGGGCTGCTGATATAATTCTCTGTATTGAAATGAGCAGAGTTGCCAATACAGAGTTGTGTGTCTAAGCTCTTCATACACTAAGCACCAAAAATATGATTCATAATAGTCAACCTGTTGAGCAAGGTAACACTTAAGCTTACTTTTAAGAAGCACTGAAGGAGTGCAGCTCTGCCTCTAGTCTTAGTCACCAGCTAGGGGAAGAGATAGGCACATCTGAAGCTCTGGGACATCATCAATTGATGAATGAGGTAAATTGCACCTTTGGGGATGGGTGACATTGTCACCGTGGTGTGGAGACTTCTAGACTCCAAAGCTCCCTGAGCATAAGAGGATCTGGCTCAGTCTTCTTTCCTCTGTGTCTAAAAAGGGAAAATTTAGATATTTAATCTCCAGAGAGATTTTTGTCATTCATGTACTTAATCCAGAGAGAGAAGAGGATATTAAATACTCTATTTTCTCAGTATTTATCGGTATTGTTTTCCCCTCAACATTAATGTTGGAAATATTATAGCAACTGATGTGAATCTGATTCTAAACTGCCTTTCCAGTAAAATCAGAAGGAATTTAAGCACTAGTTTAGATATGAAAGCAAAGACTCTTTGCAGAGGATGTCTTAAGCTGGGTCACTGGTAATTTCTGTGAGGATTCTGAGTATTTTCATTCTCTAATGTTGTGTTTGTCACAGCAAGTTCCTTCTGACTGCAATAAGTTGGCTGATCTCCTTCCCAAGGGTTTATTGGTGGCTTACAGGGATTTAGTCATTTTATCTGCTGTCAGTGCCCAGGTGCTGTCAGTGAGGGGTGCAGGGTGGCCTCTGTGAGTTTTTGCCAGGACTACTCCATGCTGGACACAGTTACAGCCAGCTCTGATGGACCCATTGCAGAACACAGCTGGGCTTGTCAACCAAATAGGTGGTACCTTTGGGGAATTGTACTTTTAAAAGGATGAAAACACTGCACAGGCAGTGATGAGGAAAAAAAAAGGTGAGAAACATTCCTTTATTCACCAGGGTCAGAGAAGGAAGGGGAGGAAGTGCTGGAGCAGAGATTCCTCTGAAGACCGTGCAAGAGACCATGGTGCAGATATGCACACTGCAGCCCATGGAGGATGTTATGCTGAAGCAGGCTCATCCCTAAGGACTGCCGTCAGTGAAGACACCCCACACTGGAGCAGGAGAAAATTGTGGGGAGGAAGCAGCTGCGGAGAGGAACTGTTATGGATTGACCAAAACTCCCATTCTCCACCCCCCTCCAGTGACTACAGAGAAGAGATGTAGAAGAGTCAGGAAACAAAGAGTGAAGTTGAGCTGGAGCAAAGGGAGGGGTGAGGAAAAGGTGGTGTTTTAATTTGTCTTTTTCTCTCACTATCAAAACCAATTTTCATTGGCAATAAACTGTTTTCCACCATCTGTTTTGCCCATGACAGTAAGTGATCTCCCTGTCTATATCTCAACCCATGAGGTTTTCCACACTATTTTATGCCCACAAAGGCATATGTACCATATGTATGGTTGTCTGGATGCTATGCAAGGTAACACACACACACAACTATTCTTTAAGTTTATTTTACTCTGTTTGAAAGTATACCTGACACTGTTTTCCTGGCACAAAGTTCTCAAGAGTTGCAAAATACTGTTTCTGTGTTAAGAGTGGAAGAACATGGAGACGTAGTAATACCTTCCTGGATGTCTGCCCTGAGATTGTGGATGCTGGTGTTTCTGACGGTCTACCGAACTCCTTTATTGCTCAGAGGCAATAATAACTCTTATTCATCTGCTTTCTTAGCATTTACTGTGACATCCAAAGACAAATGCAAACTCATCTCCAGAATCATTATTCTCTTTGAAGAACAACAGATTGTCAGGGGAGACATTTTTTGTGTGGATTCACTTCTGTCCCCTAGTGTGGTTCTCCAGCTGGCCCTGTCATACCCTCTGTTGTTGTTTATCCAACTTTTAATAATTTCCTTTTCATGCTAGAAAAGGCCACATAATTTTCTCTCTGTGTGTATTTGTATCTACTTCATGTTTTTTCATATGTTTCAATTCATGACATACAAAATATACAGGAAAAGGCATCCATTGCACTAAACACATGTAATATTTATGCAGGTTTTATGCATAAAGCCCCTCTCCCTCTATGGGGAGACCTTATTGAGGCCTTTCAGTGCATAAAGGGGGCCTATAAGAAAGTTGACAGTCTTTTTAACAGGGCCTGTTGCAGCAGGTCAAGCAGTAATGGTTTTAAACTAAAAGAGGGCAGATTTAGACTAGTAATGAGACAGAAATTTTTTTAAGTGAGGGTGGTGAAACTGGCACAGGTTGCACAGAGAAGTGGTAGAAGACCCACCGTTGGAAACATTCAAGATCAGGTTGGATGGGGCTCTGAGCAACCTCTTCTAGTGGAGTATGTCCCTGCTCACTGCAGGGGGGGTTGGACTAGATGACCTTTAAAGGTCCCTTCCAACTCAAAACATTCTATGATTCTATGATTATCATAGGATCATCTGGAGCTGACATGTCAGTATAAGTTGTTAAAAAATAGTTGATAAGATGATAAGTATCAAATTTCTGCTGGAATTAAGTGTTCTGAAGCTACTGAAAAAAGACATAACTGTTTTATGAATTGTGCTGTATCATGTTGTTGTATGTAGTGATGGGTAGATTTGTTAAGAGGTGAATTCTCTTGTGTTTTAGCTAGTCCTCAGAGAATAGAGGGGTGGCTGGACTTGCCTCTTAATCCATATGCTAATTTCATTGTGACTATAGGTCCAACACCAGATGCATGAACAGCCTGTCTGCTGTAGGTCCAGTTACAATCAAAAGAAGCAGTTGAATGCATGAATAGCATGGTTTATTTAATAGAATCATAGAATTGTCAGGGTTAGAAGGGACCTTAAAAATCTTCTAGTTCCAACCCCCCTGCCATGGGCAGAGACACTTCCCACTAGAGCAGGATGCTCAGAGCCCCATCCAGCCTGCTCTTAAAAACTTCAAAGGATGGGGCTTCCACCACCTTGCTGGGCATATTTCATATGCAACATAAACAGATTCTTTAAGATTGCTGGTCATAAATGCACCAAGCTGCAGGATTGCTATATAGCTCTAAAATACGACTGCAATCACAATTGTAATCACCTGGGGAAAACGCTTGGCATAGCCAAAGTCAAAAATCTTACCAAATGGTGTCCCTTCTGGGGAGGCCATGGAGACTAAACATGTCAATATTTCCCTAGGCTTGGTATTGAATTCTTGTCCCACAAATTAGGTCCAAAATAGGGCTAACATATATACATTGTAGTCTACTATTTTGCAAAGTGTGGGGATGGGATTGTAGTCAAGCCATTGTTAGTCAGCCTTTCAGTTGCACAAACATTGATGACTTCCTTGGTATCTTCTGCCAGACACAGATAACTGCTTTGATAAGGAGGAGAATGGGAAGGATGGAACCACACCTGGCCCCACTACACATTCTTCCTCGGTGCCATGACAACACAGACCACTGAGTCTCCACTCAGCCTCCATCTCTACTCTATAGTCAACGGACATTTATCAGCAGTGATGAGTTTTTCTATTTGCAGTTGTCTCTGCCTCCTTTCTCCAGCCCATGTCTTCCTAAGACTGCCTCATGATTCTGAAAATCTGCAGCCAAGTAAACTCTCATGTCTTAGAAGAGGGTCTTGTAAACATATGGATAAATATGATATATAAGAGTGGAGTCAGGCTTACTTTAGTAACAGAATCATCTATTAGAGTTGATACATTTTTCTTGATTTTTAAAAGGCATTGTAAGATCCTACTCTAAACACTCTTAAAGAAATTCAGCTGTGATAATAAAAGAGGTAACATCCTCAGATGTATGAGTAAGTTTTTAAACTACATGAAACAAAAGAAAGCATTATTACTTAGATTCCACAATCAAGACACTTCATAAATTTAACTTCTAGGATTCTCTGACAGACACTGTTATTCCCTATATTTATAAATTATCTGGAAAGAGTTACAGGACAAATTTTGCTGATGATACTAACAGTAATAATGACAAGGAATGAGTGTTAATCGTAAAAAGAAAAGCCGCTCAATACTAAGGGACCTGGAAATGAAATGGCATATAAATGAAATCATGTGCAAGTGAATCATATAAGAAAAAAAGTAAAATTCATATGTATAATGAAGGTTTCTGAGCCAAGTATTAATATTTGAGAAAAGCTCTTAAAAATATGAGGAAGAAATCCATGGAAGTGTCAGTTCAATACACTGTAGCAGTGAAGAAAAGCAAATGAGATGTTATAAGTTGTTAGGAATGTAATAGAGAGCAAAATAATAGTAATAAAAAAATCATTATGCTGCTGTGTAAATCTATTACATACCTGCATCTTGAATTCTATTTTAAGTTCTGCCTCCTTTTCTCCACTTGCATGTCAAAATTCATATAGTAGCAAAGTAAAAATATTGCATAATGTAGCTGTGTTTGGATAAAGGCTACAAAGATGAGCTAAGTTCAAAGAAAAAAAAAATTTAAAAGTAAGACTAAGAAATTAATACGTATAGGAGGACTTTATAAAAAAGATAACTGAGGCAAGAAACCCAAGACTCTAAAAAGTATGTCTAAAAACCTTAGTTGTATGAACAAGTGTGTAGGAGTTTATTTTTCGCTGTTTTACTTACCCTGTAAGTGAATCAAGTGAAACTAACAGGTGTCAGGCTTAAAGATATCCAAAGGTGATACTTTACACAAGACACAGGTAAGATGTTCATCTACTTGTTACATTACAAATGATCATAGATACAAAAAGTTGACTTTTATACTCAAAAAGTGAATTGACAAAAGCAAAGAAGCAAAATCTCTTTAGAGATACTAAATACAAACCACCACCGTGGTCAGAGGGTGTCCTCCAGGCAGATCCTGACACACCAAGATAAAGGACTGCGAAAAAGAATAGGAATAGTAAAAATTTAAAGTAGTATCTCTGGGGAACGGGCTCAAGATACTAGACTAGATCCCGTAGTGTCATTTATGTGTTTATATATTGAGCTGGTAAACAAGCAGCATGTATTATAGTTGACTTAGTGAGAAGTAAACTACCAAACATCCCACTACTCTTGACTGAAACCAGACACAAGGATAATCAACCATGCAGAGGATGGTGAGCTTTGGGGTAACAATCCTGAAAGTAGGTCTTTGAGAGCTATCATAACAGTCATGCTCACCACTAGTAATTGAATCTTTATGCAGATGAAGGCCTAAACTGAGGCAAGGACTCCTCTGTATCATATTATGACAGTCTCCCTGATACAGATCTTTACATGATCAAGATTTCTATTGAATATGCCTTCTGTTTTTTGGTGCTTAGTGTGACTCATGGCACACTGAGATCATCTGAGTACCTCTATATTAAAAACTAAATATTAATCCTTGAAATAGTTTTCCTATATCTTTTGCCTTCCTAGTAGAGTAAGTGTGTTTGTTGTCTGTTTAATGTGCCCCAGATCCAATCATCTGTCAGATTGGAGATCCAGAAAGAATTGTATCGCTTCCAGGTCAAAACTGCAAGGTCCTCCACCTGGGTTGGGGAAATCCTCAGTACCAGTACAGGCTCAGTGATGAAGGGACTGAGTGCAGCCTTGCAGAGAAGGACTTGAGGGTATGGGTGAATGAAAAGCTGAACATGATCCATCAATGCATGCTCACCACCCAGAAAGCCAGCTGCATCCTGGGCTGTATCTAAAGAAGCCAGTAGCTCAGGAGCGGTGATCCTACCTCTCCTACTCTGCTCTTGTGAGACCTCACCTGGAGTACTGTGTAGAGCTCTGGAGTCCTCAGTGCAGGAAAGACATTGATCTGTTGGAGAAATTCCAGATAAGAGCCACAAAACCAATCAGAAGGCTGGAACACCTTTCCTATGAGGAAAGCCTGAGAGAGATGGGTTGTTCAGTCTGGAGAAGAGAAGGCGCCATGGAGACCTAATTGTGGCCTCTTAGAACATAAAGGGGGCTTATAAGAAAGATGGGGACAGGTTTTTTTTTTTTACCAGGGCCTGTTGCAACAGGGCAAGGCATAATGGTTTTATACTAAAAGAGTGTAGATTCAGACTAGGTATTAAGGAAGAAATTCTTTACTGTGAGGATGATAGAACTCTGGGACAGGTAGCCCTGAGAGGTGGTAGTTTCCCTATCCCTGGAAACATTCAAGGTTAGATTGGACAGGGCTCTGAGCAACCTCATCTGGTTGAAGATGTCCCTGCTCATTGTGGAGGTGTTGGACTGGATAACTTTTAAAGGTCCTTTCAACCCATACTATATGATTCTGTTCTCACCTGCAGACAAATCAGCTTCAAGGCTTACTAAGAGAGCTGACACTGATGCACTCACAAATGAGACTTTCTGGTGGCTCGCCCTGTCCTAGTATCCCTCCAGTAGCTGTTCCCAGTCTCCTCAGTTTCCAGACCCAAACCTTTACAGTAACTGGCTCAGAGACCTTATGGTGTGACTCACTGGCTAGTCAAGTTTGCCATTTGGTAGCATTATGCACACATAAATGGGTGCCTCCAGGAGCTGGCTCCCAGTCCAGGTCTCTCCAGCTGCCAGACCCCCCTCCTATAAACCCCTTTGATCCATAGACTCTATCTTCCATAGCAGCTACGTAGGCCGTTCTTTGTCCTTGCCATCCGACTTCATGCTCACTAGCACACCTTACAGACACATGCACACACACACAGAGATCACATTCACAAAGGAAAACAGGAGAATGGTTTAATAAGAAGACTCAACAAACTGTAATAATTAAGTGTAGGGCTTAGCCAGTCAAGTGTGTCAGACCGGTAACCTGTTTACATATGACTTTCTTTGGCCCTTCTCCTAAATATCCCATGTTAAACTTCACAACCTCACAAGCCCCTTCAAATGTCCAGTTATAAGTTTCCTCTTTATCATGAAACTCAGGATATTCGTGTTTCCCCCTTCTTACCAGTTACAAAACATCTGGATGGACATCCTCAAGGCTTTGGGTCGTTCCATCCATGGCCTGTCTCAACCAGGCACCTGAGAGTTCTAGGTTTTGGTATTGTCTCTGTTATCTACAGCTTGTTAACATATGTATATCTGAGTGTCTAATTATTACTTCTCCTGTCTCTTTTCCTAGTCTCTTGTGTTGCATACCCACTAAGAGGATATCCTCACAAACTATGCGTCCTTACTTCCACATATTCCTCTACATCCATGCACTTCACATACAATTTATTTGGTTGTCCAGTTTAATTAGACTATTTCCTAAGTATACACATCTTCATGAGAATTTAGCAAAGAAATTGCAGCAAAAACTATCTTTGCAAACTTCTTGTATTTCAGGGCATTGTTGGTGAAACCAAGTCTCTGTAATGATTCCAGGAAAGGTTTCCAGGAAAGGGGTTGGACTCAATGATCTTTGGAGGTCCCTTCCAACCCCTAACATTCTGTGATTCTGTGATTCAGAAACACTGATTATATCTAAATACTGTAAATGTCTGAATCAGTTAAAATTTCTAACTGGCAGAACGGTATAGTTCAACATGCTTTAATAGCCATGTAGTAATTAACATGTAATTAGATTTTCAATAGGTAATTAGAACTTTTCACATGCACTCATAAAGAGAACTACATTTCAAACATGTACACTTATACAGAGCCTTGGTAGTTCCAACTGTGTGAGGTATTAAGTAGTTTTTAAGTCCTGTTCAGCAGGGCAATTAAGCCTACATGTCTGTATGTTTAAATATTTTCCTAGAGTGAGATAGGCTCCTGAGTTTGGGCCCACTTGCCTCTATGTGGTTGTAGCAGAAAGGGACTGATCAACAATAAAAATAAAAATTATGTGTGATATACTGAAAGCAATGACCATCTCTTAGTCATGCAGACTCTTTTAGCAGAACATTTATCATGAATCAAAATAAGATTCATAAAACTGAGGTATAGAAAATATCTCTTCTGAGAGTATTGTGTACCAAACAGAAGTTGTTTTTATTCTGTTTCTTCAAGTTAATTATGTTAGCAACTGTAATTCTTTCAGAATGTTTTCTTTTTCCTCATTGTGTCTGTGAACTACTAATTTTAAATTGCTAATGTATTGTAAACATTGCTAAAAGACAGCATAAAATAACTTAGCAATTTTCATGGCTTGGGAGATATGTAAAGTAGAATAATTATCAGCAGAAGAACTATTCTATTTGTCAGCTTCGCTTTCATCTGCATCTCAGGGATGTGCTACATACTACATTAGATGAACAAATAAATTGTTAATCAGGGGCCGAGCAGACAGCTGCCTTCATTTACTTTTTCATAGCACTACTATGGCTGGAAGGGTTGCTGTGGAAAATTAAAATTTGTTTTCTGTACAGGATGGCCTGTCAAACCCTGTGAGTGAAAACTATGAAGAGCTGCAGGGTGTGGCTGTCTGTGAAAGACAGACAAGATGAAGGGAGACATGGACTTCAGTTTTCAAAATGTTGAACTTTTTTTCACTGCTGAGGGTGCCCACAGCAGGCCATGCTGCCATGTCCATGCAGAGCCCCCAGTGCCACAGGTTTATAACTGGCAGGGTCATGCCAGCCTTGCTGCTGCTCTTTGCTCTTCAAAGTCTCTCTTCTTACCATTAAAATTTTTCTATTTCTTATGATTCTTTTTGAGCTGACTCTTCCTGTGCTTCAAAGGTCCATCGATAATTCCCTGGTTATTGTTTAACCTGTCTGTTATCATCCTTACTACCATGGTCAAACTGGGGTGAAATGATCTCTTGGACAGTTTTGGGAGTTCCATTCACACACGTTATTATACTCATGTTTCTGTCTTGTTGCCCACCATTTTGGTAAGGTAAGCATTCCTGTGAGCACCCCAAGAGCTGAAATATGTTACAACTTGTAGGAAACCAAATTCAAATCCACTTTTTTCCCTCAATCATTCACACTGGTAATATTTTTCAGATGGAAAGAAGAAAGAAAGGAGAAAACTCTTATTTATATTGATATTTAGAATAATATGCAGTCAATATGTATACCTAGAGCCTTAAAGAATAACTTAAGACTTTCCATATATTTTTTTTCTGATCTTTTGCAAGCTATGCAATGGAAATATTTTGTATTCCTAGTAAGCAACTTTTAAACTTTAAATTTAAACATTTTACTCAAACAAAATTAAGTGGTCAATGAATCTACTTTTATGAAGTACACACAAAAATAATTTTCCTTCATATTCTGCATTACTTTGAGATTTCTTGGAACCTAATAATGTCTGTGCCTCTGGAACTCATAAATTTAACAGTGCAACATTTAGTCTAACTTCCCCTGTTGGAGCCTCATCAGTTAACAAACGTCTTCTAAGCCTTCCTAGAGCATAAAACTTTGAGTTTCAAAATATATGTTTGCTGTCCCACTAGAACACAGAACAAAGATCTCCTTTCACTGGGATGCTATTGAAAGATGTTTCAGTTCCTCCATCAACACTAGGAGTAGCCAACACATGTAGCCAAAGAAGTTTTTTCCTGTGCCTGTTGGCAGCAGGATAGAGATCCCAATGAATCCATTATCGGTAAACATAGCATTTATTTTCTTTTTTTTTCAGGTTGTGGATCATTATGTGAAATGTCAGTTATACATGTGAATGTGCCTCTGTTCTTGCTCTGGCAAGCGTAATTTTGACATAAAAAAGAGGTATTTCTCAGTCTTTACTTCAGAGCCTAATTTATAAACCAAAGCTTCCATGATAGAAGTAAAGATAAAAGTATTAAAATGACATTTGAGTGTAATTTGTCATATTAAGGAAACCCTATACAGAAAAGATTCTGTGAGGTAAATGTGGAGTCCAATTCCCACCTAAATGTCTGCAAAGTGAAGTTTTCACACATCTTTGTGCCTACTGTAGACTCCTTTTGACATCCTCTGGATTCTCCATTTCTAAAGTGACACTTTAGCTCAAGGGTGTACGACTTTATTATAGTCCTGAAGATGGATTTAGGCAATTCTGAATCTGTTAAAATAACTTGAAGCATTTCAGGCAGATGTAGACACACTGCAACTGGTTTGAGAAGATATTACAATAGAGCTCTTTGGCTCATATGCCCTAGTTAGATTTTTAATGTAAAGTTTTTACAATCTCAATTCTTTCACTTCTGAGAAGGTATACATTCTTTTAAAATAATCAGTAATATATCAGTAACAGTAATATAAAATATTTTTCCTACTGTGTAAGCTCAATGTTGGAAGATTTAATTGAATGAATAGGCATGATAAATACTACACCTAGGACACTGGCATTTTTAGTTTAGAAAAACAGTCATACAACTGCTGAACTCTACTTCCAGTGAAGAAAAAAAATTCAGTCATGATATTGTTTACTAAAGAGATGATACTTCAGATACTGCCAACTGAGAAGCCATTCAAAGGAAAAAAGTCTTCCACTTCTTTAAAGTGGCCTCTACTCAGTGGCCTGACAGGGACTATGTTTCACTTCAGATGTGATGATAAATGTCACTGAAAGTGAGTTACAGGATATATGGGATCTCTAAAGCTATGGATTATCTTTCACAACTGTACAGCTCTTAAGTAAAAATATTTCAGTTATTTACATTGTATCTGACTTTAAGTCTGAACAGGGTCTATTTTCCTGAATTGGTCTGAATGCCAGTGATCTGTATTGTGCTCTGACATAATAGGGTCTGAGATCTGGGGGACAGAGGGTTATTAGTAATTTATGTTGATCTAAGATAACTCATGAATAATCTTTTAGATACCTTTTTTTTTTTTTTTTTTTTTTTTGGGTGTCACAGGTACTTCATTTTTATTTTTAAGCTTGCTTTGCCCAATGAACAAACGCTCCCTGACAGAGGGATGGGAACGTGCA
>WUAM01000359.1:30257444-30267804 GCA_024336885.1 Actenoides hombroni
AATATTTTTATCATTTCTTGTCAAATTAGAAAACCCATTAAAAAACTTTTAATAACCCGTTTTTTTTTTTTTTTTTTTTTTTTGGGCTGTCATAGTAACTGCATTTTAATTTTAAAGCTTGCTTTGCACAATGAACAAAGGCTCCATGACAGAGAGATGGCAACGTGAAAGTAGCTGGTTGAAATTTCAGTTTAGTACATATATATCACTAGTTGAAGGAAACAGATTTATTATTTATTATTTATTATTTATTATTTATTATTTATTATTGTGATTTTACATAATCCAAATCAAATCAATAATTACAGGTTTCCAGAACAATTATTGGTTGCTTAAATAACTTTATTTCATATCAGGTGAAAAAAGTCACCCTAGCTATTGGTAATGGTAGATGCTGCTTTGTCATGCTAAAAATGTAATCTAAATGCAATCCTTTTCATCTCCCTTCATCATAGTGACCTGTTTAGGCAACTAGCTAAACCAGACCCCCAAATTAAGCAGCCCATTATCAAACTTCCATTCATATTGTGCAAACCTACTTTATTCAGAAAAGTGTAGAACTACAATATAACTCTAAGCTTCATGTTTTATTTTATAAAATTGTCATAGCAGCACCTCATGTTATGGGGAGATCTAAGAACATCTACCATCACTTTAAATTGCTTGCTGTCACCCTCCAGCACATTAAGTTTTTCTTCAGTTTATTTGTTAAACAAACTTCAGGAAATCCAACAACCATGTCAATTTGCTTTGAGTGTGCGGACAACTCATTTGAATGGGTTCTTAACTTCCTGTTAAAACTAAAGCTCCTCTGATTCTGGAAGGAGAGGATATATAATATACATCAGTGGTGTTTGCTTTCTTCTCACTGGAGAAATCCACACAAACCAAACAGAGTATAAAATAGAGAACTTATAGTAAGAGTTGAACATATGGTAGACACTCTTTTGAGAATGAACATGTTACCATGCATAGTTAAATGAAAAGTGACAGTGGAAAGACCTAAGTTAGAGGGAAATAGAAATGATATCTAAATACTATTCAAATACTGAGGGTCAAATCTATTCCTTGACCAATATGCTGAGTATTCACACCAATCACGTTCATAAAATACATTATACATAAATAATCAAATATTTACTATAGTTGAAGAATTTGAAGTTAGGAGGACAGCTAGGTATAGTGATAACTTGCTGGAAGACACTGTCTCTGGCGGGAGAGGGAACAAGTATTAGGCAGTACTGAGAAGAATATTTTTCTTGGCATCTGTCATAGAAACGTAGGATAGTTTGGGTTGGAAGGGATCTTTAAAGGTCATCTAGTCCAACCCCCCTGCAATGAACAGGGATATCTTCAACCAGATGAGGTTGCTCAGAGCCCTGTCCAACCTGACCTTGAATGTTTCCAGGAATGGGGCCTCTACCACCTCTCTGGGCAACCCATTCCAGTGTTCCATCACTCTCACAGTAAAGAATTTCTTCCTTAATACCTAGTCTGAATCTACCCTCTTTAAGTTTAAAACCATTATGCCTTGTCCTGTCAAAACAGGCCCTGCTAAGAAGATTGTCCTCATCTTTCTTATAAGCCCCCTTTTAGTATTGAAAGGCCACAATGAGGTCTCCCTAGTGCCTTCTCTTTTCCAGACTGAACAATCCGTCTCTCTTAGTCTTTCATCTAAACCAGTTATCATTCAAATAATGGAAGCCACATAACACATGCTTTGTCTAATGGCTATATGTATGTCCACTAATCATACAAAAGATAGAACATATTAAATGCACAAAACCAAGCAAACTAACAAGGGATAGCACATGAAAGGGTAAATGTTCAGAGGACTGAAAAGCTGATATCCATTATAGAGCTTATATTCCTCAAATGCTTTCTCTTGCTAGTGGGCAACTAACTGGAAAATCCCAAGCCAGAATAGGCAGAGAGAGACCACCCCCAAAGGAATGAACCAAAGGAGTTGCATCCCTGATTAAAGTGCCGCTATTTCCCTGACAGTAAAGGGATATAGGAATAACATTCCAATTTAGGTGCCTTGGATGGGTTGAATCCTTCCACTTCATTAGTTCTCACCTTTAGATAGCACAGAAGTATTTTAAAGCTCCATCTAGCTGCTAATTATAAATTCTTAATCAGTCTGTAATAACGTTTCCATCCATCGTTTCTATTCCAAGTCTTGCCTTGTCTGCAGAGCCTGTTTTAGCATGTGATATTAGAGCCTACCTATTCAAATGACTAGACAAGGAGGAGTAGAGGCTTCTTTCACCCCATAATCTAGAACTTCAGACTCTTCCTTGGTTTTAGGAACTATTTATAAGGCTTCTGGCTGGAACTAGATGTGTTGTTTGTAGTGTTAAGATGAGGCAAAGCAAAACCAAAGAAAGTTGTAACTTTCCATTGTGGATCCTTACCTTAATTGGTGATGTTTATGTCTTTAGATTTATTTTTTATTGAAGCACTTGGCAAGAATCTTTATAAGTGTTTGTGGAATATCCTTTGGAGCTGGTTTCATTTAAAGTATTTTGGGTATCAAGTTTAAGGTAGTTATATATATTCTTTCCAGAGCTACTATTTTGAAGTATGAACATCCAGAAGGAAGATAAAGGTATACCCTATATGGACAGATTTCCTATAGCAAAGAATGTTATTTATTTTAGGATGCTTCTATGTCTTCCTACTGGCCTACAGGAAGCCTGGTCCTTTGCAGAGCTTTCCTGATATAATTATTTTAGATGGATACTGATGTCAGTTAATATGATATTGCCCCCATACTCCATTTTACCAAATAGAAAGAAGAGGGAAGATGTGCATATTAAATCTGTATTGTACTTGAAGTTGTTCATCAAATTATAGAGTGATTGCAAATTGAAAATAACCTACCTTTTTCCCTTTATTCCAATGCTGAGAAAAATAATAATATCACATGCTATTATGTGTCCATGCTAATATGTCACTTTATAAATTAGATGTTTTGGCGAGAGGAAGGAACAATTTATGCCAAAAAAAATTTCTAATAGTTAATTTAAGATTAAACAAAAGCGTTCTCATTTGTTTATGTGTTGTGTTTATTAGCTGGGATATGTGACTGATTGTTTATCAATAATTACTCCTTCTAAGACCAGAGGAATTGCTGGCTGTTCGTGATAGACAAAGAAATTTGTCAAACATTCTGTAGTGTACTGTAAAGGAGTGAAAAAGGTAATGTGCTCAAAAAAAAAAATTTATTTTTTTTTTCCCCTCCAGGAAGTTAACATATGTAAAATGTTCTTTTGGCTTGATTCTTTTTTAAAAATAATTTTTCAGGTGCAGTCCTCATCTTTGTAATATAATATGAACAGAGCACTATGGGATAGTCTGAGCAGAAGAATTATTGCCTGATGTTTAAATAAGAAAGTCATATTATCTGACCTTGTCTTTGAAATTATTCTGAGAATAGAACCTAAGGTCTGTTTCAAAGAAAAGAATCAGAATGCCAAAGAGGGGCAGAATGCACTGCTTGCTATTCCTTGTAAACGGCAGTTATATTTTTCAATCAGAAAAAGTAATCTAGGATCAGAAAGATAGAAGTAAAAGAAATCAGTTCAAACATACTGCAGCTGTCTATTACTCAAGAGAAGCCATCAGCAAGTACTGCTTTGAAGCTGGCACAGTTAAACTTCCAGTGGATAAAGGCTAATTGAGAGAAGTGTTACACTGTGCGTGTGGAAAGGGTAGATTGATCGCATCAGGTGAAACAGCATGTGCTAAATCAGAACATTTATGATACAACAAGGAAACTTAAATGACAGCTGTTTTCCTCTGTCATCTACATAGGGAGGGACAGATTCAGAAAAGAAGGAAAATCATGGTAAGGCTGAGGCCATGAAATGTCAAATAAATTCAAACATTTGGGTTATAATCATATAAGTATATATATTTCCCATATTAAAAAGCAGGAAAAAAATGCCTTCACCATATCGTATCTCTAGATGGAAAGCTGACATCTATTTGTACAAAATAATCTAAAAGTCTAAAGTAAAGTATAGGGCTTTGTGGTCTTATAAGTTGCCTCATTTGTATGTCATTTAGTCTCCTACTAGAAAAGACATGGCATACTTGCACACCTTGAAGCTGACCAACTATGTTACAGCGAGGGATGATCTGGTGCTGAGACTGTGTCAGCATCTTTGTTCTGAACAGAATTTTTCAGGTGACCTGCATCTGCATATGTGTTTTCATTTTCATTTAAACAGGACTGTTTTTCAAAATTCTTGCATAAGTCTATTGAACTTTTTTAGTTAAGAAAACAAAAAATTGAACATCTAATGACTGATTGAGTGAAACATGTACGTAAATTCAACACAGTCGCAGGTGTCTGCTTAGAAGAGGTGAGAGAAGAGAAGAGAAACAGACATGAAAGTCTAAGACAACCACTGTTACAAGCATTTCAGAGGGATCTTGACACTCTTTGTGGAAAGCAAGCAAACAAGCACCAAGCTGCAAAAGAGGTCTCAGGCTCGGGGGCCCATGTGGTCAAAGACATCTCCTGAAGACCTGAATCCAGCTAAGGGACAAATGTAAAGCTTTATTTATGATTGTGCAATACGAATAGAATAAGGGCTGTGAGTTTGGGACTCCCTTTTGATAAAGGGGTCTTGTTTCTCTAAACATTGGGTAAAAGAGACACCTGTCTATATGGGAGGTCATAACCATTAACCAAGTTTTGGAAATACTATTAGAACAAGCATGAGAGATGATCTAAACATAGAAACATGTAATTTGTGAATATTCCTGGCATGTACAAAGAACAAATCACTTCTGTTATGCCACTCATGGCTTTGCGTGGGGTCAGCAGTACATGTTTAGTACCCAGGATATCTTTATTGGTAAAAGCTTAGACATCAGAGGAGTTTAGGTCCCTCCAGAGTTAGCTGTCAACACATAAAGTGCATTATGGGAGTTTGTATTTTAAATGCAAGTGTTTGAAGTGGCACTTAAATATTTAAGTCCTTGTGAGGGGCTAGTTCCTTGTGATTTATCTGAGTCATAACACTTAGTAGTTGCAAATGCAAACTAATAAATATTTTCATCCAAATACTCAGGAAAGGCATCTAAATCCCTACACAGAGAACTGAAGAAGCAGCCTTAATGACTGGTACTGAGCTTCCAGTTAATGGAGTTCTCATCATCTAGTAGCATCATTAAGACACTGCTGTTAAAGGAGGGTCATTTAAATAAAAACATCACCAGACGTTTACAATTAAAGATTTTGTCAAATTAATATGATGAAACAAATTAGAAATTTTATTGATAAAGGTGAAAGATCTGTTCTTGCACTTTGACTTTACTGGACTTTAACTCTGAAACCAGAATGATACAAAAGCAACATGGCATATTTAAAATGGATTTTAAACTCCATGTCTCAGAATGTCATTCTGAACGGAGAACCATCTATTCTGCTTTTACTGGAGCCCCATGGAGATGTGTTCTTGGTTGTACAGTATTTAAAATTTGCCAGTGACATGAAGGACATAAAATAATTACTGACAGAATTTCCTGTTGACAAAGAATGAGTGAGTTGTAAATGTAGTGAAGAATACAGGTCACTAATGTAGAAAGCTGGATCATCTTGTAGACTGGGCACAACACGTATGCTTCTGTCTCATCTGTGTAAGGTAACACATCTGGGAGCAAAGACTGTAGGCTGAGCTTCCAATATGAAACCCAGGAAAAAATGAGTCTAAGAGAGATTATAGTGGAGAGTAAGATGAATGTGAGCTTCCAGAGTAACACTTTGGTTTACAGTGGTTACATACAGACAGCTGAACACTGAGTAGTATCGTAAAGTATCTGATACCACTACCAGCATGACTGCACCTGCCAAGATGGAATGCATGCCCACCTTTGGTGTATGCCTTTTATAAAAAGAATAGTGTTAGATGGGATGTGTTCCAGAGAAGCTAGAAAACTATTTAAAATAAAGTTAAAAAAGAACATTGAAGCAGAGGCCTGGCCTGATCATAGGTCAATATTTCCTACACTATCTTCCTCAGGCAACTTATTACAGTAATCTCATTTGAATTATAATAACTTCTTTCAAATCTTTCTTTCTCTTAGATCTAGACTCTTCACTGCCTTTTTACTCCAGCTTTATTTCAGAATCCCTCTAGGTGCTTTCCAGATTACTAATTATTCAATCACAGCCATTCTGGTGGCCAGGTGAGAAAAGCCCTTCCCCACTACTGAGACCTCAGTTCTAACCCCTTGTCCTGTGTCAGCTCCCACAGTCAGAGGGCACATTTTGCCAATATAGAATCATAGAATGGTAGGGATTGGAAAGGATCTCTGGAGATCATCGAGTCCAACCCTCCTGCCAGAGCAGAAAAACACAGGGCAGGCCACGCAGGAACAGATCCAGGTGGGTCTTGAAAGTCTCTAGAGAGGGAGACTGCACAACCTCTCTGGGCAGCCTGTTCCAGTGCTCTGTCACTCTCACAATGAAGTTTTTCCTCCTGTTGAGGTGAAACTTCCTGTGTTCCACTTTGCTACCATTACCTCTCGTCCTATCACAGGGCACAACTGAAAAGAGACTGGCCCCTTCTACTTGACACCCACCCATAAATAAGATCCCCTCTCAGTCTTCTCCAGGCCAAACAGCCCCAGGGCTCTAAGCATTTCCTCATAAGAGAGATGTTCCAGTCCATTAATCATCTTTGCAGCTCTCCATTGGACTGCCTCTAGTATCCCTCTGTCCCTCCTGAACGGGGGAGACCAGAACCGAACACAATACTCCAGATGTGGTCTCACTTGTGCAGAGTAGAGGGGGAGAAGAACATTCTTTGACCTACTGGCCACACTCTTCTTTATGTACCACAGGATACCACTGGCCTTCCTGGCCACAAGGGCACATTGCTGCTCCATGGATTACTTACTGTCCTCCAGGACTCCAAGGTCCCTCTCCATAGGGCTGCTTTTCAGAGGGTCTACCCCTAATTTTACACTTGTCATAAAAAAAACCAATGCTAAACTACAGAAGACTTCTTACCACAATAGTGTCTGCTCCTATGACAACATCAGGTGTTCTCAGGTGTTTCTGCGAAGGTATAAAGAAAGAAGATATTTCTCAAAAGAGGCAGAAGAACAAAACCTGTAAAAACTTAATGTGAGAAAACCTAAGTTTGCTAGTTTACAGGTAGGGCTCTACACTGACTTGAAATCAAGACACTGTCTCTCCTTTTGCACTGTTTGCAAACCAGTAATCACCGATATCACTGTAAAAGTGAGGAAAACAGAGGAGGCTTGAGCAGACCATTCTGAGGTCACAATTTTGCCTAAATATGTTACTGATGAACAAATGCCTCCAGGAAAGAACTAACTTAATTCTCAAAATTCAATCTGGTGTTCAAGGTGGCAGATAGAATTCCTTTAGAAGGAAGCACACAGCGTTTGGAAGCCAGGGGGTACAGCCCTCTAGGATCATTTCTCCCAAGTCAAGTTTTGCTGAAAAAAGAACCCCACCCTCACTTTCTTTAGCTGCACTTTGCTTATTTATCTCAACAGGTAACATATACAGTCCATTTTAGGGAATAGAGACATAGCAAAATTCCTTGTAGCCCTTTCTTGGCTTTAAACTGTAATCTGTCCTCAAAGCTGGGTTTTGATTTACTTGCATGTTATGAGGTACGTAGTTATTATTTAATACAGCAAGACAGGAAACTCATCTGTAACTGTGATCATTATATGAAAAAGTTTGCAGGGAGGTTATTCTTTTACACAAAGGCTGTTGCTGTGCTTTATAAAGAACTGATCAAAGCTGTTATTAAAAAAATCCCCGTATGAAGAAGCATTTTGAAATCCCCTGAACCAGCATGATTGCCAGCATAGTGTTTTGCAATGAAAGCCCAATATAGGTCAGTTAGTGAGGCTGGGTTTAAAATCCACTCCCCTAATGTCGCACCATTCCCTGAAAAGATTTACACTGGAGATAGTGCAATATTTGCTTTGAAAAATGGCGACATCTGGCAACACTGCTGGTTTAAAGTGTTCGACATTCCTTTTCTGTCTTCAGTATAGGTTCAACAAATACACTCTCCTCTTTGAGCTGTATTACTAAGAAATTATTGTGGTACCTTTTGTGGGATCTAACCAGCCAGACTTCTCTAACCAGGTTCTGGTAGAGAACAGAGTTACGTGTTCAACATGGTGATCACAGCCAGGGACAGAAGTCAAATATGCCACTGATAGTGCAAGTTGTATCACTGGTTTTGATATTTAGGATACAAAATGTATGCCTTGACCACAGAACCTGAAATCACGTCACTCTCTCCCTTCTTGAAATGAAACTGCCCGTTCCTTTGTCCAGAATGCTTTAAAACAGAATTTGTCTGTACTTTTTCTGCTCTCTTCCAGCACCTCTACATTCACAAATTCTGAGCTATTCCTGTCACAACTATTCACTTGAACTACTGTTCAATGAAAGCTACAGCAAAGCACTGGATTCCCAGCAGTGTGTTTTCCTTTAGAGTCTGCCTCCACAGTCAACAAATAAATGGGATGAACAACTGTCCAGTCACACACCTGACTGCCGGAAGGAACTACCAAGTATATATCTCAAGCAAGAATAGGTGTCCTGCTGACAAGAGATGCAGGCCACTTCTGTCTGTGGAAAGCTTGAACTGCAGGTACAAGACCTTCTTTTGATTAGGTGAGTTAACTTTAGGAAGGTGTCCTTCAGAAATGACAGAAAAACAGCTACTTGCCTTCAGGGGGGAAAATGCACTCAGAAACCACCTAAGTACATGAAAATTAAGTCACAGTAACACACACCACTTAAAGACAAAAATCTCGTTGCTGAAATAGCTGGTAACTTACTACATGCATTCTGTTTGCTACTTCAAGAGCTTTTTGTTTGGCTGTTTCCACAGCATACTCATAAGGGGCTGCAAAAGATGACTTTTCCAGTGTCTCTTTAAACCAGGATGGAACCACCTCAAACCGCAGGCCCTGTAACAAACGAAAGCAACACAGTCAATCCAATCTCATTACTAAAGGTTGCTCCCAAGACAAATTAAGCAAGCAACAAATTTGATTTTTGCTCTTTTCACTTTAACATGCCCCCTCCTCAAACACACAGGGAATAAAACAGTGCTTCTATTACAGTGTTTGGTGTACACATATCATTTGCAGGGAGTCCAAAACAGCAACAAAAAACAATTGGAAAGAACGTTTAAACCAGTGTGCTTACTTCGTTTTACCTTCATTTTTTATTAGCATCTAATTGCCTTAGTAATTTCACCATTCTTCTCCTATGAAAACCTCAAAGTATGAAATACATACACTTCATAAACAGACTATTCTACTACTGCTTTTTTTTCATTGAATCTATCCATAGCTCTTTACTTATGCACCAGTAATACACATCCTCACAGAGCTTTACCACCCTTTTTATGTATCATTTTTACTACTTTATGTATCATTATATATGTGATAAATAGAAAACAAGAAAAGCCAGTTTCTGTATAGTTTTGTCAAAAACCACTACACTTCCTACTTTTTGCCTCCAGGTTATACCTGCAAATTTACTACACCCAGCAGGCACATTATGTTTCTAGTAACTTAGTGTATGCTTGAACCTGGGTGCTTCTCTACATCTCTATTTTGAAAACAATACACTTTTTCCCATTTGCGTTCAGCTCCTCCCATGAAGAACAGTAACACTAAGCAATTTAAATTTAATTTAAGCAATTAATTAAATTTATTAATCAAATGAATGGAATTAATTAAATTTAATTGAAGCAATTTAAATTAGATGCATTATAATACTCAAGGGCCATTCAAGAGCCTCCTGCAGCCCACTCAGTGAGGTTGACATGTTCTTTCAAAGGGGCTGAATGTTCAGTATGATGCATGACAGCTTCCTCTTGCCCTCCACGAGTGCTTTACAGAAAGAAGAGACAGCTACCTTATTGCCCTTACCCCCCACTCGAAATACTAATCCCATGAAGTTTTCATACTTTTCAGAAGCCTACGTCCAATCTTCATAAATTCTGGTCCTAAGTATTTAAAGTAAGGGCAATGGAGAATATTTTTAATTACTTTGGTCCATTGTAAGATTTTTCCAAACCTACCTACTATATGCCAGAAGTAATTATGCTGGCATTTTCCAGCCTGAGCAAGTCTTTTATTCAATTACATCGTCTCCCTGTCAGCAGAGTATTTTAATCCACTCTCGTATTATCCTGATCATACACAAAACTGAGGCACACCTACTTGCTCGCAAAGCAACGTGACCCAGAAGAATAACAAATAAATAAAATAAACAATAAACATAAATAAATAAATAAAAGTAAAAAATTATCTGTAAGCCGGCGGGCAG
>WUAM01000359.1:30273934-30286062 GCA_024336885.1 Actenoides hombroni
ATATTTATTTGTAATATAATATAATATAATATAATATAATATAATATAATATAACAGTAGTAAATTTATATAATTTATGCACATCATAATATATACAAACCCTTAGATACTAAAAAAAGAATGAGATAAAGATGAAATAAACACTATTCCTAATTATTTTATTTATTAACAATACAAACATTATTTTCTTTCCAAACCCCAATGTGGTGCAGGCACCCCATTTGGAGACCACTGCTCTGGAGTACCCTTAACAGGATGAAAATATATGGCAGTAACATGAATTTCTGGGCTAAGATCAGTCTACAGTTCTCTGCTCAAAGAGATATTTTCTCTTCTGGAAATATGCTTCAGTATTACCAGTAGAGCAGAGAAAGACCGTAGAACAGAAAAATTGTTCTATGAGATGAGAAATGGTAATTCAGTGGGCTCCATTTCCTGGAAAAACTCCCTCATGAATTAAAATGTGTGTATATATGAAAAAGCGAGGGATCTGAGAGAAGCAAGACATCCAGAACTGGTGAGTAAAATGGGAGAAGCTTTTTGATAAAGTCAGCTTGGAGCTAAATATTGACAACATTCAATCTCTACAAATAGTTAGATACCTAACAGGAATTACCTTTTCTTGTTAATAATTTATGACTATGCTCTAGCTTCCCGTGATTCTGTGTTCCTGTAAAAAGAAAATAAAAGGTAAATTAAGGTCATTGGACTAGTGAAAAAAATACTACCTCAAGAGTAGATCTGCTAGTATGAGCACAGATTTATTATTAAAAAATCAAGTTTAAAATATAAGTATTTTGAAAAGCCAAAGTATTTCAGTTAAATTTGTGGTTTAAAACATAAAATTAATATGTAACAATAATGACTTGGAAACAGTTATAATGGAAAAACTCAACAGTGAAGATTATGATCCAAGGTTATGAAAAAGCATTTTTCTTTATTTCAATAACTGACGTAGGAATAATATCTGGAATTTAATATCTCTACTGCTATAACAAAAAGAGGAATTTTTTTTAAACTAGGAATAAAATTTTAATCCTGTTACAACAAATGCCAAATACAACATCCCACAGATCTCAGTAAAAGCAAGATCAATGCTACATACTTTTCCAATACTGTTCTTATGAGATATTATGCACAAGCTCACAAACATAAACTGGAATTGATGTGGTTTTACTACTTTATCTTTTAATATTTTCTCTAGCAAATCATACGTGACAGTAGGAAAATATATTTAGTTGGAAATTTTATTACATTTTTAAAATTAGGCATTGTATGCCTATTTTTGTATGTGCATGTGTTTGCATTGATAGATCTTTTAGTGTTCTTTAAAAACCTGTTGTCAAAAGGAAAACATCAATATTTAATCTTATCATATCGGGGAATGATGTTTTATATTACTGCAACTCTTTCATAACAGATTTTTTGCAAATTATTCTATTGTACCACAGGATATGAACATTTCCTGCTTTCCTCTTTCATTAATGACAGATAATTACTGCAGGAAAAAAACCACAATAATCATGCTAATCAGCAAGATTGATTTTCATACACTAGAGTACAAACTTTGCTATCATTCACGATGCCAGCAAGTAATAAAAATTCCTAGGCCACTCAATGATAAAGAACAATAATATCTCTCCCATGGGTATTTTTCTGGTTGTTCTTATAAGAACAAAAAAACCAGCTGTATGGGTACAGAGCCATTAGTCCTTGTCGACACTGCACATGATTCAGAAAAAGTTCCAGAAGAAGGTAATGGTTTAACAATATTTCTTTGCTAAATCCTCCAAACTCTTAGCAATCATCAGCATAAGGAATTCTTGAGCCAAGGTCATATCTTCTTGTTTAATATCTTGATGGACATTTTTTTAATTATTTTTATTTTCCATTCTAAGACTTCCTTGAAATTCCTTATGTATCTTTACGATGAACAGAAGAACAGACTTACTGAAACAAATTTTAGGAAAAAGGAATCAAAGGAGTAAAGGAAGAGGACAAATAAATCTAGACAATCAAATAGGATCTCTGTATGGAATAAGGTTAGTGAAAGACTTGTGACTGATCTCTGGCACTAAAGCCATTGGGCAGAATACAGCCCATAGTTCATTGTTACACAACATTAAGCTCTTACCATTCAAAACAGGCTGCATGAAATCACCTATAAGGAATGGATCCTGGACTATGAAAATCCATGAGCCAAATCTAAGTATTGTTTGGGAGAACGTTTTAGCCTAGGCCAAGATCATGCTAATGACCGTACCAGATATTTAGATAGAATTTTATACTAACAGTTTAACAGCTGATGAAGCTTCGGTGCTGAAAAGTCTTCCCTGGCAATATCTAATTAACTATGAAAGGTGAAATCTGTGTGTTTCTGCTGGTGTTTGAAGTTCTTCAGGGTTATACTAGACTAGAATTAAATGTTCTATTTTGCATGTTGGCTGCTATTAGTAAAAAAATTGTAATCTTGAGAGAGGAGTCTCAAATTAAAGTAGGAAATTTCTCCATCTTAGGAAAAGCTTTTCAGTCTCTATTAGAAGTCACTTGTGCATACTGAAGAGATGGTAGAATAGAACTGAGCCTTAATTGCCCACTAGAATGCATAGAATGACATGGGAGAAAATTGTTTAGCCATTCAAACATAACTACATCTACTCTCATCAGGATCTGCAGAGATGTCAGAGAGATTTGTTACCAGTGGTACTAAAGGAGGTTGATCCATCCTTGTGAAAGAGTCAGGCTGATCTGTCTCTCATCCAAAGGAAATCATTAACTACAATAATAAACTTGATTGCTTAGGTTAACTATTGTTTTCCATTTGTTCTTCTCAAGCAGAAGATAAGAATTTAGATCCTAATTTCTGCTGAACACAAACATTTCCAATTTAACATTAATGAAATACTTAGGAAACACAATGCAATCAAGAAGCATTCATTGTTCTGAAAGAGGCAATGAGGCCTTCCAGCTGATGAGCTTAGTGTAAACTTCCTGACTAATTAGGTCATACAGTTTAAAAACTGAAACCTTACTTTTTTTGTCTTCAGACTGCAGCCAATTACAAAATTATATCTTATAAAGGAAATAATATTAATAAACTAGTTTCAGGAATTTTGCCATGCTACAAAACTGTGGGGTTTGGGTTTTTTTCTAATAGCCAGCTAAAATGACTCGGTTTTTACATTCAGAGTTGCCAGGACTCTGCATGTTTCTTTATACAACACCGCTAACTTTGATATCTAGTAGATGGTATATAAATAGAAAGGACAGACAACTCTACTTCCAGTTTCTTAAGAAGTTCAGTGAATTCAGAGTTCATGGACCACTCTGCCTGGATGGATCCACTCTGTATTTAGCCCATATCCAGGATTAAACAGTTGTTCTATCACCCAGTGACCCCTCCCCAGCTAAGAAGGAGGACCATGAAAAGGATCGGAGACTCATAGGTTGAAATGAAAACTGATTTAATGAAACAGCCAAACTAATACCAATGCCGGTGTAAAGCAAACAAAGTTATACTCATCCCAGCAACTGTACAGTGGTCACAATAAAAAACAGGAAGGCAGCCCTAATGAACAGGAAGAGCAGCAGTGTCAGAAGACACCCTCAGCAAACTTTGCCCTTTATACTGAGCATGACATCCCATGGTGAGGGATATACCTGTAGTCAACTCAGGTCAGCTGTTGTGGCTGACTCCAAACTGCTAATGGCCTGCAGACCATGGCAGGCCTATGTTTCTATCCCAGTGAAACTAGGACAATCCCAGTACTCCTCCTTGCAAGATCAAGCCTTTGTCAAACTGATTCTTGCAGTCAATGAAGTTTCAACTCAATATATGAATTTTCTGAGGTGAATCCCCTCAAATGATTAGTACATAATAGTATGTATGAATTTGAGTTGCAAATAACCTTGTACTGAACATTACCTTTCAGTGGCTTGCTGACTGATTACAGTTCATGAGCTCTTAATACAGTCAAATGGAGAAATCAGTGGAAGGCTTTTGACATATTTTAGGGTTTTTTTAAGGTATGTCAACAAGCAGAAAAATAATATATAACATTTTGAGTCAGTATCTCTCATTATTCATTGCTTCTTTCTAGTGCGTATATAACTTCTCTTTTTCCTGAAAAATATCCTAGTTGATAAAAGTCTAAACCCCTCTAATATTAGAAAAACTTACTGCTGATCTAAGAGTAAATGTATTCTTTGAGCACTAGCATCTATCAGCTTTTGCAGACAATTTAATCAATATCGTGAATTTCATAACAAGTCCAACTTTTTGCAACTGGCGTCTGTAGTACATGCAATTGACTTCAAGAGAGTTGCAAGTAGTGTTGTGATCTCATTTATATTCACATTGTACTTAAAAACATTGTAAATTGTGTTAAGTCTAGGTCCTAGCCTCAGGTTAGGCTAACCAAAAAGAGGATGAGTTGCTACCAGGCATGACATGACTTTCTCGGTGAACACGAGAAATAACAGCACAGCAAGGCCATTTAGCTGCTGGTGCCAGACAAGGTGACCTACGATTCCTCTTTGAATAACCATTGCTAAGTTATGGCCTCAGGAAAGTAGTATAATGGCCTACTAAAGAACCCATAAAGGATGGAAGATCCTAAGCTGCCAAGAGGTGAACTGTCTGCAGTCTCTTTGTAACATTTAACTTGCAAAAGTAGCAAAACAGAACTACTCCAGGAAGAAGCTCTAGTTCCAGGTGCAGCCCTATGATCACATCTGTCAGAGTTAGGTCTTGTTGAATTTTTGCTTTATTTTACTATTAACTTCAAACAGTCTGTTACTTGCCAAAGTCTTTTATCTGCTGAAAACATATGATGTTTCATGCTGTTCATAAAATCACTTTATAACAACAATTATAGCTGATGAGATAACACCTAAGGTGTTTGACCTTATCTAGACTTATTTTATTGACTAACATATTAACATTTCATGATGATCCTACTTAGTGATTACATAAGGAAGATTATACCTGACACCTGACACTGAAATTTCTGTTTGTCATGCTGCAAAAGAGTTCATCTATCGATTCTTGTCTCAGAGTCTTTTACAATAATTTTCTGTAAGAGCTCAGCAATTTACACTGTGTGAAGACATGGTTTCTCTGTTCAAGTAAATAATAAAAAAATATTGTCATTACATTTTGACTTACTGATTGTTTTTGCAAAATTATAGTTCTGTCTTTTATATTTAGAGGCTTATGGTGAAGGCATTATATGTGCATGTGAAAGCCATCTACTTACTTTTCAATACATGACATCTTTGTCAGGGCTTTGTCCTGAAAAACACTAAATAGGTTGGTGCTGATCTTGCAGAGTACTTACATGCCTGAGACATTACACTGAAATTAAAAAGATGTCTCAAAACATACAGAGATAAGGACATGTTTAGGTAGCCAGTCTATGAAATATATAGGAATATTATCAGTACTGGAGACGGGTTTAAGCTAAACTACCCAGATCCAGAACAAAATATTATTTTGTATTTAAAACTATAATTTTACTTTTCTAAAACTCAAGCTCTTGAGGACTGCATCTATGCTTTAAAGTTTGATCTATCACAATAATAAAAATCCAACCAGAAAGCTTAAGTACTTAAACTTCTTGAAGAGCTGTGGTATGTATGTCAAAGAGTTTGGCATAAACTTGTCATTAATTACTTGACATAAGAACTGGGTCATGCAACAGAGTGTACTTCTATGGTATCAGAGAGATTCAGGCAATTAACACTTACTACCAACTCCTGGAGTAATTTTCTCTGTTCTGTGCTGCTGTCCTGGTTTGAGTTAGAACAGGAAAATTCTATTCAGTGATTGTACTTTTCAGCACTGTCTCTTCTAAGTAACTTCACTTTCTGAAGTTAACAGCAGATTTTCACAGACAGTCTCTGCTTCCAGCCGTGATAATGTTTGACATTTAGTTACTACCAAGGCTTGGTGTGCAGACCAAGGCCACTGCTAAATCTTGTGTACCATGTTGAGTGTGTAGAACGTAAAAGGCTGCACCTATGGAGACTAGTGGACAGGACAGGTGACCCCAAACTGGCCAGTGAGAGATTTCATCCCATATACATCATATTCAGCATAAAGTTGAGGGATCATGAAGCTCAAGCTCTTTTCTTCAATGGCCAGCATCTGAGGAGGACTCTGTCTATTCTGTCGTTGCTCCCAATCCATGTGTTCCTGAATCCAGTTTGAGAATCCAGCTCCTAAACCTGGTTCCAGTCTGCTGCTGAGTCCAGTCTGGGATTTCCCCAGTGCCTGGCCACAGAATCCAGTGGTAATGGTGACAAAATTGCCATGAGAGGGATTAGGTTCAATATTTGTATATATTTACATATATTCAATATTTTTAATTATTGTTTTCATTAAAGCTGTTTTAGTTTTCCTTTCTAATCCATAAGTCTCTCTCCCTTATTCCCTTTCTCTTCCTCCTTGGGAAGGAAGAGGGGTTAAACAAAGAGCATCTGTTTTAGATCTAGTGGACGACCCTGACCTTAAAACTGGACAGCTGCTTTTCCATCAGTAGGCATTAACTCAAACAGGAACACCACCTCCAGTGTATTTAATCTTGTGAGGAGCTACCTACTAGTGTAAGGACATCAATACCTTCTCCAAAATTTGATTGTAGCTAAAGCAGTGCAACTGTTGCCACTGCAAAAGAGACAATTGACTTATTGAAACATTCTCAAGTACATCTGAGGTGTATTATATTTATTAGCATTAAATCTCAAGAAACTAGCAGTGATATGGCAAGTTCTGTGCAAAAAGATATGTATGATTAAAAGTATGCAGATATAGCCTTGGCTGCTGTGCAAGCTTTTGCAGTTCACCTCTTTAGCAGCATTATCTTTCAAAGTCTGGATCACTATCAAGTTTAAAGATGAAAGATGAGTACTATGTGAGAAAAAGGAACTTGGCACATGTCAAGTCCCTAAAGTATCCAGTTTTTCTTCTAAAATAGGTTTTTCTTCTAAAATCTTCTTCTAAGATAGAATGCATATGTTTTTAAAAAACAAGTTCTGCCTCTGTTTATTCAAACCAATGGTGTTTTATGCAGTTTCATGTATAGTCCTTTCTACACAGCCTAAATGCTCTCAACCATCCCCCATGTGTTTATATGTGTTTATATGAACATAGGGTTCATATAAAGCTTATTTCTCTCAATCCACTATGCCCTCAAGGGGCAGTGAATCCAAAGGTAGTTCCAGCTGAAGTTTGTACACCAGTGGAGGGCCAGGTGAGGTACCTGAAAAACTTGGCTAAGACTGGAAACTTTTGTTCCAGGTCTTGGAAATTGATAATAAGGTGTGAGAGGCATAATGAAAACTGAGAAACAGTTAGAAGTGCATCAAGCAAATTTTGTTTTGTTAGTTTAGCTTATTTTTGTTAAATGGGTGTTATGTATTGGTTATGAATCACAAAACTTCTACTGATGATAAGAACTGTGGAAAATATAAGGCTGCTTTACTATTAGTGCCTCTAACTTCGTCCTTCAGAGAAATGCAATTAAAAGGGGTTAGAGAGACTGATTTATTAGAGAAGAAGTTAAGACTTATGTATGCATAGCTTTGGTAAATAATGACTAGGGAATGACACTAGCACTAGAAAACGCTGCTTAGCCAAAAATCCTGTAATGGCAGAGAGTACAGCTAGATGTATTATTATTGATTAATTGTGTTGCAGTTGTGACTAGTGGGTCTTGTTATGTTAGCTACTACACAAACAGCCAGTAGGAGACAGTGCCTAAAGATCTCACAGAGGAAGAAATACCTTCCACCAGGGTCACACAGCATGGGAGTAACTGAGCTAGCAGTGGAAGTTCAGAGCCTTGTTCAAGACTTGTGAATTTAGCAGTTTAATTGGTAATTTCTCTGAGACATACCTCTGTTTCTGATCCACTGGACATAGCAAGAGCATTATTTCAGAAATATGGTCTGGTTTGCAGTGTGTTGCAATAACAGGATACAGACAATACCCATTATCCATGTTAATCAGCTCCACAAGTAAGCTGCAAACTACAGCAAATGAAGATCCATTTTTGCATTGCTATAGGTTTTCATAACAAAGCATTTCATATGTGAAAACAATGTTTATATTTGCAGCACCACAGCCCATTCCACAATGAGCCTGAACTCTCTTTTCTCTCCTTCTCACATACTTACATATAATGAAATGTAAGCTTTTTTGAACACCATCTTCTGATTGTTCCAATTCGTATAAAACTAAGCTTGTACTCATCAAGGTTTTCTTGTTGAAGCTAGCTCCATCTGGACTCCATGCTGACTCATTGCCATGGTGAAACTTGACTTTCAATGCAGTCAACAGACCTCCTTTCCAGCCCCTGTGCTGGTCAGGAGCCATCAGCTGTGGAAAAGAGGTCAAAGTCTGGAGCACTGTCAAGACAGACACAAAACCAAGATGGACTCTCTGTGCAAAGAAAGGGAGCAGTCCTCACCATTCACTGCTGCAGGCACTGATCACCTCCACATCATAATGCCTTGGATGTCACAGAATCACAGAACTACAGAATGGTAGGGGTTGAAAGGGACTTTGTCTAGTTCAACCCTGCTGCTACAGCAGGTTCACCTAGAGCAGGTTGCACAGGATCGTGTCCAGGTGGGTTTTGAATATCTCCAGAGAGGAAGACTCCATTATGTCTCTGGGCAGCCTATTCCATTACTCTGTCAACCTCAGAAGATCAGAACTATGTTCCAGAAGACCAGAACTATGTTCCAGAAGACCAGAACTATGTTCCAGAAGACCAGAACCAAAAATGAACCACTGAACAATTAGATATTAGCCTGTGGGTTAATAGGAATGACACAGGACCAAACACATTATCTAAACCAAGACTTTTCATACATGTTATCTCTTTGAAGATCAATCCAACACAGACAGACTTAGAGTTTAAGATTTTTATCCTTACAATTAGGCTTTATTGTCCCACAAGATCTATGTCACAACCCCTCCTAAAGGAGTAATGGAAGGATTGTCTCCTGCTAATCTGAAATTAATGTTTTTATAGCACAGAAAATTCAGAAGTAATTTCTGTTTAGAGCAGAAAGACTACTTTAATTTATCTGCAAGACAGATGTTTAGAGAGCCTGAGAGTAAACACCACTACCATTTGGATGACATGTCACCCTACCCAGATGGAAAATTGCTAGTTAATACTGGCTATGGGCAGAGTTGTATAAAAAATACCATAAAATTTCAAATTAAACAATGTTGCAAAATTCATTTAAACTACCAGTAACTACTTCATCATTTCCAGTAGTCTGAAGGAAAAAATCTGTATGAAAATTAGCAGAGCTTGCTATAATAACAGAACATAGCTCTATATGAAGAGGTTATCAAATCAGTGAGGAACATTTCCTTTTTACTAAGAGATTTTTAAATGTGCTAAGTGAAAATACTGCTGAAGAAAGCTACAGCTTGTATTTTTAATTCTGTCAGGTGCCCTTATTTCTGCCCCTCATTTTTTTAATAAGAATTGGAACAATGTTGCGTAAGAACAATATGTAGATAAGGAAATCTATTATTTCTTTGAAGATAAGGTTTTGAGATTAGCGTAGATCTAGATTTAAGACTTTACTAAGAGACCTCTGTGTGTTACTTAAGAGGAGCTTTGGAAAAGAGAACTTGTAGGTTTCTCTCTCTACTGTTTTTTTCTATGCTCAATTAAATCTCTAACCTATCATAAAGTGTAGTTTGAAATAAACAGAAACCATTTAAAAGATTCTAGAAACTGTGTTTGAAGGCCCATAGAGGAAGAATAAATATTTTGGTACTTACCCTGTTGACACAGCCAACACCTACAGTGGCTGCTAAAGTATTTCTCTAGCCGTTCCCAAAAGTAACACTCTGCGAGTTTCTAGGAATGACAGTCCAGACTTGGTCTGATTCAGTTTTTCAGAATATAAGAAAACCCTCTCATAGTAGCAGTGAATGAAGTGAAGCTCTTATAATGCTAAGAAAGACCCCAGGTGTTCCTTGGCTGCAAGGCACATTTCTGTTTACAGCAGCTTCTCATTTCCAGGGACTTAGCTTTGTGTAAACATGTTTGTGCAGCAAGGCTCTGGCATGTAGCAAAGGACACAGTCTCCCTTCCCTTCCCTTCCCTTCCCTTCCCTTCCCTTCCCCCACACCCTGTAGTCTAGAGATCAGCACAGACCACCCCTGTGCCCCACTCTACTCCCCCCTGAACCTCTACAGAGAGACTCTTTTAGCCCCTGATGCCAGCACCTGTGCAGCCATCCAGCTGCTTCTTGCACCACCTGCTGCTCTGACTGCCACTTTTCACCAGAGTGGGGAGATATTCCTCCAAATACATCTAGGGTGGGCTGATCTGTAAACCTGGGGACTTTTTTTCCTTTTCCAATACAGAAAAGAACCCCTAAAAAATTCTTCCTTTACTCTGAAAAGGGAACAGTGCTAAAAAAGACAGCATGAGACAGTCACATATATCTTGGCATGTCTAGCACTCCTGGAGAAGGAATTACCCACTGACAACCCAGACTGTCCAGCTGCCTAGTTTTGAAGTACTGACAGAAATCTTGCTCTCAGTGTCTTTGTTCACCAGCAAGATGACTGTCTTACACATGCCCCATTGAAATGCTACGTATAGAAAAAGAATTCACATTGTTTTTTCTTTTAGGAAAACACAGAGGGCTATATTAAATTAAAACCAACTGATTTAAAGACTTTTCCTACTAAACAATAGTTATATCATAAAAGAAAGAGCTAATAGAATACATCAGAAAATTTAAGTAGGTCTACTGCTGAAAGCTGACAAAGTAGGGCATAATGAATGCTAATTGTGCCTGCTAACTTCAGCTGCAGATTTGCTGAGTTTAAAAGCATAGCAACTTTAATAATAACAGTTATGTAGTATTTCCTAACTGCCCACAAGGCACACTCAGATCATAACTGAAAAGCTGTGGCTCATTCTCTCTTTATTTTGCTTATTCTCACACAGACTGTGTGAACAAATTTCCTTTAGCTACATCTATGTACTCATGTTGCCATCATGTAGATACTCTGGTCTCTACATGGTTGCATCTTGTTCTACACAGTGATTAGGAAAAAAGATGGTAAATAGTTTGCTACACTGATTTTTTGAAGATTTACAACAGTGTACCTATGGGTACTTCTATTGTCCATAATGATGTCTGAATTACAATTTTGTCCAGTTTCTTCAATGTATATGAGTCTGGATAACAAGCTGGTTCTCTTAGAATTACTGCTTTTAAATCAACAACTCACAGTAGCTGAAACATCAGCTAATATTCTGGCTTCTTTGGTTCACATCTCAGAATACCACGGCAGTTAACGTGTTTTTCAAAAATGCCCTGAATTCAATGTGGAAGTATCCGAATTGAAGGACAATCGAGCCACATACAGGCTCAAACACAGACATATGTTAGAGAGCTTATGCCATGATATCAGCTCCCCTAGTGCAACACATCCTCCTCCTCTTTGCTACAATCTTTGCCACAGCAGGTGACCTACCTGAGGCCAGCACTGTTTTATCCCTTTTACTGCACAAGCAAGGTTGTGATATGCTTCAAATGCTCCAAACTGCTCTGAACACAGATGTAAGCATGTTAAATTGATTCATCTGTGCTGCTTCTTGTGTGGTTAACTGGCTTAACTCCAGGGCACGTAAACTCCACTTGTCTTCCAAGAGACTTCCTGCCCTGAAGCGTAAATTCCTATAAACAGTATTTATTTCCTGGTAGAAAGATACTTCCTTCTGCCAGTGGTATTTTAATTTTCCCAGTTCCACTGGACATCATAGTCACAGGTCCCATAATCCACATGGCCTGAATTTGCTATCATGTGACTAGAACATATTCAGCATTAAACTTCAGATTTGGACCAATATTTAGATCAAACATGGGATTTTGAACTATCTTACTAAGGTAGTCTGGACCTTCCACTTGAAGGCAGGAAACCTTTTGCCACTGCCAGTTTAGTATGAGGAGTTGTGAGGGAGGAACTTAACAAGATTCACTGGGGAGCAGATCCATTATATAAATTTCTGAATCAGAGATTGGTCAGAAAGAATTTATATACAACAGTCAGGCAGGTAACACAACAATGTGAAATA
>WUAM01000359.1:30290576-30312494 GCA_024336885.1 Actenoides hombroni
CCTTCTATTAGATGTTGTGTCAGCTTAACAGGGTTGCTTGCCTGTTCGGGGGTAAAGTCCCAGGCTACAGGAGGTGATAACCATCCTAGGAACCTGCCCAAATCCTGCCAAACTCCTTGCCACCCAGGGACAGGCCATCTCAGGGCACATTTCAGTGTCACCCCACCCAAAACTTGTCTCCTCCCAGGCCAAACTGGGATCGGACTACATACAACCCGGATTAGGCCAACGATATTGATTAGTAGTATTAAGAATCTCACGTAAGGGTGGACGAGGACCTTGGGAGCATGCACAATAAAATCATCTATATCAGTTTCCGGTAGAGAGAGAGAGATGTATTCAATCATTTTCTCCCCAATGTAGCACCCTCAACACAGCAAAGCCACCAATACCAGCATGAAACACATCGTTACTATTTATGCCAGGGTGCTCCTGAGTCCCTTCATCCTCCTGAGACAGAAGCTTCCCCAGCACATAGAAGCTATCAGTGCAGAAGCAAAGCAAAGAGACAGTGTTTCACTAAACATGTTAACAAAACACCAGATAAGCAGCACAAGCAAACTGCATGTCCTGCACAGGAGTTTGCTACTAAGATCTAAAGCAAGCAAGCAAGCAAGAAAGCAGCTGCTTGTGCCCCATGTTGGACGCCAAAAAGGAACTGTGGTGGGTTGACCCTGTCTGGGCACCAGGTGCCCACCAAGCCCTTCTGTCACTCCCCCCCAGACCCCATCAGCATAGCACGCAGGAAAAGAATAAGACGCAAAGAGCCGTGGGTTATGATAGATAAGATGCTATTCTCTATTTCCCGTCCACAGGCAATGTTAGGCCGAGTCCAGGAAGCAGGGCTCCAGGAACACATAGCTGCCGCTTGGAGGACAAAGCTGAACGTCCCCCCATCCTCCTCCTGCCCTCTCCCTTTATAGTTGAGCTGACGTCACATGGTATGGAATATCCCACTGGTCAGCTCAGGTCGGCTGTATCCTCTCCCCCATCTTTCCCCCCAGCCTCTGGTGCCGTGTGAGCACTGGCAGACATAACATGGGTGTGTTGTCAACACCCTCCAGCTCCCAGTACTGCAGCATGAGGTCTGGATGGGGAAAAGCAGCTCAGCCAGATCCACTATTATAACTTTCTGGTCTATATTGTCTTTATTAAAGAAACTGTTATATAAAAAAAAAAAATCTTTCCACATCACAACTTGTGACCTGAATGCTAGGGCATAAATGGTCAGAGCTTTTTACTGCAGTCTAATGTTCCTTGCACTGTTCCAATACATAGCGCTGCTTTCACTCACATAAAACTTAATACACTGACAGCCAGTCATACACAGTCCAGGGATCTTTAATCCCTTTAGATATCTGCAGTAATTTATTCGATTATACACCAAAATGCTCAAAACAACAAAGCTTGTAATCAGGTAAGCCAATATATAAGGTTTATTTTCTTATATATATGAATAATTTCTGCACAGAACAAGTTATTTTGAGATGTTAATCCAGTTAAGATAAGGCTTGCTTTTGTGCCTTTGTTGCTGTGCATGAGGAAAAAAGATATACAGAACTTAACAAGCCCTAGATCTCCAGTCTGGCTTGTGGGTGCTAGCATAAATCAAAGGTATATAACACTAAAGGCTCCACCATCAGGCTGCAGTGGAGAGAGAAGCCTTCCACCGAATGCGTAGGCTTTATGAAATTGAAACTTCCAACTAACTCTGTGTCGGTTGCTGGACCACTCATCTCATGCAGATTCAGCAGGTCTGGAAGAAATACTACTCAATACCTAACAAATGGTGTTACTTAAGACAAGGCTGACAGCACTGGGGCTACAAATATTTCAAAAGCAGTCCAAAAATTTTGTTAGTTTTTACTTTCTCGGCTCAGAATGCATTTTGGAAAAAAAAAGGAAAAAAAAAGGGAAGAGAATTACTTCTGTTTTCTGAATTGGACTGAAGACCAGTGATATGGCATCTTGAAAGATATTTGTTCCTCTCCTTGCCTATGATTGTCATTTCTTTTCTCACTCATTGATGCTTGCATCACTACCACCAATATTCTACAAATAAGAATGACCACGTCCCATGCAAGAGTCAATTATTTATATTTAACATATAAACAATCCTGACAGCTGTTCATGAAAACCATATATAGCAGAGCAACAAAACTGCACTGACATATTTTAGTACTCTACACCCATGAAAGAAATATTCATCACCTGAGAGAACCCCTGTTGATAAAGAACAGAAACGTTATACTTTCAAAACAGCACAAGAAGCATCACATTCCACTGGATATCATCTCAAATTCCAGTTCTGCCTTCTCTGCTGCTGAATTACTTGCTGGCAAGCCAAATTATCTCTGTTTCATTCTCTGCCCTGTGTGTTTTCAGAGACAAAATTCTATGGGTCTGAGATTGTGTCTCACAGTGGAGACCTAATCTGTGTCAGAGAATCTTATATGTTTCTGTAATAAAAATTAATATTAATGAATTATGTCCCTGCTACCCCTGTAGGGCAGTAGAATAGATGACCTTTAAAGGTCCCTTCCAACCCAAACCATTCTAAGATTCTATGACTCTATGAAATTTATAACTGAGAAACATTCCCCAAATTATCATTTACTATCATTTTTTATTTTAACAGGTGGCTTGATAGAGAGCAAATTACACATTTATTATAGTGCTAGCTCATCCTCAAGATCATATTTCCTCATTCCTATACCTGCGATGTGGAACATGTCTTAAAGAAATCCCATGCTACAAGTTGCTTCTGTGGCAGATAAAACAAGCATGCCTTCTGTCATTCTAACACATTGGTTAAGTTTTCAGCTTATTAAAGTGGAACACAAATAATTCTGGCCTTAGGGACAATGTTAGGAAACTGGCTGGAGACTTTTTTCCCTGTATTCTCCCTTGTTTGTAATTGTTTATTTGCTCTTGCAAATTCTGGGTTACAAGATCCCAGATTTTTATCCCATAGTTGTAAGGCATAAAAAGCACTTGCCCAAACTCCTACTTCCCTAATTTCACTCTCAAAAAGGCATTAATTTTACGGTGAATCCTAAATAACTGAAAAGAGAACAAAACAGTTTATTATCATTCTAGGTCTAAGAATAATCCTACAATGTAGAAACAAAGCACATCTAAATCGTATTACAGAAGGAGAACAATTCCTTACAAAAATGGAAAGCTGTGGCCACATGGTTAAGACTGCATCCAATGATTTGAGGGTATTTATTATTCTAGCTACCTAGTGCACCTATATGCTCCCCATGTCTCTTCACTAGTCCCCATCTGTCTTATCAAAAATTTTATTAGATGTTGTGGTGGGTTGACCCTGGCATGGCACCAGGTGCCCACCAAGCCCATCTATCACTCCCCCCAAACCCCGTCAGCACGGCACGCAGGGAGAGAATAAGACGCAAGGAGCCGTGGGTTATGATCGATAAGATGCTATTCGGTACTTCCCTTCCGCAGGCGATGTCGGGCCAAGTCCAGGAAGCAGGGCTCCAGGAACACATAGCAGCCACTTGGAGGACAAAGCTGAATGCCCCCCCATCCTCCTCCTGCCCTCTCCCTTTATAGTTGAGCTGATGTCATATGGTATGGAATATCCCACTCCTCAGCTCAGGTTGGCTGTATCCCCTCTCCCATCTTGCCCCCCCAGCCTCTAGTACTGTGTGAGCACTGGCAGTCATAACACGGGTGTGTTATCAACACCCTCCATCTCCCAGTACTGCGGCATGAGGGCTGGATGGGAAAAAGCATCTCAGCCAGACCTACTACAGATGTCAAATGAGAAAGACAATGTGAGAATCTCCTATGTTTGATACCAGATAAAATCATTTAGCTTTCACAGCTGTAAAGTTATATAGTTATTTCTGAAGTCCTCCCCATATACAACGACATTCCATACAGTGGAATGTTTTTGTTTAGGTTTGAATTCCTTGGACAGCTTACAATCAGTAAGATTTCAGAAAATGCCCATTTCTGGTAAATTAATTTTGCATAGACTAAATGTCAATTATGTGAACCTAAATGTTTGTTTGAAGCAAGTAGATTTGACCACTACTAGAGTGTGGATTACTCATTCATCTCTTTTTCTGCTGTTGTAAAACTTTTCAAAGGTATAAAATGCAATAGGTTTCTCAGCAAGTACCAAGCTCTTAATCAGAATTTGGAGAGAGTGAAATGCTAAGTGATGATATTTTCATTTTAGACATTATTTTAAATCCTTTAATAGACATGGCCCAGGATGAAAGTCAAAACAGAATTTTAAGTTTCAGTAATCATCCTTTTAAGACCTGCTAATGGCAAAAAGTAACTTTCTTCAAGAAGTGTTGGAATTTCAGTCATTTCATTTAGTATAATGTATCACAACACAAAATAACCTGAAAATCTGTAGTTTCCACAACTGTTATGTCCATGGAAAAATTGTACATGGAAAATGATTTATACTTTTAAACGCTTCTTTTAATAATTAAGTACTATTTCTAAAATGGGAAAACCCTGGAGCCTATGAATCTTAAAGGCAACGAGTGTCTGTGAATAGCCATAAGCACTCAGTTATGCATTCTCCCACAGGTGATCTTTCTAGAAGAGGCTGAAGCCAATGATTAAGTTTGTAGGTAGAAACTAACATCAAATGTCTATTTAATGGAGTCTGTCATGGCTGACCTTTTCAAAAGTGGCTAGGAGGCTGGAGATGTTTGGGGAAAACATTAACAGATAACAGTTTTGAGAGTTTGGTTCCTCTGTACCTTATGATACTAGAAAAAGTGTGATATTTTTCAAAGGAAAAATGCATGTATAATCAACTAGCCACTTTTTAAAACCTTGGGCTGACAATTTAAAGCCATATTTAGTCTACTATAGTGGTTGGAAACAACTGTTAAATAAATACATATACAGAAGCTTATAGAGCCTTCTAAAAAAATGAAAAGAAGATTAAATGAGATAAGGTAACAATATATCAAAACTCTTAGGGGAAAAGATATTTGCAATTTTAATTCCCTTGTTAAAAGTTAAATTATGGTTTTTTAAATAATAAAAAAAATTTTCAGAAAATTTCAACGTTTTTTCTACAGATTTGCCCTGTGACCTAAGACAAAGTTCTTAGGTCCTAATTCCAGAAGGTAGTTATCAACAATATGTAACAGCACATAAAAGTTTTCCAAAATACAATCTCTATTCCACAGTATGGATCAAACAAGTATAACTCAATCTTCCTCAATTTTCTCTGCATGTTTAGTATATTCTCCATCAAGGACTGGTATAAGATTTTGCCTTGTGTGATCATAGTGCTACCTTTTATCCATGGATGTATATGCTGTATTATTTCCCAGCAAATAGACCTCTGAATGATATGAGGAACATTAAATAAAGCTACACCAAGTATCAAGGTCTGAAGAATTTTTGAGAGTTTACTCAGAATCTCATTATCCAATAACTTGCTACTGAAAACTCTTTCAGACAGTACTTCCATCTATTTATCTAGAACTTTACAAAACAAGAAACAACTGTATATCAAAGGCCTACACAAAATTCAGCTGTATTATATCTAGACAATTACGTTTTGGAATTAGATATGCAACAGAAAAGAATAAATCCAGCATTTTAATTTTTTTTTTTTCAGAAGTTCTATTTTTCTTAAACCATTTGGTTAGAATTTATAATAAATTTTATGCCTAATTAAATCACTTCTCTCTTATATCAGCCTTCCTCCCTCCACCCCACCAATATTTATATTGATAATCCAACTGGACTACAGTTGTCACAGCTACCATCTTTTCCCTTTATTTATTTCCTTTTATTTATTACTATCACATCACAAGTTCTTCTAGTTTTTTAAAATTCCCTTAGTATCCCCTGGTTTGTGAAAATTCAAAGCATCAGCAGCCCAGGTTCAGTCGGCTCTTCTAGCCAGTTTTATTTCATGTTATACAGACAATCAGATTAAATATGTACATGTTTAGTGGAAGATTTTTATTATTCTCTGGGGCTAGTAATGGCCTGAAAAAGCTTTTTGTTGTCCTCGTCTGATACATATATAGCATTCTGCATCTTTCTAATTGAGTAACATTAACATTTCTAGAACATTCATGCATTTTCTTCATTACTGTTAACATCTTACCATTTGTGGCTAGTTATGAGTTTTTGTCATCAATAAAGTTGTATTTTCTCCCCTAATCGTCATTACTCTATAGCTGTGTGCTTTTTCCTAACTGCACATATACGCTGTATTCAAAAGGTATATCCTGCATACGACACTATGTACAGAAGTTATCCAATACTGTTTGGACCATTAAGTCCTAAGGGTATGACTGCCATTGTTATTACTGTAACTGCTAAGAAAGATATTATTATCACATTGTAGTTTCCTATTACTGAGTTTAGTTTTACATTTAGTAATTAGAGTGGTTTCAGAAACTAGTAAAAGTGTCTAGAAATATTTAGATCTTCAATTTAACATTTATATCATACATACACCAGAATACATCCCTAAGTGTTTTGTTGATAATACTACAAAAATCTGTTTCCAAGTTTCACCTCTCTTTGAATTCACAAGCCTACAGGCACTGCAGATCTTATTTTCAAATGCACTCCTATGAATTGAAATGGTTAAAGTAGTTCAATTTCAGAGATATGCAGCTCTTTTGTTTACTTCTGTTTGTTCACTTGAATGCATGTGTTAGTTATCACCATTTCAAATCTAAAGTAAAAAGGAAATGTATCTAGAAAAGCACAGCATCTTCACTCCTGTAAATCAGTTCCTGACCTTTCTGCTTGAGGTGTACTTTATTTTCTTATCTCATGTGACTGAACTCTCTCAAATACTATCAAGTTTTCAAAGGCATGACCCAAGCTTTGGGTCACAACTTTTTAAATTCCTCTCAGTTCATTATAACTCCAAATACATCATTAAAAAGCTACAATGGGAAGGGAACCCACTTGGTGTCAGGGCTAAGTGAAGACCAGCTACTCCCTGGGGACAGGGAGCCAGGAGTTGGACCACTGACAGGGGTACCTAAGGGGCTGAGCAAGGGGGCAGAGCTGGGGGCTGGTAACAGGATCAGTCCATCAATAGGGCAAGGATCTGAACCAGGGGTAGGGGCAAAACAGGGGTCCCATCAGGACCACAAGGAGATAGAACCTAAGATGAGGCTGGAGACAAGCTACAGGATACTTGAGGTACTCATCCAGAAGATGGGTGGGATGTCCACTTGCGAGACACTGGGCTGCAGACAGATGATCTTACAACTAAACTCAGACAGGAATTGAGGGCAATGCCTTAGATAAAACCCAGCGCCTGAGTCTGTGGGTAAGGGTCTCAGAGAAGGCTGGTCTAGGCTGTTAGGGGATACAAGTGCCCTCATGTTTCCGACACTAGGAAGGAAGAAGAAGAAAACTGCGGACGTAGGACATAGGTGTGACACTTTCATGGATGATGACAAAGGCATTGGAAAATGACTAATGGGAATAGTTGTTTTTGACACAGTCACCAGCATTGCCCCCTACCACATCTGAAAGAACTGAAATTTTGTACTGAAATATGCAATGTTTCCTGCTCACTCACCCTAGTGAAAATGTTAAGCACCTTCCAGGACCATGGTGTATAAACAATGATCCTAGAATCATAGTGATTTTAGTTGGAATGGACCCTGACAATTCTTTGCTTCTATATAAAGCTTACAGTTGCATAAGCTACATATGCTGACTTATTTAGGAGGTTTTTTTCTTTATCAGGTTTTTCCTGAAGGAGAGCACTGATACCAGCCACTTCAGCTGCAGACTGCTACCAAATGCTTAGTCCTAATTACTCTATTTGATTTAACCAACATAGGACAAAACAGATGCTTTTAATACCTGCCATTTTACAATTGTCTAGATTATTATTTTAGTCTGAAACAAATTATAACAGGATTATTCATGCACTGCCAGACAACATTTCTCCCAAAACTGCTTATTTCAATCCACAGTTGATAAAGATGTGCAAAGTCACCACAGATTATGATGAATTTTCTGTTGTTATCAGAAAGTGTATCTACCTATCAAAGATTTCACTGCTAACAGCAGATCCAAATCAGCTTGTGGCCTTGCAGCATTTGAACAAAAGGACTAATGAACCCCCTGCCTCCCAAACTGACAGCACTTTGCAGCCTTAAGACAAGAAGTGAGAAGATATAGATTGCTGCTGCTCAGCCACAACTGCAAGGTCAACCCTCCATCACCATGTGTGCCTAGCAAAATCATGGACCCGGAACTGAAGGAACTGGGAAATGTTAGGAGGGTTGGGTGGGCAGATAGGCACTGTTGTCCATATGTTGTTTTACACAATCACCCTTGTAAATTTAGAAATACAACTGATATATCACTTTATTAATATATTCTAAAATAGAATTAAGCTTTATGTATCTGTGGTGCCTGGAATTCTTTCAACAATAAGAATTTTTTTTTTTCTTAAAGTACACTTAATTTAGGGTATTACTGATTGATTCCTTATTTCTGTGGTGTTGTCATTTGAGAAAGGCTTGTAGGCCTTATAGCTTGACTCCTTTTCAGCTATATCAGATGTTTTACTAAGAGATCTAAAAATCTCTCAACAAACTGTCTCATTCTTTGTCAAGCAGATCTAAAACCATATTACTATTACATGTCTTTGTGAGTACTACTACTGATATTTTAATATTATTTTCTTTTTAAATAAATGCAGCAGGTGTTAACAAGAAAGATTTCCAGAGATAGGTTATGTATTAGTTCTTCTCCAAGTAAGTTAGAACCTAGTTTTTGTGGTTGGACCTGTCTTTCACTTTCACATATCCTGCTTATACAACATAATCAGATCACTGGCAAGATTGACATGGGAAAAGAGAAATTTCTCAAGCCAGCCCTCACAGCCAAAGTGTGAGTGCATTCCATATAAACCATAGCAAGTTCAGGACAGCTAAGAAAACCTATGTTTGTGTTTCAACTATATGAGAAAGTTGTTTCTGGACGTGGTAGCTAAGTGTGTGCAATCCCTCATTATTTAACTACACTAAGCACCAAGTAAAATAACATTTACTGTCTGAGTGAAATAGCAAGTGTCAGAAAGCTTGTGATGGATTTCAGCTTCAGCAGGCCCAGGGGCCTTGGCACGCATAAAGGCACTCTGCAGAAATCTGATTTATATGGGCTTTTTGGTAAGCAATCCCAAACTTTTAAAAGATGATTCATAGCCTTTTCCACAAATGCATTCCTGCTTCTTCAAAGAAAGGCCTCCCGGAAATTTTATCACTGTTCTTCCTACTGGTATGCAGAAGGAACAGCTTTCTTATAAAGTGATTGTTTTCAGAGTGTAAACATAAGAACCTGTCCTAAGCAGTAACATTTAACTACATGAATCTGTGAGATAATTCAAAGTCCACAAACCTAATGAAAACTGGGTACATCTTCTGTTGTTTCAATAAATTATAAAGCACCTCTAACCATATAAATACAGTAGGCTGATAGAAGAAAAATGAAGATAGTTAATTTATACATTTTTGCCCTGTTTGTTTTTTTGTGTGTTGTTTTTTGTTTGGGGTTTTTTTGTGGTGTTGTGGGGTTTTTTTGTTGTTTTGGTTTGATGTCTTTTGTTTGTTTGGTTTGTTTGTTTGTTTGTTATTGTGGGGGGTTGTGCACCTAAGAGGAAGATAAAACTCTCCATAGATAGACCACTCTCCATCATCTTTAGTAAGCCATGGAGGACAGGAGAGGTGCCTGAGGACTGGAAGAAAGCAAATGTCACTCCAGTCTTCAAAAAGGGCAAGGAGAAGGACCTGGGTAACTACAGACCAGCTGTGTGATTCTGTCATTCTGTGAAAACACCATTGCTTTCCTTTCTCTATCTCCAACTAACACTACACCATGTGGACCAGCAAACAGTATTGAATAAAAGAATCAAAGGCGGAGAGATTTAAATGGAACCAATATATAACAAGTTTACACTTAAGCAAGTTCTAAAATAAAAAGAATATATTCAATAATGGTATCTTATAGAAGACATGATAAAAAATGATCCAAAACATTACCAGCACGAAGTATGTATCTTATGGAAAAGCAAAATATTGGGGTATGTCAAGATGACAAAAAAGTCATTTTTGTTTTCAGCAGGGGAGCCAACAGTTGAAGTATATTCTTCACAAGGCCTGAAGATCCCTGTGAAAATACTTCATAACACCTTAAGTGGAAAAGAACCTCAGATCAGAAGAGAGATCCAAAAACTTCCCCTCATTCCACTTCTAACCTGCTTAAAAGCCCTAGCTGTTTGTGTTTGCTGACTATAATTCTTTCAAATGCCTAGAGCTGTATTTCTGTACGTGACCAGGAGTGCTGCAGTTGGATTCCCACCCCATCTCTGTCTCTTGCCTGTGGCTGCTTTTGATACAGAAGATTGGCAGTTCTGTGTGCCTCCATTCACTAAACACCCTCTTGAGACTCTGTATCCATAATTGCACTGTGTCCAGTTCAAAGCACACAGGCCATGTAATCCCAGCCTGATTCAGTAGGTACCTACTTAGAAAATGGAAAACTTCCTCTTTACTCTAAGTCAGAAGACAGTGCTATGGACTAATCTTCACATTCAAGGAGAACGTCTGTAACTACCAGGTTGAGACCTTTTTTAAAGTGCTGAAAAGCATCACCCTTCCCCAACTTCTGAAGGAGACATCTGTGCACCCCATAGGATGTAAATCGTGTGAAGGGAAAATGGTGAAGGAAATCCCTCTCCTTAGTTCATGATGATGCTAAAGCTTGCAATTGTCTGTTCTATATATTTAAGTGTCTCAAAGTCCTTAAAATCCCCAACAGCAGTTCACTGGATTTAAAAATTTTTCTAACCCTTCAGATGTCTAAAGTCAATTGTTATCTTATTGCTTAACCTGTAGCTTCTGAAAGCTCTGATTTTAGATACATAACCAGATTCAGAAATGCTTTTTCTGGAGAAATAGATACTAATCTCTACTTAGAGGTCTTCTGCACTTCAGATTTAGTCTGTCAATCATCTAAATCCTAAAGACATGAAAAGTTTAGACTTACTGATACTTACAGCTAATATGAAAGGCATAATATTGACATAAGGGTAGTTCTTATGATTACCTAGGAAGTGGAAGACCTGGTATCAAGCTCCCTATGCCTTACCTGCTGTAGGTTTGAATTTGCATGTCTTATGGCCCAGGAAACTATATGCCCCACTGGGTAAATGAAGATGATTTTCTGTTCAGGAGTATCATGGGGACAGAGGCAGAATTTCTTTGTCTCCTATACTTGGTATTCTGAAGCTTCCCTTAGCTGCTTTTCAATCTGAGTAACTCTTGCATTCCTGATATATAGTGGCTTCATTTACGGGACTAAAGCCATTCCCCATTCTTTTCTTTTGGCTGGTTCCCAGGTTAGATTACCTAGTCAGGCTAAGATTGTTGAGAAGCAGAAAGGAGAGACAAGCTTTCAGCTAGAAAGGGAAGTCCCTGAATTTTGGTCCTACCTTCCTTAACTGTCTGCAACTGATGCTCATACTTAAATAGTCCAAAGAGCAGCATTGATGAACTTTCACCCCTTAATCAATTGCCATGACACCTAATGTATGCAGACTTATTCAGACAGACCAACTATTGTTCTGCTCAGACTCTGAGCTGGTGAGAACTAGAAACTGCTTAGCCACACTGGGATGGTACTGTGCCAAAGCTAGCAAGCCATGGACTTACCAGATCAGGCATAGTGGCACAGTAATCCTCTATGTAGCTTATGGGTCAGAATAGATTCATGGAGCCAGCCACAGAGAAACTTGAATCTGTTTCTTCATGTGTGTGAAGATATGCTCAGGAACATAGCTCCTTGCTGGATCATTTCTTTTTCTTTGTGTCCAAGAATTTTTTGCTGCAGGACACACAATGGCCCAATTCCAGAAGCAGGAATGGTGGATATATTATACTGCTATGGGGGTATATTATACTGCAATATTCTGCAGCTGCTAAGGGCCTGAACTTAACTCAGTTCTCCCACTGCTGGTGGGGCCCCATTGCCACCTCTTATGTAGAGGACTGACATCTTTATCCAGGAAGCATAGATGCCTGAGTCAGCAATATGAATCTATTCAGGAAATCAGGTGCATTATGGATTTATGCTTCATCTTTGAGCTTAACTATGTTACATTCTTATGGATTGTGACTTCATGGTGCTTTTTTCAAAACAATTTACAAGCCAATCTAAATCACTTTTGATTTAGACTGGAGTCCTGTACTCCTTCCCATTTCATTCTTTGTCTTTGCATTGACAACTGGATGGTCGCACTGCATGTAACTATTGGTGACTAAAAGTGTGTTATATTCAAGGCTTCTGTCCATGGAGAAGACATGAAAGACAGATGACTAAGAAGGAAAGAGGAAATGAGAAAGAGGATATTCAAACTAATTTGTGATTCCAGGAGGCCAGAATCCCCATGCCATTTATCTACCTTTCTTATTTTCTTTCAAAAACGTTAGTCCTGAAGGAAAAAAAAAAATATCTGAAAACAAAACACTTCACCTGGTAAGGTGAAAATCTGAATTCATGCTACTGAGCATATCTATCAACTGGTTGAAGTATATAATGATGACTGCAGCTGTCAAAGAGCATTTATGCAGCTGCATTTTGAATTTGACACTAATGGACAACGCAAGGGGGAATATGTATGTATGAGATTGCTGCATGGCCAATTTTCACTATTTTCTTGATTGACTGATTAGCTGACTCACTACTGAGATTTGCCTCTTATCACTTAAAAGATTCTCTGTAGTATGATTGTCAGTGAGAGGGGGATTATTTTTTTAGCAAAAGAAGTCATTTACAGCAATCAGGGAAAGAAAAGCAGCCATAGTAAACAGAGCTAGGAGATATGACCTTAAATATCTTCCTAGTACTCACAAAGTCCTGAAACAGAACATCTGCAGCACAGTGCAGAAGGCAGGGCCAAGTCTTTCAGATTTTTAATGGCATCTGAAAGGAGACCCTTTTGTCCTTATTTTTGGTGATTTTGTGTTCATCCCAGGTTTAGATGAAAAAATATATACTGCTTACAAGAGATTTTCCATGGATGAATAATTGCAAATAGATTATCTGGCCACAAATAAAGCTTTTTAAATAGAGCCTTTCTTTATATGAGAAGTTTGCATAACCCTATAACCACTGACTGCTATGGTTACCCCTATAGAATAGTAAATAATAGAAGGCATGGACTCACTTCTGGCTCAGCACAATTCATATCCCCACAGTCAAACTATTCTACTGCCCAAATCTAAAAGGCTTCAATTCAAACAGCCCATCAGGAGTGGTAGCCCACAGTAACCTCCAAACTGTTACTTGAATACTGCCTGTGAAAGTACTCATTGACGAGTTAAAACTATGCCAAGGACCATGCTAACAATTTAGAAGTTGTACAGCAATGACATTTCTCTGCCTTTGCCTGATTTTACTAACTAGCATAGGCATAGGCATAGCCTATAAGCCTATAGGCATAGCCTATGAGATAAGGAATATCCCTAAGAAAGTAAACTAAAATATACCCAAATAGATACATCCACATATTCCATCTACTTTTTGTCTCTAGCTCTGTGACAGTTTCTCATTTTGTTTAGTTAAGGGAGGATATCTACTGAAAAACAGAGGTTGAGCAGAGTCAGCTTTGTCCGCATCCCTTTCCTCCCTGCAACATGCAGTTTGGATTTACAATGGACGTTTATCAGCTTAATTGCTGTCCCACTAGTCTTTGAGACTATGAGAGAATCAACCTAGATTTGGAGTTGAAAGTGGGTTCAGACCTGCATTTAATGATGTTATAGATAATGCTCAGCTTATTCAGCTTAAGAAAACTAGAGGCCTGTATGTGCACTGATTTCTTCTTTCACTGTCTGCATTGGGAAGGAAGATGAAAAAAATGTCTTTAGCTTTTGGCAGCAGGTTTTATAGTAGCAGATGACAGGCATCCGGGAGAACTTTTAATGTGTCAAGACCAGTCAGAACGTTGGTCCATCCTCACTAGGGATAATATTATATGGACTAAGAACTTTCATTATCTGCAGGAAGTTGTTGAGATGCCATGTGCCTTTGTTACTAGTGAATTTCATAAGCAAAACTTTTATAAACGCTTAAGGAATTTTGTTCCTAATTTCAGAATACCGAACATCAAATACATCTGAGTCTTTGAAGGGAGAGTGCAGGTTTGGATACGATTGAGACCCCTAGAGACAGAGGATATTCTTACTTAGACGGTAGTTCACAGCCTTTCTAATTGGGTAAAGTAAGCAATTTACCAAACCAAACTGCTGAAGCTTATATGATATGTTCTTAGAAGCCACATACTGTTAAAGTTTGTATGATTATGTTCCCAGAAGCCATGCAATGTGGCCATACTGACTCCTTGGACTCTTGCTAGCATCAATATAAAATTGCTCTTGAAGGCAGCTGTAGCATTTGTTTCCCCCTGTGTTTTGCCTTCTGCTCTTTTCTAGCCCTTTTGCTGCTTTCAGGTATCCTTTAATCTTCTTAGTTTAATTGCTTTAATCTTGGTTTAATCCATTTGACAACGGCTTTTTTTTTCTGTTTACCTTGTCCTTTCTTATACTTATGTAGATAATTTAACAGATCTATTTCCTTTCTCCTTGTTCTTTTCTTTTGTCTTCTGCTAGATGCTTTTTGTTTCTTTTCTGCTTGTTACTTTGTTTGCTCTTCTTCCCCAGATAAACCCATAGATAAATAGAACATAAAAGGGACTCTTGTCCCATATTCCTTTCTAATATGAGATATTTATTTGGACTGGGAATGTCTATCTAAGGATACTTGAAAACTGTCATCTATAAAGGGTTAAGAAAGCAAGTTTTGTTATTCTGGTATTACAGCTTTAGCCATTTCTAGTAGCAAGTGTAGCTTTCGGCACAGTAAGGGTTGATGTCTTGAACTCTGCCTTTTCTCTCTGTAATACGCATAAAGATTTCTCTGTTTTTGCAAGGCAATGGCAGACAAGGGCCCATAGAAAATTTTCCCAGACATGTTTTCTGGAGGGAGACTAGAACCCCGTGGTCTCAGAATTAGGAGCTTGCTGTTGCTAATGTTTCAGCAAAACCACAGTACAACATGTATATAGAATCACAGAATCATAGAATGGCTTGAGTTGGAAAGGACCTTAAATCATCTAGTTCCAAGCCCCCCCTGTCACAGGCAGGGGCACTTCCCACTAGATCAAGTTGTTCAAAGCCTCATCCAGCCTGGTCTTGAACACTTCCAGGGATGAAGCATTTACAGCTCTGGGCAACCCATTCCAGTGTCTCACCACCCTCAAGTTCATATACCCTTCCAGATCTCTTAGTTCTACATGTGGGCAAATTAATGGTAAACATAAATTATTTTTTTTTCTAAAAACCACATCCCTACAGTAAGTAGACAACAAGTAGGCTTTCATCAGGGCTCATTAGCTCTGAGTAAGTCTCCCACTATGACTTAAAATATGGACAGAATCAGTTTGTCCCAAATCGATGCTTAGGCAAGATAAACTCATACCACCCTTGAATCTGTAGAGCAGGCTTGCATCTGCCTACAGCAGATACATTGAAGACCCATGTTTAGGGCTCAGAGTGTTAAAAGTGAATAGAGAGTCCCTAAGAATATATGAGGATTGCAAAAGGAAAAATACAGGATTGAAATATACCTGTATGACAGGCTAGAGGAAAGCACACTCAGGTGTGTTATTTGTTTTTCAAGGAAAGTGGAGACAGATGATATTGTTCAGCCTTTATGATAAATTGTGTATTTAGAGAAGTTTTTTGAGCCATCTTCCAGATAATCTCTAATTTCTTACACTGAATTGAGAAAGACCAAAAAGAATGATCCTGTCCTATTGATATTTTGCCGTAATTGTTTATTGATGCAAAATTTGGATCTCAACTGATAAATTTTATACCTCTAGCATGGTGGTCCCAGCAGCAGCTAAAGGAGGCTCCTGAGAACTAGGGAAACTGTGGAATAGTTTAAATTAAGTGATGGCAATGGAAAGTTAATTCCTAAGTGTGCTGAGACAGGACTGGACTAATAAGAAGGAAATCTTAAAAATACTTGGGTGGGTGACCTTCATCGGGGCTAGTCTTCAAGCTGTGACAAGCCATGGACTCTCACTTCAGGATTCCCACCCTCAGTGACACAACTGTGTCCAAACTGTCTGCAAAGGGATAGTAAGTGATATTAGTAAGCCAGTCTCGAGCTTTAATTGCCCAAGAGAACCTGTGGGGGATTTGCAGGCCCATTAATTTGCTTATTCATTTGGGTTGAGGCTTTATGCCTAGACACAGCAGAGACAATCAGATCTAGTTTCAATCCAGTTTATCAAATGTGAGTTTTGATGGTTTTGAGAAGTTCAAACTTTAGTCACCATGGTAAAAATAACCTTGTAAAGTAAAGTAAAAGGCACTTAGTTCTGAGAGTTTTTATTAATCTCATTTGGCAAAGAGCATTTCACTTAACAATCTGTTTTCTTTCTGAAGAACTAGTCCATTAAAACATGAAGAGTTTTTATTAATAAATGGAGATACTGAATTGTTTTTGCTTGCTGATGTAAAACACTAAAGACTTCAGCAGGCACAAATCAAAATAAAACTGGATCCTTCCTGTATTAAAAGCTTTTGTAGGACTTTGCAGTTCCCTGATCACTTTGTGTGCCTGCTGGATGCAATAGCTGCTACTGCAGGAGTATTTCTGGAATTACTATTCTTGAGATTACCTTATAAGGAGAAATTTAGAAATTATTTTATCTTGGACTCTTTGTAAGGTAATTAAATGTGAAAGAAGTTAATAGTAAAAACAAGCCTTTCAGACACAATTATAAAAATATCTACCTAGCTGAACCTTACTGTTGCATAATTATCTGCATGGAAAGGGCATATCATAGTTACTTTGTGTGATGCTGCAAGAGGAAATCAGACATTGGAATGGACTGCCCAGGGAGGTGGTGGAGTCACCATCCCTGGATGTGTTTAAAGAAAGGCTGGATGTGGCACTTACTGCCATGGTCTAGCCAGTTTGGTGGTGTTAGGTCATAGGCTGGACTTGATGATCTCAGAGGTCCCTTCCAACCCCTATCATTCTGTGATTCTGTGAATAAAAAAGATAGGTTCAGTCATTAGCACAAGACTCTTGGTGTTCTTGTATATTTTCTAATATCCTTCTTATAATTGAAAATACAGAGATGGTGGTTCTCAACCACTTAAAGTTCTGCACCTATAAATTACAAATTACTTTTTTCTAATGTTGATATTTTTGCAAAAGCGAAAGTTTTAAAATTTAGAAATATTACCTACCCCTTCAATCAAGCAGATTTTAACATTTGAAGGAATCTATATTGTAAAAATAATTTTTCAATTGTAGAAATTAATCCTGAAAAACAGTAGTTTAATGTATGCTTTTAATTAAGTGGATTCAAACTACCACCAACTAGCAAAATTAGTAAGCAGTGGATGAAATTAGGCAAGCCTGTAGTGTGAAGAACAGCTTTTAAGATCATGTGATTTCAGGACAGAAAACATTCAGTCCTTGCAGTTAATATTCTCTCATATGACATGTCTGCGGACAGGACTCGGAAGACATCCCATACAGTGGTTCCCTCTTCCAAACCTGATCCCTGCTTTTTCAAAATGTGACATTCATTCTTTCCCCTACTCTGTTCTCAGCAGCCGTCTTTATAGGGAGGCTTGTGAGATGCCTACTGTTGACACAGAAAGTTCAACGTCCAGGTTAGCATGCAAACTAGACTATTGAAGACCAAGTTTGTCTAAGTGAACAACATGTGGACAAAGCTCTTCTCATAAGAAATATCTACATCTCTGGAAGAGTAGAACTGCTGATTTTGTATAAAGTAAGGACTGACAATTTTATTGGGAAATGTGAAAAGATCCAGGGATCATGCCTGATGAGATCTGCTTCACTACTTTAGCAGCTATCTAGCTTCTGCTAAATGCTGAGTCTAGAAATGCATCCTGGCAACATGGCTGGTACTCCTTGTAAAAGGGATTTGCAACCAAACCTTGACTCTGAGTTTTGCATAAATAAGAAATCATAATATTCCTTGAAACTTGGAGCTTTCTTTACTGCCCTGATGAATAATTAATGATGAAGTCTGAAAGGGCTAGATTGACTCTGCAAAGTCAATTAGTATTTTCACTATCTGAAGCACATTTAGAAAAGGATTTTTATACTTTCATCTCAAAAAAGAAAATGCCTTTTATTGTTCTGATGTTTTTGTTTTATTTGCCCTTTTCAGCCATTCTTAGATTATCAATGTACCACATTTTACTTTGTTTTTAAAAATTGCTTATAAAAGTATTGATATTTAGTTGAATTGTATTGATTTTACTGCTGAGACAGAGACAGTGTTGTCTGGTAATTAGAGCGGTAGGGTCTAAAACTGCAGTTGACTTCCAGGGTTTTGAGTTTTCATTTGTTTTGGTTTATTTTCCATCTTATAGAAAATTATATAACAGCCTGGACAATCACAATCTCGACTCAAGTTAATACATATGTACTAAAGAGATATATATCTTATCCTATATTTATGGTGTAATAATATATAAGATGGTGACAGTTAATCTGCTTCTAATGATTTGTCTATCTTTTTTTTATCACTGGGAGTCCCTGTAAAGGATTGATCCTGCTGTTGAGAAGCTGATATGCCACAGTAAGATAGTTTTTTCTTTGAAGGGAGGTTATGTTGTGCTTATGCCACCAGGGAATGATGGTTTAAGTAAGCCTCATTATAACCAGTAATTCACAAGCAATCCAGAAATGAAGAGATGAAACATGAGCTGCATTCCAACATGACACTGTCATTTCAGGTGTTATAGAAGGTGTGTAAGTCATTCAAGCTCATGATATCGGAGATGAGAAACTGTTTAGTCAATGGTGCAGATGTGAGAAGTAAAGGGACAAGCTTTATTCAGAATTTAGGAAAAGAAGGATTGTTCCTGTCCATCCTTATGTATATTCTGTAAGGAAGTCATGCCCACTCTCAGCACAAAGATGTTTTAAGTCCTTTGGAAGACTAAATTTAATAAGAACAAAGCAGATAAATGGTTGTGCTGAGTAGATATTTTGGTCAGTACTGTTGAAATAGTATCATGGTTTATTACCCTTAGCCTGATCATATGGCTGACATGCAGCATATTCCCGAACGATTTCCAACAGAAGATGGGGTTGGTGCCAGACAGAACTACAGTCTTTGCTCAGTTTCTATTGATAAAAAACATACAGCAGTTCTGTTTACCTGAGCACAATCAAGGAAAAAACAGCAGGCTTAAAATATCCTTACATGTCTTTCCAGTAGGATAGTTTTCCCAAGAGCTTTGTTTCAGGTACAGTTATTTCCCTGGCTTTCTCATTATCTTCTACTTTTGATTGTCACAAGTCAATATTTTGTTTCTGACACATTTACATCTTACATCAGTCAGTGCGGTGATATATACTGGAAATGCAGGACGCACTTTAATTGCTGACTGTCTTTGGATGCAGTATAGGCTGCAATTTTAGTGGCTTGCAAGCCAATCTAATTACTGTTTGCTGTAGCACCATTCCATCTAACTGACCTTAGCTATGCATTCCAGTCTTTCCCTTGTGCTGGCTCCAGTACCTGCTGGGCTCTACATTCAGCACAGTAAATTAGGGCAAAACAAACCCTACAGTAAAAAGGCATGACATTTTTGCTGATTCAGCATTCTGCATCAGCTCAGCTGGAGCTGGCCCAAGAAGGGTTGATGGAAGGAGGGGGGAGATCCTGGCAGGCATCACTGAGATCAAATTAGGCTTCCACTGGGCAAACACTTTAGTGTCTCCCACAACTGTTTATCCACAGTATCTGCACCTATCTCATAAAATAGTCTTTTCCATTTAACATAAATAACAAGTGGCTAGTGTGTCAGCTTGTGCAGCATCTATCTTTACCCAAAGAGGGTAAACTGAAGGTACACCTGAAGGCTGTCACTAATACTAGCACTGTATCATATTTCTGCTACTTTAACTGTATTGTCAACAACTGGAAATATAATGCATTGCTTTTGCTAGAAGATGTATTTATCTGCTTAATAGTATCCAAGAAGAATATCAGGATATCAGCGTTCCAATCACAGTGTGACAGCAGAACCTATATAATGGCCTAAAGCAAGATCAATGAGTAGTATGATGACAAGAGCAGCTAGTTTGTAGTGTTACAAGCTTTCTTCAAAATGGTTATGGGCTATCTTACATTGCTAACAAAACCTTTGATAGTTCACTTAGCAATATTATCTTTCAAAGAAGGGTATCTTTATCAGGTGAGTGGTGAAATGCATTCACCACTCACAGGAGGAGGGGGATGACCCTTAAATGTGGGATAGCTGAAGTCCCAGATTAATAGTCCCAGGTGATACTGTTGCAGGGCAGAGCAATATGTAGCCAGGGAGGTCTAGAGTCACTCATTAAATGGTAAAGAACAGCAGGGAGAGGTCTACAAACTGTTGGGGAGACGCCTGTTGGGATGATGTGATATGATATAAAAGGTACTTCATCATTTATGAGTGGATTAGAAACAGCACAGGAAATAGGTGATTTAGTACATTTCCCATCTGTTGTTTTTGGATGATTCTGTATCCTTTCCCTGTCTCTTTGCTGGGGATAAGTAGACTATACTTTTCACATCAAGAAATCTGTTCTGCTCCCACTACTGTCTCCTGTAAGGGCAATTTGACGATCCTTTAAAGAAAACAATTAGAGAGCTGGTGCTTTTCCTGTCTGTCTTTTAACTCTCTCAAACAGAAATTTATTTTTGTCCCTGGTAGATTTCCTTCACTTAAAATAAAAGTCACACAGGGAAAGAAAAAAAAAAAAGTTTTGCTCTTGCAGCATAGAAAACATAACAACTGGAAATTCATAAATTATCTAAGCACTCACCTTTAAATTTGCTCTGAAGGAAGGATTAAATGAGGCTTTTTAAACATGTATACTTAAGTCCATCCAGATTCTAAGCCTTTCACCATTTGGTGTTTTTAATGGATGGCTCAAACTCACCTGGTCACAGTGGAATTTTAAACAACTCAGGTTTTGGAAGAATGAACAATTCTAAACACTTGGTCCAGCTGTCATGATCTTCTCTGGATTGTGTTTAGTTGCATAAAGTTTCTCCCAGAAACTGCAGCATGTTTTCATTATTTCCTGAAATTTAGTAATGATGGTTACACTGCTGGTATTTAAAGGTACACAACAATAACTAAACTGAAGATATCTGATGAGTCAAGTGCTTCTCCAAACTTATTCTTCGTCATTGATTTAAAAAAAAACCATTGTGGTTTAGATGCAAAAATGTCAGAGTTTCTTTCTCTGTGTGTTGAACTGTAATTGTGAATTAGAGCATTTTCTAACACCTCTGTTCTGGAAGAGTTTGTAAAGTACCTCTGCGTTCCTGGTTTTAGTTCTTTCTCTAATTTACTTTATTGTGATGTTTTCTTTCCTCCCGTGATTTGAATACTACATCATATAGCTTTTCAGTATGGTTTTCATAGCTTCTCATAACAATGAGAGAGACGTTTCCTCCACTGTGTTTGCTTCCAAATACATCTGAGTTGTTTCTTTTGTATAATGTTCTTGCAGAAGCAGGTTATTAAGCCTCCACTGGGAGGAATATAGAGGATGAGATTCCAGGCCTTTGTTCATGAATTTAGATGTGATATTTCAAGACTGTATTACCTGCACTTCTGTAAAGTATATTATTTAATAGATATTTGGGGGCAAAAGCAGTCCTTTTCCTCTCCACCCCCCCCCCCCCCCCCCCCACCCCCCCACATCACGTCAAAAAAATTATTCATGTCGTTTTCTTTTCCTTTCACTTCTTTTTCTTATTTTTTTCCTCCTCATTGTTAAAAA
>WUAM01000359.1:30312594-30326926 GCA_024336885.1 Actenoides hombroni
TTCCTCTCCACCCCACCCCCCCCGCCCCCAACTATCAAATGATAGTAAAAATATTTCTGTCTGGTTTTCATTTCATTTACACCTGTTTTTATCTATATTACTCCCAGTTTACATCAAAATAAATGTGGAACACGTTTAACAGTTGCCAATGACTGCCAGGCTGACATTTTAGCCCCAAGAAAAATTACATCAAGACTTCAGTTTATCACACAACAGTGCAGTTGGAGAATTCCTTCAGCTTCTACATTATGGACTATAATATAGGGCAGTGATGTTTTAGCTGTACCTTACAGGTTTCTTATTTATCTCCTGCATTAGAGAGTTCTAGTATATAGTGGGATACTTTTGTTGTAATGCATTTAAACCACATTGTCCAAGAAAAAGCAGGGCATGAACCCAAGAAATCATACTGACAGAGCATTATAAATACCTATCATACAGGCAGCACGATCATAACATACAGAGAGAACCACTGTTAATCATTCTATAGATTATAAAAAGTTAGTTGAACCAAATAAAGAGAATTGTCCTTTCCTTTACCACCTGAGTACGTAACTGGAATGATCTGCTACTAGTAATGCATACAGTCAGTTTGGACTAGTCAGATGCAGTTAAATGAGATTTAAAGGTATACATTTTACTAGTAATTTGATAACCTTTATTTAAACCTTTCCATCAGAGAGGCTATGTTTTCTGGTGTTTTTTGCTGGAAGCAGAAAATAAAAGAGGGAAATTATAACACTAAGCAACAGAGTCCCTCTGATAAACACATCCTTTCTCCATACCTAACAAAAGGTAGGATGACAAAAGCAACAGAGAAAGGGGATTGATACTAATAAGTAGCAAGTAAAACCAGACAAGTGAGTGGGATTGCTACACAGCTGAGCTCTGAATTTGGACGTTTCCCTAAAGAGCTTCAGCTGCTGCACTGAGAATAACCCTGAAAGAACTCTGAAAGCTGAAGATGTTTCACGTTTCTAAGAAATCTTGACCATGCCAATGAAGTTAATAACAGGCAAGCACGTGTTTTTCAGAACAGTCAGTTCAGAAGCTGTTGTGGAGAAAATGGATGTGCTAATGAAACTGAGTGCATGGAGATGAAGAAAGGAGATCTAATGCAGGCTTTACAAAATGGAGAAATGTGTAATAAGCCTATGAGAGGCAAGCTACATCATCTAGTAGGCTCAGAATTACCTCCCTCACTTCCTCCCCCAGCAAATATCATCCCTACCTAAGCCTTTGTGAGCTGTAAGAATAGTGAAAAAGCTACTTTATTGCCAATGCATCACTACAAATCTTGTAAGATGAGAAATGAAGATTACTAAAAAATGAGGTGATGTATTATTATCCATTATCCTCCTGACAATGGTTGTATCAAAAGACAAAGTAGGACTGTACTCTTCCTTCTTTTTCCCACTACTGAGGGTGAATTGGGTGTCCATATTCAGGTGTTTGCTGTGGGGTCTGTAGGATGAACTCTGTGAGGAGAGTCCTGTGCTGGACATGGCTGGCTCCTGCTGCTCCAAAAGACCCACCACAGCACACACACTTGACTGAGCCCATCAGTCAAGTGTGTGGCATCTCTGGGAAAACATATTTAAGAGGGGACAAAACCACCACACAAGCAGAAAAGTGAGGAAAAAAAAGTGAGGAATAAGCCTGTGAGCACCAGGGTCAGAGATGAAGGAGGTACTCCAGGCACAAGAGCAGCCCCTGAACCCTATGGTGAGACCACAGTGGAGCAGGTAGATATTCCCTGAAAGGAACAGCAGTCTGTGGGAATGACCTACTTTGGAGAGGTTCATAAAGGACTGCATCCCATGGGAGGGGCCCCGTGTTGGAGCAGGGGAAAAGTGTGAAGTGGGAAGAGCAGTAGAAAGGAGCTTTATGGAGTGACCACAATCCCCATTACCCATCCTCTTCTGTCATTGGAGGGAGGAGGTAGAGGAGTCTGGAGTGAAGGGGTGAAGTTGAGCCTGGGAAAAAGGAGCAGGAGGAAGATGTTCAATTTTTGTCTTTGTTTCTCAATACCAGAATCCATCTTAACTGACAATAAATGAAATTAAACTAATCTTCCCCAAGTGAAGTCTGGTTTGTTCATGATAGGAGCTGATAAGTTGTTAGAAAGTTGGTCTCCTTGTCTTTATCTCCATCCATGGTCATTTCATCCTCTATTCTCCCCCTGCTCTGTTCTGAAAGGAAAGTGAGCTGTTGGATGGGTATCTGGCTGCTGGCTAAGGTCAGCCCACAACAACCTCATTATTTAAAAGTCCTTTTGAAACAACAAAGTGCTATTCAAAACAACAGGTGTACTGTAGAGGTGTCAGCCAAGGCTTGCTCCTACACCAGCGAAGTTACTGCCTTTCATTGACCTTCATAAGATCATGAGGCCTAGATCCTACATTGTGATACTGGAGACATTATGATTTTTCTCTTAGAGATATATTATGCAAATTTGATGAGAACTGTATGTAAACATGCCCCAGATTTGGCCTAAGGGTCTCACATTTAGCAGGCCAATGAGCTGGAAAATACGAGCCAAAAAGAAATGAGAATGAATGGTCATTTTTCTTCCTCTCACAGGAATTTCAGAAAAATTCAGATTGCAAATTGAAAGATTTTATCAGTGGATTTGCCTTTGTTAATTGTATGCATTTATTTTATACTGAACAGAACAGATTCTTCCATACTTAATAAAAATAGTGTATTTATTTTGTCTATTGCAAAGAATAAAAAAAAATATAGAAGACCCTGCTTCCTTTCACTCTAACACCCCCTCCATGTATATTTAAAGAGAAATACACAGACAAATGGCATTTTTGACAGTCCTTCTATGCAGAGTTAATAATGAAATAGCAGAGTGGGAGATCTTTCCTTCATGGAAAAGAAAAAGTAGACTAGAGAGAAAACCAGATGGAGGAGTAAAATAATGCTTGGATTGCTGTCAGCAAAAGTGTTGTAGTTGGCTTTTTCCTGTCCCCAAGGAAGTCCTAATGCTGCCCAGTAGATTACATCAGTGCGATATGTTCCTGTGATGAACTGTGACTTTGGACTCTCACTCTGAGCCTCTCACAGGACAGCAGTACTTTATATGGACAGTGGCAAACTTTGCACTTGAAAAGCAGCTTCAGCCAAATTCTGCTATAGTTTTTGAGCACAATGATAACTCTTAATTGTAAAAGATAGCAACAATTAGCCTAATAATTATCTCAAAAATACCATGCAGCAATCATTGTTCTCATTTCTCTTTATGTAAATTGTAACCTACCTCCTGTTTCTGCAGTTTTAAGTGACTATAAGCATGAGTTTGACTTTTCTCAGGATATCTCTCTCTCTCTGAGATGACTGTAATGAACTGCCTTCAAATCTTTTCTAAACTTCTAAATTGACAATTAAGAGAGAAAAATAAGCTATTTCTTGTAAAAAAAAATCAGATGGCATATATTTATCATACTCAGGCCCATTGAATCTCAACATTGAGAATGAATCATATATTGCAAGGAGAATTATCAAACTATAAAGATAACCCAAATTTTTGAGTTTTGGTGGATGAGCTGCAGAGGTAAATCATCCTATAGTTATGTTTTAAGTTACTTCTTGTGACTGAGAGAAAAAAAAAGACTCTGTGCCTGTATAGTATGTTTCCATGACACAGTTAATCTCTGTATAGTTTGCATTTTTAAAATTCCAATTCCTGAAATGATTTGTTTCTCAATGTAGTTTCTCCATTCTGAATCTTGTGCAGCTTACATACCAAAAAACTAGAAGGAAAATAAAAGCTTGTATTTTATATTCTATTACTTTCAAACCATTGACACATTTTGGATTTTCAGATTTGGAACACCCAGTGTTAATGATATCATAAGCCATGTGTTGTAGAAAGGTTCCTTTTTTTTGTTTTGTTTGTTTGTTTGTTTGGTTTGGTTTTTTGATTTTTTTGGTTGGTTGGTTGGTTGGTTGCATATTTTTTCCCCAGTCAAGTCAGCATTGTATTTGGTAAAAGAAATTAGAAAATAGCTTTATTTATGCAAAACCTGCAAACTTTAGAAAATGCTTGATATTAAAGATTATGCACTTTTTATGCCACAGGAATGTCAACAGTTCAGTATTAATCCAAAAGTTATTAGTTTAATAAAAGAATATACTTCCTGAGTGAGACTTGGGAAAGGTGATCAATTTCAAGAGGGTTTTTTTTTCTCATAAGAAATGAGTTTTATAAAAATTCAGATAAAGAGATAAATGGGAGGAGGAGAGAAAAAGTGAAAGAAGATGACAAATGAGGAAAAAATGCAGTAAACAAAAAGAGAAACAAATTACATATTAAAAAAAAACCCAGTTCCCTCTTCTAATTGCCTTCAGGAAAGAGAACACTATTTGGTTAGTGTTCCTTGTTACTATTCAAAAGCTGAAGAGATGGGTAACTTTACAAGAAGAAGATAAAGTTCTTGGGGTGGGAGAAAATACTGGGAAGCCTTCCAGAGCACTCCCATACCCCCATATTAAAAACTGATGGGCTGAAGCCAATGGTATGAGGTTCAACAAGGCCAAGTGCCAGGTCCTCAATTTGGGTCACAACCCCATGCAAAGTTCTTAGGGAAGAATGACTGGAAAGTTGCTTGATGACTTGATAGTCTTGAAGGTCTCTTCCAAGCAGAACAATTCTGTGATTTTTATAGAAAATTTTTAACACTTCACTTGAGCTGCTGTACCCAGTGTTTCAGCACACTTGTTGTGAAGCTTTACGCAATATCTAAACTGAGTATTTTTTGATATTGGTATCTCTGCATTGTATTCCCTCGTCACATACTACGGATACAGAAACTAGATTTCCTTTTCTTTGTAGGAGCCTTTTTGCATCCTTGAAAACAGAAATCATCCTTCTGCCCAGTGTTTTTCTATGCTAAGTATTTACATTTTCCAAAAAGTTTTCCTCATGTTTTCCAGACATAGAACACCCTTGCTGCTTTCTGAGTGATAAATCTCTTATTTGCAATATTGTGTCCCAAACTGAAGAAGTAGTCTATCTGAGGACTTAAAAATGCTGAGCAGAAAGAAAAGTGTTTGGCAGCATAAACACCTCCTTATGTTTCCCAGGGACACATAATGTATACTATGCAATACTATATATCTAATTGTATTTGCATTGTCCACATCAAGCCAGACTGCAATCAAATGTAAAAGTTCAGATTGTGATCACCCATTATCCTTTTTTAGTTCCTGATACTGTATTGTCCTGATGATTCCTGCCTAATGCTGTTAGTTTTATTGAATGATATCCTTTTTTCCAGATCATACTTCTGCTTGTCAAAATCATTTTGAACTGTTTCCTAACCTCCAGTGTACTTATAGCTTTTCCTGTCATCTGCAAATTCAGTAAGAATATACTCTGTTCTATCAACCAGATTGCTAACAGAAATTTTAGCAGCACCAGACCTTGGCTAGATCCCTGCAGAATCCCAGTCAATATATTTCTCCATTTTGTCAGTAAACCATTACTAGTTACTCTTGAGAATGACTTTTCAGCTAGTAGTAGCTTAATACACACTGTGTTTAGTTCATTTAATAAACTTCGTATTTTAAGCTTTCCTTAAAACAAGTTATATGGCATCTATGACACTTTCAGTTCATGACATCTGTCACCTGTCAGAGAAGGATATTTAATTGTTTTGAAACAATTTATTCCTGACAAATCCATGTTGTTTGATTACCTGGATGCATGTGGGTAGCTCCTGTTAACCTGGTTGTCCTTACATTTTACCCTGAGGACAAGATGTTAATAAAATACTCATGTGTGCTGGCAGCAGAGTTCATCAAGACAAAAGTTTCATTAGTAATATTTCAAATTACCTTTTTTTCTCCCTTCCTAAATATCCTATTGAACTTTTACTTCTGTCTCAAGTAGTACAAATGGAATTAACTCAAGTACATCCTTCTTGTCCTAGTCTTTTTGGAAAACACAAAACTTTTTCCTTAGTAAATTGGCAAAGCAAATAAATACAAAAAGTAAGTGTGCTGCAGTGAATTAAGAACTTTGGACTCAGCATTTACATTAAAGCAGGCCAAATGGAAGGATAATATACAGGATGTGCATTTTCATGCAACATTAATATTGGAGGTGTCAGCCCGGGTGAGTTGTTTTTTGTAGATACGATTCACAACCACTGTGATGATATTGTGTACCTTAGCTGGTTCCATGTTCCTCTACTGTGTATATCATTTTAATCCAAACCAAAAAAGAGCTGAGATTTTCAAACTGAGATCATTGCTATTGCAAGTATTCATAGACATTGGAAACATAATGAAGCATTGGGAACTGCTGATATTAATTCAAATGAGATTATGCTACACTAGATCTTCTTTTCACTTTAGAAACAAGGGCCAAGTAAAACAGATTACACATTCAGTATGAAGAGGATATGAACTGACACAGAAGAGATGGACAAAATCTTTGTAGTCTGGAAGTATAAATTAGAAAATAAAAGGATTTTTCTGTTATGCTTCAGGAAAACTCTCATTAGTTCCAAACCACATTACAGGGGTTGATTTCAGAATGCTTCTTGGAGACTTAAGAGCCCATATTCTGCAGCAGATCTTTGTAAAGTGTAGTTCTATTAAGAAAGATAGATATCACTGAACCAAGTAAGAGATATGTCATAAACATACTAAATTACCACACCATGTTCAGGTGAGATTGTTTACTGCTTAACAGTCAAATCTTTTATTCTCTTTCTACAGATTTTTAAAAATGTGTGCTTAAATATACAGGACTCAAGCTAAAGAAGTTTATTTCAAATTACCTCAAGCAGAAGCTCTCTAAGGCATGAGACTGCCCAATTAAAATAGTCCTGTTTTGTTGGGCTGAGGGTTTTATTTTGTTTGGGTTTTTAAAAACAAAGCTGGGCTAACCTTATGATAGTAGTCTCATCTCTACACATTTTAAAGGGCAACTACAAATACTCTTCATTAACTGGTGGAAAAAGAGGGCAATAGTTAAGTGAAATTATCAGAATATACAAGGATGGTGGAAGAACAAGAAGAGTAATAGGACTGGCTAACTGGAGTTTAGGATAGTTTAATTAGTATGGATAAAAACTCCAAAACTTTGTATTCTACCAATATAAAGTTCATTCTTTTGTATTTCCCTCTGCCTTCCAGTTAACTATTTATTTAATAGTCACTTTGAAAGAGGGATCTGTCCTTATTGCATGGTTCTAATGTCCTGGATATTCCATCCATCTGAGGGTTTTGTATATTATCCATCACAAATTGCTTCTCTCAGGTACATTAGATCTGCAAAATTGTACATAAAAATCATATTGTAATAAAAACAAAACAAAACAAAACACTGCTACGATAATAAAGATTACTATGAGTCCTCTCTGTGCAATTACTTGTTCTGTTGCACAATCTTCCTTGTCATTTTATTTTGGCCCTAGTGTCACTTAAGAAGACAGGGGTTCCACCGAAATTCTCCACTAATGATTAAGTAATCCTGAATGAGAAAATGCTTACATGAAGCATGGGATAAAAATGGAAGACAGAAACTGGAGGAAACAGAGAGATAAAAATGTGATAACTGAATTGAAGATATAAGTTTTGTGACAATGCTAATTTAGAAAATATTAGTTCTATATGTAGGACCTTGCACAAAGTACGCCAGGAAAATGGATGAAAGAAGCACCAAGAGGATAGGTACAGGAGAAAAGAAGGCATATTCCAATAGTAAATTGGGAATATCATACAATCAATTAGATTTTGATATAGAGGATTAGTTGTATATCTATCTGGAAATACTCTTGCAGCCTCTATGCAAATCAGAGAAGTCACAGTTGTGTAGGTAGGAGATAAAAGAATGGCAGCAGATCACTGACTGAACATTTTTCTGGTCCCCACATGGCCACAACCATTCCTGTGCATCAGTAATATCTCAGTAGCAAGTGACTCTCTGTGCCCCACTGAAGGACATGGACCTGATGGAATGGGTCCAGAGGAAGGCCACAAAAATGATCAGAGGGCTGGAACACATCTCCTATGAGGACAGTCTGAAGGAGTTGGGGTTGTTCAGCCTGGAGAAGAGAAGGTTCTGGCAGAGACCTTATAGTGGCCTTCCAGTACCTGAAGGGGGCCTACAAGAAAACTGAGGAAGGACTCTTAACAAGGGCTTGTAGAGATGGGATGAGGGGTAATGGTTTTAAACTGTAGAATGGTAGGTTTAGATTGGATATTAGGAAAAAGTTCTTTACTATGACAGTGTTGGAATACTGGAACAGGTTGTCCAGGGTGGTGGTGAAGGCCTCATCCCTGGAGACATTCAAGGTCAGGCTTGACGAGGCTCTGAGCAACCTGATCTACTTGAAGATGTCCCTGCTCACTGCAGGGGGGTTGGACTATATGATCTTTGGAGGTCCCTTCCAACCCAGGCATTCTATGATTAAGTTGTCTCAGCCTTTTGAAACTAGTTGTCACAAGAAACATCTCTCTGTCACCATTTCCCAATTTGTGCTTGCTGATGAGTATCCCCTCTAGCAGAAAAAGATCCAAGGGGTAAAATGAAGATCTGGGGGGCACTATACCAGCAATCTGAGAAGGAAAAAGAAGATAACTTCAGAAGAAAATCATGGTGACTATTTCAGCATTAGAAAATGACCTTTTGATGAAGCTTTTCCTAGAATTAGAGGGCTCATATAGTAAATGCCAAGTAAACATCCTAAAAAGCCATATTCAGTACAAAATGATATTACATTTAGACTGAACTTTATATAAGCAGTTTAGCCATTAATGAAACAAAGAAAAAGAGGCTAAGCACCATAACTAATTCCACATACAATGTATTTAAAACTGACTAAATTCAGCTTATTTGAAAGACATTTCAAATTCATAAATGACATATCAAAAGCACTTTAATAAGATGAAGAGGTATTTTAATTCTGTACTTGGGATGCAGAAGAGAGACTAAAGCTTTCTCTAACCTTTTGCAGAAAGTCTGTCACACCCCAAAGGACAGTGACTCAGAGCACTCAACTCCATGCGCATTGGAAACTCTCTGACTCCAAGCATTCTATTGCCATACAAACAGAAAAAAACAATGTCACACTTACCTCATAAAGTAGACTTTTATCCAGAAAGCAAGGAAGTTCCCATCATCAAAGAGGTATAAAACAGGAAATGGATGAGTATTTGCAACGGATATCCTCTATCAAACTACTTTATTCATTCAGGAGCCAGAATTCCAAAAGGACATGCAAGACTTCCACTGTGGTTGTCTGGAGTAAGGGACCTGAGCTAAATGCATCTTGATTTCCCATCTTGATATAGAATGTGGTTTTTATTCAAGCAGTCTGGGCAATTTCAGACTTTATGGGTTCTTTTTTCTCATTTTGCCATCTCCTTCAGTTCATTCTTCCTGTCTTTTCCTTTCCCATTTCCTTACTATTTCCTCTTGTTGTGGTTTAGCCTCAGGGGCCGAGCTGTATGAATTGTATGTGCAGCTGTCAATTTCATCCGAAGAACTGGATGAGGTGGAGGTGATCAAAGGTACAGAATAGCGTCCTTAAAAGAAGAATATGTGAGTCTACATCTTGGAAAACTAATAACTAAGGGTCAGTATGGTGCATGGGTATAAATCATGAATTACATGGAGAAGGCCATCAGTGAAAGCCACTTCACTGTTTCAATATAAAATGCAGAAACACAAATGACATGATTAAGTATTGGAAGAAGTACTGTCACAAGCAATATCCAGTACTGGTACTTGCACAATGACAAACCAGTTTGCTGTGAAATTTAATGATGCAACAGTTTGTTAAATTAATAAAAGTAATGTCTGTCAATCTCTGATACGGGACCTCACTGAACCACATATTACTTCAAGTGTGGAGACAGAGAGGGAGAAGGTAGATGAAAGGGGATATATTTGGTAAGTAGGATTGATTTTTATTTTCTTTTTGGCTACAGTCAGAAGTAGGTATTAGTATAGACATTCTTTTCTCTTAGCTCAGAATGCTTCTTACTCACTTTGGTATATTCCTTTTTTTCCTTTCTGCCTTTTTGTTCCTCCTCTTTTAATTTTACTTTTTTGTCTGTCAGTGAGACAGCCTCACAACTTCCTGAAGGTTAGCAAAACTAGACTGCTATGTAGCAGCTTTGCTATATTAAAAAACATCTTACATCTATCAAGGTAGCAGATAATATCTTAGTTCTATAACTTGATTGCTTTTTAACATTTAACTACAAAATCACTAGATGAAATAAAGCACTGCATGTGAAATACTTCAGTAAAGCACTTGATAAAGTGAATAATGAAATCTTACCTGGAAAATTAATTTAAATCACTTTTGATACACAGAAACATTGTTATATTGATTAAATCTGTGTAGAAGATCATAAACAAAGTGCACAGTTAAAGAGGAAAGTACTGAATTGGAAAGCAGTGCCTCATCTTAGATTGAGTCTTTCTCAGTGTCTTTGCTAATGATCTGGAAAAATGGAACAAACAGCATGTTGATGACATTCGAGTCCTGGAAGAGAATTAAAAGTACAGTAAGGACAGAGGAAGGAAACAGAAGTACAAGAAAACAAGGAAATCTATTTTAGAAGTAGGAAACTTAGAATATCTGTGAAGATCACAGAAGTTAGATTGTAAAGCAATTGTAGAGCAAAAGCTAACAGAGAAATAGTCCATGGAGGGATTGGGAAATTGAATTTTGTTCAATATTCTGGAATTTTGGAGAAGATTGCATTTTTCTCTGTTCAATTATTCCAGCAGCTTGAAAAAGCATTCATGTTAATTTGAGAGACAATGAAGAGAGTGAGGAGTGCCAGGCAGAGAGGCAAGCAGGTTCCTCTATACTTGCAATACATGTGCTTATGACAAGTAAGCCATGCTGGTGGGAATTTCTTGTGCACCACTGGTGAGATAAAGATCATCAGCCTCTCCACAGAATGAATGTTTCTTTGTTAACCTTAACTTCAAGAGAGAAACAGGTTCTTTGAAACACATGCAGTTCATACTCTCTTTGATGTATTTCCTCAAGGGGCAACCTGACAATCAGTAACAATAATGGAAATGGCCAGAAATAGAGATAGCTGTCTGACAAAGTCCCACTAATGCAAAGGCTTCTAGCTACTCACAGAGACTTGCATCGTGCATGAGACCTGACAAGATTTGGTTTTTTGTCCTTAGAATGAATGGAAAAATTGCTATTCTGCCATACATGAATTATCCTAGTGGGAACTGTACATTATACACACATAATGAACTCTGCAGGCAGGGGAACGGTTAAGACAAATACTGAGAATGGAGAACAGTGTCTCTGATCAGTGTAGAGCTGGTGAAGATTTGACAGGTCAATGATCTCAGATTGCATGTACTCCAGAGACACTTTCTTCAGGGTACAGAACATTCTATGGCCTCAGCAAGAAACTTTTTGCTTCAGAAGACCTTGAAGCAAAGCAAACAAGGAAGCTTACTTTAATAGAATAATGGTTTGCATTATCAGTCAGAGTTGTAATATCATGCTGTATTTCAATTACCTCATCTTCAGTTTCACTTCCTGTCCTTCCATCCACGTGCCTTTTTTTAATTCACTGTTGTGTTGTTATTGTTGTTTTGCTGTTCCTTTGCTTTTCCTCTGCTCTTTCACTTTTAATCCTGCTATACGTATTTATTCATTTACCACCATTCTCCCATACTTATCAAAATAAATAAGGGGGGAAAAAAAAGAAAAAAAAAAAAGAGGGGAAAAAAAAAATGGTATCTGACAGCCAGTGGCTTGACCTTTTAACCTAATAAACTTAGGAAACCCTGCCTACAGCATTTGTCATTTGGCTGTAATTTCCTTCCTTCCAGAAAACAACTTCTGAATCCCTTCTGCTGAGAATGCCACATAGTTACAGATGTTTTCCTTTCATGATTTCATCCTAAACCTTAAATGCTATTTAATCTCTTTGGAGCAGACTGCATAATAGTCCCTGAAAAATCCAATGATTCCACTGTTCTAACTAAATCCAGGATTTATTAATAGACTTAATCAGATTCTCAAATTAGAGACAATTTGCATAGTATAGCATGTACAGTACTTAGAGAAATTTAAGCCAGAAAAAAGCAGACATGTTACATCATCATGTGATTTTGGACTCTTTTTAATCTCTTTGACCCTTTTGTCTAGCCAGTCAGTCAGAGAAATATTCTTCTTGCTTTCAAATAGCTGCCATACTACTTTCATCTCCTTTGTCTTATCTTGAAAAACCTTTGTGTTAGAAAGCTCATTTTTAAAAAACAACAACCTTTCTTGTTCAAGCAGGGCCCAAGTATTACCCATTGTGTCTCTCCCATTGTTTATTCTTAGCCTGGTAGTCTCTGCTCATTAAAAAAAAAAATAAAAAAGAGAAAAGGAAAAAAAGAATTGTCCATTTTCTTGTTTCACCTTCATATTTTAGCACTGTAAGCAAGAATTCCTCTCTCCAATAGCATCTGCCCTTGCTGCTGGCCTTAATAACCATGATTTTGCATGTTAATTGTCTTGGCAGGAGGTTACCACATCTTGCATGTTAATTGTCTTGGCTTTTGAGGATGCAGAGTTTATATAATTATTATAATTTATTCTTGGCTTTAATTCTTGTCTGTCACATATAACTCATGAATGGATTAACTCTGTCACATTTTTTCCTTTTCTGTTAGAGAAAGATACAGAGAAGGAAAGACTTTAAAAGACACTAGCTGGGAACCAGAGGATATTTGATAAATCCTGACCTCCTGGAAGAAAGAAAGATCCATGAAAGTACTTAGCTGTCCAGTTTCAATCATGCAGTATTGCTGATATTAGACTATCAAACCAATTTTGGAATTGTAAATTTTTGTACTGATTTGGTAATGTTGATGACATTTGATCATGCAAGATCACTTTCCTTTAAAATTCTTAAGCCAAATAGAGAACTTTAATGAAATGTAAGTGCATTCAATACGTTGTTTCCAGTACAAAAACTTCATCAGAATGCAGTGCTTCTCAGTGACCTTGCTGATCAAATAACGCAAGCATTTTTTTTCCAAAGTTTTCCCCAAATAATATGAATAATCTATTACAAAAGTAACATACCTTATACATTAGAAACTTCAGGATGGGAAAGTGGCAGAAAAATTTCCACAGGTAAGGAAAAGTGAGTTTTTATAAGTATCTGACATTGTTGTGATGTTAAAAATAGAGAAGGTTAGAAGAAATACACGGACATACATGGTTGAGAACTGTTTTACCACACTCCAAAGCTAGCATTTGTTTTTATTCTTTTGAAATACATGTTCATGGCACTCATTTCATAGTGGACCTTCTAAATTTACTATAACAGCAGTCAAGTGTGATACGTTCTTCTCCATGTTTTAGATGCCTTTGAAAAACAGACCAGACGAGACTGCATAGGCAAGAGTATCTGTAGATACTGCCTACACTAAAAACAGATCAAGACAGGCAGTTATATTTAAATAAATAAAGAAAATCTATACTCATTGATATAAAATACATAGATTTAATAATATAACTGTACGGGGTGGAGGGAAGGAAATAGAGCAAGCAAATTAACGTGTTTCCTTAAACATGGTATCTGTTACAAAGGAGGCTGTGAAAGTTAGTGCATGTTCATCTGTAGAACTGATTCTGCTTTTATGTGTTGGGGTTTGAATATGTATCTAATCGAGATCCCAAAGGAGATTTGATTTCCATCTTATTCCTCATAGATAATTGGCAGCTACACAGTTAAACTCCTTGCGCTCATGCATAGCAATAGAAATGGACTCATTGTAAACCTGGGACAATAAAAATACCTAGATACTGTCTCTGGTCTGATTCTAAACCTGCTGATGCTGCAAACAAAACTTTCACTGATTTTAAGAAAGCAGACTTTGGTCCTCTGTGTATGATAGTTATTTGTAGTTCCCTTGTAAAACTGTGATTCACTAAAATTCCTCAAGAGGCATACTTGGCCAAAATTCACCAGTGTGAAGTAATCATGTACAAAGCGTGGAATGATGACTGGGGATGATTTTAAAAACTAAAATCATATTAAAGTTGCAGCATTGTTCACATGCAAGGAAAGGTATAACAGCTGAGAAACTTTCAGGGACGAGTGCAACTGGTATGTCAGGAATCTATTTCACCACAGTTCCCTGGCCAAAACTGCCCACAAGCAGTATGGGGAATGGAGTGGAATGAAGATTTGACAGCCAGGTCCTGCAAAGTTGCAAGAGTAATGGGAACTTGTTGTTACTACGGAACTGATAAGCGACCGGTTTGCAACCCTGGGCCAACAGACTGTCAGCTTTTGACAAAGTACTGTCCTTTGT
>WUAM01000359.1:30327026-30338752 GCA_024336885.1 Actenoides hombroni
TTGCTCTCAATAAACTGCACCTTTCATGCAGCCAGTCACAGTGGTTCTCTCATCAGGCGCCATCAGATTGTTACTGGCTGCGTGGTACCGTGGAGCGTGACTGGGCAGGGGGGTGCAGGGGGCTATTACTGAATCCATAGCTGTGTTAGTTCAGATGCTGAATGCGACCAGGCTGGGATCTGAGCTGTGGCAGTTCAGATACCCTGAACGTGACCGGACTGATAGTACCCAAACTAACAGTGCCCTATTAGTGAATCCGAGCCATGATAGTTCAGCCAGACTGAACGCGACCAGACTAATAGTGCCAAACTGGATATCACTCAGAATCTAAGCCTAGCCACCCCCCGCCCCTCTGATATCTGAGGACCGGCTGGAATGCAAGGGGGTTTATTTTCTGCCAAATTACTTTACCCTTTCACGCAACACAATGTAGGTATTGTTTAAGCTGAGACTTCAAAGACGATTAAGCTTGTCTTTGTACAGAAACACATTTCATTCCTTCTGTTTATTATGAAACAACCTATTTCAGTGATTTGAGTCTAGATCCTGATTTATTTGCATACATGGTAACTGCACTTCACTTACTTTCTCCAGATTTTAATCTGTCTAAATATGATCATAGATCAGACCAGTCTATATTTATCAGCTGGTCTGTGACAGGTAAGAGACTCTGAGATGAATTCTTTCTATCTCATGCATGAAGGGCTGGATAACAAAGTTTTCATAATTTCCATGTAGGTAAAATAAGTAACAATGAACAAAGTGAGATTTGAATAGATATTACTGAACATGCAGATTGAGGAGGATGCCATGGGTTCTAGTATAAATAAGCATGTTATCTGGCCATGAGACAAAACTATTTGCTGCTTAAGGTACCTGCTGTAACACATAATACTGAATTACACTGCTGACAAAAAGCTACTACTTATATAAATACACTGTTCAACACTGTGTTGAATAGTTAATGTGTAATAATTCCCTGTAAATAAAAATAGGCCAAATATTTATGTAGGGATAATTTATCTTCGGCCCGTTCCCTGGTCTGAGTTAGAACAGCACTAATTCTGTTCAGTGATTTTACTTTTCAACATGGTCTCTGCTAACTGCACTTTCTGAAGTTAACAGCAGATTTACTCAGACTCTGCTTCCAGCAGTGATAACATTCAATGCTTAAAGTTAATGCCAAGGGTTGGTGTGCAGACCAAGGTCACTGCTAAGTCTTGTGTACCACATTAGGGGTGCAGAAAGTAAAAGGCTGCAGCTGCTGGGAGGAGCAGACAGAACAGGTGACCCTAAGAGGAGATTCCATCCCATATAGCTCCATCGGGCTAGCGTCCGAGGAGGACTCTGTCCGTTCTGCCTTTGATCTCAATCCATGTGTTCCTGAATCTAGTTCCTGTCTGCAACTGAGTCCAGTCTGGGACTTCGCCAGTGCCTGCTCCACAGCATCAGTGGTGATGTAATCATCATCAGGGGGCTTTCAATAAGGGTGTTTTAGTTTTATTTTCCAATCCATAAGCCTCTCTCCCTTATTCCCTTTCTCTTCTCCTTTGAAAAGGAAGAGGGATTAATGGAGAGCACTTATCATTCATCTAGTGGCTGACACAGCCCTAAAACTTGACCATAACCCACAGTTGCCTTCCCTTACAAAAACACATCATTCAGTGTTCTAAATAATCCAAATAAATAGCTAAATTTATCAATGCTTTTGGTTTTCTTCCTCTCTTTAAGGATAGAAATCTATCTGTCCCTCTGTTTAACATTTTTGCAAACCTTTCCTGTTTTGTTGATCTATTCTTTCCCTTCTTCCATTTTTAAATTTTTAATTCTACAGACATCTGTTTCCCTCTTCTACATTTTCCCTCTGATACATATTTTTCTCTACAGATTTATCACTTTGTTTTTATTCTTTCCTATTTGTCCTGTTCCATAGCTTTGAAAATGGCCATTGATGAATAAGAACGAGTACAGCAGAGCAGAACAGCCACATCAGTTGTTAATTCTTTGATGATGCCCTCAGTTCTGCAAAACTTCTTGTAGCATAGTTAATTAAGAGTCCATAACCACCAGAAATTGTCTTCCATTCTTTTGACAGCTGCCTGAAAACAATACAAAATGCTCAAAGATTAATACTACCTACAGGAGCAATAAAGATGGTAGGATTTTAGATGGCAATTTCATTGGTTTTGCTTGTTGAGTTGTTTAGTTTGGGGTTGGTGTTTTCTCTCTCTCTCTTTTTTTTTTTTTTTTTTTTTCCAGTGGTTACTATTTTATTTTGTGTTCTTCTATAAGTGGTTAACGTTAGATCATGTACTTCAACCCAGAGACCAGTTCAAAAGTACCCAGGAGTGACAGTTGCTGAGGTTTATATAACAAGAGAAAGAGTTGAGAGGATAAGATTTGGACAACACCACCATTTTAAGCTGAAGATAGATAGCTACGAAACATGAATTAAAATAACTAGATGGAGAGAAATGGGAAAGACAAAGATATCCCTGAAGCGCCGGAATGTCTATTCATGTAATGGATTACATTTGCCTAATGGTTTGTCTTGAGATTTTCTTCTTCAGTTTTAAACACTACACCATTAATCAGCCTTATAATATCACTCAATCTAGACTGCTGATGGTCTTTCACCTTTCACTGCACACATTTCTTTATCTGAGATGACCGTGTCTCAAGTTCTTTAGTAGTGATTAATTTAAACCTGAAATGATATGAGAGAAAGCTCAAGGATGAGAAGTGCTAGTAAGGCTTTTTAGTGTGGCACAAACTTTCATCTTTCAAACTGCAGTCTTTGATCCCATTTTTGGGGAGAAACCTCAGACCTCTTCAGACATACTTTGTGACAACAGCCAACTCAAGGCTCAGTGACAATTAAAATAAGTCTACAATGCAAGACACAGGGGTAATACTTCTCAAGGTAGATGCAAGTGAGCCCACATGTTCTCACAGTAGACTGGAAGCAAGATAGCTGTCCTTACTCAGTTGAACCACTTTCAATGTATATGAATTTTCTATTACAGTGTGTGATGCTGCACTGCACAAGGCTGATACAGCCTAAGAGCATTTTTACCAACATCTCTTCCCCCTATTCATTTCTCCAGTGCTACATTGTGGCACTGTCAATGGGGTGCACAACTGAATCCAGTACTTTTAGTGATAAAATATTATCAAAACATTATTCATTATTCAGCACTCAGCTTACTATTGTTTACTGTGATTTGATATTTACACTAATATTGAGGAGACTAATATTGTAAAGAACAGCCAGTGAAAAGAACATTTGAAAGAAGAGAAGGAAATGCCAGATGATCATTAGTAAACTGTGATTTAATTACTAAGCAGAAGGAGACAGAAGAAAAGAGACATTCAAAGTCAGACATATTTTTTAGGAGAAAACTGAACATCCTAGCTACACAAAGACATAAAATATTTTAACCTCAAAAGGAAAGTCTAAATAAAATTTAAATAAGAATATGTAAATTTTAAAATTAAAACTAATCTTAAAGTAACTGGGTAAACCAGAATTTAAATGCTGACAAAAAAGATGGTTTATTAACAACTGCTCTTCTTCCTACTTAATGGTAGTTTTGCTATTGGGTTCTTTCATTCTAATCACACATGAATCTGCACAAATCTGCACTTCTGCGAACATAGCACCCTGATCACTTGGAAGGGACCCATATCTTCAAAGCTTGGCTGTATTTGCTTCCTGATTTCCTCCAGTGGTCTTTCAACTGGAAATGGAAAAGCCCATTTAATAAATCTACCTTTGTCCTTTATTGTTTTAGGTATTTTATAAAAGAGAGTGAAATAATTTTTCTTATGGCTTTCAGTACAAAACTGAACTGAAATTTGAAAGAGATAACATGATACAAGTTACCTTTATGTAGTGAATTTGATTTCTGCCTTAATCTTGGAATCTCTTGTTCATTTTATATGAGGATTTCTCTTTTATGTCATCTTCTGCAATGAAAATGAACAGAACCCTTGACTGCAATTGTCACAAACCTTTTTTACGCCTTTTGTCTGATACCTTCTGTAAGTCAAAGAAACTGATAAATCATGATACTGATAAAAAGTCTGAACATGAATTAAGGAGATGAAGGAAGCTTTATGCTGTGTTCATTCCATTCTCTCATTTGCAATCATCAGTTGTTCACTGATGGAACTGACTGCAGGGAGCAGATAATAATAACACAAGCAGGTTGCTTGGCTGCATAAGACAGAATAGCTTAACACATCTGATCTTTGCAGACATTTTCCCTGTCCAATCTGTGAACAAAAGCCATATTTGTTTCCTGACCCATTCCATTTCTCCAAGTTGCAAAAAAGTGTTAACAAGAGGCCACATACACCATTTAAATTCTAGTTAAAGTAAATTTTGAGGACAACTGACATGTTGTCCACCAAATCCCCCTTAGCCAAAGATTAGGTTTTTTCATCACCTGATATTACATATACATTTTATAGAAGTCCTGGGACAGTGAACTTTCAGTACAACTGATATCACTGAGAGAGAAAGTAACGTTATCTGCAGAAATTACATGCCTTATTGTACCAGAAGCTCTTTAATTTCAATCAGTAGTCTTTCCAGTGACATTTAGGCAATGTATTATACATTCATAGCTATGAGAAGGAACCATGCAAAGCATATTAAGTAGGCTTTCCAAAGAAGCCAACAGGATTTAGATGCTAAATTCCCACTAAAACTGAATGAATGAAAGAACCTAATTCATCTACATGTTTTGAAAATTCCAGATCAAATATAACATTTCAGATAAAAACATTAAGTGGAATTGCTCGACTTTATATTGATTTCTTTTTGCAAATAAAAAAGTTTTGAAATAATTGTGTTAACATAGCAATATAATTATGCATATGAACAAAAATTAAATAGAACAGGGTTATATATAGACTTTGTCATATTTAAGATAATTTAAATTAATATTTTTTTCTTTAAAACTTCACTATAACTTAAGGTTAATATAATGCAGTCATTTTTGTGGCTGTTGTACTTTTAATACAACCTTCTTACATATCATGGTATTGAGAAAAGAAAAAAACAACAAACTCTGGTAAAAGACTTAATTTATCATCATGCTAGTTCCTCCACTTGATAATTTACCTGAAGTGTATGCACTACATTTTACAAAGTCAGGGTACCATTCCCTAGAGTGGATTTTCTAGCTGCCCCAAAACTCTAGTGCTCATTACTCAACAGAAAGTTCATTTTAACATCATCTGAGCAAAATAAAAGTACTAAGAAAACTCACCTCATAAAGAAGTATAGGATTTTGGGAGCAGTAATACTAGTTGTTAGGTCTTGTATGATACTTCATTAAACTAAGATTTTTATGGCCTAATTTGATTTTTTATTTCCAATTTGGACTTGCCTTGTGAATGGATCCCTGTGTCTGAAATACACTCGAATGAACCAATTAAATTCATGGAAAGTGCATAAAACTTTAAAGAAAGTAATAAAGCTACTTTGGTTTTAAGGACTGTTAAAGCACTTACATATTCAGAAAAGTAGTATTCACTGATTTCTATCTTTATAAAACACATTAATTGACAATAGTCAGGAACTATTTGAACAGTATTTCAAGCTATACATTCTAATACTGACTGTATTCTCTACTAGGCCATGCCATGGCCAAGTGAGCTATGGTAAGTATTGGAGCTAACTGTGAGTGTAGTAACTGACTGCCAGGTCCCAGGATATGAACAACACCATCTGCACTCTATGAAGGCTACTGCTATAGAAAATGTCTTGTATGTAACTAAGTATATGTTAAAAAACCAAACCAAAACAAAAAGGTGTAATTTAATTATTTTTTTTAAAAGGAAAAGTAATTTATGCTAAAAAAAAAAAAATTTAGTTCTTTAAAATAGAAATCCTATGGGGAGTGTCTGTGCATTCAATGTCAACATTGAGATGTCATTCAGTAATGACTGAAGAAAAGGCAGAGATTGATTTTGCTGATAGCATTAAAGCTGCTCTAAATGTGTTTTTCTAGTCATGAAAATGTGAAGAATTTGTACAAGCTGACAAGTCTCCATAAATGCCATATGGGAGGTGAAACAGTTTGATCATGCTCAGAAAGAATTAATCTTGAAGAGGGTTGGAAGTTTTTCTACAAACCATGACAATATTGCTTAATTACGAGTTCACTGGCTATGTTTGTCTTGCATGTTTTGCTGGTCTTTGTTACCAAGAATACACTAGAAAATTACACATATTCTGCTCCATGTTCTTACATTCTGATAAGAATTTACTGCTAAGTCACAGCAACAAGAGTGACCAACCACTCCATCCCCATTTTTCAGCATTCCCAAAACACATCCCTTCAGAATCTCTTTTGCCTGTGATTTGGCCAGTCTTACCAATCCTTATATTCCTCCTTAGTTTCTTCCTCCCATCCTTTGCCAATAGTACACTGAGAGGGCTTAATTTTTACATTGGTTACTTTACTAGAGAAAATATTAATTGCTATATAAATGTCCATTAAATTACTACAAGGCTCACATTTGCATATTTTTAGAGACTTTGAGTACTGCAAATAACATGGAAATTTCCTTGTGCAAATATGTATATCTTTAAAGCAAGACATTAACAGACCAAGATACATGGAATGATGTTACTTCAGTATCCAGTAATAACATACCATAAAATCAAACTAAGCAAATGCTGAAGTTAAAAATAAAAGGATACTTTTCGACAAAAATCATAGATTCTTTTTGAAGTCTCCTCCTCTTTCCTTCCATCATGTGGTTTATGTTAATGCAATTTATTTCTCAACTGTCATTGGGAATATGGACTTACTAGAGCTCAGCTGCTAGACAGTAGTAACTCACAACAGCAGTAAGCTGGTTGCTGTTATTTGTCTGTCTACAACTCCTACATATCCATTCTCCCAGATGTTTAGATCTTGTGGGCCTGATCCACCACTGTCATCATTAACTATTTGAAAAAATAGAACCAGAGACACTGCTATGAAGAAGGAGTATTTCAGTGCTAAAGTGTCCTCTGTTTGGCTAAATTTAGCTGGAATTTAGATTTTGAGAACCTAAACTGTGTTTTTTCATCTGTGTGATCCAACATCCTGGTGACAGTTCTGTAACAGCTACAGACAGTTCTGATCCTCAAACAGTAAAAGTAATGAGCAAAAATAAAATGCTGGTATGAGCAGCCACAGCAGCAGAAAGAAGAGTCAGTTTAGTCTTTTCTTCTCCTCCAAAGCTGTTAGGGATACACATTTATCCTCCGAGATGGATGCTAGGTCAGCAGCAACTTCACAGCAAAAACGTCTATTACAAAGCTCAAGTCACCACGTTGGGGAAAGCAGCTAGGGAGGACAAGGTCTCAAAACAGGCCTACTCCTGTTTTAATGAGAAGCCTCTATGAACCTCACAATCAGTAACACAGCCATTGTGCTATCCAATATTTTACCTAATTGCAGTGAAAATTGCTTCTTTGTAGAAAGTTCATTGATACAATAGTATGTCTGGCAGGAACTTTAAACGACCTAAAGCAATGTTATTTCACACTAACCTTCTCAGACAACTGAGCTGGAAGTCTTGGAGGCAGAAGCAAATTATTTGCCTTTATTCTACAAAATTTTCAGAAAATTTTGTGTTGGAAAAGGTTAGACATTGTTAAAAGCTACAGGAGTAAGCTGGTTTATAGTTAGCTTGATTCACACTCCTTTGGTCTAGAACAGTGTGCTAGATATCTTTTTTCCTACATTATCTTGCTATATGCCTTGTCAGAAATTGTGAGCATAATCCCACTTGCACTGTGCAAACAGAGTGCAATTCTGATTTTGTTTGGAGTTATAGAGAAAAGAAATTAGCAAGAGATAAGAGTCAGGCCCATGTACAGCTGACTTACAGAAACAAACTTCACAACCGGATAACGGTTATAAAGCAGGTATGTTTATTCGGCGCTGTGCACACACGCTGGGTGCCAGGGGGATAGCTCCACCTAGCTTGCACACCAAAAGGTAAAATAGGTTCTAATTTATAAAACAAATACATACATATTCATAGCAATCCCGGCAAAATATTATAATATTCATAACTTCATTATAATATTACACGCCCCTAATCCCACCCCCTGGTGCATGCGTATTGCCATCTAGTGGTCATGAGGATGAAGGCTGCAGGTCCTCCTCACAGTACACTTTCCACCTTTCCCTTTGGAGATGAGCCATCCTGGTCTTAACCAGTTTCTCCTTGCCTTTGGCTTTCAATTCCTCTTCGCTTTCTTGGTTAACCAACTAAAAACAATTGACCTGTCTGACAATTTCATCCCCAGTAGTTGCCTAGGTTACCTTATGGAACAGGCCACAGCTGTGTAGGATATAAAGACTATACAAGGGAGTTAAACTATAAAGCTAAGAAAACTTAAAGTATTAGTTAAGAAAACTTAAAGAACTATGAAGCTCGACTCACAGTTACATTTATTTTGAACTGAGAGTTAGTTTTTAAGATCTTCTGCTTGACATTTAATTTGTTAACAACTGTCAAACTTGAATGAAGCATTCAGACACCCTCAGTATTTCCCTGAGCCTTCAGCTTCTAGTCCGGAGGGTCATGGATCTCCTGTGGATCTTTATTTTAAATGCAGTCTCTGTACAGACATCTTAGATACTGCAGGGTACCTTTACATAGGAGTATAGATAGCTGACCTTAGAAAACTGGACACAGCTATATGTATTAAAGAAAATGACAAATGACAAAAGTTAGATTTCTAATGGGCGCAAACAAATGTCCATAGTAAACACTTATGCTTTTCCTTTAAAAAGCATTTCTATTCTGTTGTTAATCTTCCTTTGATTTCCATCTGTCATATGAGATAGTATTTGAATATAATGGCAAACCACCCAGTTTGACTAGAAAGCCTGTAAAGTATGCTGCACAGCTGATCTTTCAAAATCATCCTAAAAAAACCAAACAAGACAGAGCTAAGTCAATATTAAAAATAGACAAATACCACTTGTTTCATTGATCTTTTCAGTATGGTTGCAAGTTTTTTTACAAACAGTATTGGTGAAACACTGACCTGATTGCAGCCATGGCAGAACATTAAATAGATTTCAGTGCCTACAGTCAGCCAAGCATTTAAACATCCACTCTCTTTTATCAACCACTTCAAGGTGAAACCTTCTGGAAAATCCTGGGGAGGATGAGGAAGAAAAGAAAAAGTTAGTTTAATGGTATTTCTACCATTTTCTTAATTTTTCCTAGCTGTATATTTTTGTAGAAGGAAACTACTTGCTTTGTTTTTTCTATACTCATGCATATGTTATAGTCAAAACCAGAATGTGAAGACTGGAGTAAAACCAAACACGAAAAATAAGATGTATAATGATGGAAAGAGAAACTTGCATATCAATACCTTAAATGACTATCTAAATATGACTCAACATAATTAATCTTTCTCTGGGCATCCCAGCCACCATTCTTAGAGCCACAAACATCTTTACATGAACTGGATTTTATTACATTTATTCAGAAGAACTGATTTTCTTCTCTTTTTATCTCAGTGCAATTTCACTGATTTCACTAAGAATACCCAGATCGACACAAATTAAATGAGCCCAGAGGTGAATTTTATGCTTCTTTCTCTAAAAAATTACTGATATTCAACATAATGTGTATGTGGGGATTTCCCTAGTTAAGAATCGAGTTCCAGATTAAGCTAAGGTAGAAAAATCAAAGTAGTTGGAGTAACTTTGTTATTATTATAATATTGCAAACTCTAAACTTGGAAATACAGCTGCTATCAGACCAAAATTATGAGATCATTTAAAGAGGGTGGGTTGGTGGGCAAATTTAAAGTAATTGGTTAGGGTAATTTTTCTTAAGTATCTGATTTCAGAGCTTTTGGGTCATGTTTTCAAAGTTCTACCTGTAAGCCTGAGACATATTTCTTACTACAGAGCTGACAAACAACAGTATTAGCATATCTATGAGAAACTCATAAAGATTTTCACCTCAGCAATAGTATTGTTCAATAAGAACATGCTTTCCTAAGTGTATAGCTTTTTCATAGTTCATAAACTGCCTTGTCTTCTGAATTCTTAGATGGTCCCTGCACAGAAGACCTAGCATAAAGCCCTGGCTCATGGGGAACTAAAGAATTTCATGGGAATCAGGCGGAACTAAAGAATTTCATGGGAACCAGGGAAAGGGAGGATCAAAGGATGTCCTGCTAGACACATTATTGCCTTCTTGCCTACTGTTTCTCTTGTGCAATCATAACTATCTGTATTAGCAGGAGAAGACCCAGGCTGTGGAGCCTTAAGGCTTGTTCACACATCCCCCTCCGACTGCAGCTGTGCAGGGAAAAAAACCACTGCTTTGTTCCAGTCTGCCTCCAGTTGCCTATACTGCCTTCTTGCCAGCTGAGCTGTTTGTGCGAACACTCCCTAAGCACTTTTAGTCCAATAAAGACCAATGTTTTAAACTTCCTAGATTCACTTGAATTGAAGCTTAGCAGGGAAGTTTCAGATGAGTTGCCAGTTTCCAGTGACAGTAACCTATGCGTAAAGGGATGGTGACAAAGAACTGCTAGAAGAGTGAGAACAGGAACTTCTGCAGGCAGAGTAAAAGGATGTGTCAACAGGCCTTGCTAAACAGAGATTTCTCCACCTCTTTGAAGTCTGCTTCACCACCAAGGCTAAGAGCTTGTCTCTATTACTTGTTATGTCTTATGATTCACCATGGGCAAATTAATGCAGAAAAAAAGGAGTATTTTCAAATGGTTTTAATTAAAGATCAGCCAAACAACTATTTACATCTGTGTTTGTGCATACTAATATGGCAATATCTAGATCTGACAATACTGCCTATCCTGTGGAAGTTTTCATATGCTGTCATGGGAACTTTGTGTGGTTTTTAGTGAAGTTTTAACTTGGTCTGTAAGTATTCATTGTTTAAATCCTTCACAAACATGAGTCTCTTAACTTTTGCGAGACTGCAAGTAGAAAGTAAAATTTGTTATCCGAAGACATAAATTCCATGGTTATAAGTCTATACAAATATTTTTATTTCAAAATGTTTATTTCAGAATGCCTTTTGAAATTAAATACCATGAATACAATAATCCCAGTCCTTCAAAACCTGAAATAATCCATTTAGCACCAGCAATTTATTAAAGTGGGATGGGTTTGAAACTAATCAGTATTCTTCAGACTCATCTGTGAATTCAGTTCCTTAATGCTTTTATCTTTTAGTTTGAACTGAGTTCAGCAGTGAAGATGCCTTGTCATTCATGCCTAGCAGTTAGTACTATACTTGGCCCTTTCCCTCAAAGTGCCAATAATCTATCACATGTCTGTGTAGGAAGGTATAAAGGATTTATTCTGACTATTTTATGAGACAGTTGCCTCTAACTAATTTGTATAGTCATTGGAATCTCTCACAGGACCAATGCACAGACAATCAATAATTAACTTTGTCAGGTGGCTAGCAGCCAGAACCAATTGTGCTGCAATGCAGACATCTTCAGCCTCTTATAAATAAATAGGAAAATTGCTATAATAATAGAAAGCTGGAAGACTAAATAGATGAATTCTTTACTAACATGATAAACAACCTATTCCCTATTCAACTGATGTCGCTGTTAATATCGGGAGCGGAGAGATGCAGCAACACACAAATTCAGCAAGAGAAGGCAAAGAAGCAACTTTATTAATTTATAACCCCGTTTTATA
>WUAM01000359.1:30338852-30349620 GCA_024336885.1 Actenoides hombroni
CTAAATTCACTTTTACATTTTACAATGAATAAGAAGAAAACATCCACTAGAATAAACCCTAAATATAAATTATTACAGCTACGTCAGGATGTCTGCATGCACTTACACACTCCATGTACAGTCTTTCTTTGCACTCTGCAATCCCAGAAGATCTGAATCCCAGATTATTATAAGAATAAAATATTATTCTTTAGCTCCTAATCTCCTAACATTTTATATAATGAAATTTAATTAGTCTTCCCCATAAAAGCATTGAAGTGCACAGGTTTTACCTCTGAGGAGACTGAAGGACAGAAACGTGAAAAAAAAGTCTCAGAAACTTACAGTGATGCACAGGACTTCTTGGATTTCAGCAGTAGGTTGATCCATACTGCACCGCACCTTCTGTTCATGAATATTTCTTCTCCATCCTCTAGGAGGAATTACAAGCATAACTCCTCTGTGCTCTGAAGGGAGAAAAGTCTTTCATCTTGGTGAACACAATCTGGTAACTCCTATTCAAACAGGTTGATTACTACTTTAAAGACTCATTATATTGCATTATACAAGGAGGTGGTTTATGCCTTGAGTTATATTTGTGTCCTAGACCATGTAACAAATAGTATAAGGCTGTGAAATATTAATAACAAGAAATTTCTGACATTTTTTCCTTTTCAAAAAAGCATTTTTCAAAATTTGTCATGACTTATTTATCTCTTAGAAATTTGGAATCAGTCATTTCACAGTGGAGAGAAATAATTCTATTATACAGTGATAATAGTTCATATTCTTCTTGGTCAAGGATATTAAATATCTGATCTGATTGGTCCTAGTGCCAATTTAACATCAGTTGTACTTAGTCTACAGCCTAACAATTTTCAATACAGTAGTAAATAGTTATAAAGTTCACAGAGTCAGATATGTGGCACAGTACTTTAACTTGAAAGTAATTTTCCAAAACTCCCAGATTTTTTTTCTCTCTGTCATTCTCATTCATATATTTTTTTAAAATTTTATTTTCTTTATAATGTTTTTGAATTCTGTCCTACATTCCTTTGCCATTTCATTGGCCCATATCTGGGAAAGAAATATAAGAACTGTTCCATACTTCAAAGTATAAACTTCCCATCAACTTCTGTTGGCCTGAGATCAGACATTGAAACCATGTTTTCCAGCTGAACATAGAGAAGCAGAAGCCTGTGTTACTACTGCATTCCCCAGAGTCGGTTGGGTGCCCAGATAAAATAATTTGCAAGATTCTTAATGCTTGAATTTGGTTCACTGGCCACAACTTAACAAGATGCTCAGACATGCTTTGATGCATTTAAAATGTTTCTGTGTCTACTTTTTCTACATTATATGTTCAGTTTCCCTCGAGTCTTTGATGGAAAGGAAAAAAATGACTTCACTGAAGAGATACTTAAATTATACACATTAAGATCCTAATTTATCTGACTGCATGTGAAGAAGCACATCTCTGTTCCTCTGTGCAGCATACACAGGAAGCCTTGATGGACTAGCATATTGACGCTGATATCTAAGTACATATCTTTTGCAATAGTGTTCGATATCCTGTAAGATCCGTGTTTTAGCAGTCTGGCTGAAAAACTCTGTGGGAATGGCGAGCAAGAAATAGCATCATAGGCACTCTTGAGTGCTACAGTTATGTGAGACTGTCTCCAGCTGCAGCTCAGCTAGAGAAGTTTCACAGAACATGTGACGCTTGCCCAATGTGTGTGTGTGGCCTTCAGAATTCAAGCAGACTTCTGTTCCCTTTTTTGCCTACACACAGAAAAATGGTTAATTTTGTCCCAAAGTGATGTGTTCTTAATATAGTTGTTATTACTTTAGATGCTTTCATAATAACATTGCATTGTGTGGCAGGAAGCAGAAAGGAGGCCAGAACAGAACATTGGATGAAAAGCAGATGAATGAAAGACTCAGTGCTGCTTTTCAGAAGATTCAACAAAGCTTCTTTTTCTCAACAAGTTAAACCAGCATCTCAATTAATTGTACTATACATTCAGAAAACATATATTCAGAAAAAAACCCAACATAATCACTGATAAAAACTCCACCTGGTTTACCTTTTAATGCACCTATGATGGCTAAACAAGTGTATACAGGAAGGAAAAAGTACTGCATTGCTGAGATCCGATAATTCATGTCCTAATCATGGGTACAGAACATGCTGTCTATGCTGCTGAGCTGTTTGCATCCTGAAATGCCTGGGGGAGGAAAACCAATCCATGATATATTTCCATCAGGAGTAAAAGTTGTGCAAAGAAAGTTCCTTCTTCATACCCTGCTGCTTGTTTCCAGACCCTTTGCTGTAATTCACTGATATCATTTGCACTAATGCCACTTTCTGTGTTGGGCTGTGCCATAACCCAAATGAAGATTCTGACTTGGAAAGCCACATCCAAAAAACTTGGTTTAACTCAGGATGTTTCACTGATCTGATTTACAACCCACCCAGCAGGCAGCAAGCTGAAATGCAGAGGTAGAAATGCACAGCACCTCCTCAACAGGAAAGAGGGTATGGGCAGGTATCTGCAGCCAACTTCACCCCTGGGGAAAACACACTCCACAGCTACAGTCTTGGTGGAAAGGACATTCAGTATCACTTCAGTATTCCCTGTTATGTCCTGCAAGTATGTATCTGCAGCTGGACTAGATGATCATTACAGGTCCCTTCCAACTGCAATTGTCTGTTTTATTCCAGTCTATGTCTACAGAAATAGCACCCTTATTGGGCCTGTCAAAAAATATAGTCACTATGTTGAGTATAGCCCTGTGGATTTATTTCCTTTTTCCAATTCCTTTCCCTCTCCCCCTAAAGCTGAATTAGGAGGAATTTGGCATATGTGAAGATATCCACAATCATAAAAAGACATTCTTATGTGTTTTGGGCAGTCAAAATTTTGAAGGGGCTTCCTAAAAGTTACAATGTTAAGAAGACTGCTGTTAAGTAGTATAAACTCATCTTTTCCATATTCCTTTCCCCTTGTATTAATGTCATGCTTTGCCTGGAAAAGACAGAACAATTGAGGGGTACAGAAGTTAAGAAAATATTAGTACAATTCCTCTGATATGTAATTTATGAATCATATAATAAATGTAAATGTTGGTTCCAACAAGCAAGAACATAACTATACTAAAAAATAAATTAATTAAATTTTACTGTGGAAATATGAAAGCTACAAAACAAAGCTGAAAAAACTCTTCAAGTGCATTAGCATTATGAGATATGTCAAATGAATAAGCTTCTGAAGGAAAGAGATAACACAGAGATAAGAAATTTGCATAAGTATATATTAATTATTTTTTTTCCCCCATAAATGCCTAGTATGCTTTATTTGTATATTGTTGAGGTACAAAATGAAAAATACGAGTGCTGAGTAAGATGATGGCAAAGGAAAGAGGAGTGGATTGAAGAGTGCATTTTGACAGAATAGTTATTGAATGAAGTTGGGGTGTAACTTGAGGGCAGTACCCAAAATATTGCTTCACAGAAGAGTCAGAGGGCAGAGTTGTACTGGAGGTAACTTTGATAACTGAGGGAGGTGACCAACTGAAGAACCCTATATAAAGATTAAAACCAGACTTAGTCCACAGGTATACCCTATTGCTGAATTATTTTTTTTTTCCTTTTTCTAATTTTGATTTCAATTTTGTACCTAACATTTATCATAAGAAAACATACATATATATACATACATACATACAAAGGATTTTCATCCTTAATTTTATCTGGTGAGAGAAGATATTCCAAAATGAACTGACAGGTACTGTATATCTTCATTCTCTAAGTAACAGCAGTTTCATATGCACTTGTAGGCATTCTTTTTAGGCTCTGACACCCAAAAGATGTGGTTTCCTCCTCAGTCAACAAGACTAGATAGTAAGGATAGAGATATCAGCTGGTCCACTGATGGGGAAGAAGCTCCTGTGACAGGTGCAAATGTCTGTTTTATGGATGAGTACAAAGTGCCAAGGAGATGGGCTCTGGCACAGGTGTGATCCTAACGGTGCATGGGTCAGCTGTGTACACAGGACAGCTCAGAGGGCATGGGCACTATGAGGGTCTCCATACACTAACCACTCTTTCTCACCCCGGGGCTTCATATAGTGCTATCGTCTACACACCAAACTGCTGTCAGAACCAAAGACAAGCTATTTTTTTCCTGACTTTTTGTAATCTGTTGGTGTTTTTTGTTGTTTGTTTTCCCTGCATAATTACTAAAAACAGAGTTGATAGTCATAGTTGATAGACTTTTTCCTCGGAAAATGCAAGCATTTAATGAACACATTATTGTGGGGGGTTTTGTCAGTGCTGTGCAACATGCATGTCTATTATGGTCTGCATCTTGCTTTTATATGAGCTTAATTAATAGTTTGCCCATTTTTAAATGTGTTTACAACTTGCCAGTAGTTCGCATCTTTACTCTTCCGGAAAGTGAACACAGTGAAAAACTCCAATCTAGATTCTACCAAGTGTTTTTCTTCAGTCACTTCTATAAAATTAATAGGTTGGCCATGCATGTCAGCCAATAAAATGTATACATCTGGAACTTCCATAGCCTAGATTTTGTTTTCTTCAAATGTAAGAAATATTTGTTTCTCCAGATGCTAGATGGGTGTGTTAGAAATTTTTTCTTGACAGGTGTCAGGAATTGGCAACACAATGGTGCTATATATAAGGCATCTCTCATGAGAACATGGGTATATAATAGGTGTAATACTGTGTTTAAAGAGATGTGGCATCCAAGCTAAACTTCACTTCACACATAGACATTGCTGGAAATACAGAAGATTACTGCTGCATGCACATGGAAAACAAGTCAAGCAGGTATCCTACCCCCCAATCCAGGGGATTACCTTAAGAATGTGATATTGTTCTCTGGATGCATGGATGTTGAGAAAGGATGACCGGGTGGACCACCCTATTTTGGATCCCACAATTAACCACATTTCTTCTCTGGGAATTTTCTGCAGTGCAGTTCAGAAACACTGCTTTTCTGCTTCTTTTTAAAGTGTGTCTGCTGCTTGGCTGACAGAACACCTGAATATACTTTCAGGCAAGAGGCATGTGCGTATACTTCTTACTGAATAGCTTTTTTCAGCTGATTTCACCTTTCTTTTTTATAAGTCATCTGTGAACAGATTATGAAAGTCTCAACAGCACTTTTTACATTAAAATACTGTAGCATTCCTTTTTGGGACCATTTCCACGGCTACTGATAATGCCACACACTTTATGCCTTGTCAGAACCTGTCACTATCCATATATCCAGCATTCTAAACATCAAAATGATTCACAACCTATTTACTGAAAAACTCCAAATGTCTTCTAAAGTAATCTCTGTCACTAGAAAAACACCATTTTTGTAAGAGGCAGCTTCATATTTATCAAGCTTTATAACACTTTATAACACAATAGATTGCATATAAAACTGCAGTAGCTCACAGTCTTAAGATCAGGGGTGCAAATCCTAGAAATTACTAAATGATTAAAGCCTTGATGAAAACTTCATTAATTGAAACTTACAGGTGCTGTATTTTACTCAGCCCAACAAAGCTCCAAATAGTTAACCAGAGTAATACATTTCAGTTGGCATATTGTTGTGTAGTTTGTGTGGTGTTACATAGTTGCTTCCATTAGTTGTTCCTGTGGTAATCTAGCGCTGGTAGATACAGTATACAGATACAGTTATTAAAAGGCTATGCAATTTCCTGAATAGCTGGCACTATTTTTTTCTACTCAAGCAGACAAAAGATAACAATTATATACAATGGAATTCATTTAATCTCTATTGACATTCATAGGAATTCAAGGCAGAAAGGACCACTGTAGTGAGAACATAAGAACAACTGTATTGGGTTGGACCAACCATTGATCTAGCTCAGTGTTCTGTTTATGACAATGGTCAACAGCAAATGCTTGGAGAAAGAACAAATGTAAGATAAAGGTCAAAGATGCAAGAAGTTTTTTTTCCTCACGTGCCTTTTTTAAGTCCTAGCAATCTACTGAGACCTCCCGTACAAGAGGTTACAGCTCCTCTCTTCATGACATGCTAATTTGATGCCCTGCAAAAGATAAGCTATTTGAAGCCATGGTAAAATTGCAGAAATTATTACAGAAAGAAACCCACCACCCCACCTCAGTTTTAAAGTTTCCAGATGTGGAAAAGCTGCCACTGACTTAGCGAGGTGTCAGATGCTAGCTAAACTTGCAGTTGTAGAAACTATATGTCTCAGCTGATTAAGTGTAGCTTCTACTTTGTCATTAAACTTTTGTTTCATGGGCTGTGGCACCTTATTATCAAATTGCAGATCCTATTGCTGGTACATTTAGATTGTGACTGAACTACCACAATTTTTACCTATTAATTACTCAAGTGGAGCTCCTCAGTTTTGTTACTATAAGGTTTTTTATTTCACGTATTTAAGCATCTGGTTGGACTCTCAGCACAGTAAACATATCCTGCTTGAAATGTGGGCACCAGAACTGGACACAGCATGCAAGGATTCTTTGGCATGACAGTGCCAAGCAGTGTACAGAAAAGTTCATTACTACTGCTTCATATAGCTACCGACATAGATCCTGAATACTTAATTGGCCTTATTAACATGCATAACAAGACTGTCACACCTACAACTCATGTCATACTGAGCCCTGCTTCTAACCCCTAAACTAAAAAAAAAAAAAATAAAAAAAAAATCAACACTTCTTCAATATCTCTGTTCTTGAAATATGGTTTCCCTTGTTCCAAAATCAATGATTTATACTTGGTCTTTTTAAATACATCGTGCCCTGAACTTATTAAATGGTCCAATCAATTTTATTAATGATCTGTGATCTGCACAATGCCATGCTGCCCAATATCTACATATTTTAACAGTAAGAATTTTCCAGAGTTTAACATGCTTTTGCAGGATATTTATTAATTATTTTTTTTTGTGCTGCAGCCCCTCTGTCCCTTTTGATGACTGAAGACAACTAACTGATACAGCCCCAAGATCTGGCCATTATATTTGTTTCAGAGGGGGTGATATATCCTAGAGCCAGAAGGATTTATGGTTTGACCCTGTCAGAGTGTAGTCATGTTCACAGACTGATCATTACTTAGATCATTGTCTCTACCCGCTTTTGCACTCTTTGCCTTTGTTCCCTGTACTGTAGGATCCCAACTATCTTGAACTTCCTCTATACTCCAAGACAATGTCTCATAGTTCTGAATATCTTAGATCCAGACCATCAGTTCCCAATAATTTCAAAGGTATTCAATTCTCTTTTATTGGAGAAGGAAGAGCATCATTACCATTTGCCAAAAACTAATCAATCTGCCATTTTCCCCCAATGACGTATTTTTTATATACTCACTCATCTTTGCTGATTCCTCTCTTTAATACTTTATATTCTACCCTTTTTCTACTGAGCAATATACCAGCACCAGTTATTGTCATCTTCTTGTATTGTGGAAAGCATTTCATGTTGCCCTTAACTTTGATGGACGTGTGTCTTCTGTACTTTTGCTTCTCTTCTCTGTTTTCTACAGTTTATATTCAGTTTTGGTTTATAATCATTCACATCAACTTCCTTTGTTTTCATTGTTCCCACTTTAGAAATAAAAAAGCCTGTCAGCTTAGGGTTTTTTTCATTCATCATTGCAGTCTCCTTTCTTAGCTGTGTGATTATGGTTTTGATTCATTTGTTAAGTTCTCCTGTTATCATTCACATTTTTTCAAGTTATTGTTTCCCAGCTGATTGATCACATAACTATTGACAGATTTTAAAGCTAACCTTCCAACTAACTTAAAAAAAAGAAACAATTACATACATATGTGAGTACATGTGCAATGCCTATGCCAATGTATATCCTGGTAGTTGTAAAAAAAGTTATATTTCTACAAAACCTAGCATTCCTAAATAAGCAAAAGTTCTGTGATCATTCTTACATATGTATCAATTTGAGTTTAATAAAGGGTTGTTCTCCAATATAACAATGAAGATATGAAATTAATTTATAATTTTGGCATTATAACAGTGAGAGAATGAGAGTTTTATCACATTCTACCCAGTTTTAGAAAAGTACCACAGCAAGTGTGGTTTTTTTCTGCACCTCAACCTATTCGTGAGGTCCCATGTTCTTATTAAATTCTCTTACCCTCTAAATAGGGTCATCACATACAGACTGCTATTTGGAGTGATCTCTGTCCGATATTAACATCCATAACATGCCAGGAAATTTTTTGGAAAAGTGCTGGTTGATGCAGGTCAAAACCATGTCAGGAATTGTTCTACACTTTCAGCAGTATGGACAATGAAGTCCCAGTGTGCAGAAAATATCCCCAGTGTTGTTTAATTTACTAATATAGCCACAGCCAGATGTTAGCATTTTTAAGACGGTATACCACCATTGTCCTTAAATACTTTGGAAGAAATTACTTCATGTCTCTAATCTTTCAAGAAAATGTCATAATAAAAATTACTTAATAGTTAATTAATAATGCACTATTCTTTGTTGTTGCTAAGGCTCTTTCCTGACTCTGTTTCCCCCACCTCACCTTGTGTGTTCTGAACACTAATAAAGAGTTTTATCTAAAATTAAGAGACACGCCAAATAGACCATCAGAAATTCTATTATCATTGGACATCCATGGTACTGCAATTGTTTGGTTATCCACTTAGTACACCTATCTAGATATAGTATGATTCAGTCATGACAGTATGTAAGACAACCACAATCAAATGAGAGATAATTTAGAGAGCCACTTTAGTGATGAGAAACAAATAAGCTGGTATTTCTTCTATCATTAAAAGTTGTGGTTAGAGCAGTGATAAATATGCTAGCTTCTCAGTTTCTTGAAGGATTGATCTAAAGATTCTACTTGTATTATACAAGTTTTGAGTTAAAGCAAAAGCTTAGTGTGAAATAAATGTTGAATTTTATTAATATTTCTTAATTAAAATACATACAACCAACTCATTTTAAGACAGTTTCTAGGTAAAAATCAAAAGCAGTGATCAGGGGATCTAATCTAAAATACTTCCTGATTTTTGTGTTAGAGCTCCTCTGAATTCTGTGCTTGTAGTTCAGAAAAGCATATTTCTGCTGCCTGGAAGTTTTGTGAACATATTACAGATTCAGTGTTGGTTTTTTTTTTAACAAGAAAATCACAACTGCACAACTTGATTTGGTGGGATGATTTTAAACATAGTTTCTACGTTACATCAGGAAGTGTCAAGGTCTTTGAATATTCATAGTTCCTTCCTTCATATCCTTACTTTGTACTCTTGTACAGTCCTCAGGTCATTTAATGGAAACTGTCTGGTTTTCATGTCAATGTAAACATTTTTTTAGTAAAATTGTGATATTTCTCATATTTAGCATCTAAAGCATCCCTATTGGTCATGAAGTAAGGTGACATCCAACATGAGTAATGGCAAAAGAATGAGCCTTGAGCATTGAAACCTATAATACGATACAGACCTAATTAATGGAACTCTAGAGATATATGGACACAGTATTAGATGCCATTGGAGGGGGGGGAAAACATTTTATTCAAAAGAGAGTAAGTATGAAATACTATAAACTTCCAATGTGTCCCAGTTAAGCAGATCATGCTGAAGATCTTATCTGTAGAAAGATAAGTAAATTATTTTCATATACATAAATAACAATAAGATTGTCCTGGTTTGAGCTAGAACAGAACTAATTCTGTTCAGTGATTTTACTTTTCAGCTCAGTCTTTTCCAACTAACTGCACTTTCTGAAGTTAATGGCATATTTTCGCAGACAGTGTCTGCTTCTAGAAATTATAATGCTTGAATTTTATAGTTACTTCCAAGGACTGGTATTGCATTGACCCTGTAGTTCTAAGGCTGAAGGACATAGTTAAGGAACAACTAAAACACAAAGTGTATCTACTTACTGGATTATTTTGCCCAGATTTACAGTACTTAGGAGCAATCAAATATTTTACTTCAACAGAAGAATACAATTATATTATTAATATTGAGTGAGCCTTCTTTCACAATCTATATATGCTTTTTCCCTACTGTTGACTGAAATGGAGACCAGAGTAATAGTCATTGCTTGGCTGCAGTTTTTCTTTAGGCTTGTTATGAAGATTTTTGTAGTCTCTGTCCTGTTGGAATTAGGCACATTGCATGGAGAGACTGAGGGCATCAGGTCCCTGCTCTGTTGCCCACATTGCATTTCAGGCATAGGAGCTGAGGTGTCAGGCAAGAGCATCCTGCATCATCAGGCAGCATATGGATGGGAATAGGGGAAACTAGTCTTGTCAGATAACTAGACAACATCATATGAGGGCGATCATATGCTCTTAACATCAATGAGTAGCAGGTAACTTTTCTCCTGGAGCAGGAATTGCCCATACCTGTAAGATAATGAACTTTCCTTTAGCAAAGGTCAAATACACAGTGACCCTGAAAGACAGTGGAACTGCTTTTCCCTGAGTAAAGATTTACCTCATCAAAACCAATGCTAATATTTGAGTCTATGAGGTCTTTAGCTAACTGACTGTTAAAGGGCTTATGGCTACTGCTCTGGACACTTGATGGAAAATGCATTTTCTGTGCATTCACAACTATAAACTGTAGCACTGTGTCACGGTTTAGGGTCAGGGCAGCCCCTCAGACCTATAACAGATGCTCTCTGTTAACCCCCATCCCTCCCCAAAATGGGAAGAGAAAAGGAATAAGGGAGAGAGACTTAGCGATTAGAAAAGGAAACTAGAACAGCTTTAATGAAAATGAAAT
>WUAM01000359.1:30353827-30373971 GCA_024336885.1 Actenoides hombroni
TGAGAAAGGTAGGATTCTCAGAGAATATTGTGAGAATCAGAGAAAATCCCTCTGCTAGCAGCTTTTTAGCATCCACACCCAAAGGACCATGGTTGTAGGATGGACTTGCAGAGATCACCAGTTCAACAGTTTAGACAAAACCATGAAGGTGCAAATGGCCCTTCATTTTTAAATCAGCTTTTTTTTGTTGAGAAGAACAAAAAATTTAATTTTTGCTTCTGTCTTTTACTTGTAATGATCTTAGCACTAATATAATATTTGAAAGTAACTAAAAGAGAAAATTGATAGAAGTAGTTGCAAAAAAAATAATAAGTGCAGGTTTTAAGTTAAACATCAGAAAAAGAATCGGCATGATTACTGATGAAATAAATCCTTTTCTGGACAAAGGTTTTTGAATTTTTTCTTAGTCAATTCATCCCTTGGAAAACACAGCTTTTGCAAGGATTGTGTGTCAGCAAAACCAGAAAAAAATCTTCCCCAAGCATCTAGTGAATGCAAAATAAAGAAACAAACCCCATCATCATTCCTCCTGACAATTGAGAAACTTGACCATATGAAGGTGTGCACTAGAAAAAAACATTTTACTTATATACTTTGTCACGTAGGTGTCATCTGCGCATTTCAGATCTCAGGAGTACAGTGATTTCCAAAATAACTCCATTTAATGAAAGTAGAAAAGTGAAAAATTTTGTTTGTACTTCCAGTGGAAGACAATCAGTTTAGAAAGTTTATTCTGCTTCATAATGATGACTTAAATGTTCTGAGGAAGGATTTGAAAAAGCTTAAATGCAGTACTTTAAAAAGCTGCATTCCTATAAGGTAGATACTACATCCCTAAGTCCTCATTTAAGTATTCTTACCTTAAAGTCAGGTGGGGCTTCTTTCTACTCCTCCTACAGATCCCATCTAGCCCATTCCCAAATCAGTTTGGAATTGGAGGTCAGACAGACAAGACATTTCTACAAACTCTTTCTGAAACTTGCTGGTTTGTTTTATAGACTTTTTGGGTTACTGGCTCATGTTTCTTCTGCACTTTATGCCTGGAGATGCCTGTTAGAGCTGTGAATTGCAATGATCAAACTTGACCTCCCCTTAAGAGAACTCACTTCAGCCTCATTTCAGGATTCCCTGACATCTCAGCATTTCACAAACAGTCAGATCTTTGGGAAATCATACTGGAATTTTATTTAATCTTGGCTTCAAGTGTGGTGAAACAGACAGATGCCAACCCCCAGCACAAAGTTACAGGACAACAAGAAATCAAATTTGTCATCTCAAAAATTTATTGCTCACTAGTCAAAATATTTTTCCAATAATACAGGCAAGTAGAGAAGACTTTGTAACTGAATTGTCTCATAGTTTTTGGTAATTTAGCAAATCAATGGAGAGTATGACAAACCAGATTTTTTATCTCTTCTGCTACAAAGTACAGCTCAAGCTGGTTGTGGCTGCACTAGTAGAGAAAGCCTGTTAATGGTGCATTTAGTTTCAGTTTCTATGTGGCTTAAGCTCACCAGGTCTGCAAGGCTTGGGCAGGACAGATGCAGACAGAGAAATGGTTAGAGAAGACACTGCCATCAGCAACACTAGTTTTGGAGAGAACTTTACATGATGTCCATTGACAGTAATATGCCACAGGAAAGGCAGCACAATTTGTGAAGCTTAAATTTTGTCACAGCATTGGTGAGCCATCTGGCAGCTGACAACACAGACTCTTTGCAAGGAACACTTATGGACTCAACACTTCTGGAAGCAACATTAAAATGCCCTTTCCTCTCTGATTATCAAACCTGTAATCCTTGCTCTCCCTCATACATAAACCAACAAACAACAGTAGAATATGTGCTAGAATATCTACCCTTGACTTTGGCCCTTTCAGAACATTTATATACTTAAGTAGGAAGCCTGACCTTTTTTTTTTTTATTAGAATTAAAATTAAATCTCACTTTTGTTCTTCCTGATATTGTGTTAAAGTTTTTACTATAAAGAAAGGTAAGGAGGCTGCATAGCTCCATACACAGAAATTCCTTTCATTCCTTCGGAGTGAAAAATGAAAATATTCACTGTTTTCCCCTGGCAAAAAACAAATGTAAGCAGCAGGCCCATTAAAACAATTGATTATTCAGTTTCTAAAGTTAAAGCACACATGGCTTATCTTCAAAGCTATCAAAAATATTTTTTTATTGAGTCAAAGTAGAAAGGGCATTATTTAATATCTGGAAATACAAGCAACCTTTTTTTTTTTTTCCAGTGTACGTTAGACAACAAGAAAACCATAACTTACATATGAGAAAAGTTTTAGACTTACTGGAATTTAAAGCTTAAAAAATAACCTGGATCAAAATAAAATTACCTGTCAAATTTTTCAACTCTGAGTATCTAACATTCAGTTTCTAAAGGCCTGTTTGGGCAATTAAATTTACATGGGATGATTTCCAGGAGCTGTTGAGTATTCATAAACTGCAGTGAATTTGGGGGAAGCTCTGTGTGATGACTGCCCTTGAGAGTATCAACTAGACTATAAGATTTAGTAATGCCAGCTTAGTATACCAGCTTCATCTCTGTTGTAGCCATCGGCATCTGCACTGAGCTCAGTGCTGGAGCCTGGCTAGAGAGCACTTAGGGAAAATAAACATGCCAGAACCTGGCCCCTGAAAGGTCAGGCTGATGCATGAGTACAAAGAGAGATGTTGTTATAAACCATACAGAGAAGTTTGTTTTTGCAGGCATAAGTTGCCTTGCTGCCAAGGCAGCTGCACACATGATCCAAAACAAAGTATTTCCTTCTGTTCTGCACCTAATATGACATTTTAGCTAGAACCAAAAGTAGGATTTAAAAATGGAGCTACAGTTTTGCAGAAACACTTGCAGATAAATCACCACAGAGAATTTCATTGTGTGGAAACAGATGAACTAAACATTTCTGTGCAACTGTTCAGTTTAATTTTCCAGGTTTCATATATTATGTCACTGTTTACATTTCACTTTCAATACATTTCTGCTATCTAAAGTCTCACAGCAATTTTTTCACAGTGCTGCATTTTTACAGGATTTTTCAAGGTGTACTTGAACCTTGTATGATCTGAATCAGCTTACTGTTAGCAAGTGTAAAAAATGTACAATAAATCCTCACTGCAGAAAAGTTGATCTGCTCATGGACTGCCATATATTGAGAGTCATGTGACCTTCAATTAATAGCTCATATAGTATGCATGGAAATATAAAACTTTTGAGATTGAAAGAGGTCTCCAGGAGATATTCCATAGAGAAATAACATATAAGTGACAATTTTAATGCTTCCCCCATCTGTTTAATTATTCTCATTACAAGAAAATACATAGAAGCAGGTCATTACTGAATATTGTTCCAGTCCACCAGGTGATTTGACTAAACTTCTCTTTAACAGCATTTCAAGGAAAATTTTAAAAGCTAAAGGGGGTCATTGGAAAATGAGATATGCTTAAAGTCTGTCCAAATGAGGCTTCTGAGGAAGCAAGAAGAGGAAGAGTACTTTAAATGACCTGGGTTAATTAGAGACATGGGAAGATTTTGGGCACCAACATCAAAGAGAGAGAGACATAATAGGAAAAGAGAAAATGTGTTTCAGAAGCAAGCACGTTATTTCAGGATGAGTGGTTATTTCACAATGGTGCTGACGGAAACTGCAGTATGCATCAGCTTACTACGAGGTGAGCAACTAAAAGAACAAATATGAAATCAGTTTCATCACAGAAAACACAAGACAGAACAGATGGCTCCAAGTAACCTTGGTCAAGACAAAAATCATCTATTCAGAAGGAGAAATGTGAAAAAACTCACTAATATACATTGTTGCAAGACGTCCTGAGAAGCATTTCTGATGTAGTGTGCATCTAAACATGGTCACCTGCTTAGTGGATGAGGAAAAGGCTGTCAATGTTGTTTATCTGGGCTTTAGTAAAGCCTTTGACAACCTTTCCCACAGCAATCTCCTGGAGAAGCATCCTGGCTGCTCATGGCCTGGATGCATTACACTTTGCTGGGTAAAATACTGGCTGGATGGCCAAGCCCAAAGAATGGTAGTAAATGGAATTAAATCCAGTTGGTGGCTGGTCATGAGTGGTGTCTCCAAGGGCTCAGTACTGGGTCATCTTCAGCTGCAGTGAACACAGCAGAAGAGCAATGAGGTATTGCTGCAAGTTAGCGTTTTTGTATGAATCCAGTGTCCCAATTGCCTTCTTTTTTCTTAGGAAGTGTCTTCCCTTATGATGTCTGAGATATATCCATTTATGAGAAAATAAAGCAAGTTAAAGATGTGTCCCAGGTTCGTGAAGGATTCCTGTTTCACAAAGGACGGCGCACAGCTAATAAGCAAAAGCAATGTTATTCAAGCAAACCCAACTAGGTACCTAACATCCCCATATATATACTGACCCCAAGGTGGAAGACAAACTGCCAGGCAGGAGGAGAGCACGTAGCGTGGTGCTCGGGAAGAGGAGTCAGTAGGTCCTAAAGACTTCTGCAGGGTGTCCCCTGGATCAAGATGTGCATCAGGTTGACCTTCCGAAAACAAATCCCCTCTTCCCGCAGCAGTGGGCTACTTATAGCTCTCCTGGTGGGGGTGTAGAGATTGCTCCGGCATCAGTGCATGCGTGGCCAGCATATGCACAGAGGCTGAACAGTATTTTTCAACCCACAGTGGCTTACAGTGGTCATCCCCCCTGTTGCGCATGTGTGGCAATCTTGGGGCACCTCTGGTGGTCATTACTTCATTGATCTTCAGCTCCCTTATCCTGTCTTTGTTGTTTGGTTCCTGATATCGCTCACCAGACAACAAGGACCTGGCTAAGACTGGCTGACTGCCCGATTCCCCCATGCCCCCGCACATTCCAGACATGTGAGTGAGTACTGTGCTCTCCAGTGCAGTGCAGCAACAGCTAGTGGTGTGTCTGAAGGCCGCAATAATGGATCAACATGTTCCAGTACAGATAAAGGATGTTCAAAGAGAAATCTACCTGAGAATACCTTATTAGATGTTTTCTATCTCTTGTACAAATAATGTGTGGAAAAGTGTATCAGGAATAAGCCATGTGCTGTCCCACCATTTTGAACATGTAATACACACCATTTCTGAAGGCACACTGCTGGTCTAATTCTGAAAGGATATGCTTCATTTTTGGCAGGTGATCACTGTGGAAAGACTTGCCTTCTTCAAATACCAGGTTTAGTAAGAAATGCAGCTGTTCCGAGAGGAAAGTCAGAAAACAAGATTCATGATAGGAAAATGAAAAATAAAAAGTAAATAAAGGCAACACATAAATGGAAGCAAAAAGATTCATTTAGAAGAGCTAAAATGGCTAGTGAAAAAGTTATCTTGTCAACTTCTTTATCATTGAAAATATTAGCTATCAGCCAAGTTGATGAAGTGAGTTATGCAGAAGACAGATAGATAGCAGTTCTAGCTGTGACTTGACTGAATACTGACTGCAAAGAGGCATACTTCATTTGCATCTCTGCTGACCTTCCTTCAATTGATGTAAATAGGGATTTATAGTATCAGAAAAATGTATATTAATTTCCCCAAGCCATACACCAGCTCCTTGTGTTTGTCTCATATCACTCTCCCTTACTTCTGAATGCCAGAAAGAATGTACATAGAAGAAAGAAAAAATAATAACCACAACAACGGAATTTATAAACTTAGTGATGAAGCAAATAGTGGAAATGAGCTGAAAAGTGATATTGAAAGATAAGAAAGTTTCACTTTCATGTGAAGTAAACCCAGCCTGTTTTCTTATATGTTTTTGATCACCTGGGTAAACAGTTTAAGTATACCCTATGAAGAGTGTATACTTTTATGTTTCACAAATATACTGTCATTTTAGAGCCCAAAACTGGATACAGTTTTCCAGGTCTGGTCTAACCAGGGTCTCTCTTTCAAGGGTTGATCAACTGATTAGTATCCATGCCAGATACTGCTAGATAGAAATGTGTGCAACTGCTTAAGCCTAGACATTGCTGTGAAATTGTGCCTGTGTGGTGCCTACACCGGCTGTGGGATTCACCCAGGTTCATGCCCGCTGATTCACTTGCAGAGAAATCCACAGCCCTGCTACTCAGGGGTGTGATAATCAAAGTAATAGTGTTGGGTTTTTTCTGTTGTAAAACATTGGAGGAAAAATTAGGAGAAGAGAGGAATATGAATTTGATGAGTGTTAGATCCAGTGGTCTTAAAGCAATCTGTAACTCAAGTCTGAGAAAAGCGCTCACACTTCAAAGAGCACTTACAGCTCCTTGTCACAGTTAGCAGGGGAAGGGTTAAGGCTTTCCTTTTAAACAAAACAAAAACTACAAAATTTTATTGGATTTTTTAAATGTGGTTAATGATATTGAAACATATAAATATATATAATTATATCTTTATTTTAAATTGGTCTGCTATTGCTATAAAGAAAGATTTTCAGAATTTTCCTGAAAGAAAATCATCAATCAATCAACAAAGTATCTTAAAGACCACAGTCTACACTCCCAGTGCAGGGAAGATATACTGTGCTGCTTTCATAAGTGATTGGCAGATGAACATCTGGTGTGAAAGCCCAGTGTACCATGTGCACTGTTTAAATTTTACTGGTTCATTTTATCGAAGGTATGGATTGCAGATCCAGTCTTCAGAAAAAAAATTTTTTTGAAACTCACCTAGTGAAATGAAATTATGTGAAATCTCTTACTCCCAAAACAATACAGACTCTAAGGGGCACAGAAAGGATTTAAACACTAGGTAAATGGCATAATACAGATAACACATTTTTTTTCTAATGCAATTTCTATAAAACCTGTGGAAAGCAGAAGTCAATAAAGATGATTACTGTGCTGCAAAGAACTCTTACTCTGCTGAAGTAATTTTTTTCCCTGCAGTTCACATTGGGTCAAAAACACTTTAAAGGTATAAATTAGTCTTCTAAATCATTTTGTGATACATGATACCAATACTTACTAATTCTGATGATTATCATCTGATAAAGGGTATCTCAGAGAGACCTTGAAATCAGATGTCAACATGGTCAATAGAATAATTGATACAGTGATTCACTTTATAGAAAAACTTTAAGATGAGGTTAAATGTTTTTCTAAAAGCTATACAAAAATCTCCTTGCAGATTCAGAGCTTCTAATAAACAGGTGGCCAGAACAGATGTTCCAAATGGTCTCTTCTATGAATTTCTGATTCACATATGTAATTAGTTCTAGGAAATTTAGAAGAACCTATAGTTCTTCTATAAAAAAAACCCAAAACCACACACAAAAAGAAACCAAAACCAAACCAAAACAAACAAAAACCACACACATATACAAAAAAAAAAAAAAGAGGGCATGCTGGACTGACATTATCTTAAATGGTGGGGAGGAAATATGATATGGATTTTGAGCATATGTGAAGGTCTGGAGGAATACTGGGAGCCAAGATGTTTAAATCCAAATTCATAAATGGGCAGTCATCTTAGCTTCCTCAGATCAACTTTTGCTGATGGTAAGTATAATGTGGGATTATTTTTTTTTTTAAGTATGGATTTTTAGTTTTTTTTTCATATTCCTCATTTTAATTTTTTTATTAGAACATGAAAAGAGAAGGAAATCTAGTGTCTCCTTTCTCCCTGTACTGCAGAATTTAATTATTTTCAAATGTAATCTTGATAGATTTCTTTGTTCATAAAAAAAAGGTAAGTGTAAATTTAAGGAAAATATTATTACTTGAAGACATGCTTTTCTTGGTTGTAGGATCAGCCAAGCTCTTCACCCTCACATTATATTAAATGCAGCCTTATTTTTGTACTTTTTTCCCCTGCAAAAATTAAGGCAGTTTGGAATATGTCTGCCCACTTACCTTTTGTGTTATGAGAGATTGAAATTAAAGCAATATATCCTATAAAAGCTTATAAATAATCCAACACATTTCCATATTTCCTTCACAAATTAAAAAGGAAATATCATAGTACATGTAGTGCAATTTTAAGCAACAAAACAGAAAAGAGGTCTATTTTCTTCCATATTTGCCAACTCAAGACAAAACTTTGCTAAAAACTGTCATTGTAAGCCTTTAAAGTTGTACTATAAATTGTATCTCTAGTAAGGTATATGCATTGACTTGAATGACCTCAGATGCATTTCTCCAAGTCCTTTTATATTGATCACACTTACATGTAAGGTTATCAGTGAACTGATGAAAGCACATTGATTTAAAATCAGAACATCAATTGTAGATGACATGAAAAATTTCTTAACAAAGTTGTCAACCAAGCAGTTCATGAATGCTCAAACTAAAAGACAAGTATGTGCCGAACAAATATGGCTTAGTGTTCTGCAATACTCAGTACTCTTAGCACAAGCAGCGTGCATCTTGCACCTGCACCTACCTGGCATGGTAGTTTATTGTTTATTTTAAGAAATTGATCTTACTTTTTCTGTCACAAATTTGAGATGGAAGCTCATGAGAAACCCAGTTATCTCCTCATTTCATTACATTTAAAATATCTGAAGAATACTTTTTTTTTCTATCTCTCCCTTCTACCATATAACTTCCGTGCTGGATTTCCTCTGTGTTTCAAAAAACTGTAGACCTCCTTGCAGGGAAGCTGCAGTCAAACTTTGGCCACAATTCTTGCTTCTGTACAGATAAATTACTTAGGACTCAGGCCTGATAAGATGTAACTTTACACATGGTGATGCAGATATCCTTCTACTATCAAATGATGCTAAGTTGAAGAGTGAAAAGGTGTGACAGTGAGAATGTTCCTTGCTCTCTGACTGGACAGTTTTATGAAGGTTTAGGTTTTCTCTACTTCAGATGAAAAAACCTCACAGAAGAAAAATGAAATTTAAGGTATGATTATACTGAATTTGGAAACTCTTAGAAGTATTATGACAGAGCAACACTGTTTATTATAATTGTATGTTTATCAGAATTGCAGGAGCTACATACACTTATTTTGTTATTAATTGCTTAGTTTAATGAAAACATTTTGTTCAGACTTTGGCTTAATTATATTTTATCCATCTCAGGAGATTTATTTTCCATGGTGGCACTGTAGCACTGGAGCTGTTTGAAAAGTGATGCAGTATGAAGTCTTAATGAAAGAGAAGACAAAGGTAACAACTTTCCTCAGAAACTCAATACAAGTATGCATACATTGAAAGATTAAAAGAAAGATGAGCAATAAAATTAACATGTTGTTTGAATGAGCAAATTATCAGTCAAGCAAAGTTCTTATTTAAAAAAAAAAAAAAGGACAGTCTTCACAGAGATGTTATAAGTATTAATGAAAGATCTAATGAGACATAGGAAGTTCAAGAAATAAGTCAAGAAGCTTTGTGATTTATCTACTTTTTTTATCTTTAAACTGTGGCAGAGTTTCCAAATAAATTCAGTGATGTCATTTTGGCTTTGCAATTTAGTGAAAGTAAACATGCAAATAGCTAAGAGGAAAAACTTATTTAGCTGCTTTCCAGAAATCTAATAGTCCTTCATCATCCTGATTGCTAACTGGAACCTGAAGGCTTCCTGTTATCTTTGGGAGAAAAAGGTTTTGGACTGGCAATTACAAAAGTGCTTCACTTTTTCAGCTGAAGCAACCACAAAAACAGAAATCAAGAGGAAGAAAAAAAACTTCAAAGAGACCCAATCAGTATTTTCCAGATACATACTTGGTTTATTTACTAATAAAGACAAAGATGCTGACCAATAAGGAAAGAGCAAGATAGTTCAGGAGAATAAGACTATGGAAATGATCTTATCCAGTACAGCTCAAAAATCCAAAGAATGTGGAGTGGGAAGAAAAGAGAAAGAATCCTCCATCCTAGACCTCTGAAAGGACAGACAAAGGAAAGCCCCCTTCCAGTAGCAAAACTTTTTCAGCAAATCTATCAAGTATGGAGGATCCTCTTTACTGGTGAATTCCAAATGCGTATATGTATATCTGTTAATTCAGGCTTCTATAGGCCAATAAAAGTGACTACAGCAATATATCACATTTTAGAATAAATTGGTGGAAAGAATAATTAAAAACATTATATTTGATTAAACATTATAAATGGGATACAAACCAATGTAGGTTTACCAAAAGTCAGACCAATTTAATACTTTCATAACCGATTTTTTAGGCAAAATATTTTTTGTAATTTGCTGGGTTTATTTTTAATATCAGCAAAGCATTAATTGTACTGCTTCTAAAGAACAACAGTTACTTAAGGAAGACAGATGAGAAAGAAATGTGAAGAGCTAACTAAAGAGACAACTGTCATTAAGGTACTGAAAATGGACGTATCAGATGCAAGGTGGTTAACCAGTGATGCTGTTGGGATATATAGTGGGGTTTTTATTAATAATCTTGGTGTAAAGAATAAAATGTATTTCTGTCATTTGCTAGCAGCATTAAATTGAAGGCCTCACACAGGTGAATGATTAGAATATTGCACTCATATTGAGGAATATTGAGGACAAAATGTCTTGAGAGTACAAGTTTTCATGAAATGAAAAGAGAGTGAAGAATTGACCAGAAGAAGGTAAATTAATTTTGCTATGTGTGAGAACTTCTCAGATGGAATCAAGTAAGAGGAGATGAACCATGCTGTATTAACTGGTAACTCATAACTTACCAGTGTGATTTTAAAGTATAACAAGGTCTGAGGAGTTTATAGCCCATCTTATGTGATTAAAATTAGTTGCATGCCTAGAAATTACTAGAAAGTAATTGTTGTCTATTATGTATATCAGAAGCATAAACGCAAAGGTAGTTAGCTCTTTAAACAAGGCCAAATATTGGCATAAAAAGAAATTTGTATATACTGATAATAAACACATTAAGGAAGGAAGCACTTGCCAAAATCGTCCACATCTTGAAGAATAAAATTATTTTATTTTGCCTTTATTTAATTTCTCATCGGACATTAGCAGATATACGATGACATTTTTACACAGCTAATATTCTGAAGTACTCTGTCAGCTATGTATCATAAATCAAGAAAATTACTTGGCATGTAGTACAACTGAAAAGTTTGATTGACAATCATAGGATGCAAGCAATATTTTAATATGAAAAAATGACAGAAACCCACTTATTGGATAATAGGACAAAAGATATTGTCTTCTAAGCATATTATTGTAGGGTTTTCTAGTCCTAGATAATATATATAGTTGTGAATCTGTTTAGTTATAAATAGGTAGAGAATTGTGGTCCTATAGCTTTCATTCTAACTCAACAAAAGCTGGAGTCAACAGAACTCATACATATGGTATTTATAAAGTAAGTTTATTTTACTGCATGTGATCATATGATTTTACTTTTGCTCAGACTTCCTATAACTCATGTACTCTTCCTTTTCAATTACTAAAAGTAACTTAACAATTTTGTCTTTTAAACAAAGAACAGTTATTTCTCAAAAGCCAAAGAATTGCTTTGCCAGACTTAAAGTAGGATATAATGGCTGAAGAAGTTAATCTGAAAATTTTACCCTGGGAATTTAGACTATTTTCTGAACTTCATTTTATGCCACACAGGAGACCAATGTGCAGTAAAACTTGTGTTGAATGTGATTAATGCTTAATTCTAGTAAATTCAAAATCTGTGTGCTCAGCAACTTTTGATCTATCCCCGGTATTGGTCTTTCTATCTCACACAGTAGCAAAGGACTGTTTAAATGTATTTTTCAGAATATGGCCTACATTTTTTTTCAGTGTCAAACAGGCATGTAGTAACAAATTTTCAGATGTGTGTGAAAAACAAACTCATAAATATTTTGTATGTCAAAAGAGAAGCCAAAGACTCCTATTTGTTGACCATTCATTTACAAAGCAAGCAGCTTGCACCATGCCATATTAGATTAGAAGAATCTTTAAAAAATATTATTAAAAAAACCCCCACAAACAACAACCAAAACCAAAACAAACGAACAAACAAACAAAAAACCACAAAACCAAACAGACTCTAAATATTTCATGAGGACAGGGAAAAGTGGCCCTCACCATTGTATGCAGTATTTCTGTTCTCAGAATGCTTGAGAGGTACAAAATGAATGAAACACGTAAACCAAAATTTCCAAATGAGAATAGATCCTTCACAAAAACTCATTTACACTGCCATATCCAGAAAATTCACATTCATAGAAAAGTTGCTGCACATGAGCAATCTCCTACAGCAACTGAATGTTTGTCTTTTAAACAAAGAACAGTTATTGCTCAAAAGCCAAAGAATTGCTTTGCCAGACTTAAAGCAGTATATAATGGCTGAAGAAGTTAATCTGAAAATTTTACCCTGGGAATTTGAACTATTTTCTGAACTTCATTTTGTGTCACACATGTTAGTTTTCAGCTGTTCTTTTTACTGCCAGAAAGTTTCTGTTCTTGGTTTATTCCTGCTGTTTTTAGAAATGGAATCCTTAAGGAAGGTCAGACCTTCAAGAACAGAAACCTGTCAAAGCAGACAACGTGTGAGACAGCCTTGGCATTGCTTCTTAAGAGGATTTTGTCTTCACAAATGTATAAGAGATTATGCAAAGGCAATGCAACATTTTAGAATTTACCTCAAATCTTCTCTTCAAGCAGTTTGTTTCCAGTCATTATAGCAGATCCCCTTCCACACTATGCCTATGTGACTTCTTCCAGTGACTAAATCTATGTAGAAAATGTTCACAGTGCCCTTGTTTGGACATATTTGACTTGACAATACTGGAAAATTCCAGTAGTGGATACAGCCATGAGATTTAAGTTTACTGTAAGAAATAAAATGTTCTGTCTTTTCTTTATGGTGAGTCAAAACTCATGATTGTTCTTGTCACTTACACTTTTTCTTAAGAGCACAGAAACCCATCTTTCTTGACTAGTTCTTAATTCCTAACTTTTTTTTCCATCAGATGTTTTCACCTTTTTTTTTGTTGTTGCTGTTGTAATGCCATTACCATTTAAAAATTTTGCATATGATTCATCTGAAATTCCATTATAATATAGGCAAAATAAAGCATATGTTTTGACATCTACAGAAATGGTTCTCAGTTAGTTATTTGCATGGATGTCATTCCTATTTTATATTATTTTTTTCAAGGCATATTTAGTAACAGCTTGTAAACATGCTAACAGTCTTTTATGGTGGATGATCATTTCTGGGTAAATTTATATCATAAAACCTTCCTTTTCTTGTTGGTTCATTAAACTATCAAATTAATTATTTTAAATTTCATTGAGAGAGGAAAAGGCATTCTACCCTGTCCCCATGATCCTAAATATAATATGTGATCTCCTGGATTACCATGAATTCAAAAGAGAATCACTCTTTGCAAAAATGTTTCGGAACCTGTATGTGATACCAGCAGAAGAGAATTTCTATGTACTGATAGAAGACTTTGTACATCTAATATCATGTATATAATGATGAGATCCATATGGGATAAAGACATCAGAAAGAGGGAAACTTGGAACTGGAGAACAAGCACAAATAGGATTGGTACTTCTTAGAATGGAATAATCACAAAAAACCCCAGCTTAAGTCACGGAAGTTGAATATATTGTTTCTCAATTTTGAGAACTATACTGATACCCTCTGATAAATGATAAGATTAGTTGTATTAATAAAGAACTGCTCTTAAGTAATGATTGCAGTGTGATCAGTTTTTACATAAACTACAGAGCAAAATACCAGTAACTTTGTAGAAGCTGATAAGTTACAAATAAAGTGGGAAGAAAATGAAAAGGCATTAGTGTGTGGTTATCAATTTAAAAAAACAAAAAACAAACAAAAACCAACCAAACAAACAAACAAGCCCTGCTTCTAGTAAAGCATCTGAGTTCAAAACAAAAATAAAGAAAGCCTACCAGAGCCAGTACGCAGTAAACGAAGGCAAAGAATCATGGAACTTACGGCACTTGGCATCTCAAAAAGAAGTGTCCTATATATGGCAATGTCTGCACATCTACACCACAGACAGGCATACTGCAAAATTGTGCAAAGCAAATAAAGTGCATACCGTCACAGAAATATAAATTGAAGCTGTAACTATGGCAGCAGAGGAGCCACCTATGCAAACCATGCCCAGAGCCCACACCAAGGATAAAAAGATAAATTCTATTACGGGCAAACTTCACATAGAAATCCAATGTTTCTAGCAGAAGATGTCTACTGTAATAATCAGGTATAAACCCAGAAAGGGCAAGGGGTGGGAGCATGAATAACAACCAGAACAACAACAAAAATCCAGAAATACAACAACTGTAATTCATCTTACTTTATCTTAAGAACAGTCAGCCTAGGGATATGGTGAAAATCCAATTATTTGGAACTGGTCAAAGTCCTAGACACTATAATACAGAGGAAAATTATTGTTCTAACATAATAGAGAAACAGTTCACCTAATACATATTTCCATCTTAATTTTCCATTTCTAACCCCTGTGATTTTGTGCCACCCAGATAATGGAAACTTTTTTTTCCTTTATAGTACAGTAGTTGGAGTGAAAACTCTGTAAAACTCTTACTTTTATTAGAAGACAGCCAGAAATAATTTCCATTTTAATTCTACCAGTAAAGACCTCTGCTGTGCTTACTGTTTTACAGGCACAGGTCACAGACACTACCTGAAAGACCAAGGCAGCTGGGAACAACGTGGAATTATGCTAGTTATGTAAGCTTATGGTGGAACTGTGACTTCTGTTTTTCCCTTTGCATATAGGGAAAAGGGAAGACAGATATAAAGGAGATTCCAAAATCCCAGCTGTGGCAGGTGTGGAACATGTGAAGGTCAGAAACTGAGAACAGTCATCCTGGAACAGAAAACTAGACATGTAGAAAATAACAAGTCTTACAAAAACCCCAGGCATTCTTCACTTATGATAGGCTTTTATGCAGCATAACATACACATCTAATTCAGTTAGAAAATCATGAAAATGTAAGCATTTGTTCTTATTCTAACCCCCTATTTTGAAATACAATTTGCTGTTCTTCATCAACTCTACCATTATACAAACGTAATGTTATACTTTAGCAGTGCAAATTTAGGTTCTTAAATACAGAATATTTTTTCTTAATAATATTTTTCTCTTAGCATCTATCAAGTTCCTTTGCTTATCTTAATATATATATGGATTGGTTTTGTATTTGCCTCACAAATAAATGGTCTCCATCCTTTCAAATTAAACATTCAATCTCAAATGCATTTCATAGTGCTATTGATGCTCTGAACACTTAGTGTTACCATTCAGTTTCTCTGTGCTTATTCTACAAAGGACTAGGAGCACAAGTGATGCCTCGTTCTATGGATTTGCTATCAAGTCTCCTACAGAATTGGACTAAAACTTAAAAACAAATATGGAAAGACTTTCTAGGAAAACAAAATTCGTGTAAGCCTTGTGCAGAGTGGAAAAAAATTATAAAACTTACTTGCCATCTGAGTCAGTGATGCACAGAAATTCACAGGTAGAGAGAGTGGATATCTTGGGAACATGAATGATGCTGAAAGATGTGCTGCAGGGTCTTTTGTACAGATAGACAGTGACTGATCAGCCTCACTATTCACATGTACAGATTAAGTGCATTTCCCACCATGTGGCACCCTGCATAAAAGAAAAGAAGGAATGCTTATTCATTCCACATTAAAGTAATCAGTAAACAAAATATAGAAAGATGTATGGAAATAGCCCTTTAATATTTTCCCTTTTTTTTTGTACCCACGAGCCTTGCGTTGTCTGTGCAGTGATGTAGCTGCAGTCAAAAGAAAAATAATAAATAGCTCTGCTGAACTGATAAGCTGAGAAGTGAAAAGATATGAACTGGAACCTTTTCAGACTTAGAAAATATTGAACTTTTGTTTCTCACCTTGTGAGTGTGTGCTTTTATACAAAAAGTACCACTGATGACACAGCTTTCTGCCATGATCTTAAATAAGAATAACAATGGAAGTACAAGATATATAGCACCCATAGCTTCTAAGTGTTTGTGTTCAGAGAGTATCTATTACACTGAATTCCTGTACTCTCCACCTACTTATGAAATTCAAATTCGATTCTGATGGGACACAAGCAATGAGCGTACACATGGACAAAAGCAAAAAACTAGACACATAGAAAATTTTTAATTAGCATGTATAAAAGTAGACACCTCTGATTTTGACAGCAGCTGAGCAGACAATTTCATCATTATAATTTTTATTTTAGGCCTTTCAGTACTGTCTTTGATCTTTTATTGGTCTCAGCCCCAAATGTAGCCTTTCAGTAGGCACTATTTCTGGAATACCATGGGAAAAGCACTGTATGTCTTGAAGTGGCATGTGCTAGACTGAGACATGATGTGGCATTTTTCAATACATTACATTTATTGAAAAAACATGGAAAAGGGTTTATAAGACATAAGTAGAAGGTATGAATACAGTAAAATAAGGTACATGTGTACTCTAGAGGGTACAAATATGTTCCATCTCACCTTTACATATCTAAATTTTTATAACTGCACTTGAATTCAACCCGGTTTCCTTTGTAGTCAATGGAGAGCAATGAAGGCAACCAAAAGGCCCATCTTGACTCATGTTAGATGTATATTTTCTGTTAAAATGAATCACCCTCTGCAAGTGTTTTTTTTTCTTCACTGTGATTTTAAGTGTGTTACCAGATCAGACTTCAGCAATTCAAAGTTAAACATCTCAGTTTGGGCTGAATAATCCAACACCATATGTCAACTTGATGGAAGGAAAGGAGCAAAATGCCCCCCAAAAAACATTCACTAATTGCTAAAAAAAAAATCTTTCAAAATTACCAGTTAACAGTTCAGAAAAGAACTTAGCCAGAAGAATTTAGTTTCAAATAGTTCATACATCTGTAGTTTCAATTACATGCATATTGTTCTTTGTGAGATGCAATTTTGTTTTACTGCCAACATAACAGAACAGCTATCTCAGCTGTGTCAGTGTGGAATAGCAATGTCATCTGAAATTTAGTGACCTATTAAATACAGGTATTTGCATAGAGGTTGGCTGCCCCCCTCCCCTCATACACACTTTTTCTCCTCCGAACATTTTCTTGACTGTGTAGCTTATGTGAAGACATTAAATACAGCAGTGTTTTCTTCTGTGTTTCATTTTTAACTATGCCTTGTATCACTAAAGAACATTCTGATTTTCTGTTCTACAGCCTTTTCCTAGTTCTCTGGTACATTCAACTGTAGAAATGTTTGAGATACTCACTGTATCCAGAAAATGGCAACAAAAGAGGAAATGGAGAACGCTAATGGATGTTTCCAAGGAAAAAAAAATCAGAGAATAGAAGAAAGCCAAGATGGTTGCCATTTCTTTTCCACAAGAAAACAAGGAAATAGAGGGAATGGAGATGCTAATGAATAAATGACTTAGGTAAATAACCAGCCACTTTAAAGATTGTTTTATTGAAATTCTTGAAATTCTGTCACATAGATGGTCTTGCCTCATTTTCAACTACTGCCTTCACTTCATTTTTTTTTCTTTTTCTTTCATAGGGCTTCATATTATGAAAGGAGAAATGCCATTTGCTGATTATGGTGTCTGAGCAAGACATGTTTTTTGTTCAAGATATTATCTATACATAATTTTATTTTTTGAAAATAAAGTCTTACTGAATAAGAAGAGTTCCAGTATGTTTAACTGGGATGGGGGAAGGAAAACAAACAAAAAACCAAACCAACCAACCAAACCACAAAAACCAGACCAATCCAAAACAGAACCCCCAAATCTATTACAACATTCAGATACCCCTGATTCAAATAGAAGCTGAAAAAAGCTTTTCAACAGGTTCATACTTCAAGATTAATGCAGGTTTTGGTGTCTTATCATCAAATAGATATCATATTGTGTCATATTACCCAGAGGTTCAGACCTTAAAAATTTCAGCAATCAGGTTTCCAGTTTTTGGACCAGATCAGGTGTACCATTAGGGACCTAGGCTAACTTGAGATGCACATCTAGGACAATGACCTGCTCCCAGTCACAAAGGAGGAAGAAGGGGCTGAGATGAACAGTAAAATGTGAAAGAACATTGAAAGAAATAAGAAAATGGGCAGATTTAAAGAAGTCAAGTTGGAGATACAAAAGAAACTCCAGAGAAGAAAAGAGGAGCAGCAGTATCTAGGCTGCACTCTCAGTTTTAATGTATTGTTTGCAAATGCTTTGATTGAAGACAAGTCTAGAGTGACTGACTGAGCAACAGATTAGATTTGGCCTTTATAATGGCAATTGAATTTTTGCCAGAAAAACAAGTGACAGTTTTTTTTACAGCCAACTTAAGGTTGGCTGAACAGCAATTTGCAAAGTTTTTCTATCACGTTAAAAAAAATGCAGCTGAACTGTACTATTTGGAGGAAGTTTAAGTCAGAAACAAGCTAACCTGGCATGGACCTAACACAGACTACTGCAGTCATACAGCTTGGAAGCAGAGACCATCCCTTCAGAAATGTGTTTATTTGTCATATTCGTTTGTTAAATGGCAAAGGGAATTAGTGTGCGGTACAGTGCTGCCGGCAAATTCTGAACTGCAGGGAAGATGTCAGAAGAAAGGCTTCAAAGCTGTAGGATGATACTGGAATGACAAATGGGAGCCCATGGAGTATTTCTTTTCCAGAAAAGAAATGCTGTGGAAGAGAAAACAACGATGCAAGCTCTTTGAGATCCTGAACCAAAAGTATCATGTGAAAAAGTGAAGAATCTGGTCATGGTAAGACAAAAAACTGTGACTATCTCCAAGATGTCTCCACGTTAATATTTTAGAGGTGTACTTTTGAAGCCAATCCACCAATTGACCACATCTACTGTACCTTCATTCACATTGCTGTGTGCAGTAGATAATTCGTATATTAACAGCAGAAGGGAACATTCTCTGTCCTTTTTCATCCCTACAGAGAAAAATAAATGCTTATCGCTATTTCTCCATTTATACAGTGTATATTACAATAAGGTTACTAGACAGCAAACTGAGAGTTGTTTATGAAGGTTATGCAACAGAAGCTGTTAACTGAGATGCTTTCTTTGCCTAAATGTTAAAATTACATGATTCATGGAAATAATAAGGTACCTCTCCACATATTACTGGGATTTACCCTGGAAAAGTTTTAATAATGTCTTCTATTGTAAATACCAGGTTAATTTCATAGTTTAGGTCATCATTCCACAGTCACATTTTTAAAGAAATCTCTAAGTTATAAAGGCAGGAAAGATGAAGACATGCACAGTTTGGGATAATATAGAAGAAGAAATATATATTTATTTCAGAATCTGCTAGACAATGTTTTAACGCTTAAGTCTTGCTTGTTGATAATGTCTATGTGTGTGTAATGTAACAGCTAAAAACACATAATGACAAAACAGGAAACTGGCAAGTAAATATTTTACGCTATTATCAGCACGTGTACTTAACAATGACTCTTACATACTTTTCTTAATGTATTTCTTTCAGTGAATAAAGTTATCTTAACTCAATATAAGACTTCCTTTGATAAAATATGTTGAGTTTTTGAGAAATCATTTGGAAACTGTTATCAAAATGTTGAATACTGAAAGGCTGAAACCCAATGAAAAGATGAACGTAGATTAGTTTATGAAGAATATTAGATATAGAGAGTTTCAATAGTCAGTATGCATACTCCAGAAGTTTTATATTAGGAAATGGTCTAATCTACCTTCAAATGTGGACTTTCTCAATTTCTTAAAATATGTGAGATTTATTATGTCTATATATACCATGAATGCAAAGGTGGAGATAATATTTTCATTAGATAAGTAGACTGATATAGGTGATGAAAATTTGGAAGGATGATGACTATGTTAAACATGACTTTCAAATTAAATTGTAATTAATTATTTTGAAAAGTTTTGGGGAGTTTATTTCCAGAAAACAAAGCCATTTTAGAGTTTATTAAAGACAACAATGAGCAACATTTAAATAATACAGTAAATGGCTGAGGACATTAGAAAAAAAAAGTTTTATTTAAAAAAAAATATAAAGGAGGTTTCTCTAAAATTTCCTGTGAAGAATGCAGCAACTCTTTTTTTCCACTCAAATTCTATTTCATCATTTTGTCTTCTTTTGTCTCATAATATCAAAAGATTTTTTCTTCAAATAGTCTCAGCTATCAGATTAGTAACCTGACTAAAATATCCATGTCTTTCTC
>WUAM01000359.1:30374071-30389266 GCA_024336885.1 Actenoides hombroni
ACCTGACTAAAATATCCATGTCTTTCTCATCATGACCCAGTCTTCTCAGGGTTACTGACTTTCCATTACATTGTCAAATTCTTAAATAAAGGGCAGTGGAGAGTCATTAAAAAAAAAAAGGAAAAAAAAAAAAACAAAGAAAAAAAAGAAAAAAACAAACAAACAAAAAAACAGTCAATATCCAAAATAGTTATTTAGGGTGATACTAGAGCATCCACTTCACTGTTTTTTAATATTTGAGCAAGAACACAAAATCTGACTTAGCAAGCTTGATAGATACAATCATATACTTTGGTATTACTTCTGAATTGGTGTGTTTGATTTAGTTGTCTAGAAATGAGAAATTATCTTTTTGTACAGCTCCTATTTCTAAAGGCTGCTATATCAGACTGGATTGTATGCAGACTCATATCTCAAAATGGCTTGTTCAGTCTCAAAGATGAAACAGGTGGATTTAAAGTCAATGTAGAATACAACAGTGACCTGATGAAGGTAGACCCCCTAGTTTGCATTTTAGAGTATACTGCTTGCCCTGCACTCTTGTGGAAGCATGTGAGACAGCTAGTGAGAGAGCAGTAAACACTGTGAGTGTTGCTGGGTCTTCCATGGAAAGAAATATGTGTCGTGCAGTGCTTGTTTCTGATGTTTTAACCTTTCTAATTCATTGTTAACATTTATTGTTGTGTGGGGAAAAGTTAGAAGGGAGCACTGGTGGAGCAGAAAGCAGTGTTGGTTCTTGCTGCCGATGGACATTCAGCAGATTTAGGCTGGTGTATTGGAAGTGGATGGATTTTATGAGAATAACTGAAGGAAAGAGTTCATATTTACACAAATATTCAAAGGTAACTTGCTTAAATTTACACAACAAATTAAAGCTTCTTGGGGAAAAAAAAGGCTTTCTGAATTCGAAATGAATGTTTAAAGTCTGTATTTCAATCTTGTAACAAGCAGGTAGATTATTAAAATAGACATTGACAACCATTGATGGACATATACAGATACAGTGCTTTAATGATTAAAACAGCCACTAAAATAATACAGAAATAAAAAATAATGCAATTTTTGAAAACCATACATTGTTATGCAGGATATTCTGTTCTGAGTTCACCAGAAGAGACTCAGAGGAACAGCTCTTAATCTTCACTTCTAAAAGAGAATGCAATGCTAACGAACAAATGCGTAAGAATAAAGGTGAAATAACGTATGTATGACATCAATCCTTATCAATGAATAAAAAAAAAAAAATTTAAATTGAAAGAGTTTCAGATTAAAGGTTTGGTAAACCCTAGAAAAACAGCACAATTTGATACCTAAGCTCCATCTTCATATTCAATGGTATGCTGGCCAGCCTTAGCAAATCAGTTTCATGAGACTTCGTAGAAAGAGGGACTCAGCTATTTAGAGAATTTAAATGGAAACTAGTGTTTCACTTTTAATATATTGCTTCATTCATGTATTGACATGAAGACTGAATTTAAAACAGAATTTCTGGAAAAATCCTTGGTCTTTCCTACAGTGTCATATATGACTAAGTATTTACTGAAAGCAAATGGAGCTCATTCAAGAAAGATATTTACTAGAGCCACAAAAATTTATTAACTTTTGTGATATAAAATAGTTTAACATCCATGGATAATATGGTAAATTTCCAAAATATTTGCAGAACTTTAAGGAGAAACATTTGCAATAACATACGCATTTTTTTCTATATTTAAAAATAAATAAATCAGGTAGAAACAAATACTATTTATCCATTGTTGATTTTTATAAATAGTGATTCTTTTTTCTGTCTTTTGAAATTATTTAAATTCATTTTTAAATCTTGTATGTACTACCATGATAATTTTCTGTAATGTGATACCACAACATACATTGTAATCCTAGCAAATGCCTACAGGACAAATGTTTTGTTTGTCATTAGATGGTTTAATGATGGAAATACTATTTTGATTTTGACTGCTTTTTTTTTAAAAAAGCCTGACATTGGCCAAAATGATGACTTTCAAATACTATGTTCATGACAGTTTTATGTTCTTTTCATCTCTCCTTTGGATGTCCATTTTGATCTGGTTTTCATTCCCCTCCCCCAACTGTTACATACATTTTTTGGTTGTGAAGATGTCAGACTGCAGTTGTATGGTGAACACAAGTAAAATTATAATAATTAGGAACCATGAAACTCCACTTCCCAATATATGTTTTTTCAGTTGATTTGAGGTATGGCAAATTAGGACCCCTTATTCATTCAGCATGACTAGAAATGCACCACGATTTGGGTAAACTTAATCAATATAAGACTATCTTGTGATTCTCTGAATTTATCCTATCTTGCATAATGTTCCTCATAATTAATACTGCATCATCTTTCTCCATTTTAACCTGAGTAACCCTGAGCAGACTGGGTCATGATGAGAAAGACATGGATATTTTAGTCAGGTTACTAATCTGATAGCTGAGACTATTTGAAGAAAAAGTCCTGAATAAAAAACATTATGGTGGGATATTGTAAGCAGTGAATCTACTCAGTTACTGACAGACATTAGACATCAATTCATTTTCATGAGGACAAATTTTTAGGCTACTTGTCTTGGCTAATTTATATCATCATTTGATGAATATTGATACCAGTTTGATCGTCAGAGTATCTAATTAACTGCTGTTCTGCAATAACTGCCTACAATGTTTTTTATACAGCACATTGCTTAGCGCTCTTCATAACTCTGATGTGATAACTGCTATGCTTGAAGTAACTAGAGCAGAAATTTACTAAAAGTTCAATACAGAGTCGAGCAATTTAAAGCCAGATTGCACTGTAAGCTAAAAGAGTGTAAGCTCTCTTTGTGTGCAACTCAGACTGCCTGCTTTGAAGTGGAATCCTATCAAGAAAAGCCCTCAAGGCCTTGTCAACAGAGAAGATCAACTGTGGCCTGGTAGATTATTTAAAGGTCATTATTTTTGAAGGATTTCTCAACAGAATTGACACTGTCTTTTTGAGATATATGAATTCACAAAATACTATTGAAAGTCTAAAAACAAAACAGCTCCTTAGTATTAAAATTTTCTGGGTTTTAAATTTAACTGTCAGCTATGTGACTATACACAAACTGGGATAAAGAGGACATTGGATACAGCTGTTCAGAGTGCCATAAAGCATAATGGGCAGAACATAGCTGGTCTGCAGCACAGCTGGGATGAAACAACTGACTGACTACCTGCAGGCTTTGAAAAAATGGTAACAAATGCAGCCGCTTCTCAAAACTCAAGGGAAAAAAAAAAAAAAAATCTTGCAATTCTGCAGCATTCTGCAAGGATATGGAATTAGAAATGGTACAAAGATGAAAGTATGACATAGCAATTAGTAGTATGGCAAGGTGGGATTGTTGTGCCTTTCTGGATATTGGCAATGAAATAAGTTCCTGGTTAAAATTACTGGTGTTGGTTTTTCTCCATAGCTTTTTTTTTTTTTTTTTTTTTTTTAATTATTAATTAGTGTAAACAGGCTTATTTCTCTTTTTACTTTCATATAATCCTAGAATGGTTTGGATTGGAATGCATCTTAAAGACCATCAAGTTCCAACTCACCTGCCATGGCCAGCGACACCTTTCCCTAGATCAGGTTGCTCAAAGCCCCATTCAAACTGGTCTTGAACATTTTAAGGGAGGAGACACCCACAACCTCTTTGGGCAATCTGTTCCTGTGCGTCACCACCCTCATAGTAAAGAATTTCTTCTTATGTCCAGCCTAAATCTACCCTCTTTCAATTTAAAATCATTGCTCCTTGTCCTGTCACTATAGACCTTGGTAAAAACTCTCTCCATCTTTTCTATAAGCTCCCTTTATGTATTGAAAGGTCACAATAATACATTATTTTTAGTGCAGTACAACATGAGTTTAGAAGGCAAACACTGAATCAAACTGAATATACTACTAAGAATATCTCTTTATGCTCTTTTAAGATATTGTACTTTCAGTGGCATTTTCTGTAAAATCTCTCCAGAAAACTGCCTTTCTTATCACTGTACCATAGTTGATTTACAAACATGATACCACAATTGAAGTGCAAATATGCAACATTTTAATTTAATATTAAAAATGGTATTTACTGTGAATACGGGCTGTGTACACAGCAATACATGACTGAACTAAAGAACAAGGCAATGCATATATTTGTGTTTCAATTATACAAAAGTCTCTTGGGATGTGCTACTGATCTGCCTCTAGAGATTAATTTGTCTCTAAATGAGATGTCTTTTTCAAACCAGTCCAAATATTAAGAGTTCAGTTATTACTAAAACCTCTCAGAGGGACATTGATAAATAGAGGAATTGTAATCAGATCTGTGGGAAAATCTGTCATTTCTTGAAAACAAGATTGAACAACATTATATTGAGTGTAAAATATAGAATGAACAGATTTCTTACTTGCTCCTAGCTGTTATGCACTATTTCAATGTTTTAAAAGCAAGGCCAAAAAAACTGCCTTGATTTGTATACTCCATCTTTCCTTTCAAGACCAATAATTTCATTAGGACATAGTGCAAACATCACCTTAGAACAATCACTTAGAAGGGAAATGTACTGAAAAAAAAAATTTGAATTATTTTTTGTACACTATGTATGTATGTAAGTACATGTACACTATGTAAGTATGAATATACTTAATGAGAAGTAACAGGAGTTTGAAGTGTTAGAATAAAGGCTGCCCCACTGAAAACATACTGAAATTCTAACTTATCCAGTAAAACAAATGTATTTTCATGAGCTGTTTAAATAATTATTGAAGTGAAATGCACTGCTTGTGGCTAATTGGATATAAATGGAAAATTAGTAGAAAGCTGGAAGTTGTTAACATTTTTAATATGATTGGAAAAATACCATTATTCTAATGCAGCAAACTCTAAAACAGCTTTGAATGTTTCTTTTGTCATGTATTCAAATATGAATTATATTACTCAAATCTTATTCCACATGAGGAGAATGTAAAAATAGCACAGCCTTATTTATAAGAAGATCATTGTTCTATTTAAAATCCAGTGTCTGAGGCTTCGAAATAATTTTCATAGTTGAGTAGCACTTATAATTTCATTTAAATATGTTTTTACTAAAGTGAAAGTTATCAGTGAAGTGAAGCTCCAGGATTGAACAGCCTGTCCCTAAAAACCTGTTTTCTTCTCCAGAATACATAAAATTAGAGGAATTTGCAGTGCAGTCAGCGCTACCTCTTATAGAGTATTTCATGCACAACTTTGAGCAGCTTACAGTGTAAACACAGTACAGAAGAGAAGATTTCCTTTGCAAAATAAGTGGCAACATATTCATATCAGAACTTTGAGACCTGAACTAGTAAAAAGACATCTAGGTGATGCTGAAAATGTTGGTGTTGCCTTTAAAACTCTACACTGTTTATGGTTTTCATCCATCTGATTTACTTATTTCCTAAACCAGGCATATCACAACTAAGATCAGTGGAGGCACTCCAGGAGAATACAGTTAGGACAGCTTCACCTATGAAGTCCCCTAATCTCTGTAATTCATGTCCACCTTGACCTGAATTCAGTCTGCAACAGCAAGGATTACTTCTGATTATTAACTTTTGGTACATAGAAACAAGGAAACATGAATACCAGATTTTGCTTCTCTAATTTAAAGAAAGATAAACTCCTCCCCACCCTCCCTACCTCCTTTGTCTCGTCTCTCCCCTGTAATGAGATCAGTATCTAACTATTCCCAAAAACAATTTGTCACAGTTTAGGGTCAGGGCAGCCCCTTAGACCTATAACAGATGCTCTCTCTTAACCCCCCTCCCTCCCCAGAGGGGAAGAGAAAGGGAATAAGGGAGAGAGACTTAGTGATTAGAAAAGGAAACTAGAACAGCTTTAATAACAATGAAATTAATAATAATAAAAAATGGAATATATACAAATATATACAAAACCAGTATCGAACCCAACCCCCTTGATAGTAATTCCATCACCGTCACCACTGATGCTGTGGAGCAGGCACCAGAGGAGTCCCAGACTGGGCCCTGAAGCAGATGGGAGATGTGTTCAGGAGCTGGATTCTGGTACCAGATTCAGGAACACACAGATGGGGAATCAAAGGCAGAAGGGACAGAGTCCTCTTGGGATGCTCCGAGGAAAGAAGCGAAAGAGGACCTGAGCCAAGACAAGCAGAGCTGGCCAAGCAGTCCAAGAGGGAAGAAGAGCCCGAAGACCCTTCGGATCCCTCAGCCTTATACCAAATATGATGTATATGGGATGGAACACCTCATTGGTCAGTTTATGGTCACCTGTCCTGTCCGCTCCTCCCTGCAGGTGCAGCCTTTCACTTTTCTGCACCCCCTAATGTGGTACACAAGATCTATCACTGGCCTTGGTCTGCACACCAGTCCTTGGTAGTAACTCTAAACATGGGGTGTTATCACTTCTAGAAGCAGCCACTGCCTGTGAAAACATGCTGCTAACTTCACTGAACAGAATTAGTTCTGTTCTCACTCAAACCAGGACACAATTATTAATGCAAAGTCCTGCTCCTGGATAGAAAAATTTTCAGCTTCAAAAGCAGAAAGCAAGCAAAGAAGATTCTTAGAAAACAAGGTTTTTATCGTAATAAGAAAGCAAAAAGCATATATACTTACCTTATAAATATAATATATATAACCATACATGTATATTATATATATAATGTGCACATAACATTCACATATGTATATACACATACATATATATATACATACAGAAATATATAAGAAATAATTGTTTACATGCTCCAGGGAAACAGTTTTCTTGGCAGATGAGAGCAAAGCAGGAAGGTTTTTCCTGAGTTGGACGTATGATTCCCTTTCTGAGTGGCCTAGTTTGCTGATCCTAACTTACATTGATAAATAATATGTGGTGTGCCTGAAAATCAATGTTCTGTTTTTAAATTAAGTACACTTGTGTAGACTTGAATCCCTTTTCTAAATAAAAGCAAACAGTAAAATATCTGTGCCTGGATCTCTTGGATCTAAGCAACTGATAGAAGATTTTCCATTCCACAAGCTTCAGAGAAAGGCAGAAAACATGACGAAAGATATCCAGTACTCCAACACAGAGCAGATTAGATTCCAGGAAGCAAGGATTAATGAATTATAACCTAATATATCCAGAAGTGATGTAGCACATGTATGTTTCCATCACTTACAAGATAAAACATATGAGGTAAACTTTGTTTTATTCCCATAGATGCAGAACAATTTGCTAACGTTTAACTAACTGCTTTGTTTCAATAGATTTATTACATGATAGAAATGTGAAATAAACTGCAACCAAAATTTTATCTTGTTATATTCAGAATGTTAATAAAAACAATGATTTATTCATGGCAATTCCTTCAAGTGAACACTTATTAGAGAGGGTATAAAGGACAATAGAAAGACAAGTAGAACTGATTAGATAATTGGTAAAACTATTATCTATTATATTCATGGTGGTGCAGAAAATAAAAGAAAAACCCTCAAAGGACTAAACAAAATGGAAGTTCATGTGCTGCACAAATACACCAAAGCCCATAACAATCTTTCCATTCAATTTATTTGGTGTTTTATTCTTTTCTAATTTTTAAAAATCTACTTGTGTTGCAAAAGCTTTGCAGTGCTTTTGACTCAAAAGTCTTTCCCTGGAGCACAGAATTTAAAGGCTAGAAGAGTTTCATCTATTCGGTTCTGCATGAAAGCACCTGTAGCAATCTGGCAGCATCTATTTCCAAAAGCAAATCAACGAAAGATTTTGAAGCATTTTTAAATACAGCAGCAGAGATCTGCCCTTGAAACATGTGTATTTGACATAGATAGTCACATTTCCCCTGTTGTTGTACACCAAGTCTAACAAGCCTGGTCAAGTTGTCTTTTTTACTATTGGATAAGACTTACAGTATGTTCAGAGTAAAATGAATACCAGGAATATATATTTCTGTGAATCTAGTTGATGTTGTCTCATGGGCTATTACAACTAACATCTCTCTGTGCAGTATATTAGAGCCAGTAGTTCCTGTGGCCCATCTTGATTTGCCTTCTGACTTCTTCCCATAAATTTCACAGAATCACAGAATGTTAGGGGTTGGAAGGGACCTGAAAAGATCATCTAGTCCAGAGCCACCTGCCAGAGCAGGACCACCTAGATCACATCACAGGAACACATCTAGGTGGGTTTTGAATGTCCCCAGAGAAGGAGGCTCCACAACATCCCTGGGCATCCTGTTCGAGTGCTCTTGTCAACCTCACAGTGAAAAAGTTCCTCCTTACATTTACATGGAACCTTCTATGTTCCAGCTGGCACTTGTTGCCCCTTGCCCTATTGTTAGATGTCACTGAGAAGAGCCTGGCTTCATCCTCCTGACACTCACCTTTTACATATTTACAAATATTAATGAGGTCACTGCTCAGTCTCCTCTTCTCCAAGCTAAAGAGACCCAGCTCCCTCAACCTTTCCTCAGAAGGGTGATGCTCCACTCCCTTAATCATCTTTGTGGCTCTGCAATGGACTTTTTTGAGGAGTTCCTTGTCCTTCTTGAACTGAGGTGCCCAGAACTGAACACAATACTCCAAATGTGGCCTCATCAGGGCAGAGTAGAAGGGAAGGAGAACCTCTCTTGTCCTACTAATCACACCCCTTCTAATACACCCCAGGATGCCATTGGACTTCTTGGCCAAGAGGGCACATTGCTGGCTCATGTTCATCCTGCTGTCCACCAGGACCCACAGGTCCCTTTCCCCTATGCTGCTTTCCAACAAGTTAGCCCCCAACCTATACTGGTACCTGGGGTTGTTCTTTCCCACATGCAAGACTCTACACTTGCCCTTGTTGTATTTCATCTGATTTCTCCCTGCCCAACTCTCTACCCTTCCCAGGTCTCTCTGGATGGCAGCACAGCCTTCCAGTGTGTCAACCACTCTTCACAATTTTGTGTCGTCAGCAAACTGCCTGACAGGGCCCTCTGTTCCCCCATCCAGGTCACTGATGAATATATTGACTAGTACTTGCCCCAGTAGCGACCCCTGAGGGACTCCACTAGATAGAGGCCTCCAACTAGACTCTGCCCCATTGACCACAACTCTGCCTTCTATCCTTCAACCACTTCACAATCCACCTCACTATCCACTCAACCAGACCACACTTCCTGAATTTAGCTGCAAGGATGCTGTGGGGGACAGTGTAAAATGCTTTACTGAAACCAAGATAAATCACATCCACTGCTCTACCATCATCTACCCACATGGTTATGTCCTCATAAAAGGCTATCAGGTTGATCAAACATGACTTCCCCTTGGTAAAACCATGTTGACTGCTCCTAATGACCCTCTTATCCTCGATATGCTCCTTCCATGATCTAAAGACTCTTCTTCCACTTGAATTTGCCCAGCAGTTCCCTGCTTGACCATGTAGGTCTCCTGACTTCCTTTCTTGATTTCTTATCTGTTTGGGATGCTCTGATCTTGAGCTTGGAAGAAGTGGTCCTTGAACATTAACCAACTCTCTTAAGTCCCTTTACCTTCTAGTACCCTGTCCCATGGGGTTTCCCCTAGCAATTGTTTGAAAAGGCCAAAGTTGCCCCTACTGAAGTCCAGGATTGCGATTCTGCTTGCTATTCTGTTCCTACCGCACAAGATCCTGAACTCCACCACCTTGTGGGCGCTGCAGGCAAGTCTGCCCTCAACCTTCAATGATTCAACCAGACCCTCCTTGTTAGTGAATGTAAGATCCAGTAGCATCTCTCTCCTAGTTGGTTCATCCACCATGTGCATCAAGAAGTTACAGTCAATGCACTGGAGGAACCTCCTGGACTGTGACTGGCTGGCTGAGTAGACCTTCCAGCAAATATCTGGGTAGTTAAAATCCCCCATGAGAACCAGGGTCTGTAATTGTGAGGCTGCTATCAGCTGTCTGTAGAAGGCCTCATCAACTTCCTCATCCTGATCAGGTCGCCTGTAATAGACACCCGCAACAGTATCACCCATGCCAGCCTGCCCCTTAATTCACACCCACAAACTCTCAACTCACTCCTCATCTGCCCCCGGACAGAACTCAATACATTATAGTTGTTCTCTCATGTAAAGAGCAACTCCACCACCTCGCCTTATTTGCCTGTCTTTCCTAAGAAGGACACGGCCATCCATGACCACATTCTAGTCATGTGAGCTGTCCCACCACGTCTCTGTAATTGCCACCAAACCATAATCCCCTGACCGCACATAGATTTCTAACTCCTCTTGTTCATTCACCATGCTGCATGCATTGGTGTACAGGCATCTCAGGGAGAGAGCTGGGCCTGCTGATGTCACCCTAGGGGCATGGAAGGCCTTCTGGTCTTCATGAATACTAGAACACTGTCGAACAGGTGCGAACCCAGGTACAACTCCCATTCTCCTTCGAATCTAGTTTAAAGCCCTATGAATGAGCCCTGCTAATTCTTGTCCTAGAACCCCTTTTCCCACTTAGAGACAAGCCTTTACCATTCATTACCATCAGGTCTGGTGTCCGGTGTCTTTGATCAGCCATAATCAAAGAACCCAAAGCCCTGCTTATAGCGACAGTCTCCGAACAAGACTTTTATGGACTGGATCCTTCTATTCCATCCCATGTCATCACTCACAAATGGAAGGAGGGAAGAGAAAGTAACTTGTGCCCCAGACTCTTTCACCAACCATCCCAAGGCCTTGAAGTCTCTTTTCATTCCCCTCAGACTACAGGATGCAGCTTCCTCCCCACCTGTCTGGAAGATAAGTAGCATGTAATAGTCTGATGACCACACCGGGTTGGGGACTTTCCTAGCAACATCCCTTATTTGAGCTCCAGGTAGACTAAAGACTTCCCTATGATGAGGCTTAACTCTGCCTATTGGACCCTCTGTTCACTTTAGGAGCGAGTCTCCAACAACTAGAACCTTTCTCTTCTTTCTTGGGGAAGAAGTTGTTATACAGTTGGAAGGCTTATCTGACCATGGTGAGATCTCTGGTTTAGGTTGGCCACCATCCACATCCCCATTGGACTGGCCATCTTCCAGCAGGGCCTCATATATATTTCCCAGAGGCAGCTGGGGAGGGGAGGCAGGCAAGGAGGGCACTCACCCTCTGCCACATGCATGAACTTGCCTCCACTCACCCCCCTCATTTAGGCTTCTGTCTTCCACCTGAGAGGGGCAGGATACACGGGCCCCATGATCCTGGGTGCTATCTGGTGGGTGCTCCCATTTCCACAGTGGGAAGGGCAGAGTTTGGCTCCACCAGTCTGTCTCTCTTTCAGCCTTCCTTATGCTCCTAAGGTTCAGTTTGCAGTCTTTCAACTTCATCTCACAGCTGCACCACTCAGCTGAGCAGGTCATCTCCCTGCTCACACAGCCACACCCATACCTGCCCACTATCACCAGTGTGAGGCTGTGGCATTCCCTGCAGCATGTCACATGATACTCATCTCCTTCTGTGGGATCTCTGGCTGAGTTCCCACATCCATTTCACTTGGTGAAAGGAGCACAGTCTTCTTCTGCCGGATAGAGACCTTTTTTTTTTTTTTTTACCAAACAGGTAAATGTTTTTCAGCATCCTGGAAAACCCCACCAGGTACATGCACACACGGTTTACCTACCCTGGACTCTGCAAGTCGCTGCCCTCGCTGAGCCTTCTTATAGTGCCTGGGTGCGGTCGCTGCTAACGCCACGTTTTGATCAGGCACTGATGCTGCTGGTCCGTCCACACCATGTCAGCAGCCCACCCACTAGCTGCCAACCCCTGACACAGCCAAAGCCACAAAAAGCTCCCAGAATAACTCCTTGCTGACTGTAGAAAATGCTGAGAAATGTTGCTTTTGCAAATTGTAGAATAAGTATAATCATATTTATATTAACTTGAGGAACAAAAGACTTAAGCTGCCCCATCAAGAATCATTTACTAAAGACTAGAACCCTTAAGTGGTCTTACTGGAAACTGAGGCCTGAAGCTAAGTCTTGGTAAAAGGAAGATAAAGGACAAAAGTGCACAAATTGCCAATCAAGATATGGTAATAGATAAAGGGGCAACAGTTAAGGGCTAATTAAGATGAACAATAGTAACTTAGAAAGATACTGCATTTTGCTCAGTAAACTCAGGAATATTAGTTTCTCCAAGGGGAAGCAGGAACCTGTCAGACATGCAATTACAAACTATTATGGACTGTTATGAAGAAGGCACCTCGGTTAAGCCTGTAAACCTTGGAAGTACCTAATTCATAGGGAAACAAGGGAGGGACTTCTGCGGACGGGAAGAGGGTATAAAATGCTGAAAACTCTGCCCAGAAGTGTGCCTACTTTGCTAGGACACCCGCTCTTGCAACAACGTATGATAACTTGCTGCTTCACTAGTACATCTACTGCGAGTCCTTTCTTTAGGACTTTTGCATTTCTAACACGCCTGACTCACCCACTCCAGAGCAGAAAGCAGCTTGATTCCCGGACTTTTCACCAGCAGCACTTGCACTGCCCTGGGCTTTTCCAGCAGCGTTCGCTGGGTCTGCTAGAATGCCACCTCTCCTTGCAGAGCCAGAGAGGAGCTGACCCTTCCTGCTCCAGCTTAGAAAACAAACGCACAGTCAGGCACCCCGCGGTTGTCAGGATGCTGCAGAGGACAAGGCCAGGAGTGACGGTGTCTGGTTCCTGCCACTGAAACATTATCTATTTGCATTAGCTCTGCTTCTTCTGTGGTTCTTGTTCCAAAATGCCTGCTCGCTTGGCACAGGAACTGCTGTCATCTCCCATAAGGAAATGTGGATGATGAATCTGCACTTCCAAATTCTTCACTCAATCTGACTCTGCTACTTTCTGTACCTTTTGGTGAAAATAAATTCTTTGTTCAGATACTTTTTGGGCTTTGCTCATGAACGCAATGGCCACAAAGCCTACTCTCTAAATCACACTTTAAATTGTCTTAGTAAGATTAAATGCTTCTGGGAATAGGCACATTTTCTATTTGTTCTTCCCCACAGTCCATTCAGAAGCACATACTGCACCTATCACTTTAGAATCAAGCATTTGGCCACCACAACGTCCTGACCATGTGTCTGCCAGCAACAAAAGACATGATTATGCAGATGTCTCTCCTATTTGGCATCATTTCTGCAGCTCTGAAACAGCCACAGCATCTCTCATTCAGCCTCCTGAGCTTCACACTGCATTAAATAAAGCCACATCAGCTTTTCCAGAGTCATAGATCATTTTGCATGGAAGAGACCTTTAAGACCATTAAGTCCAAATTAACCCAGCACTGCCAAGTCCACCACTAAAACATGTCCCCAGGCACCATATCTACATATCTTTGAAACACCTCCAGGGATGGTGACTCCACCACCTCCCTGGGCATCTTGTTCCAGTGCTTGACAACCCTTTCAATGAAGACATTTTTTCCTAATGTCCAATTTAAACCTCCTCTATTGCAACTTGAGGTCACTTCCTTTTGTCCTATCACTTGTTACTTCGAAGAAAAGACCGACACCCACCTCACTACAACCTCTTTTCAGGTAGTTGTAGAGAGCGATAAGGGCTGCCTGGAGCCTCCTTTTCTCCGGGCTAAACAACCTCAGTTCCCTCAGCTGCTCCTCACAAGACTTGTTTTTCTAGACCCCTCACCAGCTTTGTTGACCTTCTTTGGACATGTTCCAACATCCCCAGTTGCCAATTCCCAGCACATACAATGGCAGAAGAGTTTTCTTTTGTTACTGTTGTCAAATTCAAAGGTCAGATGGCACGTATGATAAGCAACAGGCACAGGCCATTATTTCTGGTAGGCAGAAAGCTGGAAGACAAAGAGCCTCACAGGCCAGTCCATCACTCAGTACTTACCCTGTGTCCTCATCACCACCTCCTGCTTTTGCTAGGGCACAGGAAAGTATGTCCTCTCCCCATTGTACAGACAAGTCAAGAGCCTAGGCTTCCACTGCTCCCTGTGGGAAATCACTTCACTTTAACCAACAACATCACTACTGGTTTTTTTTCCATTTATCCCATTTTTCCCTTTCAAAATTCCTTCTGTCATGTTGAGTTACAAGCCTTTGAAATAGGCTAAAGACTCCCTTTTCCTCCCTGGGGTCTGTTCCCTTTGGATGGTAGTATCAGCCTTCCTTAGCCATCCCTGCTCGGCTTTTTATCTCTTTTCATTTTCTCTTGTTAAGTCTTTCCAGCCTCTGATCATTTCATTACTCTTGCATTACCTTCCTTCTGTTTTCCTGTGTCTTAAACTTCACAACACTACAGCTGATTAAAATGATAAATGCTCGTGGCTGCTCCCCTGGGTGCCTCCCACCCCTCCTGCCCATCTGTTGGTGAGAGTCAACCTCCTGGCAGCCCAGGAGACCTTTTCTTTCGAGCGGGGCTAAATCTGTGTTACAAGGCTGACCTGATCAATCTCTGCCACTTCATTCTGTCCGGTGAAAAGAGCTCTCTCCAGGACCCCAGCTGAGCCATCCAACTGAGATGGAAACATGGACGTGAGGCACTGGTTCTGGCAGGCAGCTTCATGTCAGAGAAGAAGAGTGATCCTGGGAAAGCCAAATGGTGTGCGCAGGGAAGCTTGGAGTGTTCCTGACAACTGTGCTAGGGCTTCATTTAGTCCTATTTTGGGTTTGGGTTTTTCCAAAGCCAGAAAAAAACCCCACAACAAACAAACAAACAGAAAAAGGAAAAAAAAAAATAATTAGAAAAAGGACTTTTTTTTCATTTCACTCCCTATTTTAACAAAAGGCAAATCAGCTTTTCTATTTTACCTAATTATTTCCACATTCAAGGAAAAAAAGGGTGGCTTTGTGGTTAAAGCAGCAAGCTCTCCAATTGCAAAGGTAACAAAGGCTATGTAACAGCTGAGTGCTTCATGGTCCAGGCTTCATGCTGTAACAGATAGGTGGGTACACAGATGAAAATTCAGGCAAGATCTGCCTTGTGTGACCATGAAGCATCAGCCACAAGACAACATCACGCACACTTCTGAAGGAGGGCAATAAAGACCCTCGCCAAATGGTTATGCTTCATTTTTGTTATACATGCTTTTAACTTCAACAACTAAATGACATACTGGCTCACAGCTGCTTTATTTAAAGTTTCATTGATTTTACTCTGTTGGGAGCTTATAATGAATACCAGACCTCATATCCGTAATATTTTCTATGGAGACAAGGCAGAAGGAAAACATTTAAAACAAGG
>WUAM01000359.1:30442606-30456639 GCA_024336885.1 Actenoides hombroni
AACCCGCTCAGGGAGCGGCGGCCGCCGCCGCAGCCCCGACAGCAGCCCCGTGCCGTCCGTGGGTCCCCGGAGGCCGGGGGGGGGGGGGGTTTCGCCTCAGCCGTGCGTGGCGCTCCCGCCCTGTCTGCCTTCGCCTTTCCTGCCTGGGCGTGCCGTGCCGCAGGTGCGGGGCTGGCGCGGGCAGAGAGGCTGGCGCGGGCAGGCGGCTCCGACCGGCGTCCGTGCCGGGGCTGAGGCGGCCGCGGGGCCGAAGTGAGCGGCTGTCGCCATCTGCTTCTGCTCCCCTTGCCCTGCTGCTGCCTGACCGGAAGGTAGTGCGAGCTTCCCGGGGTGGCGACGCGCCTCTCTGGAGGGCGAGAGGGCGGGAAAAGCCTCAGATCTCAGCGGCTTTCTCGTCAGACTCCGCTCCCTGCCTGGCTGCGCGTCGAGACTCCGTGTGTCGATCCGCCTGGCTGTAGGGAAATGAGTGTCTGGGACCACCTTTGTCCACTCTCAATGCTGCCCTCCTGGGCACCGGGCGCTGCCGCCGGGTTTGTCTCCTTGCACCTCATCCAGAAGCTCCTCTTCCCTTACTTCTGGGCTGACCTGAGGTACCTGCTGAAAGTACTGATGTATGGGCTGAGAGTGGAGATGTACCAGCTGCAGGGGAAGATTGTCACCGTCCTGGACAAGTTTGTGAAGCTGGCTGAGAAGCAGCCCTACAAGCCGTTCCTCATCTATGAAGGGAAGGTGCATACCTACTGGGATGTGGACAGGAGGAGTAACAGGGTAGCACAGGTCTTCCTACACCATGGGACTCTGAAGAAGGGTGACACGGTGGCCTTGTTGATGGGCAACGAGCCAGACTTCATCCATGTGTGGTTTGGACTGGCCAAGCTGGGCTGTGTGGTGGCTTTCCTCAACTTCAATGTCCGCACCAGATCTCTTCTGCACTGTATCAGTAGCTGTGAGCCCAAGATACTAGTTGTGGGAGCAGGTAGTGTATATGCCTGATACGTACGTCCAAAAATTTTCATGTCACATCTACCCCATGTATGCCTCTCCAGCTCCTTTATTGAAATCCTGATTTTCACATGTTCACAGAATCAAAGAAACTTAGGTCTAGAAGGAACTTCAAGAGATCATAAAGCTTAAGCTTCTCAGGCAGAATCAAATATATCCATGCTTTGGGGACATCCATTTAACCTTTTTTAAAAAAAATGTGCTTTGCGGGAAAGTTTGCATCATCTAAGTACAACCTGTTGCCAAGTGTTTAATTGCTTCAGCAGTTGCTTAATGTGTCTCAGAAAAGATTGAAACAATCTATTAAGAATATTTTTTCATTCCTTTTTAAATAGTCATTTTTAATCTTATTTAAGCCCTGGACTTCTTTTTTCTCTTGTACTCTGTCCCCACCTTTGCAGTGATTAAAACCAATGCAAACTAGAAGGTCTAAGCTCAGACTGTACAAACTCTCCTGTACAACTGTTCACAGAGGTATGATAGATAGTCTTCCAGGGATGAAAACTGAGAGGGTTTTTTACAGATGTAGCACAAAAGAGGTTGATTTTTTAGTAATTAACTTACTATTGGCATTGGATTGTAGAAGAAATTGCTGTGTTTAAATAGCTAGGAGTGTTTGTTGGGTAAGTTTAGACTAAAGTATTATATTTTTATTAGAGCTTCAGAAGAATTAAGAATCTTAATGTAGACATACTGTACATTGTGTATTCAAATTGGGCTTCAACTATAGAGATGTATAAACTGAAGACATCCAAAACTTAAACTTGCCTCAGCAGTTATGATCAACCTGCAGTGCTAAAAGATCACACAGATCCTTGACATTTGGTTGGAGCGGGATATTTCAACATACTAAAAATTAATTTTGTCTTGCCTCCCTAAAATTATTATTTTGAGTCTACTCTGTCATATTTCTATTTGAGAACTTACTGCCTTATTCCTATTACACAGGTTGTGGGGCTTTGAATCCACGACACTTAAATGTTGCAATTTCTTTCCATCTGTTCTTTGCTGCTGCAAATTTGTGCTCTCAAATATGTATTTAAGATTTTTCCCCTTCATATTTTTTAATTTTTAATTTTGTCATTATGGTTGTTTATTATATGCTGGTTTAAGACTGTTTAGTAATTAAAACAAGCTAAGGAAACACAAACCAATTTAAATATAATCCCCCAAACAAATTCTAACAATGCTTCTGAACAGAGAGTTTTTAATTTTGCCTTCTTACTTAATAAAAAAAATAATTCTCATGTAACACCTTCTCATGGATATGTGCTTCTGAGTGTACATTTGAGGAAAGGAATTAATGTTCAGGAAATCCTTGCTCATTGGCTGTGGTGAAGGAGAACTTTGCATCAAAACTTGTACCTAAGGGTAGTCTTTATTAAATTGAAAGATTAACTAATGAATGAAGAAAACATTTGCAAAGCAGTAACAAGGTCTGTGTTTCTCCACTCTTAATTTGTTACAAGCAACTGAGAGTAAGAGCGACTATGTTGAACCAAATTATTCCAGGAGTCTGCCTCTGCTCATAAAAGAAGAGGTATGTGCAGATGGGTAATACAGCAGAGATACCAACAAATTAGTCTCTGAGCTGTCTTTTGTGTGTTGGTCCTCTTACTTTAGTCTCTGCATTAAGTTTTTCAGTCCCTTGAGCCTGCAAGCCTTCACAGTATTCTTCTTTGGGACTTAGAGGCTCTTTATTATCTATATCTGTGAAAGAGGTTGAAGTTCTATGTCCTTGTTTATTGGCCATATCATATGGAAAAGAAGCCTCTCCAAAGGAGCCCAGGTTTTGCTGCTGCAGGTTTATATATTGTTCAGTGACTCTGAGGACTAGCTCATGCCACTCTTAAAAACATATTAGACATAATTATTTGTACATAATAATTTTCTTCTAATGTTTATAAAAATTGCAGGGCAGTATTTAACACCGAGGTTACATAATCAGCTAGATAATTATCAGAAGTCTCTTAAACATCTTTTTGCCTAGTGTTACTTTGTGTTTTAAGGGATCCTTTCTTACCAGTAGGCATGCCTTGGAACTTTCTTGTGTGTTTTGCTTTTGTGGCACAATTTTCCACAGGTTTTGACTTAGGTATTCTATGAACTCTCTGCAATTGAATCTTTTATTCTTAAGCCTCAGATATGTCATAAAAACTTAAAAATTTCTTCCCCTTGTCGGTTTCTTATATGAAATGGTTATATGTAAAGGGTTGAATTTTTTTATGACAGCAGCATTCTTTTAATTAATTTAGCGTAATTGAGTAACTTGCGTTTTTGTGGGGGTTTTTTGTTGGTTTTTTTTTGTTTTTTTTTCACTTGCAACTACAGGCTGTAAAGCAAATGCAGATTTTCTGATTTTTCAGTGTTTAGACTTCGTGTTCCTTTTGAGTATCTCCACTTGCCTTTGTGGCTGGGAGATAGTTTTTGCTTTAGCTGCTTTTGTCTGCTGTCTTTCCAGAGCATTAAGCTCTTGCTTTAATCTGTTACGTAAAATTCTCACACTTCCATTCCCAGAAACATTACCACCACTCCCATTCTGGGGAATGTTTGTTGAGAGAGTTTCAAAAGTTGGACTTCAAAACTGCATTTTTAATAAAACAGCAGCTAACTAACATAAAAGCTAACAAGGAACTTGAAAAGCAAATAAAAAAGCAGCTCTATGCCCATCTCACTACCAGACTGCCAGCATTAGCATACACTAACAGCAATCTGACCTCTTTAAAAGGGATTTGACCTTACCACATGTGTTACCGTATTGTGTCACTGTTATTCATTTTAAAACTAGTGGTTAAACAGAGGAGTAAGACTGTGCTTAAAATGAAAGCACCTTTTAAGGCACTGTGTCCTTTCTAGGGAATGTTTGTATTCATGAAGTCTTGCTTGAACAAGGGGTTAGATTTTATCTTTTAAACAGTACCTGTGTAACAGCAATGCTATTCAACAACACTTAAAATCTAGTGACCCACCAGAAAGGTACAAATGGAATTTGCCAGTGCATTTCTGGTGTATTGCTACTTGGAAGAGTTCAGTTCTTAGTCGGACATCCCAGATTGCTATCATGACTTCTGATTCAAGGATTCTAGTGTGACAAGGTTGCATTACTAAACTCCATGAGATTGGTTTATATCAGTCCTGGCAGCAAAAGCTATTCAAGGAGTGTACATGCCACATGGACACATGTGGGTAGCCTGCACTTATGTGGGCCTGCTTTAGCAGAGGTGTTGGACCAAGGTGATCTCCAGAGGTCCTTTCCAACTGCAGCCATTATATGATTTTGCAGTTCCCAGCTGTACAACTATGACATTTTCCTGGCCAGGATTCTTTATTCATGAGGTACCAATAGTGCTTTTTTCTGCTGCTTCTGGGTATATTCTGAACTTCTCACCACCTGAGGTCAGAACCAGGGTTTATGCTGGCAGGAGTAAAGTTCAGACAGAAGTGTGTTTACATCCTGGAGAGAGTAAACAAAGTCTTTTTTGGTATATGTGAATTAAGGTCATATGGTTTGACAGATATCAGTATCATCTTTCATATATTACTCTCGGTGTGAGATTAAAAAAAAAAAAAAGTAAGAATTTGATCAAAACCATCTTCTCTTAACTATTTGAAATAAAAAACTATTTAGATGTAAGCATTCAGGACAGGGAAACCATGGAAGACCTGCAGAAGACACAACTTATCTGCACTGTTCGACACCCTGTCTCTTTGATCACTTGTTTTTGCTTAGTCTATGTCTCTGTCCCAGATGACCTGTGAGTGGAAAACAGTGCCAGCTGTGATTCCCAAGCCGATTTCTGTTTTACTGCCTTCAGTGGCATTTCAAGATACTAACACTGACCCTGAGCCACAATTGGCTTGTAATTTCTATTATTATTACAGAGTAAGGATAAGTACTGAGTGTAAGGAGTCACTTGGGGGATCAAGTACAAGTAGCAATTATTTTCTGAGGCCAGACAGTGTGGGGAAGAGTTTGGACTTGCCATAGCTTACTGAGCATATATACCAGGGTACGTAACAAAGTTATGTAAGAACCATTTCATACAGTTTTCCTTCTGAATAACTTTCTGTTCAGTACAACTAGATCTCATAATCTAATGTATCCCTTTCATCAGTGAAGGACTGTGACCCTGGCAACAAGCTGCATTTCTTTGCTACAAAATAACATAAGAAACCTTTTGTGCAACTTGAAGCCTAGGACAGTAGATCAAGACCAAAACATATTTTCCATGCATTCTCAAAACTGAGTTATGTATTTATATGAGATAATGTAACAGTTTCATAAACTTTTTGCTGAATATTGAAATACTTTAAAAGCAAATATAGGAAAAAAAGAAAAAAAAAAAAAAGTGGAGAAGCATATTCATCTTGACCAATTACAGATACTTCCCTTTTTCTGGTAGAAGCCAAATAATTGCCAAATGGTGACTACTCATATACAAACTATGTAAACAACTTACAGAGAACTGCTGACTGCATTGCCAAACTTTAGATAAGCAGTCATTTCTTCCAAAACAAATAAACCAAAACCTGAATATATTTTCTTAGTATAAAAAGCAAACAAGTACTTGAGAGAAACCGCAAGCTTAGACAGCTAAACTACTTTACTATAACTGCTTTCTTGTATGGTGAAGTACACATAGCAGATACCTCTAGAAATAACCAAACTACATTTCCTCCAAGATGGCTGTTTTTTACCTCCCACATGAATAAGATGATACGTAAACACCAGTGAGCCCTACAGAACGTCTGGCACAGAAGTTCTTTGTTCGTGGAAAAAAACATTAGTTGACTATTATCAGAATTATTGTTTGGAAATATGTTAGTACAATTGATAATTATCTTCAAACACCTTGTGCTTCTGTGTGTTCCAGGAGGAATTTTCAGTTTCTGGCACTTTGAATACAGCTGTTTTAGATTATCCTTTCTTATTCAGTAAATAGCTTATTGTTTCTGCAGTTCTGTGCTATCTAACTAGAAATTTCTTTCAAGATTAACATATAATTCATTACAAGTTCTTCAGATATTGTTCCAAGTACCAGATTCCTGAGCACAGAAGAAAAATTCTACTGATTCCTAATTCAACAGTAGTGAAAAAATCAGGCAAGCCTCTGCAACAAAAAACCCCACAGATATTATGAGTGTTTATAGAAACAGTACACTGTATGTATGTTTAATTTGAAGGTTAATCTTAATTAAAGTAAATACATTTCAGTCTATTAAACGTGAGCTATGCCCTCCTGTCATTCTTGAATCTTAAACTATTGTGTCTGTAGAATTGAAATTAATAGTTGCCATCTTTCTTCCTTTGGAGGAAGGAAAGAAAAGAGGGAAAAAGAAAAATAAGAGGCAAGTTCTCTTCTTTTTGGCAGACTTAAACTTCTTGTTACTCAAATACACTAAGAACTTGGTGCACATCTTATGTAGAACTTCTGAATACTGAAAAATTAGAAGTATTAGTGAATTTCTTCATGTCATGCAGTCCTAAACAAGAATGTCTTCTACAGAGAAATAAGGGTTGGTAGGTAACACAGTATCATCTTCATCACTTTCAAAAATGCAAAAAGCAAATTAATTTAAGGAAATGCAAGAAAGAATTAATGTATCAATGGAAAATAAGGAAATAACACAATGATCCTTTTGGTATCTTTAAAAGGATGATACTCACTGAGGGTTTTTTTGCCAGGCCTTTTCCAAAAGGATGGTTTTCAATTAAACCGTAAATGAAATTTCATTTACAATTACACTTTAGTTACACAGGATAATTTTGCATGATGACTTTTATTGGGCAGTTTTTCTCAATATTTGCATATCATGTTTGTGATCTGGTAACGACACTATACAGGATGAGCAGCTGAATCTGGTTCAAGTCATTACTGGAAGATGGAGGAGCCAAGAAATTCTTAATAATCCTTAACAATTAACAATCTGTTACATCTTTGCTGGCACTGTAGTTGGAGCCAGTGCAGCAATAAAGAATGACAGAGAATATTCTTCTACTATTTGAGAACAGAAATGGAGCTCCAGCCACTTCTAACACTTGTGATTCTTTTGCTAGATCTTCAGTTTATCTTCTACCAACACAAAGTATCATTACTATATTTAGGAGATGTATATGTATATATATGCATAATAGGAAGATAAAAAACAGTATTAGAAGGTAATTAGTATATAGTTATTCTGTCACACTTGGTTTATTAAAAGCAGGTTTTAATTTGAAATAATACTATGTTGTTTTCATATTTATTACTTGAAAAATGTACCCCAATATTATAATATGACAGCAAAGCAGAATTAATATGCCAATGAACCTTGACTTTCAATGCATTGAGTTTCCTGCAGTTAACACTGTTGTCTTTAACATTAATTTTTTATTCTTATTTTTTAGTTTCTGTTGCTGTGTATAGTGGAAGGGGACTGTACTCCAGTGATTCAAACAGGAAGCTATCTGTGTTTTAGATTTTCATAATTATTTGGGTGATTTCATCCTGAAGTCATTCTGCAGTGCAAGGACGTTAGAAAACAAAAAATTAAATGTCATTCTCCATCAGATCTATTTGCTAAGAATTCATAAAATATATGGAACTTACACTTTTTAGGCTTTAGGTTTGTAAGACATGCTCAGTTGCTAACAGTAAGCTATAGATCTGTTATAGTGATAGAGATTACTATGTTATTCACTAAAATATAAACAGCAGTCTGTCATTAGAAAAGGAGTTTTCTGAAAAATTAGAAATCTTAAGTTATTTTGGTGTAAAATTTATGCAAGGGGGTTCTATTTATGGTATATTATTATTCAATAGTTGTGAAATGAGATTGGAGTTAACATCGGGAATTCTAATGCTGACTCTAGCAATTCCTTATTAGGAAATTAGGTGAGTTTTGTCAGCTTTGTTTGTTTATTCTTTTATAGAAACTGAGATAATAATATAAATTTATACCCACAGGGATATTCACAAGATTAATTAAATAGGCTGAGATCCAGCAAAGCACTTAACTCCAAATGAGTCCTTAAGTATATGTATAGTTCTACTGAAAACAGTATTATTCCAGCTCTTTATAATTTTCCTGTTTTAGTGCTTTAATGTGTGAGCAGTGTTCTAAGAAAGTGAAGGATTGTAAAAATGCTTAGAAATATAAATACCAAATGTATTAATTAAGGATTGGTCACTATTAATATATATATTTTTTTTATTTTTGTTTAATCTGGGACTTTCTCTTATGGTTTCTTTCCTGATAAGCCACCAAAATAGATCTTAGTTATACTTCTAGTATTATTTTATAAAATTGAGTTTATATTCAGATAGAAGACAATAGAAGGAATGGCTTTCAGTGGATGAACATGTGATTATAAGAAATGTTCATGAAGGTATCTAAACCACTCTAAGCACTACTTAAATAGCCACATGGTTCTTTGGCAGTGTCTGAATAAGCCCCGGGCCTGTATCATATTTCTATTCTGTGAAATTCATGTACCTACGTACATGATACAGTTTTTCATTTGTGTGCTTTTAAATTAGTCACTTCTGTGCTTTTGAAAAATATACTGCTCAGTGAGATATTGCTGTTGAGGGCATCCAGGGAAAAAGGCACTGTAATTAACAGCTATCTATATATTAATATATTGCACCTACAACAGATTTCTTCATTATTTGTTTGAAGTTGAAGCTTAATGACACTTAATTCTGGTCTTAGCAATGATGAAAGACTATCCGAAATGAGATGGGAAGCAAGAGTTAGTAATCAAGGCTCACCATTTTGCCTTCAGAGATAGTTGACAATTAGACCTTGTTGGGTCAGCAGTATTTTTACAACATTATATGCTGTTTTCAGTGATTTTTCCTTCTAATTCATGTTACTGAATTTATTTTTGTCCATAGAGATGACTTGCATTCTTCTTTCTATTATAAGAAGAAAAACATTCAGAGGAAAAATACTTTATTCACTAGTTTTGTGAAGACAATGTAATTAACATAATTTTATATTATTTTCTAAGATTTGCTTGGGACTCTGGAAGAAATTCTTCCTAACCTCCAGAAAGACCTTAGTGTTTGGATAATGACCAAAGACTCCACTTTTCCAAAAGTGCATACCCTATTAGACAAAATAGAGGCTGTATCTGAAGATCCTGTTCCAGTTAATCAACGCTCTGCCAACAGTCTCAAGTCATCTGTTTTATATATATTTACTTCAGGAACAACAGGTACAGATCTGCTAAAGAGCATATACTTTCCTTCAGCTGTCATCTAGAAATGTTATTTTCCAAAACTCTAATCTTTTGGTTCATCCTTTCATAATAGACTATCATATTTCTTATGTAGAAGCATTACAGTAGAAAATAAGCATGTTTCTTTACAGTGAATCTTTATATTGAGCTGTTTATGGGTTTCTTTTGGGTTTTTTTCTGCCCCATTGTGTAATTGCTATGAGAAACTTTACCTGCTACTACTTCACAACTAAGGTGTTTATAAAATGTTTTGCTTTTTCATTTTTTATAGTGATAGTAAATATTATTTTGTGATCACTTACCACTGCCTAGTAAATATAGCTAGCATAGTATCTAGAACTTTAAAAAACAAATCTTCGAACAAGCAAATAGACGTGTTTTTTCTTCATTAAGTCATGTTCTATGCAGATCACTGTAGAGACAGAAAATAGGATTAAGTCACTAGCCTTTTAGTTTAGAAACAGATGGCTGAATCTATTACCAATGCTCCAGCAGCTAAGAAGCTAAGACTTTAAAAAAACTGATCACTGACATGAAAAGTAGCATGATGTTGTTAAGATAAGCAGATTGGCATTCTCATTCAGCTGAATGCAACAGTTTTAGTCACAAGAAGATTTAAAATGAAGATGTATTTTGTGGCTTTATTCCCTCATGCAAATAATTATTTAATTTATTTGCCTCAGGTCCTGGGTAAAACTTAGGAAATAAAAATTTTTGTCTAGAATAAAAAAACTAGGAAGGCACAAATACTGCCAATGGGTTAGGTATGTTTGTTATGCTACTAATATAAAGAGGGTTGAGCTTGCTGGTTAAAAGTAAGGAGTCAGCAAAAAATACAGAATTCTCCAGGTAGGACGATTTTGTTCTTATAACTTCATCCAGAGTATCTGTGTGAAATGTCAGATTTTAGTTATGCAGAATTTAAAATATTTTTGAATGTTTGTATATACTACATTAATTTACATCGGAATTATTTTCTGTACAATGTAACTAAAAGGTAAGGTTTGTTTAGTCTGAAGAGTATGGAATAACTAAGTCTAATCTAAAGTGAGCATTTTCACACTTTTTGATAAAGTAGAAGTGTTGCTCCTAAAATCAATGACTAGTAAACTTTGTTAAAAAAAAGAAATGTCTTGCACACTCTGTAGTCAGCTGTCTGTAAAGGCAAAAGGAAAAACTCAAGGCTCTGTAGAGCACTTCTTGCTGTAAGTGGTTCATTGGCAACATAGCCTTATTGCCTTTTCTCTTCAGTGAGATGGGATTTGGAATAGCTTTGAAGTGTAGATAGAGTCTCCATAGATGACACTTCCAGATAACAGCTCCACTTAAGTCTTCAAATGAACAACAGCTGTGCTGGAATAGGTGAAAAAAATTCCAGAACCATTAAAGTTCTTGACATTTTAACAGTTCTACTGTTCATCATCAGGACTCAGCCTGAAATTTGTGTGTATATGTGAGAACATATAGGATATTCATACAGTAGCCCAAGAAGCTCTTAAATGTAAGTCTTCACATTGCTGAACAGAAATTCTATGCTGAACCTGAAGGAACTCATTAAGAAGAACCTAACTGGAGTGGACTTTTGTTGGACTTTTTTTTTTTTTTTTTTTAACGCTACAAAAGTCTTCATAGTGTTCTAAAACCTATAGGTAGGCAGATGTGCACATCTTGGGTAAGCACTCACTACATGATTATTTTGTTTAGATCCCTTACCTTTCTTATTTACATTATAGTCACTATGACTCTTGCCTGGAATACATCTAGTGTGATGCCTCTTTATGTTTAAGGAAGTCCATATGTACAGTAAATGTTTTTGGCCCTTTGTTGGCTTTATATATTTTGATAGCATGCTACCCATGGAGTTTCTTCATGTTTCCATCTATCTGAATTGACTTGACATCAGATTAAGTAAGTAACAGACGAGGTTACAAACTGTCTTGTCTATCTTTATGAGTATAGGACAAACATGCAATATGATATTAAACACGAACTTGTCTATTAACAACCAGCTAAACAGCTGGCTGAAAATTTGGTTACAGAAGAAAGAATCAATTGTTTTATGATTTTAGAGACCTTACACAGTAAAAAAATAAATTGAGTTCTCTTTCAGAGAAACTATATACGTGGTTTTGTGTTTTCATTAAAGGTCTTCCAAAGGCTGCAGTCATCAGTCAGATGCAGGTCCTTAAAGGAGCTGCTGGACTGTGGGCGTTTGGGGCTACTGCAGAAGACATCATTTATATTACCCTGCCTCTTTATCACAGTGCAGCATCTCTTCTTGGCATTGGTGGATGCATTGAATTGGGTAGGGCTTGTTTTATTTAATTGTGTTGTTAATGGAGAATTAATTATTATCAAAATGTGTAAAACACACAAGTTCACTGCCATTGGGAGATATGAATGAAGAGTCTTTTCAGAATAGCTTTTATTTCTGAATTTTAGGGTTGAGGAGGTGTTGTAATAGCAAAGGATCTTTTATAAGCTATCTATGTGGTACTGGAGAATTACTTACAGTCATTTGTGTAATGAATGTTTTTAATTTATATTTAGGTAAAAAGAAATTTAAGGACATATGTAATATTTTGGTAGTGCATATAGTACATTTTTGTATATCCATATTAAGCATTCTACATTGGAATAGACCCAAAATGTATTTTGATGAATTTAAAAAGACTGACAAATACATTTATAGTAAACATTCAGCTTTGTTATATATCATTAGAACTTTTTCTTCCATTTAATTTGTGTACTGTATTAGCACAGACAATAAAATGCATACTTTACTGAAACAATGTAGGTGCCCTCAGTGACTTTCTTATAAAGGATTTATTTGGAATGTGGTGTCACATATTTCCTGTTTCCCAAAGCATCAAGGACAAGTTAGAGCAAGGGAAAGATCACAGGATTATGGAATAATTCTGTCTGTAACTGCATTGATGAATATTTTCTATGTTGAAAAATGAGATTTCAGTGACACCCAAATGATTTGCTAATTCAGGCTGACTATTCTGAATATTTTCAGTTAAACTCCTTTGAGTTTTTAATGTTACAACACCAACAAAGAGAAGCTGTCTTCTTTCTTTTAATCTCTTAACTATTGTTTTACTATCTCACCAAACATGAGACTGGGTTCCTCTCCCTTCTTTGTCAGGTTCGAACACACGTCCTCTAATAAAACAGCTGAAGTACCGTGTGGTTCTCAGAATGAGGCTTCTTTCAGTCCCTCTAATGTTCTATTTTTTAGAAATACTGAGCATAGATAGCTAAGCTGCCATATTGAGAAAATGCTTAATTTCCTTTTCTGCTGTTTCAATAAAGGTGCAACTTGTGTGTTAAAAAAGAAGTTCTCAGCTAGTCAGTTTTGGAGTGACTGCAAAAAATACAATGTGACTGTCATCCAGTACATTGGAGAACTTTGCCGTTACCTTTGCAGTCAGCCAGTGGTAAGTAGAACCAAAATGATAGCTATTCATCTGTAGGTGATATGTATATTTGTTGTTCTTAGTGTGGTTATGTGGGAAATAAATGTGGGAAATAGAACTGTACTGAACCTGCCCCTTTGCCCTTCTTTTTATGTGAGATTCTTCAAATACGTAGTGATCTGTAGACTGTAAAAAACCCAGATGGCTTCAATCAGGAAGATGTTAAAGTATTAAAAGATTTCAAGATTTCAAGATTCACTATAATTTGGTGAAAAAATATTATTTCACAGTTTCACAATGTTAGTTCAGAAAACCAGGATTCCTGTTCAATGTCTTTTCAGAATTTTCAAAACTTTGTTTCTTGGCACATATCAGAGGTATCAAGTTTTGTAGGTAATTTTTTAGCACTGTTTTGGCTTGTGGAATGTGTTTGTTTTGAGACTGTGTAAACTACATTTTAAAATTTAGAAGGATTTTGTCTAGGTTAGAAGCTCAAAGGAAGAATGCCTTTTGTTCCAATTAGAAAGCAGTTCCAGACAACAAAGCTAGATTTATTAAAGGGACATTCCTCTCTGAAACTGCGTTAGCTCTAACTTGGAAATACTTCTTTGCCCTTGGGAGTCAGTGGTGGGATCAAATACAAAGTATGCTGAACCTGTTGTAGTTACCACGTATAGCTGGCTCAGATTAACTGAATTAACTCAGTCTGGCTTTTTTTTCTGGTATGTTTTTGTATCTATCCATTGATGACAAAGAGATCTCAAGATGTTTAGTCTAAGCTAAATGCCTAAAATTTGCTGCAATTACTTCCATTTATATAGAATGGTATAGACAAAATGGATGTAACCTGTTGCACTGCAAACTCAGCTGGCTTTCTGTCTTCAAATGCTTGTGCTAAATGTGTCAAATGAGTATGACACAAACATTCATAGTCCAGTATAAACTAAAATTCATCTTGCTAGTGCCAACAACTTCCATCCATTTATGAGATGCAAGTTGTCCTGCCGATATTTAAATAATAAATACTAAATATTGCATCATACATTATGTCTTTACACAATTACTTAGGATCATAACCAACTTTTATTTGGCATACTAAATAAAATAACTAACAGCTTCCATGTACCTGTATGACATTAAGAAAAATAACTGTATCCTCTTTTAATTTAGCAAAATGTTTAGGAGAATAGAAGGAGATTTGTGAAAATGTACAGAAGTTGGATGCAATCATAGAATCATAGAATGCTGGTGGTTGGAAGGGACCTCTAGAGATCATAGAGTCCAACCCCCCTGCCAAAGCAGGATCACGTAGGGCATGCCACACAGGAACACATCCAGACAGGTTTTGAAAGTCTCTAGAGAAGGTGACTCCATGACCTCTC
>WUAM01000359.1:30456987-30471611 GCA_024336885.1 Actenoides hombroni
GTATTCCAGGTGTGGTCTCACTAGGGCAGAGTAGAGCGGGAGGAGAACCTCCCTACACCTGCTGGACACAGTTTTCTGGCCTTTCTGGACACAAAGGCACATTGCTGTCCCATGGATAACTTGGTACCCACTAGGATTCCAAGGGCTTTCTCCATGGTGCTGCTTTCCAGCATGGTGACCCCTAACCTGTACTGGTGCCTGGTGTTACTCAATGCAACTGTTACATCTTTGAACACTCTGCCTATATCATAATCTCATTTTGTGGTTTCAAAAATAATAAGTGGCTTATTTTCTTTTCATTTAATTTTATTGAAATTACTAATCTCTTAGGAAATGGTGCCAATAACTCAAAGATTAATTATCTGAAAATTCTTTTCTGATCCAAGTCCTCATTTTATATTTTTTCAGAATAACCTCCTTAAGCAGTGTTCTAATAGTTCAAAGAGAATGTAAATCAGTCTTGTTGTCCAGCAGAATAACAATTTGCATTAATATCTCAAATATCTCAAATGCTGACCAAAGGATGGAAAAGGACAGTGTTCAGAAGACACTGGACTTTTTATTTTTGTGAAAATTTTCAAAAGTATGTTTAGGTAATATAGTGGTAGGTCATAGATCCTTTTTGATTTTTTTTTTTTAATACTTTTTCTATTTTAACTTTATAATAAAATAAACAAATAGTTACAGGACAATGAAAAATCAAGTAAAAGACTATAAGGAAAATCAAAACACATGAAGGGCCTAGCTCTAATAAATTGCGATTTTCCTCATTGTAGGTTAACATCATTTCCTCAAAGTCATCTTCTTTCCAACACATCCCACCTTTCACTACGTTTGCAGCCTGAGATATTAGTTGTTCCCCTTTTCTGTCCTCCAACAGTACAGTTAGAGCATGATACTTTGTTTTACCCATTTTAGCCTTTTCAGAATCTTAAAGCAAAAATGATAGCTTACTATTCTTCATTTCCTAAACCAAACTCTTTGATTTTTAAATCCTTACCAAACCATCTTAAAGGAGCTCTACGTTTTGCAAAAAAAGTTATTTATACCATCATTAACTATTCATTAACTGTATAACTGTTCTATTTATTAGCTTATATGCACACTTTCGAGGAACTGGCATGTCTAAACTCTTTGCTTTGTGAGGGTTTTTTTAGTTTGTGGGGTTTTTTTTTACTATCTAAAGACCTAATGCAACTTACCAAGAAAAACTGAAATTATAAAATGAGTCAGTTTGACAGTGAGGTGTTGAAGAAAAACAGTCACATATTGTCAGGTTTAAACTGGAGGAGGATCATGTTCACATAAATAATGGAAAAGACTTAATATATGTTATGCAATACATTATTATTTTTCAAATAGGTAAAATAATTTGCCAAATTGTTGTCTTTCTTTAAATTTCATTATCTTAGAAGTGATATACATACCGGCAGCATGAGAAAGATACGGCTAAAACAAGTTTGAAAACTCTGTGAAGATATTACGTGAGCAGCATTCTCAACATTAGAGTACTATAAAGCCCTTCTAATCAACACAGATTAAAACCATAGCAATTATTGTGTTGCATTTATGTTTTTAACACTAAACTTGAAATAAATTTTATGTTTCTAATAGACAGTTTATGATAGTCTTAATGCATAGATTTTGAACAGGACTTTTTGCAAATGTCTATGGTAGCATATAGACTCTTGGCTTAGCTTTCCTTATTAGTTTTGTCTTGTTTGATCTTTCTACCTCCTACTTACATCGGCAGCAGCTCTTGAACAGTGTATTGCAGTAGAATTTTTCTGAAGCATGTGCCACATCCAGTTCGCTTTAGTCACCTGTTGTCTGGAAAAAACATCTGTTAGAAAAGGAAGTTGTCTTTTTTCCTTAAGTAAGAGTACAAAGGCTTTGCATTATGTGACATGGATAGATTTTGCTGGAGTCTTAAAAAAAGTGAGTAATCCTCGTGCCTGTCCTGTTCCAAGCTCTTTTTCTGCAGTGTTTTGATCACAGTGAAAGTGTGAGAGTCAGCATTGATAGCTTGTAGCTATCAGTAGCTACAAAATGGATCCTGCTTTAAAATATTAGCATGACTACTCCAGTGAAAGAGAATATTCTGCAAATTAATAACTTGGTCTTGCTGGCTGACGTTGCTCAAAGTCTCTATTAACAGAGATCTGCTTTTTCAGAAATATTTCATAACATAGCTTCCTTTATTCTCTGTAAACAAAGGCCTTTGAAATAGTTTTCTACCAATCTGTAGATACATTTCCTTTACAGGATTGCAACAATTTAAAATTTGGCATTTAAAGTGTACACAAAATCTTCCTAATGCACTTGCAGATTTATTCCAAAGTTGAAATAATGAGCTATTTAAATAATACATTGTGGCCTGAAGCTTTTGGGAAGATGTGAATGGTAAATGAAGCATCTCTTTTCTGCTCTTCTGCAAAGGAGACCTGAATCCTGAAGTGGTTTATAAACAAAGATTAGAAATGTGTTTTCTTGTTCATTATGTCCCGTCTTCTACTATTGTAAGTTGTCATACATTATGACATTAATTATATGACTTATGATAGCTTGAATGAACTTGGTAAGTTCTGTAATAAAACCAGAGTTCGCTTGTATTCAAATTAATTATATCACAATAATTAACTAATTGCAATATTAATCACAATATTATTTAATTATACACAATTAATTATGTCATTGCTTAGAAGTTTTCTTTCTATATCTGTCCTATTTATGTTCAGTTGGTATTGAGCCAATGTTATTCTTTGGCATCATCAACATTTACCATTTCCTGGCGGTTACCTCAAATGTGTAAGACCATATATATCAGCTTTCAGACTTTATTTTGTTAAGCTGCAGCAAGCCAGTCTCTCTGCTAGATACAGTTTGGACAAGGTTTCTTTGGATGGGATTAAGCTCTCTAAAGTGACTTTAGAAAGGATGCTTAAGGATTTATTTTATTAAAACTCTTCTGTGTTAGAACAATCGTAATTCAGAAGAAGAAAAAAAGCAAGTCAATGCTGCTGGGATAAGCAAACAGAATGAACACTTATTTTCCTGCTCTTCATTCAAGTGTGTGAAGGGGTGTAAGAATGGTGTTCATATATGTTGGGTAGTATTATCTCCCACCTAGAAACAGGCTTCCTTTGAAGGAAGGGACTTAGATAGTCAGATGGGGAAGGAAAAATGAATAAGCAGGCACTTCTCTAGAATGCAGGTTTTACTTGACATTGCATTTTATTCCCCATTAAAGTTTAGCTCAATTTATCTTCAGTACTGGAAATATTCTTTCTCTTATCATTACAATGTGTAGTGGAAACTTGTCAAGCTCCTTGCAGCTTTTCAGCATAAACATTTTATTAAATACCCCAGATCAGTAATCTGTCTCAGTTACAGACAACCACATCTGTACCTTCCATTTCAAGTCTCTCAATAATCTCTATATGTCGTTAAAATTTTATTTACTGGGGGGATTTTTCAATTTATTTATTCTTTTAGTATTGTGTGTTTTTAAGTAAAAATCTGCGACCACGTGCATATGTCATAAGCAGGCCGTTCTTAATGCAAGTTGTAACTGACTTACTACACTATTAACAGTGCCTAAAAGGAGAATTGAACATGGTTTGTACAGGCAGTCAGAAAAAATAGAAGTTTTAGACTAAAAACGTATTCAGTACATCTGAAATGAAAATTAGAAATGAACCTGGGATTTGGAAGCTTGCATTTTTTCCCTCCAGACTATATCAGTTGATCTAACAAAAAATATACTGTACATCACAATAAACTTTATCTGTGCTCTAAACTGCCATGACTACACCAAGAGTATTATTTTTTTAAAGTGGGTCTAAAAGATTGTAGTCTTGTCCATTTTAGCTACTGCCTTCTGGTATTTAAATGGCATACCTCTCTTGGACTCCATCCGCACGCTGAGCCTGTGTCCGTTTTCTCATTCTTCCCAGTAATAATAGTAAAGGTTTTTAACTTGAACAAGCATTCTCTAATGTTCATAGAGTTGCTTTGGCCTCAGGAAATATTGGTTTTCCATAATCAAAACACCACTGAAGGCTAGCTGCAGTGTCAGCTACTGGTTCTAGCATGGTGGCTTAGCACTCTTCTGAGTCTTTACAAGGTCATATCACTTGACCAGTTTCCTTTCTTCCAACTTCTTTTCCTACAAACACATCTTTTGCGTTAAGCTAGTGGAGTCATTCAGAAAATGTCTTGATATTGAAGAAATCATTACCACACATTTACAAAGGGAAGCTTCACATTACTCACAGAATATTGTCTGCAATATGGAGGGCAAGAAAATTATCTCTGCATGCTTTAGTTTTCTGAATTCATCTTTGGAAAATTCTGTGTCATTTGTTTTGACTTCATTCACCAAAAACACACCAAAAATCAATGACAATCACCAAAATTACTACTACTACTACTATACTACTACTACTACTTTGTATTACTGGGTGGAATACAGACAAAAGTGACTTTTTTTTTTTTTTTTGGTAAATATTTTCTGAGGAAATAGAGGTACAGCTAAAGAAAGCATTGCTTATTAGAAGAGCTAAACAAAGAAAACTCCTGTTAAAATCTAATCCTATTAGATTATCAGGAGATGGCTTATGGAAAGTGTGGTGAGAGTGAGCTATACCAAATAGCAAACAGCCAGTTCTTGAACTGGAAGGATGTGTCCTTTTCCTAGATTTCCTGTTACTTTCTTATGGTACATCTCTTCACTATCCTTCCTGTTTTCTTTTATTTCTATTTTTAAATTTGGATATGTATTTTGCTAAAAAAATCTAGTTGCAGTTTTTAACTGGGCATTACTGAAAAGTGAATGCATGCATCCATCTTGAAGAACTTAGCCCCTTTTTTCAGGGCTAGTGTGTCTGTAGAGAACTGGTGAATGTATTGTTACATGCATTTCTTGTAAATACATAAACATAAATCCTGTGTAGTCTGTCCATCATATTTTATATTTAATAGATGTTAGTGTTTCTTAGGCCCTGAGATTTCTTTTAGTTTTAGCAAGGCCATAATGCAGGAAACATTTCATGCCTTTGCTTGAAGTTGCCTTTGCTCTTCTCAATTTGGCTTTTCCTGCCACAAAAATGGCAAAAGTAGGACAATGAACCTGTTTTCTTGTTTTCTTTTAAAGCAACTACTAAGTATATTTTTATATAGCAGTAGTCATGAATCCTTCCCTTACCAATTAATAAACTGTTCATGTCACTTTAAATGGCATTTCCTTTTTCAACAAGTTAATCATGTAGATAGTCCACATACTTTACAAAGAACACTTAAGGAAGAAAGACTTGCAGATGAAAAATCCAAGGTATGTGGTATTTACAATACTAAGGCAGATCTTGACTTGCCAGTTGATTACTGTACAAATGAAACAAGAACTCAAAATGGAGAAATAGTATGATTTATGATGTATGCAGATATTTGGTATACCGTGCAAAGATCTTGGCAAAATGAACTGAAGAAAAGTCCAGGGGTAAGGTAGGTACAGTTCTTGCTTATTAATGCTTAAAACAGGCATTGAAAAAAAATAATTCATCTTTGCCATTAGAAATAAGTGGATATAGGCTGAGTCCACATTTTATTTCAGAATCATTCTGTATGAAAAGAAAATCACAGTGCAGGAAAATAAATAAAGAGACATTTTTAAAAAGTGTGGAAAGATGTTCTGGCATTCCGTTATTCTAAAATCTCTTCTAACATCCTGTTATTCTAAAATCTGTCTTCCTGATTATCTGTAGAGAGCTATTATTGATGTTCAGAAACACAAACCATGAGCAAGTTACTTGGGGACACACATTATTTGAACTTACTGGTGACAGTTGACCAGGGCAAGGCAGTGAGTCTTTTGTAAATGAGATGTTGTGACGAAATACAGCGTTTAGTGAAGGAAGTGTTAACTAGGTACTATGCTGTTGCAGCACGCTAAGAATATGCATGCAGACAGTTGCTGCATACCAGCTGTTGTATGATAACTGGCTGATGTGCCACAGCACGTTCAGGTGTGAAGAACGGCACAAGGGTAGCAGAGCTTATTTCCCAGAAGAGATGCGTACTACTATACTCCTATAAGTCTATCTGCTGTATCAAAGGGAATCTAGGTGATGAAGTGCCATCTGAGTGTGGCAGAAATTCAAAAGACGTCTCTTTGGTGCCATAGTCTGTTTAAAGCATAAGTTCCTGGATATTTATTTTAATTTTCTTACATTAGGACACCCTAAGTGTGCATTACTCAACCATGTTTCTAGAATTTGTTGGAATTATCATTCCTTTCCCTTCCCTTCTCTTAGTTATTGCATTTTAAGTACTGCATAGGTTTTTGTTCACAGTGCCCATAGATACCAACATGTCTGCCCTGCAGCTGGAATCTGGTAGTGATCTCAATAATAATACAGATGATAAATAGGTTGATTAACAAAAAATATGTTAAATATGTTAAAATATGTTAAATGTTACAATGGCTGACTGTTCTATTTACTGTGGTTCACTTGCTATTTAAAGTTAGTTACATGTAAAGCAAACATGAATTAACGTTATACATTAGTTATACAAAAATTCAGGTAAAAATACATTAAAAATAGCCATATTAATTTACTCACATGTAAAACGAATATAAATTATGTTTATATAAAAATAAACATATAAAGCATATATGAACATATATAGTCATACACTTTATAGGTGTTAACATTGCAAGCACAGCAGAATGCTGACCTGTCAGGTTTACTCTGCGTCTTCTTCACTGGAGAAACAATTTTGTGCTATAGTAATATAAACCAGCAAAAATGACATGCGGAATTTATGGTATTGAAATAACTGCACTTATAAGTGATGCCGTGTTTGTCCTTGTGGAAAAAAAACCTACAGCATAATCCATGTAGGCCATTGTTTTCTAGTTCGTACTAGTTTATGTCTTTTCAGCAAACAGCCATCAATGCTCTTATTTTTCTTAAACTATAAATAGTAGAAGGAGCTTCATGAACTTGATCTCTAGAGATTTTGAATGTTCCTAGCCTGATAAATGACCCGCTTAACTAGTGTGTGTGTATATATATGCACATTTTGTCGGGTCTGGTCTGTTCTTTGTGGAACAAAGGTTTTCTGTGAAAGAATCTCTTGTGCTATTTTTCATATTTAAAGCAGAGGCAGTGCATTTGAATAATTCAGTGGTGTCAGCAAGGGGTAACTGCAGTTCAGTTGCTGACACATTACTTTCAGTTTAGGAATTAAACTGTAATCAAAGTGACCCACTCTGAAAAGTTTTAAGTTGAGCTAACTGCAATATTCTAAAAATGGTGGTCAATTTTCTGGTGAGGGGAAAAAAAAAAAAAAAGAAAGGAAAAAAAAAAAAGAGAGAAAAAAAAAAATTTGAAAGCTTTCCTGACAAAGTTCACAGTAGAACGGAAACACTTCCTCTTAAAAAAAGGAATACTTGTGTTGTAAAATACAAAATAATTATGTATAATTATTTTGAATGCGTAACATAAGTAACTTTATTATTTTAAATATATGAAAATCTATACTGTTGCCTTGTGATACTGTGTCTGAAGTTGAAAAAACAAACCATGCCAATAATTGCACCCATGGGCAATTTGTAGACAAATTGTTCCAGGCTATATCCATGGCCAATTTCATTGTACTAGGTAATGCAGCACTTGTTAATAATGATTTTGCATGAAGTCAGTGAAGTATGTGCTTATGTGTTTAGGAATGGCTTTTGTATCTAAAGGAAGGTAGGACAGGAGAATGAAAAAGGGAAGAACTGTTTTTTTAAAAAATCATAGTGGTTAGTGACCAAGGGAGGGTGGTGACTGATGTAGTTTTGAGGTAAAATATCAAGATAGTGCCTCAGATTGTAATCTACCAAGAGCTGTCTCTGCATTTAGTGGAATTGGTGAGTTCCTTGCAGAATCATTCCCGCAAGAGGATTTAATTTCCAGTAGAAAGACTGAAGCTCGGTATCTTTTATCTTTCTATGAGTTACTGATTTTGAAAAGGGAAGAAAACAACTTCATTGGTCTTTGTGATTTAGAAGAGGAACTTGAAATTTCACTATGATTCTAGTATTTGTTACAGAAGTAAGAATTCAGAATCCTCATGAAAAATTGAATTTGGATAAGACTTAAGGCTCTGAAGAATGCTCATGCCTATGTACTCAGTAGAAGTTTCAATGCTTTTAGCATCCAAAATATTTTAAGATTGCTGTTTCAGTTAGATGACCAGATCTTTCTGCAGAAATTATTTGCTGTGTTTTTATGCCAGATTAAAGGTGCTAAAACAGATTTTCACTATAAAGACATACCTGATTCATGCTGGATTAGAGTTGGGAGAGAAAAAGGAGAAAAGAAGAACAGAAAATAAGCACTCTCTAGTTCTGTAATATATGTATGTGGACATATATATTTAAACACACACATATATATATAAAGAGTGTGAATATGAGCATATATGTGCATGTGCATATAGAAAAGTGTTTGTACATATTTGTATAAGTGTACATATATAGGGGTATCTACAAACAGTGTTGCAGTACTAGAGTGCTATGTAGTTTTAAAGCTATGTGATAAGAAACTGTACCTGTATTTATTTTGTACTCTCAGTTCTAGGGCATTCTGAATGGCCACTTCAATGATTTAAAGGGAGTCTTACTGTAAAATAGGTGAAATTAACAACAAAACCAAAACAATGTTTTACATCTTTTGCCTTCTGATATTTCAACTTAAATCTGATTGTATTTTAAAGGTGCTCCATTCAATAAGCAAGGTTTGGAAATGTATTCACAAAACTAGTCTCACTGAACTGGATGAACACATACTACTGTGTTACTTGTAACAAAATGTGGGGGTTCACAACAGTAAAGACTCAAGATCACCAAGAAATAACATATTCCAAGTAACATTGAACAAAACCTTGGAAGTATTAGTATTGAAAGAAATATGAAAGGTGACTCATACACAATGTATGGGGAGGAACAGGTCTTACAAGTGTGAAATCTGATTGTTTCTTACGGCCTGAAGACACAAGAAAGTAACTATTAATAACTGCTGACTTTAGTCCATTGACAGAAATAATTCCTGCATTTCTCTGTTCTTCACAGTTGTATAATTCCTCTGAATGGAAACAGACCAAGACAATAAAACTTTTAAAATATGGAAGCATTTATGTAAATAAATGTAGCCATCATTCAGGAAATAATGTGCTTGTTCAACAAGGTGATAGGGTTTTGATTGTCGTTTGCTACATTGTAGCAGTGTGAGATATGCCAATTTTCTTTAACTTCTTTGGGTTTTTTGTTTATATTGTTTATACTTGATATATTTACAGAAGGTACATTTTCCCCACAATATAAGCAACAATCCAATGATGTTAACAGTATATTATATTTTAAATTTTTTTTTTCCTTTTTTAACAGAAGGAAGAAGAAAAGAATCACAAAGTCCGACTAGCAGTTGGAAATGGAGTACGAAATGATGTGTGGAGAGAATTTTTAGACAGATTTGGTGCTATTAAGATCTGTGAGTTTTATGGTGCTACCGAAGGAAACATCTGTTTCATGAACCACACAGGAAAAATTGGATCTGTTGGACGCACCAATTTCTTTTATAAGGTGACTATTTATTTACATTGTACTTTGTAAAGAGTAGGTATGAAGGTAAATATGTTTCTCAATTTGACTATAGGACATGGGGCTGCAGTCATAAATCCTAAGTAAATTTTCTAACAACTAAGTAAATTTTCTAACTTAGTTGTTGGAAGTTTAATTGACCCTCTGTAAAATCTTGCCTGCCAAATTATTGCAGATAGAACTTAGCACCCAACCCAGTTAGACTTGCAGCAGTAACACTTCAGATTTTTGCTAAAGTTCACAAGAGACTAAAAGACCTTGCCTCTCTTACAGTTTTAAGTAGGTTCCGAGTATCATTTCAAATCTCTACTATATTAAAGAGCAAATTTGATTTGGTTTAATACCCAAGAACTCATCATATGCATGTGTTCTGTTCTGACTTAGTGTTCTACAGATTACATTTAGATCTGTTTTCAAAGAGTGTATTTATATTGCATATTACTATGTAAATATTTGGCATAAATGGCAATTAGTAGTAACTACAATAAAGTAGCATATAGGCAGGTGTAACTTTAAGAGATATTATAGGTGCAATTAAATATATGTAACATAATTAAGTATCTGGTCTGTATCCTTATTCAGAAATTTCAAAGATAACACAATGCAAATGCAATCACTGTAATTGTGTTGAGTAATTGTGACAGACAATAGTTACCAAGGGTATTAATTTAAAAATTCTATGCCCCTTTATCTACCAAGTAATTATTTGATTGTTCTAGGTTACTAAAACTAGAAAAAAACATAATTTTTTTTCACTGCTTATTCAGTAGTCTCTGCTTTGTATCTTGTCAGCTTTGACAATGGGTGTTAAATGTCTTGGGGAAGAGGCATACATATTATTTTTATCAAATGTGTGGCTTTTTCTTCATCCTTCTGTGTAAATGAAAAGAATTTATTTCAGCTTGAAATTTACAGGTAGATTTTGCCCTTTGGTTCCTAGTAATACCATACGTTAAAAAGTTTAAGAAGTCAGTAAGCAGCACATGTCCCAGGTTTTAGCTAATTATATGAAAGATTATTTAGCAAGGCTTTCTAGAAAGAAGACTATATATTTAATATTATATTGCTTTTTACACTAATGTTTACTCTTCTTGAAATAAATAGGACTACACATAAGGTCTAGAATTTGCAAATTAACTGATATTTCCATATTGAAATACCTACCTATATATACAAATCCTGATGACTCAAATGACATTTGTGTTCCTGAGGAGAACTGATAGTAAGATGTCCTGACAAAACCTTTTTTTTAGAGAATGATGTAAAAATATTGTTTGGAAACACATCAGAGGTATTTTCTGATGATGTGCAAGTAAGTTTCTAGGCAGCATGTGTTCCAGGGTCCACAACTTCATTACAGAATCACAACATTATAATCACCACAGACTACTTTACATCTTGGGGCCAGAGGAGTTCTTTACTTCTGGGATAGGAATGCAGAATGCAGGGACAAACCTGGAAACACTCTGAAAACACCACAAGAGTTAGTGTGTTTTTTAGAAAGTATTGAGAGCTCAGAAATTTAAGCAGACTGACTCTACTGATTCTCTGTTTTACATGACTGATGCTCTGTAGTATGCACCAGGGACATCTGGTGCTGATAGCTCTCTCCAGAAGGGCACAGATCCACTACAGGAAGTCAGGAATTAGGAATTTATGTAATAATAGGTGAATCAGGAACCTTAGAGCTGATGTTAATATTTGTTTCAGACTTTTCTAAGCCACGTGCTTTACTTATCTGAAACCTTTTTTTTTAAAAAAACTTTAAAAATGTTTACATTTGTTCCAAACCTGAGTAAACTTCTTTTCAGTATATCAGACTTTTAACAGTTTTACCATACATCATTAACCTTTTGGAAATACCATGTAAAGGTTAGAGCAGATGAAGGATTAGACTTGAAATTGCCTATTTATTGATTTAATTATTTGTATGTTTAATCACATAGTGTAGGAGTTTTTCATGTATTAATAGTGGTGCTCAATATATCAATATTTCCTGTTTGTGTTTGCAATAGGAAGATCAGTATTTTGGTTTTTTTAGCACATGAAACATGTTATGTTTTCCTGTTTAATGACTGGCCTTACAATCTGAGTTAGTGACTGCATATTAGGATTAAAAATAGCTCATGCAAACTGCAATTAAAATATAAATGTAGTTGTAACTGAATGCTTGTTTTCACTAGACTTCTTTTCTATAATTTATGTACTATTCCAACTTGGAACTGTTACAGTCTATGGAAACATCAGTATAGTCTGCTAAGATAATTATGGATTATCGCCCTGCTTATTCACTATGAATATGGAAAGACCATAAGATATTTTATGATCTGGAAAAAAACATTCATTCCATTTGGCTTGGCTTCAAATCAATTTTATCCTCTTTTCCAGTACTCTCTTTTCTCTAGAAGTAAATCCACAGTAAGTCTTAATTTACTTCCATAGTTTCTGTCATAAGAAAAGTAGCTAAAGCACATTATTTATTAGCAGGCTCAATAATTAGCTACTACCATTCTGAGGCATATTGGGTCCCAACCCTTCCCCCAATGTATATATATATCTGGCATTCAACAACTGTGGAGTTCAAGGGAAGAATGAAGGTTGCCACTGTAAACCAGATGCAGTGAAGAAACAAACTTACCTCACCTTGGTTACATGGGCATGGTACATCTAGCCAGGTCAGTGGGTGGATTATATGACCCATTTTATGTGGAAATAGAACTGCCCCAAATCTCTTGCAAATCAAGGAGATTTCAGAGACTTCTCTAAAGCTTAATCAGGAACTTTCTTATAAGTAATGTGTTTTGAACCAGAGCATTTATGGTTGTGCAACATATATGGTCTCTCTGAAAGAATTTCTGTCAGTGGAAGAACATGGCATATTCAATATATTACAATAGTTAATTGTCTCTAATTAATAGTTCTGCAGTCTGTTAACCACAGGGGTCCTGCCTCTGTGACTGGTGCAGTTCCCCTGGATAGAAATTCCTTCAGTAGGCTTCATGTAAAGGAGAGCAACTTTATTTCTGATTTGCTGACTCATGGATGATCTGAAGCTGCAAAGAGAGACTGTCACCTGCTGAAAAGCAGAGAATGGGACATACAAGGCCCAACCATCAAATTTCTAATATTTTTTGTTTCTTCAAAGAAATGTTACAACAACTTTTGATGCATTACTCTCTTGACATATGGGATGATATGAGGAGATACCCTTAGACATACTCTCTAGAGATTTGCTAAACAACTTTTTTCTTAAACTGGGGAATATACAGAAAGAGAACTGAGAAAGGTAAAAGGAGGCTTGTGTGTTCATATATGTACAATAAAGGAAAGGAAGAAATTTTTTCTACTGGCATGATTGCACTGTCAGAATGAAGTAATTGCAGTATAAAAGCCCATAACTACAGATACTGAGAGTATAGTGGGAATAATAGCAGATAGGCTCCAGGTATAATATTTTTAGCAAGGAAAAAGGAATAGGAAGGCATTTCTGTTGTAGGCAATGGCAAAGGCACAGTTTCTAAAGGTGAAATGCAGACAAAATTTGCAGCTTTAAAAGACACATTGAGCTCTCAGAACAAGCAAAGTAACTTTTCTGTCAGTAACCACCAAGGGTTAGGGACAAATACTTATCATAAATATTAAGATTCTACGTAACACACTTATTTGCATAAATAGTTTGGAATATACAAGTTAAAAGGAAGAAATAGGTGCATGTTATAGCAGTTGCCAGACATCCAAGAAGCCCCTGTGGTGTGTGAGATGTTAACTTGAAGCAGTACTCTTGATAGCACTTGTTTATTTTCACACTATACTCTTTATATAAGAGATTAGTTCATGCACTTGAAAGCATCACTGATATTCATATAGAGTCAATGAACAAAAAAGTAGAAGCCTCTGAATAGATTTTTAGCTTGTAAAACATAAAATGTTTTATGAAGAAGATAGCGTATAGATTAACATTGTAATATAATAAATTACTATTTGATATTTATATTTGGCATGCATATCTTTGTAGTCTATATTAATGATTAATTTTATTATATATGACATACACTATGTGTGTATTTATATAAATGTGATAAGGGAAAAATCTGAAAGACTATCATTAATGTCTATATATGTGTAAATCTCTTTATTACACTGAAATAAATTGTGAGTGATGGCAGAAAACATGCAATAGGATCGTAGGACTAATGAGATCCAAGGAAGCTTGTAAGAAGGACTAAAGATAACCTATAGTGTAAGTACACCTGAAAAAACAGCATGTAAAAAGCAATCATTCCAAACATTATTTATAAATGCTTTTTTTTCATTATTTTGAGCTTAAGTATTTCAGCTATTACAGGAATGTAAATCTCTTACTCAAAACTGTATGGATCAAAATTAACTTTGAGCTGAGAAACAATTAAATCTTATAATAAATCATATATTATTTCAACATAGAAAATATTTTGTCTTTCACAAAGCAATGCAAAATGAGTATTACACACTTTTTTTCATACAGTAATAGAACTTAAGTGGCAGAATGGGTACTTTTTTAGCTTAAAAGTAAACAGAATTAGGCAGATCTTAAGACCTTGGAAAACTGGGTTCACAGGAAGAACATTGTCATGTGTTAATACAAGGAATGGAAGCTCTTAAATTCATTGGCCAGTAAAAATTATCGTTGTTTCTGCTCTTTTGACTAGTTTTGAGCTAAACTAATCTAAGTTACTTCAAGAGTATTCCAAGGCATTTTTTTATACTAATGCAGTGATTCAGTTAGTATCAAGCATAGACATAAAAGTGGGTTGTTCTTTTTTTTTTTTTTTTACTTTGCTCACTTTGGCTAATAAACTATGCAGAGGACCTATAGATCTAGTCTTTACTGAATAAATAAGGCATTACAAGTGTATTTTTAAGACATTGGTAAGATATGATGATACTCTGCTCCAGAATTACTTTTTTCCTTACATTTCACTTTTTAAAGATGCTTGGA
>WUAM01000359.1:30507440-30522796 GCA_024336885.1 Actenoides hombroni
GTTTTTTAAAGAAATGTTGAATTATGAATACTGAAACATGAGTGCTAAAAGTAAATATAATGGTTATAAATATTATTTTTTAAAAGGCAGCACTTGGAACCTTAAAGGGCGTTGGGGGGGGCGGTTTGGGGGACTGTAAATATTGAAAGATATTTCTTCAAATCCAGATTCCTTGTTTGTGTATCTTTGAAGCAAGCATTTTGATTATTTTAGATTTTGTTGAAGATTTTTTTATTGTCTTAGTTATATGAACATCATGTGCTTATGTAACTAAATCTGTCCTTTTTAAATGCTGAATTACATATAAAAGGCTGCACTTTGGCTTAGCATGAAATAAATATGTTCTTAAATTGAAACACTTGTAACCTATTTTTTCCTTGAAATACATTAAACTGTATTTTTTTTTCTTTCCTTTGATAGATAAGCAGCAAAGTAAAGCTGAATCTTATAGATTTTCTTTTAGAAATAAAGGAGAAGAAAAGATGATTGTTGTCTGCTTTCTTTGTTGTCATTTTTGCCATCCTTCAAATATCAAGGCTTCAAGGTCCTCTGCTCTGCCCCTTTAGTAAGTAACCTTGGCAAGAGATTTATGATATGAGGATGTCACGTGGGATTATTTCTCTGCTTCCATTTTCTTGTTCATTACAGATACTGGGGGAAGATCGCATTTTGTATGTGTAATGCTTTCCTAAAGTTTGAACAGGGAAAGTACAGATAAAGAGCTGGTATATATGAACATTTTTGTGAAGCTGATTCTGTAATTACAGTATTTAATCACAGTCACATCTTGTATGATTAATAATAATCAGCAGAGATAAAATAGATGTGAAAAAAACCACCTGTCCTTTCCCACCTAGGCCTTTTCTAGAGTAGGATTTAAAGCTGTATGTAACTTGTGACAGCATACCTTTAAATCCTGGTCTGGACAAGGTCCTAGAGATTACTTCTCTAGCTGGGCAAAAGACCTGCATCCGGCTACATGTCCATCTGATGTACCTATTCTGGTTGTGCTGTGGCTAACTTTCGGGTGCAGGGAAGAAAGTCCTGGTGATTGACTGAGAGGGGTGAAGTGAAATGAATAGAAAAGCTTACGTACTGTCACCCAAAGATTGATGTTTGGGTGTAGGTTTACCCCATCCCAGCTCACGGGTAGGGTGTGGCGCTGAAGCAGTTGTGGCTTTCGCTGTCGGGCAGTGTGTGAGGTGGTGAGGTCCCATGTCCCTGACAAAGCGTAGCTGTGGAAGGGGAGGACAGCTGTGAGAGCAAGTGAGTGGTAGTCTATACATGGCACACTGAAGAACCAGCAAACAGAAACTTTTATGTGTAGCAGATAATTCTGTGAATTTATTTATGGACTGCATTAGCTGCTATTTATGAAACTTAACTTTTAACTGCTTTCTTCTGCACTTTGTCCTTCCCACAGCTATTATTCCAATTAACACTAGGAAGTATTGATTTTTATTTTTTTTTTAATTTTTTCTTTTTGATCTTGCCATCTATTTCTTCTGATTTCTTTTCTACCACATGTTGCATGGTTTGATTCAGAGTGCAGGTTGATCAGAAATAAGTATGAAAATTGATGTAAGAATTATTTGTGTTAGATTTTGTAAAAGCTTTTATTTAGCAAATATATGGTTGACCTGACTTTATTCTAGAGTGCCACTGGTACTAAACTGAAGACGTAAGTTAAATCATATTAAACCAACTTGATCATAGAGGAAAGTAGATCTAAAGCTTTTGCCTCATCTCCTTGTGATGTTTGTCATAAACATATGGGATTATGGATGCAGCAGAAGTGTATAATGAAGATGCTTCCAGGCTGGAAAGGCACTTGATTTTCTTCCACACTTTACTGTCAAATCAGAATAAGTATATTGAATTGGGCTTTATAAGATCTGTTCCAAACCCACTGTTTGTAAATATTCCATCATCAATATCGTTGCTGAAATTTATGGCAAATACAGTTTTTACAAAAGGTGCCAAGCTGGGAGGAGCTTCAAGCATCTGAAAGAGCAGAATTCAGGCTTTCACGACAAGATGGAGAAACAAGGTGAAGTAAGATCCAATTCAAAATGGAACGTAAAGGAAGAAATAATTCCTGTACTAGGGTGAAAATAATCAACTACGAAAATAAAAGATGAGGGAGAATTCAAGGGATGATTTTGAGGTTAAAATGCACCTCAGGACTCTTCAAGTGTCATCATTTATGAGAAGAGCAAATACCATACTGGAAAGTACCAACTGAATGGGGCCTGCAAGGGCTGTGAGTTGACAAGTGTTCTCTGAGGCTCTGCTAGTGCTGAGAAGTATTATAGGCAGAGAGATACTATTGTTATAGTAGTACTGGGTGCCTCACTGCAGACTGCAATTACCCCAGGGATGGCAGTGAAAATGTTTTAAGTTGTAGGAGGAAGGATTGACAGTATTAGATATGTTTTACAATAAGGGAGGGGAAGGGTGAAAGGGAGACCGTATCTGAGTCTTGAGGTCCGATAGTAGGTGTTTGTGCATGGTTGTGCATGTGAAGAAGGATGGTAATGCTCTTACATTTCAAATTCACTGTGAACAGAACTGGAAATTACACTCTTAAATAGCAATAAAGGAGATGTGGATGAGAAAACCCTGCAAGGTAAAGATAACAGAGCTGTGGGATGGATTCTATAGTATCTCTGTAAATTTTTTATTACTGATGAGTCAGACCAGGTAGGTATCTGTGAAGAATATTTACATTTTGCAGATCCTTATGTAGAGTCATACTATGAAGCTTCTTGAAGGCCTTTGTAGTCTATTTGTGCTTGTTCCTCTGTTAAGGATGGCAGTGCCATCCGCTGCCTTCACACAGGAAGGTGTATACTAAGGCTGCAGATTAACTCCATGTAGATTACTCTACAGTTCATGATGGTTTGCAGTAGTTCAAAATGACCTTAAGAAAAATGTAAGTAGTGGAATGATTTGTAGAAGAAAGGAATGGTCTTTGCTTGCCATATAAATGGCAAGACAAAATGACAGATTTTCTGAGTAGGAGGCACACTTATAGATACTGTCTATTCCAATTACTCTATTTTTGCTGCTGAATGGTAGTAAAGTTTGAAGTCATGATAGGCTGCTCTGATGGTAGTAAGTGCCAGAGTCAGAATGGGTTACTGTAGGTGCTCACCATGGTGTGAATTGTATGTTTGTACTTTCCACCAACTGGCTTCTGCATTGTGTAGGTAGGTGGGTAGGTAGGTAGGTGGGTAGATAGGTAGGTGGGTAGGTGGTGTTCAAGAACAAAGCAGTTATTCAATATTTAATTTTATTTTCAAGTGTTCTTGGTCCCAGGCCTCATTTCTTGTCATGTAGAATTGCAAAGTGTGGTTTGGGAGAGGTATCTAGGGGTTGCCTTCCCTAACTCCTGCACAAAGCCAGTTCTTGATGAAATCAGTTGTCACTTTGCTGAATGCTGAAAACCTCCAAGGACTGACATCCCACCACTTGTGTTAACCTGTTTTAGTGCAGCTGTACCCACCTATTGGATGCCCTCCAAGCTGCTCCACTTTCCATGAATCAAGATAAGGACAGAGAGATCACTTATCAATTACCATCATGGGTAAAAAGGACTCAACTTCAGGAAATAATTTACTTTCTCGCCAATCAATAAAAGAGTAGGATGATAGGAAAAACACCTTCCCTGCACCCTTCCCTTCTTCCCAGGCTTAGCTTTACTTCTAACTTCTGTACCACCTCCCTACAAGCCTCACAGAGATATGGGGAATGGGGGTTGTGGTTACTTTGTAACATTTTGTTTCTGCCACTCCTTCCTCCTCCCACTCTTCCCTTTCTCCATTGTGGAGTCCCTCCTACAGGACATAGTCCTTTACAGACTTCTCTAATGTGGGTTCTTCACAAAGGGTTCAGTCCTTGACAGACTGCTTCAGTGTGTGTGGGTGCTTTCCATGGGGTGTAGACCTTCAGGAATGGACCGGCCCAGTGTGCATCTTTTGTGGGGTCACAAGTCCTGCCAGCAAATCTGCTGCAGCATAGGCTCATCTCCATGGGGCCACAGGTCCTGCACAGGTCCTGTTGAGGCTTTCCGTGGGGTCACAGCCTCATTCAGGTGCATCCATCTACTCCAGCATGGGGTCCTCCGTGGGCTGCAGGTGGATATCTGCTCCACCATTAACCTCCATGGGATGCAGGGGCACAGCCTGTCTCACCATGGTCTTCACCGTGGGCTGCAGGGGAATCTCTGCTCTAGTGCTTTGAGCACCTCCTTCCCCTCCTTCTTCACTGACCTTGATGTCTGTGAAGTTGATTCTCACATTCTCACTCCTTTCTCCCAGCTACTGTTGTATGGTGGGTTTTTACCATTTCTTAAATCTGTTGCCACAGAGGTGCCACCAGCATTGCTTTGGTCAGCAGCGCGTCCATCCTGTAGCCAGCTGGTGTTAACTCTGTCCAACATGGGGCAGCTTCTGGCATCTTCTCACAAAAGTCAACTCTGTAGCCTCCCCTTCTACCAAAACCTTGTCGTGGAAACTCACTACATCCCTGCTTTTCCTAAACATCCCTGCTCTTCCAAAGTACACTATTTTACTGATTTTTGTAATTTTGTTTTAGTTTAAAACATCACAGTCTCAGTTTGCGGATAATGGAGTATGTACAATTGATGGCTGCTTCCCAGAGGCAGTTTATTCAATTTGATTTATCAGTCTACTGAAAAGCTCCTAAATCAATGTCATTTCTCTTGGGTTGCCTCACAATTAAATGACAATATGTAGCTGCTTTCTTTCCCTGTAGCCTCCAGCTGAAATGTTATCCTTTGCTTCTGGAGGAAGTGCAAGGAATATCACAGAAATACAAAGCGCTTTTTCTAAGTATGAGAAAATGCAATCTTGGATTTCTTTTTTCTTATCCTGTCCCTTGTACTCCACCTGGTAGCTTCTATGAGGGAAATTCTGGGACGTTATTTTTATCATTAAAATGTATTTTGCTTAGTTTCTTGTCATAATACTCACAAGCTGCTCTGCTTTTGTTCTAGCCTTTGGACTTGCATCAGCCTTATGCTAGAAGACCTACACAAAACAAACTGACTACACAATGAAAATAGTAAAAATATGTGTACATTCCATATTGAAAGCAAGTGGAATTCTGGCTTTTTTTAATTTATCCTGATTTTATGGCAGTTTCAAGAGCTGTGAAATGTAATTTTGCTGTCGATACTTTTCTTTTTTTTTTTTTTTACACACTACTTTAGGCAGTTTGCTTCTCTGCCCTGCTTCAGGGTTCAGAAGTTTCTGTGTACATTTACATTGACTTGTGTCTCCCACCTGATAAAATCTTGATTACTTATTGATGACTGTACTGCACAGCTCAGTATCAGTCATTCATTTGAATTTGGAAATATACCAAAACGTAGCTTGAAAAAACCTTTCTCCTATTTTGACTTAAAATAACAGAAATCTGTTTCCTGGCACAAGCATTGTAGACTCTTTCTCATTCTGCTGCTTTTCTGAAAGTTTCTTCACTGCCAAGGAAACCATTATTTTGTTTTTCAGATGACTACTCTGGGCAACCTGACACCCTCAAGCACTGTGTTTTTCTGTTGTGATATGCAAGAACGATTCCGGCCTGCCATCAAGTACTTTGGTGATATCATCAGCGTGGGTCAACGACTAGTATGTGTTTTGCCTTTTTTTTTCCTTGTAGTGCATTTTGATCACACACGTGAATTCTTATTTTTTACACAGCCAGTTTACTAGTTATTCAGTTTCAGGTAATAACAATGTCTTTGCTAATATTGTTCTTTAATAATTTATTTTCTTGTATGCTTTCTTCCCTGCCCCCTTGCAGCTCCAAGGTGCACGGCTCTTAGGAATTCCAGTTATTGTAACTGAACAGTATCCCAAAGGTCTTGGCAGCACTGTACAAGAAATTGATTTAACAGGAGCTAAACTTGTCCTTCCCAAAACAAAATTTTCAATGGTATTGCCAGAAGTCGAGGCAGCATTAGCAGAGATCCCTGGAGTCCGCAGCGTTGTCCTGTTTGGAGTAGAAGTATGTGCCTTGCCATTTTTTCTACTATTTAATGACAATGTCTTCTGGCCCACAATAGTATTAAGCATAGCTTTCTGTAATTAAAAAAACCTCTCCATTTGTATTGCTTAAAGCTCAGATACCCTCTACAGATTAAATTATTCTTGAGTTACATGTCTTTGATATTATCTTACAATAAAATTTGAAATGTTATGTTTGTTAACTACATACTCTTGTCTCAAGCTTGCCTGGCATTTAAAACCCACACTGAGTTCCCTAGTAATATGTAGAAAAATAAATGTTTGAACCCTAACTAATTATGTCCTCTAATTTGGCATTGTGGCATTCATGTTTTGTAACAATGGTTTGGTGGGGCGTTTTTTGCCTTTGATTTGTCCCCTGTAGACACACGTATGCATCCAGCAAACAGCACTAGAATTAATTGGCAGAGGCTTGGAAGTTCATATCGTAGCTGATGCCACCTCATCAAGAAGTATGATGGACAGGATGTTTGCTCTTGAGGTAAGTTTCTTAGTCAAGGCTTTCTCCACCTTGGGTCTGCATGTTAATTTTCCTGCTTATTGCAAACTAATAAGGAATTTCTAAGGACAGTAAGCAGTGGACAAATGCAGACTTAAGAAGAGGTGAACACTCTGATTCTTAGAAGAGCTTCCAGGATGGAGAAGGATTAATCACTTATTTTTCCTTCCTAAATTATGATTTAATATGTGGAACTCAGTTTGGGACACATGGGTTTCAAAAGTAAGTGTTTCATGCAATGTCAGTTACTCTGTATAACCTATATTCACATTTTAGGATATTTTCATACCAAGTGTTTTCTGTGCAACAGAGTAAAAGTGCTACAGAGCTTTTGGTTTTGTTGTTCCAAACAGTATTTATTCTGCTATAGAAATTCCTTGAAAAGCAGTGGAATATAGTAAGTGATCCTGTTCAAAGCTTCTTCATGTGTGTCTGTCCCTCCCTCTGCTCTTCCTCATCAGTGCAAATTAAAGCTTAATCTCAAGACTCTGTGATTATAGTAGACTTTCCCTGCCTCCCCCCTCCTCCCCCCTGTCTTCTAGGAGCTTAGCCTAACTAAACATTGAGAAAGTGGAGATAAATATAACAAGAAGATTTAAAAGCATGTACAACTATGTGGTAGCACGTTCGTAGAAATGTTTTTTGTATTGTGTACTCTAACTTGCCTACAGGCATGTGTGTTCAAAATGAAAATCTAATACATACGTTAAGTACTGTAATTTTTGCCTCAGGTGATAACAATTATTTGGAAATTGAAACTAATAATAACTATAGCATTTTATACTTTTTTCATAGATTTGGAGAAGACTTTTAATTTCTTCTGTTTTTCATGAGTAAGAGAATTAAAAGCTAAAGGGAAATCACCAGCATATAGAGTTTGATGAAACCCATGACTTTGATTAAGTGGAAGCTTAATTTTGTCTGTCATGTAAAGCATGGTGATGAACAGAGAGTGCAGGAATGATTGAATAGGACTTCCCAAGTCATTGTGGTGCAGCAGCAGTAGCAGACAAAACAAATACAGGAAAAAAAAAAATCCATTTGCCTTATTGTGTATGTCTTTGTACATTTATCATTTACACTGTGTCTCCAAGTATAGAATTTGGTTCAGTGTAATAGAGATTACAGCAGTGACTAGCTGACTTTGCTTTTCTGTCTAGTCAAAAAGGTAACTCATATTAAAAGTGTGTTTGCTTGCAAAAGCTGTAATCCTGGCAAATTGGTCAATTTTAGGTAACTTTTTAGTATGTCTTTGGCATGTTTTCTCACCAAGCACAAAGAAAATGTTTTGCTGTGATCCCTTAAGTAGCCATCATTAAAATACCAATCAGGGAATGTTTGCTGGCTTGCTGTGATGAACCAGATGGTTTTATGGCCATAACTACTCCTTCTCTGTGGCCCATGTGTCAACATTGTCTCCTTTTTGTGCTGTAGATGCTCTCTTAAAAATGCTACTCAGGGGTCTGGGCTACAGTTTGCAAGAGGTGAACATGCTTGGGAGCAGGAGAAAGGGACACCTGTACTGGATGTGTCAGTAATCCTCATTGGCTGTGGCAGTATGTTTCTTAGGGAAGCTGATAAAATGCCAAAGTATTGGGTCACCCTTCTTTAGTCTCACCATGTAGCTGACAGTTCCTAGTCGTGCTCTTTTTATTAGTGGGTCAGACATTGTGTCTTGCGCAAACTTGCTCCATATCTGGTGAGCTGAGGTGAGGTTCATTATTCTGAGTTGCGTGGATCCTTCTCCTTACCTTTACAGAAAGAGGAATGTAACTTACTTTTTCCCAGTAACACAGCCCTCCTTTGTTCACAGTGACCTTTCAAGAATGATAGAGTGACCTTGCAGTGATAACCAGCTTCTTCAGCAACTTCAAACAAATCCCATCTAGTCTCACTCACCCCTTCAGTTCTCCACATTTCCCCTCACATAGAATGTATTTGATGGTGCTGGTGATGAACATGCAAATAGCTGACCATGTGTACTGGGAAGTGCAGTTTGAATTAATTCATAGCCAAAGCTTTCATGTCTGCCTGGATGACCCAGAAGAGTTGTTGTCTCCATTTCTGTTGTGTGCTTAAAAAATGGTGGCAGTCAAAAATGTGATTAAAAAAAAAAAAAAATCCAGAAAAAAAACACCATCAAAATTTCCATGAATGAAATAATGACACAACTGATTAGGTATGTGCATTACTAATTTTTGTCCTATCAGATGAAGATGCCTTGTCTCACTGCTTTGTCTTGAACTGAATCTTCTTTTCAATCTTCTCTTCTAGACTGTTTTCTAACAGTCTGTTTTTTCTTTCATCTATACTGTTTAAAAGCAAGAACTTTGTGGTCATGGAGAAGTATATCTTGAAAACATTACCATAATGTTTCATTTTGATTTTCCCATTTTTCTCTCTTTACATGTATGTGGTTTAAACAAACATGTTGTTATACAGAGTAGGAGAGCTGGGGAAGCTATCTGTTTTGTTTGAACTTAAGGATATTGCAAGGCTTGCTGCTGTTATGGCAAGCAGGAAGCATTGACTTATGTAAATATAGCCTAGTTAATCATTTTATAGACTGTAGTTACATATACTTCACTGATCCCCTAAAATAGTAACTTTCCCCCATCAATTGCTTTGCAAGGGAAAAACTTCACAGTGGTGATCTGTCTGCCCTAGACAGTCTGGAGTTTCTCTTTCCTGTAGTACTGAAAATTGAAAACTGTTTGAAGGTGTATGTATCTGTATTTTCTGCCTCTTGCCCTCCCTTGGCTCATTCAGGACACCATTAGATCTGGTGAAGCATGCAGCTGAGGAGAGGATGATGAAGGGAATGGTGGATCCATGAAGAGTTTCACTGCCAGAGCATTTGTATGATTACTGGGTACCTGATGAGAGGCAGGAGGTGGTCAGCCTTTACTTGAGGGTAACTTTGTTACGTAGCAACAACCACAGTCTTAAAAGTCCAGAATGCTGTGCAAAAAGTCCCGTGTCTTGGGCTATGTGACCCATTGCTCTTTTTAATTGCACACTTAGATCTAGCAGACCTGTAAGTTTTGCTTTCTATGCAGGAATGCTTTTTATTCTGTAGCCTGTGAGAACTCACTTGTGTGTTACCGAGGCTGTAATGAGATGTCAGTTAAAAAGAGCTGCTGTTGTACCAGTATGATTTATAAGGTCTGTAGAAGAGCTTTTCGTTCTGTCTCCTGAGATTCTTAGTACTAGCATGCTGCGTAGTCCAAAGACCAAAGTACTAGTACATAACAAGCCCTCAAATATAAATTGTTAAAATGAAGTTTATTGTTTAATTCACTATTTTCTTTTTCCTCAGGTCTTTCAAATCTGCCTGAGAGTGAAGAAAGCTACTCTCAGGACTGTGCAAGGGGAAAGGGTTGTTAAAATAAGAGTGGGTGGGTCTTCTGTATATTAAATCTCACATGGGAAAAAATCCAGTCCAAGTAGGAAGCCTTATTTATAATCCAGAGAAGCCTTTTCCCTCAGTAAATTCTAAAACCAGTCACTTTCAATCCTAGCTTTATAAATGACACCACTAAGAAACATTGGAATTCAATTGGCAATACTTTTGTTAATAGGAGATGTTTATATAAATACCATTCATTTTATAAAATGTTTACTTATTCAGACCTGCAAGTATCTCATATTATTCTCTCTCTGCTCTTTTCTCTTTCAGCGTCTTGCTCGTACTGGAATTATAGTTACTACTAGTGAAGCTATATTGCTGCAGCTGGTAGCTGATAAAGAACATCCAAAATTCAAAGAAATCCAAAATCTCATTAAGGCGAGTGCCCCTGAGTCAGGGCTCCTTTCTAAAGTTTAAAGAGAATGTGGAGGAAGCAGATCTCTGTGTCATCTTTTTAAGGAGGAAGGAAACCTGTAGGCGCACATGTACACCTTCTTTCACTCAAAAGTTTGGTAGAAGTGTAAACTGAAGTTGACCTACTTGTGCTTGCCTTAGCAAAATTGTCTGATTATACATCTGGGTGCCAGTATGTTCTGTTTAGTTACAGCTGTCAGAAACATTGGGTAACGTAGGACCCTTTTGTTGTCAAATTTCCTTATTTATGAAAAACAAGCATTAACAGAGGTGCCTGCTAGTCTATGCTATACACAGATTGTAACAGCTCCAAAAAGTGCATATTTCTGTGACATCTTTTGATTGTGCACTTTGTAAAAGTGTTCCATGATACTCTGTTTTACTTCTGTATTAATAGAAGATAATTATGTATTGGATAAATGTGATGATATGCTTTAATGTTATATGTAAATTAAGTATTTTAATAGGGTGTAAGGTAAATTAAAACTGAGTAGGACATATGGACTACATGTGCGCTTTATTCTCTAGGATAAAATGTAAGTGCTCTGCTTTGTAGACACGATACATAGAGCAAGCAGCAACTGATCTTTGATTGCTCTGGGTAGCTGAAGCCTGCATCTTGACTTTCAATTAATCTGAAATTAACTGCCCAACCCTGTACTTAACTTAATTGTACACAAACCAAAAAAATCCTTAAATGAGTGAGTTCTTTATAAACAACTGGTGAAGTCATTCAAAACTAAGGGAAGATTACTGAAACTTGGAATAAATTGGCAGTGCTAAGGGTGTTGAACAAAAGCTTTTTCAGCTTCAAGTGCTGAATCTACTATATTTAGATCTATTTTGGGATTTTTGACCCCTTTTTAGTTTGATTGAATGATACCATCTGATTTACTCATTTGGCCAAGTGAGCACTGAAAGAAATACCAGCTTCTCAAGGTTTTTGCCCTTGTTTTTGTGGGCTGCAGTTGTGTTGAGTTTGAATGGAATCTGTCCTAAAGATGCTATTTCTCTAAATAATGCTTTTAACTTAATGATTATTTTTTTTTTTCTATCTAGAACCAGTCTCTTAACACATAATTGTTCATAAAGGCACTTCCATCATGTTCCAGTGGTTTAAACAATGTTGTATAAAGTTTACAGTGTGACTGAGACATTTATTTTTCTAAAAGAGTACTAGAAGATGTCATACTAAACACTGATCTTTTTGGTAGAAAACCAATTAGAGTACATGTGTTGTGATAAATTGCTTATTTTCCCCACAAGATGGCTCTAAAAGAATTGTTTCAGAGAGTTATAACCTTTATATGTTCAAAACAAATAAAATGTTAACATTTGCTGCCTCTCTTACCGTTTGTGATATTTATTGAAGCAATCCTGAAAGCTGTGTTTGCCATGGACCTTGTTCTGTTTTATGCAGCTGTGGAATTTCTATAGATGTCATGGGAATTTTGTGTAAAGATCAAGGGTGGATAATGTCTAATAACTCTTGTCTTCTGTGTCTAGTTACAGTGTTATTTAGTGCTCCAAAATAGGAGGAATGAACATTATGCTTCAAGTGGGAGGCAGGGAGTCGACTTGAAGAACCATTGTCCTATATCACTGACCTACTTTTTACCTTCTTTTCTGGTATATTAATCATGCTGCCTAGCAGTATAAAGTCCACTTATATAAATCAACAGCTGTGCACAGAAATACTATAACTTTCCTATGAAATAATGGTTTTATTGCTTTCTTAGCTTTGTGTTGACTGTACCTAGAGTTAGTAATGAAAGCAAAAATGGTAAGACTTTTTTTTAACACATTTTTTTTTGACAGTGTCAATATCCTCAGTAACAAATACGTGGGTTTTTAAGAGATGACCACTTGTATAGAAGAAGAATTTGGAGGACAGATGTCATAAGTTCCTTTGCACACAGTCCTTCCCTTACTAAGGTTTTTACTACCAAGGGAATCATTTGATAGCAAGATGGCACTAAAGAAGAAAAATAATAAAATGCACTGATATTCTCTGTGATTATTTTACTTTTTTTTCAGCATTTGCATTTCTCTGGCAAACTAGATTTTAGTGAAGGTCCTTAATTTGTGGGTGTTTTCCATAAGCTTAAGATTGAAGAAGTACACAGTGTTACTCTATAAAACTGAGCTCTAGATGTGAATTTAAGGTGTGGAATGATTGAAGTATTTCTCCTTCATTAGATGGGTGTGTTAAACAGCATCACATGGATCATTCAGATGAGATTCTAAGCGTTTATTTAAAAAGAATAGAAAAAGTGTTTCCATGTTTTTCTTAACATAAACTAAATTTAGGTAAATCTAAATTTCCCATGTTCTAACTCATCTGTCTTTTATGTTCTCTGACAAGTGGGTGATCCCTTGCAGTAGAACAGCAGAACCAAGGCATGCAAAATGTCTGCAGGCTGTTGCATTAAGGATGTGAAATAAATTAATGAAATAACATGGAGGACAATTACTTAGGTGTATACTGAGGTGATTGTGAAAATGCCTAAGTCATCACTGTCTTAAATGCCAAGCCCCCCTGTATTTGCAGCTTCACCACAGCTATGGCTAAGCAACACAATTGCCACCAGCTGTAGGTGGCTTCAGCATAATTTCTCTTTCCTTGGGGAAGCAGGGGAGAGAATGGTGGATAATGCTGGTTTAATTTCCTCCATAGGTGTTCTGCATCTGTGCAAAGTTGCTGTTGTGTTGTTAGCCTCACTGGAGTAGCTGGTATATAAATTCTACACTAACAATAACAATAAGCACATGCATGATTACTTTATCTGTGCTAAACCCTTAAAAAGATGAGTGTTTTATTCTTTTTGGAATAGTTTGGTTTTTGAGTTTAAAATATGATCCTGTTTATTCACAGAACCATGGTCTTTTTATTCGTTTTTCACCTGTATGAGCTAAAACAAGTAAGTTGTCTGCTACCATTTGCAAAACCCAAAACCAGAAAATTTATAAAAAATTAGCTATTGCTAGCCAATGTTTATTATTATGATCATGACAAATGGCTGGAGAAATGATGCCATGTGACTACTCCACCCTCATTTCTCTGTTGTCATTTTGCCTGACAATAGCTCTCAGGTAAATGTGCACTTACTCAACATGCAGCATGGTTTATTTATGTTTACTATGAGACATCGAGGTGGTGCACTCCATCTCATGCTTTTCCCCTTCCGCACCCCCTGTATTTATCACATTACCTAAACAATGACATTAATCTTTCAGCAGAGAAGAATTAAGATCAATCTCTTTTTTTTTATGTGAGCACTCTAATTCTTTCAGAAGTCTCATAGATTTGCGTCAAGGTTTTTGTTGAACTGAAACTTCTGCTACATATTTTTGTCATATGTAAGAGATGAACATTCGATGCTTTTTTGCTTTAAAAACTTTGTTTCAATGAAACACAAGTAACAGCTGGAGCTGTGGAGCCCTGAAAAAAACAGGCAAATGATACTGGGGAGCATGGAAACTTTTACTTTGATTAGCAGGCCTAGTAATGTTATGTAGTTCACTTGTTATTCTTCAGAGTATTTTCTACTATATTAAGTGGTATTACAATGATGGGAGATGTCAGTGATTTGTAGAATTGGGATTCCTCCCACCCCACCCCCCACGAATAAATTAAACTATACTAAATAAGTTGTAACAGATACCCTTCAGATAGGTTTAGCCTGTTTGTCCAGTGCTGATTTATTAATCTCTGAAATATGAATACTTTAATGAAGCTGTTGTTAGACCTGTCTGTAATCTCAAGAAGTGCGTCTGGTACAGCAGAGTTTATGATTGATAGTATGCTGCTACTTCTCTTAGGACAGAACTCTTGCTCTATAAAGATAAGGTGAAGTGCAGGGTCTGTTTTTTTTGTAACTCATTTGAATTGCATAACTAGTTTTTCATATGAGATAAAGGAATATTTGCAAAGGACTGCTGTGAATAGCAGGAATTTATTCAGTATTAGCATGCTTAGGTCAGCTTAATAGACTTACTAAAACCGCCAGGGTTGGCAGCTCTCCTGCCACTGACAGCATTAGGCTTTGCTTTAATGAAACCCTTTTATCTGCTCAAGAGAGAAGATTGAGCAAACAAATGAAGAGAGCAGTTAATAGAGCGTAGATGGTGAAGTGCAAAGGCAAAATGGGAAAGAGTGCTTGTTTTCTCATTACTAAGGATTTTATTTTTTTTTCCCCCATGGGGATGTTAAAAAACTGGAACAATTATTAACATAAAATTATATACTTTAAGTTTGCAAAAACTGAATAGGTCACAGCAGTTCTTGCCTCTGCTTTCCTCTGCACTTTATCTCCTTCCAGGACTGTTTTTAGCTTGTCTTCATTACCTTATAGCTGTTCAAAAAGCAGACTCTGCTACACTTTTTGTCTCTGAGTATCTCAAAAATTACTGACTGAAAGGGTAAAGGCTTTCCTTTCAAAATGTAAAAAGAAGGGGAAGGTGTTGGAGCAGAGACTAAAGATCACCATATACTCAGCACTGACATCTCTGAGGCAGGTATGAACTGTTACCTGCACTGTTGTTTCAAGAGCAGGAATACATAAAACTGGGACTTGGACAAATTAAACGCCTTTTGAAAACAAAGGTAGCTCATCATGATTGGAATGATTTTACCTGTCTAGGGCATGGATTTTTACGGCTAGAAGATGTTTGTATACTCAAATGAAACGAGTCAGAACTAAGTTGGTACCACCCATCTCACGCCATACGGAAGAGGATAGATTATTAGACAATGATGCAGTGAAAAACTCAGTAACTGAAGTTATCAAGCAGGCATTCTTTATTTTGCGGCGCCGGACGCACAGGGATCACTCTTCCAAATGTGCGCGCCCATACAAGCTGGGTACAGAGTTTATATGCAGGCTAAACATACATATTCGTTATATTTCTTAGAAAGGGCAGTCTTATACTAATGAGTTCCTAGAATTCATTTACATAGTCCGAGCATGCGTAATAA
>WUAM01000359.1:30544188-30563012 GCA_024336885.1 Actenoides hombroni
TTCTTTTTCTCTTTTTTCTTTCTTTCTATCAGGATGTGAATTATTAGCCTAGTGGTTCATCTTCACTGTAGTCCTCTTTTGAGGACTGTTTCCTTTGCATCTGCAAAACATAGAAACATTTTGAAAGAATTCACATCAGAGGGATTTTTTTTCATGTCCACTTCAATTCTAGTATGTCACCTCTAGTACGTGAGCTCTATCCTTGCAGCAACAGCCCACATTCAAGTAAATATTAGCATGAAGACTCTGGCAACAGAATACACTGGACATTGAACAACATTCAACTTCATCGTCATGTCGGGGTTTGTCCTTTGCATTTAAGGCATATTCTTTGCTCTTCCACATGTTAGACACCCCAAAAATCTCACAAAAAGTGATATGACAGAAATATAAAACAACCTACAGTATGCTGCAAAATAATTCTGGTAACTTACTTTTGAAGTCTGTATGCTCTCTGATTTTGGGGTGGGGGGGAGAAAAAAAAAAGAAAGAGTTAAGCAGTGAGATTCAAGAAGAAAACAGTAGATTACAAGTAGAGTCACAAGTTTGAAACAGACAGCAATTTAGTCATAATGTAATGCCATCTAAATACAACCACAGTAAAATAATGATAATGATCAGCAGACAAATAAAAGAGTCTCCAAACAATTCATTTGTGTGAGGTAATTTTGTCTGCGATAATGTACCTAGTGACTTCATTTGTCAGTTAATAAGGCCTATCTGTATGGCAAGACATACCCACTTACTTGTACAAATAGACTCTGCTTCCACTAAATTGATACAGCTGACTTGCACAGGTATTGCATCCAGAATACTTCATTATAAACTATCTGCAGTTATCTGGTATTAAAGTTAGTTCACCACACGATTTTGGCATGTTTTTTTAAATTTCCAGAACAGAAAGCACATATAAAACATCATAACTATAACAGAAGAAACAGAGATCTTGCCCCTTTCTTGGTACTTCAGAGGTAGTTGCAATGTATAAACATGACACAGCTGCCAAGAGCTGCTCCTCTTAGCAGAGTCAACCACATTTTTGGGAAACCCACTTCCTCTCTTCCATTTACTGATAGTAATTTAAGGGAATGATTTTATTTCTTCAGGTTATTTTCTTATATTTCTCTTTGATGAATGCTTTGTAATCAATTGATCTTTGTTTCAAGGAACTCCTTAGGTGTTGTCGATAACACTTTTTTTTCTTGTGTGAATGTGATTGAGTAGTGCGACGAAAGCATCATTTACTGTCTTGCATCTGTTAACAGTATGAAGAACAGATATTTGTGGTCATTTAAAAAAAAAAAGGAAAAAAAAGATGATCTATAATCAGTGTAGAATTAAATTAAATATTTGGCTGTACATACAACTTCCCAGGGTGTCCTTAAAATCGTAAATGTAAACAGCTGCTGAACTAAGTCCTTAATTAATTACCATATGTTACCCCTGCTAACCTGGTAAGAATTCAATGACAAGTAGACTAGGAAAGCTTTTCTGATTCTTCTCAGTAACAGTGCAATTCAGAAGTTGCCTAGAAGTTACAAAGTTGTGGCAGCACATCACATTTGAATTTAAATGGATTGAACACCATAGTTATATAGCTTCCAGACCAGATCTGGCTTCTTTTTCTTGGCTTGGGCTAAAGAAAGTGACCCCACATCTCCCTGAAACCTGCAAGAACTGGGGTATCTCATTACAGCCTGCAGTTCACTTTCTTTTACCTATGTTTGCTACAATTTTTTCACACTGATATTCTCTAGAGCAGAGGTTGACAAGGTAGCATGAATGTTATACTTCAAGTTCTGACTCCATTGTTTCAGACATCCTGGGGCTTGTTCAGAATTTCTGACCTCCTACTACATATTAGTTTTAGAAAAGAAATAAACTTTATGATAAAATATATAAACTCCATCCATGGTCCTGGATTAGTAATAAGGTTAGACTTAGGAAAGAGACAAAGACTAGAGATCCCACTGGTGTGGGGCTGCAAAGAGGCTACTAAAGGAAGGAGAGGGCTGCAAAAAGGGTTTTCCCCTAAGACCATTTTCCCCTGGTCTGTGGGGTGAGCTAAGGCTAGCCAGGGTGTGCTTAAACTAGCCTTGTTCTACTCATCATGGAGAAGTAGCTGAGTCATGTGCTATATTTTATGTACATGTTACATGGCTTTCAGCCACATGAGCAAATCTGTGACTTGCAGCATGAAGAAATTTGGACATGCATATAGTGGGCATACAAGACATATAAGTGAATTTTAAAAGATAGGTTGAGCATAAACTACCAATGTTAATTTCTGTAAAATTAACATTGTTAATGAATATATGTTTTTTTCACTTCTCAACATAGCTTGTTTGTTCATAATCCACTGAAGGTCTAATCAGAATCCCACTCAATAAGTGGAAAGACTCTTTGTGTCTTTAAATGAAATTGAATGTGAACCTGAAACATTTATTCTGTACATTTGCTTCATGCATATAAAAAGTTTACTCTTTTATGTGAAATCAACCACCTTTCTTCACAGGGAGGGTATAGCCTCATTCTCTATATTGCTGATGAAAAAAGCAACAGTAATTTTGTCCTTCTGTGTGATGAATCACACCTGTTCCCTGTTAATTTCTGAATGTATTTAACCAGCTTTTTCACACCAATGCACAAAGAAACAGCTTAAATTTGTTCATGGTCTGTATTTTTAATAAGGTCTTAATCAAGTGCTTGGTTGGGCTTTTTCTTGTTGATTACTTGGAAGGTTTGGTTGTTTGGTGATTTTTTTTTGTTTTCAGGCTGTGAATTTCTGGAATGACAAGCAGGCTTTGACATGTGAACTTTCATTTGATTTTATTTCAGCTACCTTTCTTTCATAATTTATGGATGCCTTTCATATGAATACTTGCTTTACGAAACCCTCTACCTTGCCTATATTACACATTTAACAAGTAATGTATTACACATTTAATAATTAATTTTTTAATTCATTTTGCAAAAAGAAACATAGTCATGATTAGAAGTCTGCAGTACTTGAATATGATGGATTGTTATCTGCTCTGTTTGTGCCTTGTATGTAGTCATAAATATGTTACATCGCCAGCCAGTAAGCAACTCCAAGCACACTTTGTTCGGTCAAGCACAACACTCTTGTACCTAAGCTAATGTTGAGTAAACATCTACCAGAAAGACAGACATCTGCAATAGCTGAGCTCTTAAGCATTTGGCTCATTCACAGTATTTCTATACTCCTGTGAAAATACTTAATCACTCCCTACAGTTTTTACCTATCAGTAGCCCCTGCTATGAGCATTCCTCTCAGTAGCATGTTCTACTGTAACTAAATGAAAATCAGTAATGCCATACTGACATTCCCTAGCGAGCATAATAAGGCCATCTTGCTTGAGGTTTTACTTTAATTTCCTGCCATAGCTTCTTCCTCTTGAAAGGCTGAGTGAACATTTATGCAGTTGGCATGCCAGATATTGCTAAACCATTTAGTCCATATGATAGCTATCTTACTAAGGTAAAAGTTAGGACTCGCTTGTGTTTTTGAATGATGGAAAATACTATTCCATTTTTAAAAATAAATGATTTTCATCTATGTAAGAGATGATTACCGTCCTGAATGAAAGGGATATTGAGATGCTAAGAAGCAGGGATGATAACATGACCTGCTTATTGTACTGATTCATGTGAGAGGAATGCAAGGACATGTAACAACACAAAGAATTGCAGCATTTGTCCAACTGACCTGCATTCTCACCAGGCACTGATTATTAGCATAGTCCTAAAAAAATATGCTGCGAATAATCAAGTGCCTTGTTTTTGTGATGTCGCACCCAGTCTTGTTTAAGAAAGGGACGTCATGTTCACAGGCAGCCTAGTGAAGCTTATCAGATGCTGCAAGTAGTGCAGTCAGTCTGTGCATGTCATGTTGCTTTAGTAGCATTGACCTGGGGATGAATCAGCCATGAAAAATTATTTAATATATTTCATAATTAGGGTACTAGAAATTAGTGAGGAAAACAGAAGCAGATGAAGCACATTTAAAATTAATCTCACAAGTTGCTTATTTACTTTTCAGAGTATAAACTGAGAAATCTAGAAAAGGATCAGTCTCCTCTCAAGTCACCACCCACACTGTCCCTCAAGCTCTGTGTTATCTCAACCTATTATTTCACTTCTGTTTGCTAGTGTCACCACCTAAATATCATTTAAATGTGTAAATTGGCAAAAATTTATTCAATAATTTAGGTCTGCCATTCTGGATAACCTCTCCAGTTTCCTGGTTAGATTACTTTCAGTGACTGTAACATGATGAGCTAATCAGCTGTAATCAGCTAGCAAGTTTGCCCTGTGGTTGCACACATCTGCAGCTGCTTATTGTTTCTCTTTGAAAACACACACACACTCTTTTCTCTCATGAAGAATTAGACTAATATTACAAAGCAATGGATAAGAATAATGAGCAAAGTTCTGCAAACTAGAAACAACTGAGGAACACAGACTATATTTCAGTTTAGTAATATTTTTATTTAATCCCAGGTTTTTGTTTTGGTTGGTTTTTTGTTGTTTTGTTGTTTTGGGTTTTTTTGTTTGGTTTTTTGTTTGGTTTTTTTTCTGACAGAGCTTTATTCTTGGCAAGGCACTTTCTTGCGAGAGGATGGTCTGGAAGAATAACAGGGCTGGAATTTGTGTTTAGAATGACAATTAGGAAAAAGTATTTGGCAATATTAGTATCAAGACATGTAGCTGTTAAATTATTTAAATATTTTATAAAAGCTTTTTATGTAGCTAGTTTATGACTAGGAAAATGATGCACAAATGTTCACAAGCACTTCCTTCTTTTATTTTGGTGAGGAAGGTGTCAGGTTTGTTCTACATTAATGTTTCCAGTGTATTTTTGTTTCCAACAGTAAATCAATTCCTGCAGCATACAATCTTGGATATTTTCCCTGGTGTGCTTAATCTGCAAGCCAGGCTAGGACAGAAAACCACACTTAATCTTACTTGATAGTAACTATCTGTTCAGTAGAAAGGTCAAATGCCTACTAGATCTATAATAACCTTTCCTGATCCAATGAGACATTGCTAAGTACAGGCCAGTCAGTCTCATCTCTGTGCCTGGCAAGATAATGAGGCAGATCATCCTGAAGACTCTGCTAGAGTACATGCAAAATGAGAAGGTGGTTGGTGGCAACATGGCTTCACCAAGGGCAAATCCTGCCTGACAAACTTGGTGGCAGTCGAGTTTATGATGGGGTCACAGCATCAGTGGATAAGGGAAGAACAACTCATGCCATCTTCCTGGACTTGTGCAAAGTGTTTGACACTGTTTGAAATGACATCCTGGTCTTTAAATTGAAAACAAAGAGTTGCGATCAACAGTTTGATGTCCAAATGGTGACCTGTGACAAGTGGAGTCCTTCAGCAATCGTTACTGAGACCTGTGCTATTTAACATCTTTGTCAGTGATCTGGACAGTAGGATCTGTTCAGCCTGGAGAAGAATCCAGGGAGATCTTATAGTGGCCTTCCAGTACCCGAAGGGGCCCTTCGGGAAAGCTGAGGAGGGACAAGGGCATGTGGTGATAGGACGAGGGGCAATGGTTTTAAACTAGAGCAGGGTAGATTGAGATTAGGCATACTTCTTTAGTATGAGGGCAGTGAGACACTGGAATGAGTTGCCCAGTGATGCTGTGGACAGCTCATCCCTGGAGGTGTTTAAGACCAGCTTGGATGAGGCTCTGAGCAAAGTGGCCTAGTGAGAGGTGTCCCTGCCCATGACAGGGGTCATTGGAAAGAGATGATCTTTAGGGTCTGTTCCAACCCAAGCCATTCTATAATTCTATGATAATAAATCAACTAATGAACCTTGCAGAACTGACCAAAACTTACTGAAGTGTTGACTCAAGTCCTGCTTAGAAGTTCACATTGCATTGAATAGTTCTCTTCCTCTCCAGGGGACCGTGTCCATAGTATCTCTGTTTTCAAATGAATCACCTGTCTCAGCTGATATATATGTATACATAGATACACACACATATATATGCATGTGTGTTTATACACACATGCATATATACATACACAAATACAAGTAGTTATAGATGTATCAGTCTGAACACATATATAAGACATTATAAATTACAAGTGATAGACTCATATAACCAAGTAGTACCCCTCAGATCATGATTCCAAATTCGTAAGTTTGTTTACAGATTTTTATAATCTTCTAGTATGCTTACTCTTTGTTCCATTTTGGTGTAAATCTAATAAATGTTATTCAGATATTATTCAGATGACTCATGCCACTTTGACATGATGCTATACTCTTTTCCTCTGGCTCATGCCTCTGTAACTGTGTATAATGCAATTAGAGGAAGGAAAGGGATTGTATGATCAATGGTTGAATGCATGAAGGACAACATTCATATCTTTCCCTCTGTTTTAGGTAGAAAAAAGGTTTTTGGTAGAAAAAAGGTTTTAGGTAGAAAATAGGCTTTATCGTATGTCCTTAGAAAAGTGTTCTGATCATAAGGCTATAGGATGTTTTGAAATAGGTTGTTTTCTGTCTAATTCAATGTTCGTGAGATTGATTTTAGATATCCCATCATGAATGAATGCCTTAAATCACTTCCATTCTGAACTCTTTATTCAGCTATTTTTTATATTAAACATCTGATAGAATATTCAGTATCATCAAACTAACTGGAAGAGTGTCATAATATTCTATAGTATGCGAGTGTAGTTCCCTGGGAGGAAAGACATCCCAAGCTGTTCTTTGCATTCCCTGTCTCTGCTGGAGAGCACGGATTTGTGCTCAGGGCTCCCTGACCCTGGTGAAGATGCTCACCTGAGGATCAGGTGTTTTGTGCCATGAGAGGAAAGCAACTTTATTATTGTAAAATAACTATAACTTGTCCTTTGAAGATCTATGGTGTTGCATTTAAGGCTTACTCCTTTAAGCACTATATTATAAAAAGTAGTTTTAGAACCAAGAGAGTGCTATGAAAACAGACTTCTTTGGAAAAAGATATGAATTGTCCTAGCACTTTTTGCTCACTGAAGTCTACAGTATATGTATACTTATAAGTATATGAAGTACTGGCACTGCATAATTTAGGATTCTGTCATCTGTGTCTAAGTGTCTAGACCAGGTATCTTGTTCAGTTCATCAGTAGGTCAGCTGTTACAATTCACCAACTACTATAAAAACATTCGGAGCTTGGATAAATTTCAAAAATAGTACTGCCATTTGCTTTTCTAGTTTGAAAAATGACCCATTACCTCTTCATCTACTCTATTTAAAAAAAAAAACACAACAAAAACTAGACTATTTCAGCTATAAGCTTGAAGATGTTTGGTTGTTTCTGTAACTATTGGACTCGATATAAATAGTGATGGTCTGTTTTTCCATTAGAAAACAGAATTACCTTGGTAGAGTACAGGATTAACAATCAGGATTGTTAACTTCTATCCCGGTTTTTTTCAATCATTTGTTGTATTATTCCACATAAATCACTTCATGTCTTTCCAAATGCATTCCACATCTTTAACTACTTTTCAGATTACAATACTGATATTTGTGAAAGCACTTGATATCTTTCGATTAGCAGCATTTTAAGTAACAAAAGCTCCTGCTAGATATGAGAAAATTCAGATGTAAGTCTGAATATAAGTGTCTTGGATCCACCTGTCCTACATAATAATTTTGTAGTCTTCCATTTTCTTGGATCTGGCACAATAGTAAAAAAAAAGCCTCATTACTTACTTTTCTTTGAGTATACAATCTTGAAGATTTCTTCCCTTTGTCTTTGAGCTTTTAACTCTTATTTGTGTCAGTTGGAATTCCATATGTAGATCCAAGATTAAGAAGCAAAAGTTACTTTTAAAGTACATTACCTGGCAAAGGTGCATATTATTGAGAGCGTTGGGTAACCCTTCCTGCTCCTTTCACTAGTTTGAGACTTGCCGATATTTGCCTTCAATTTGTAGATGTTCGAAATCATGCCACTTGTGAAAATTAAGAAACACAGCACTGTCTGAGTTCTGTCAGAAAGTTGACGGTGACACTTTTTCTATGCTACTAGATCTTACATGATGTATTATAGGAGGACACATTCTACTCCACTTGTATTGAAGATAGTATATCTAAATTGTAAGAAAAAAGTGTAATAAATAAAATGGAAGTAGTATCAATAAGTAACTTCATAGTAGGTAAGACAGACATAATGTCAATGTCCAATTTTTAATATCTATTTACAGATAAATATAGTCCAATTTGCTTGAGCTCTGAGAACAGTTGCCCCAGTGAAATTCCTTTATGTGCTCGGAGAAATAAGTTTTTTCAAAGGTAATAAGGTTAACAGCCCTTGTTTTTGGATTATTTTGAAGGGAATTTAGTGCTATCAGTCTTCGAAGTGTAGAGAAAAAAAGCATTTAGTGTCCAATGCAACCCTGGAGGCCACATAGCTCTGCACTGCTTGAAGAGATCTGTTTCCTGAAGAGATCTTTTTTCCTGAAAAGAGCAGTTTAAGTGAGGGAAAAAAATTTGCAACATGATTTTTAAAACTAATCAGACTGATCACTTTGTGAAGTAACAGGCCTATTTGATTACAAGTGTGGTGAAGCTACAAGGCTTAAATACATGGTCTTTTTAGCTATGAGGCTGAACCCACATTCTAGATAAAGTGACACAACTTATACAAGTAGTAATTTGGTTTATTTTAACTGACCGAAGTAGAAATGGGGTCTTCATCTCACTACAGAGGTGATGGACTTCTAATCTCAAATTCTCTGTAGAGTCCCAGCATCTCAAATTCTCTTTAGAGTCCCAGCATCCTTCAGCTTTCTTCTTATCAGATGAGATCAACATCTCATATGTTTCAGTGGCTCTGTGACTTCTCCTCAGAGGCGCATGGAAAGCACAGCTGGTCAAATTTGACATGTTGATGAAAAGCAGAAACTAACCTCCTCAATTATCTTCATTTTTGTTTTTCATCATAAATTTCACTTTTAGCCAGGAAGACGGGCTGGCAGAACTGGAAAACAGAAGTAGATGATTAATCTGAGTGGTCCCACCAGGAAATCTTGGCAAAATGCATTGAGGTTACAAAGAATGATCAACTCCTTATGTGATTAATTTTAAAACTTAAAAAATTGGCCTATGCAGGAGATGTTATCACAGTTTTTGGAGCTGCTAGGAGCTGAAGCTGTTTATGTAGGGAAACTTAAACAAATGTTAGGAAAACTGGAAGAAATCATCCAAAAAAAAAATTTTTAATATTTTCTTCATAAGTGATAATAAGCATAACAGTAAAGCTGTCATAAGGAATTCTAAGTTCTATGAAAAGACACTGTGTGTTTAGCTAAGATTTAGCCTCCAAACTAAGCAGCAGGATTCTTTTTCTGCTTTACCTGCAAATTTCAGCAGAGACTTAAAAGATGATAATAGAATCATTACCACGTAATTAGCTCAGAACATTAACTGAAATGCAGGACAAATTAATTGTTTTACAATAATAATTACTGATATTTGAGAGGTGAAATTATTGTAATACCATTTTTTTTGTATTAACAAATCATTTAATTTGTTAATTTAATGGTGAAAATTATTTAATTTGTTCATTTAAAGGTCAAAAATGTTTCATTTGTTTTGTACTGGTTATTTCCATGTGACAACTAAATATATTTTAATAATAAATATAATAACAAAATATTTAATTTGTTAATGAATCATAATTCAATTACTGAATTTGTTTTACTGAAATTAAATGTGGATATGTAAAAGCTATTCTGTACTGATAATGACATCCTATACTAAAGCGAAAATCATTCTAGCTGTAGTGTCATTTTCAGGCTCAGCCATAATAATGCTTGCTTGTTATAATGTCAAAGTAGTTACCACCTGGAATTAAATTAAATCTCAGTGCAAAAGGGACAAACTTCAGTAATTTCAAGGGAATTATTCCTGCATATCTTGGGTCAATTTCTACTACCTTTTATGCAATACTAATAATACTACCGTTATGCAATACCTGTTAAATCCCTGTAGCACCCCTCTTTCTTCCTTCCTTGTTTCTGCTGAAAGCTCTTTGGCCTGCTGTATTGAATAAGAATATTGAATATAAGACTAGAAGTTTTTAGGTATTTAAAATGCTTTATTGAATTACCTTGCCAGATGTGAGAGCTCACTTCGCCAATCCACTGGACAGATAGAAATATCAGTGCCCTATATTCTTCTCTGGTATCTGATCTCTGGGATGTTCTCACCTCCTGTCAGAATATCTGAATGTTGTATAATGAAACTGAGTCTTGCAATGCCTTGACAACAAATACTCAACTGTATATTAAATACAGGAGAATTTAGAAAATGGACAGTGATACCTCTGAAACTGTGGTCTCTGATTGTGTAATACTTCCATCTTATTTTGTGCATTCGATTAATTATCTGTAGGTACAATAAGAGGATTAAGACACCAAATAGTCTTCTAGGCTTCTGAAGTTAATGTTCCTTGACTATAAAATTATGCATGAACTACCTTCATTGATTGCTTTATTCCATAAAAATATCAAAAGAAACTACAAGACTACATAAAAGCCTTGTCTCAGCCTAAGGAAGTTAAGTATGAGGCAAAAATTAAAGAAAAAAAAAAAAAAAGATTTGGCCCAAGAGTTACACCTGTCAGACAGCTTTCTGAGAATGTGAACCACTCATGGTATCCCATAAAGACTTAAGTTAGAGAAAGCCTGCAGGAGATTCAGTTCTCTATGTGAATTTGCTCTGTTTGGACCAATGCAAGATTGCACTGATACTGTAAGTAATCAGGGAGGCAAAAAACCAACTGGCTCTGCATAGATTTGTTTGCAAGGATCAGAGTCTTAGATGGTGAGCGTGTGAATTTTATTGAATGGTTCATTAATTTTTAACGGCTTTGGGGGAAACACAATGAATGACAAAACTATTAGTTTCACAGCTCCTAGATCATAACTCAAAGGGAAGGAAAGAGCAATCAGGCCTGGGCACTGTAATTCCCCACTAAGGGCTCCTGTCATCAGGAACACAAACTTTCTGTTACATGGTGAGGAGGCATATGGCACCAGACTTTAATTATTTCAAAGTTTAGCTTGCTACAGTGCAAGGGTGTAGGTTTTTAAAGAATCATAGGAATGCTACTGGTTTCTTTTGCCAGTATTTTATCAATCTTGGAATATGTTCTTAGACTATTGAAAATATATCCATAGATTTAAGTGTATTTGAGCCTTTAACAGAGAATGACCTTGAGCTTAGGTGATCTTTTCCTCTAACTACATCACTTTTGACTTGGAAAGTGCAGTATTGATTCCTGTGCATTTCAATTATCAGGCTCATTTAAAATGCTTCAGTTTTTAATTGTTTCTCCTAACAGTGCCAAAATAAAGGCAAAGGTTACAAAGACTATGAAAGTAGAATACTCTTTGCTTTCATGTTCAGGAAAATTGTTATTGCCTACTGATGAGGTCCTACAATATCTTGAGGAAAGAAAGCAAATCCTAATTTTTTCCTAGGAGCCATTTCCAGCAGTAACACGCCTGGAAAGCCCTGACCAACACCGTAACATCTGATAAGCAGAACAAGAGTTCCAGGACCATGGCTGAGAGGGCAATAAAATGGTTGTTCAGAAAGGAGATTCAATAAAAGGCATTATCTTTAATGGGATGACTCAGAAGAAGACCAAACTGTAAATGAATACTCTCATGGCAAAGAAAAAAAAGACCCCAGTTAAAAAACGGGTTGATGTTACAGGGATAAGTGGAGTAGAAATTAAGTTCATGATTGGTCTGAGATATTTGCCTTTCTGGAGTTTAATGCAGGAAATTGACCAAAGTTTGCCTTTAACTCTTTAAATATCATACATAATATGAAGAAGTGGGTTTCTTTAAGATTAGAGAATAATTTTTACCAAATATGCTTAATACACAAGACTTGGTAGCTGGCTTGCCCAAACCTAGAACTGGTGTAAAACTTCTGCAATACCATAGTTTTGTTGTCATGCTGACCAAAGTTGAAAAATTGAACTTTGGAAATGTTAATTCCAGAAGCGTCAGAAGTTTTCAGTTGGTCAAAGGACTACATATTTCTTGATGGTCTTCCTATTTAAATAAAAATCTGTAACTTCTCCAAATGCTTATGTTTGGCTTGCCGAACTGCCTTTCATCCTTTATAGAGATATAATGAAGAAACATTTGTCTATCCTGCAGGTATATGGCAGATTATACCACCTAGATGAGGCCTGTGATAAGGCTTGATGGGAGGGAAGCAGGCACTACACTGCAAGATGGGACATCTTCAGTGGATCTGGGCTCAGGAAAAATAATGGCACCTTGCATTACATGTCTTATGAAGCAGGAAGCTTCTAAAAAAATGTTGAACCAATTAAGTTCAACAAACAAAACAATTCTGATAGCTGAAATGTTTGTATCAGTTTCATTGATGAAGAAGAACTTTTAAGCCTAAACAATATATCTTTTCAAATAAAACTTTGAATATGTGGAAAATGTTGAGAAGTTACACTTTAATTTTTAAAAAAATCTTCATATTATCTGTTGCTGGATACTGATGTTACATTTGATGCCATTTCTTTTGACAAACAGTAGAAACTCTTGAGTGTGAATTAGGCTCATTGACAGAATGTGTTCAGAAACCGCTGTCCTTAAAACACTAATTTTAACACATCCAACATCTGCAGTACATTAGCCTTAATTCATACAGAATAATTCCAGTAACTTACAATAAGTATTGAAAACAATTTAAAACATATGTCTCATAAACTATCTGCCATAGTCTATGTAGATTCATTGATACAGCACAGATGCTTTAGCCCGGGATTCTAAACAACAAATTTAAGCATATTTTCACATTTACTGAAGATCTTTAAAATTCTGTCAGTTCTTGACTATGTATCATATACAACTATCACCTGAAACCTTTCTTTTTACAGTCCCTAAATAGCTTTTATGTGATTCTGAGAGTAGGCATGAACTGATTTTCCTTGGGATGATCCACCATGATGACACACCCCTAGAGGAGCTGGACACATGTACTCAACTAAATTTATGAGAACTGGAAACATTTGGTTATGGGTGAATCCATCCCTTCATGGGTGTGTCATGCATTCCAATAACCATGACAGATACTTTATAGTTCTGTATATATATGTCTATTTCTATGACATTTGTCCATGGTAATTCTACAGAATGTTATGTAAAATATAATGGCTGTCTCTGACTGTATCTTAGAATATTCACCTTGTGTCTTTGCTAGCACACAGGACATGATATCTTTCTTCACCTGGTAAAATTTTTAATGTAATAAAACTCATTAAAATCTCTGTTTTAATTGTGAGAAATAGGATGCCTCCCATGTTTGTAGTAAAAGCTACTATCACGAAGTATTTACTGTGACTGTTACTTTGCTTTTTTTTGTTTTTAGGAAGAAGAAATCTCGGGAAAGACACTGAATATAAACTAATTTAAAAAGTAGAAGCAAACCAACAGTGCATGGAATGTGTTGATCTTTATCCTGTTTCTAGGTACTACACTGTTTTAGTCTTCTATGTATATGGGCAGCGGAATATCCAATCTCAGTATTCAGATCTGTAAAAAGCACAACAGCATGATGTTCTTGAAGACTTTGTCCTGGAATTATTGAAAAGAACAATTTAACTTCTTGAGTTTCAGAGTGCACACACACACACAGGTACATATGTAATATACATGTATAAGTAGATAGGTATATACACACATACATGTATGTAACTAAAGACTTGGAACAGTGGGCCAGCTCTCAATGAGGTGTTTTGACTTCCAGTTGCATCAGTTAGTGATTCTCCAACTACATCTGGGTAACAAACATGGGACTTAATTTTATTTCACAAAGCAGTGATAAGATTCACCTGCAGCATTTTTAGAGGTACAAGGGAATTTACAGTGCGACAAACCTCACACTATTTTAATCATCAAGTCTACTTCATTCCCCAAGCTATAACAGGACATCCACTCTGTGATCTCCAGATCTTCTCTTTCAGTGTTTCTACTTGTCTACTTTTCGTGAAGTTTTTAAATGTATGAGGTAAACTGAATAAGTGAGTGGGAATAATTTTCTTTTTTATACCTTATATTCACATTCAACATAGGTTACTGTTCCAATGTATTAGCAAACCTTAAGTAAAGTGAAAGTAAACTTTGTCCAATAGCATTTTTGTATGAAACGTTACAAGGAGTCTATATATTCAGCAATCCTTGTTCCTCTGAACTTCTTGGGTAAAATTCTGGCACCACTGCAATGAACAGAGGTTTTTCCATTCTATCTGCTTGGACAGGATACCCCCTCCTCTTTCTTACCACCTAGTAAAATTAAAATAGAGGTAACATTATCTCTGGCTTTTCAGTGTCAGAAATGTCTTTTGTTTTCTATCACTTTTAGTTGCAGATAAGACACTAGCTCTTAGATGCTACTGACAGATCATTATAAGAAGTTAATTGATAACTAATTTCCTAATTAATTCTACTCCTGAAAAAAAAAAATTGTTTCCTTTCATTATGGCGACAAGTGGATAGGAGACACAGATATCTCATGCCCACATCTCCAAAAAACTACATGCAAATTAATTATCATCCTTCTGACCTTTCAAAACACCTATCCAAAATCTACAAAAATGTACCAGGAAACAGGAATCTTAGTCAGTAGTCCCTAAGGTAATTAAGCATTGGTTGCTAAAGTAAAGAGCTCTTTGTCGTCCGAACACTTCCTTTGATTTAACTTGGAAAGGTTACTGGAAAATTGTTTGAGTTGGCCTTTTCGCCTCCAGTGATTTCTGTGTACTCCACATCTAAACAAATGTATAATCACAACAGCATAGAATTATGTTAAAATCTAACTCTAGTAAAGGATTTAGTGGCTTCATCACAGAGCAGAAATATTTTTTGTTGTAATATTAACTGGCACTACAGTTTTGAAATGTGTGTGATTGTGTAGCTTAGTAGGATGAAGGTAAAAGTGAAAAAATAAATTACTTTCTTCTTCCTTTACTGCTCATAAAAATAGAAAGAATTCCATTTGATGAATCATTGACTACATGGCTTATGTGTGGCCTATCACATGTATTTGGAGGCTAGTATCATAAAGCAGGCTGTTTTTCTTCTATGAAAGGTCTTTATTGTTCAGCATTGTTTGATCTGGGAAACACTAATTTCATTTTTCCCTGCCTTGCTATCAGAATATTCTAAACTAGAACTATTGAACTCAGTATGAGGAAAAAATTTTTTTTGCAGGGAATAACTTCTCTGTGAGCTTGGAGATTAGACCAGACAACCTTAGCTAGAAATATCACTGTCAAATTGCTTTCAGTAAGGTTAAACACAAGAATTACTAAGGATTCCTGCTAGATAGCTTTGCTTTTTTTGCAGTCAAAGATATTTCAGGGGGCAAAGAAGAAAAGACAAACTATTTATGGCCCATTAGAAGGAGTGTTGGTTCATTCAGGTCCTAAGAACAAAATATTACCTATGTAGAATCTGATTCTTGCAAAAAAAACCAAAAAACCAAATCAGAGAACATTGTATTGAATGATTTGTGGGATAAGCAACTATGAGGAATATAGTAAAATAAAACTTAGAAGGAAATGTGCATTAGAATTGCTGTGGTTTGTGGTGTAGTGTTGTCTTAATGAGTACAGAAAATCCACTTCTCCATGAAGATCTGACATTCAACATTGAATTTCCTAAGAATCTAATCAGTATATTATGAAGTGACCTACAAAATCACTTTCAATTAAGTAAATTGAAACAAGTGAGTTTATCATCACCTTGGTGATGATTCATTACATTCCACTTAGAATAATAGCTTCCCCCCAACCTCAACTGTTTTCTCTCACTGCCAGCCAGATTATATATTAAATTCTATAGAAACATTAGGTTTTTTATTAGCTTGCTTTTGGCCACACTTACAGTGGGAGTGATACATGATATGTTACCTGATTGAATTTCTGTTACACATGACACTTAGATGGCAGTTCTTTGTCTCTCCTCTCCTCTTCTCTCCTCTCCTTCCTACCCCCTTCCATTTTTATTGCTTCTCTTTATTTTGTCTCTCTAGCTTTCTATCAAATCTTGCAATGAATTTCTGAAGTATTAGAAAGCTGATAATGAATGTAGAGGGATTTGCATCATCAGTCAGTTCCAAGAAAAATGCTGGAACAAGTAACTATTGCATTGCAACACAGCAGTTGTTTTCTCCTTTCCAATTTCTAAAAGCAGATTTTATCCTTTAAAATAAACATGTTTAAATACTCTACTATAGCAACCATGTAAGCGTAAATAAATTTGTCTTATGCATATGTATTTTAATAAATATGCAGTATTACATCACAAATACATATGTGAAGTTGTTCAGCTGAGCAGGGAATACATGAAAGTTATCTCATATTTGTCTAATTCGTTTTACTGGAAATTACTTCCAGTCTTCACTTTCCATCTTTATTTTCCAATGCCAAAGATCTTATGGCTTGGAGAAATCACCTAGGTGATCTATTTATGGAAGAATAATATGCAAATATAAAATGTAACAGGATAATAAAAAATAAAAATAACAGGAAATGTGAGCAGAATTTGATGTAGAATACTTGAATTCTGAGACTTGACACAACATTTCAATCTTTACTTGGGATGATTATGACATTTCTTATCTTTATGTTTTACTTCACAAAGGCAAAAACACCTCTGAATCCACTGCTGTGAGAAGTTTCTTTTGCCATTGGTTTCCACAAGCTTGAGATAGAGATGAATGTACTTTCAAGCATTTGTTAATTGAAAAAAAAAGGGTCTGACTATTTTTCGTTTGCTCATCTCCTTAAAAGGCTAATAAGGGGTCTTTCTGTAGACAATGTGTAACAGTTTGAATGTCTCTGATTTTTGCAATTTTCACCTTGCAATGTTCAGGTTAGCTTTTCTGCACTCTGTCAAGAAACATGTGACTGACACTGATACAGCAGCCCACTCATATCTACAGCTAACTGAGAAGGTGACAGCCTGTTGAGACACAAGATTTCTTATAAAGGAACTATGTAAAAGTCTTAATCCTGCTTCCTATAGAGGTCAGTGAGAGTTTTGCATTTGACTTTGTGGAAGCCAAATTGTTCCCCGGTTGAATAGAAAACAATCACTCGCTGTATGGTGAGAATTTATATCCTGCAGAAAAGAGTGTCTGTTATTAAAAGGGACTGACATAGGGGTAACTGGGCAATTTTAGTAGCCCACAGATCATTACATTTAGAACTCAGGGGTTTTTTTCATTTTATGCAAGAAAAACTCACAGTGACTTCAGCAAGAATTCTTTTTACTTAAGGAGTAAAGGATTGGGAACTTAGTTGAGAACTAAAGCAGTTTTAATGACTTCCATATGTCATTGCATAAACCTCATTCATGTGTTTCTGATTTAATGGATTATAAAACAGAAAACAAAAATATTCTGTGTAACTTTTTGTGAGAAGCAGAAATGCTTTAAAGATCACGGATGAGAACAATTGGATTTTAGTTAGATGTGCAGTAATTGTTTGAACCCTGGAAATCATTTCTACAAAACAGTCTCTTGTTCTTTTTGTTCAGTCTATCTCTCTTACATACTGTTTCCATTCTCTTGTCTTCGCCTTTTTTATTTCCAAAAGCCCTTTGGGGATATTATGTCAGCACTTCTTGACCTCATGTGGTGAAGTTGTCAATGTTAAATTAAGTATTTTTTTAATATAACCATACCAATTCCATGCACAGATCTTTGCTGCAATGTTCTTGATTTTGTGAGGTGAAAATGTACAGGGTAACACTGTAACTGAACTAAAGCGAGAATGTGGAAGCTAGCAAAAGAATGTGAACTTGTTAAATAATGACTGACTCCACATACAAATAGTGTTCACCTCTTAGTTTTATGCAGAAATCCTTAAGTAAAGGCACAGTCCCCTGCCGTGGGATATTGGATTGCAAGGAGAGCAAGACTAAAAAAGAAAACAGAAATAAACCCCTTTGCCTCTGAATCTGTAAATAATATTAGCAGTATCCTTAGGTGCTGAAAATAATTAACCTTATTTCTTGATTGAAAGATCACACCAAACTATCACACAACCCAGTCCTGTAAGGACAGATGTCCAACCTGGACTTAATTGGAGCTCAGGATCTGTGATTTGTAAGTATTTGTATTCTCTAACACAGGTTTCCCCCCATGGCCATTATTTGGGTTCCTCTGCCAGATAGATGTAAGCAAATAACATGAAAACAGATGCTATTTTTTGCATTCACAATGTTCAAAACTTAGCTTGTAATGAACCATGTAAAATAGTGTGAGCCTTAAATCATGATACAAAGAGTTTATCTTTTTCTCCATGTTTATTTAGTGAACCGTGCTTTGTTATTCTCTTACCAAAGAAGTGAGGATGAAAACATGAATACGGTAGGTTTTTAATGAGTTGTGGTTATATCAGACTAGCAGTTTTTAAGAAAACTTGCTGTGTCTGGAGATTGAAGTCAGTAGGTCAGGAATTACTCATTTAGAGTAAAAAAGGTTCACACTGACCAACAAGGCTGTAAACTTTAGCAGCACACACATGCTAAAACAGACATACGTAAAACCAGCAAATAAAGCAAGCTGAAATAAAATAAAAGTATCAGGCACTGGAAACATCTCCAGGTCTCTTCCTGTGGATTACTACATTTTCAAGGGCTTTACATAGGACATTGTCACCTCTTGCAGAAGGAAGTTGAGACAGTAGAAAGAAATTGATAAGCAGTCATAATTTCATACACAGAAAATGTATTTCC
>WUAM01000359.1:30570284-30585008 GCA_024336885.1 Actenoides hombroni
AAGGCATACCAGATGAGTATCTCTACCACCAGATCCAAAGGAATGTGCTGCCTGAGGGAGTCTGCTTTGGAAGACTATAATTACCTGCATTGACGTGGCTAGATTTCAAAAGGGATGCCCAATGCCCAAGCAGGCTCGTAGGCCAGAACAGATGCAACTGGGAGTGCTGAAAACCTCACATTCTTTTCACAGGAGAGAGTCTTCTGCAAATTTTGGCTCTTGCTTGTTTCTAGGTTTGACCTTCTTATGTCCATATGTGCATAGTTGTACATACCTGCACAGACTTTCAAACCTTTCTCTGCTGTTGTATGTGGTGCACTATTTTCTCTCTTCCATATGACAGAAGGTTGTTTTACTATTCTTTGTTTCATTTTTGCAATATTTGTCATGGCTGCTACAAAAAGGCAAAGTCTTTATCTTGTGACTGCTTTAGTGCAGCCAGTTTTCTGTCTCCCTATTAGGATACATCTATATATCCGCAAAAGTGTACAGATATTGTGTACTGAGTAAAGAGATACACTGAGTGTTTTCACATGGGGGTCATCTGTATAACCTGGCAGAGGACAATCAGGAAAGGTCTAAGGCTATCAGGAAGTTCTCCGGTACTAAGTGAATCAATCATGTTTCCCAAAGAAAATAATCTGCAGTTCATATTGTTTAAATGTATTTATTGCTTGTGGGGATTTTCCTTAGGTGAAGCTTTTAATTTCTTTCTGTTTAGTGCTGTCTTTTATAGTATCCTCCAAAAATTAGTTGATCCACATTCTTCCTGTTTTGATTTTCTGGAAAATCTGGAAGAATGCAGTAAAGTTTTGATGTTTGTCATATCGTGAAAGACTCTCAGAACATCATATGGGAAATATGAAGGAAACTAAATACACACCTGTAACATGTTTCTTTACCTTTCCAAATTTATATGTATTTTGGAAGAACAACCAATTCAGATACTACCTATTTCTGTAGTGCCCCTGACTTCCAAGGCTGTAAGTGGAGGGAAAGCAGTAACATTATCAATATCCAACAATAATATGAAAAAATATTTACCAAAAATACATAAGTAATGAGGCAATGTTTTTTGTCTCCAGTCTTCTTTCACTATAAACTTTAGAACTAGTTAGACCATCTGTGGTTTGACAACCAGACACTCATTTATTAATTATCTTACAAAAGTCCTCTGGTCATGTCTTCTGTCCCTGAAATCCATGTCAGTGGGAGGGAGAGAGACACTGAAATGGCATCAATGAAGCATACAAATGTGAGAGTAAAACCAGCTGTGCTGTTCAGATGCAGCGCTTTTTGCCTGGAGAGCAGTCTTATATACTGCACCCATATGGTACATACAGGATCAGTCCCCTCAGTTGTTTCATTAGATACATAAACAACTGAAGAAAGCCTGACCTGCTCTCCAGCTCTTCTCCTTCTTTTCTTTTTATCACCCAGCTGTGAGAATTCATGCAGACATTTTTATTGATATAGAGTTAGTCCTGTTTTGCAAGATGAAGCTCTTAACATGTCACAGTCTCCTAAGAGGTGATACTTTGCAGTTAGGGAATTTGTACAAAATTCTTTCATGTCTTCTTTTTTCCCTCATCTACTGTTGGTCTCTAACTTTAGAGTATACATATCTGAAAAAAAACAAGCATGAAATAATTGCTGAAAACTTGTTTACTCTTAAGGTTTTGTATAGTCATTGCAAGAAAGTGTGCGTAACATATTTGTGGATTTAATTTTTAATATATTGCATGTATTTTATAATTTTTCATGTTGTTGATATTTCTTATGTAGTGGATGGCCACATGTGGTGCATATGCACTATGATGGCACTATGCTGAGGGCTTGTTGACATTCAGATATGTACTGGTAGCTGATACTTTAAGAAATAAACAAAAATACTCTTTATCCTATCCATTCTTCTAGTTGCTGGAACTGCAAATGTGCAAATAGTCATAAGTACTACATCACTAAACTAGTGTAGTACATATTTCTCTGCAGAGGTACATAGTGATTTTCAAAATTCACTGCAAAAATTCTTAAAAAGGAATCGCAATTTAATCTGATGTAAGACAAGGCTAGTCTCACAACCGAGCTCTGTAGGTGTTGAATTTATCAATTATTTTTACTGATTTTTTTTTTTTTTAAATTTAAATTTTCATTTCCTCTGTCTTGAGTACTGGTGAGAGCTTTTTCAGCTGGCTAAGGAGGGTCCATGACACAGTGACAGCAGACAGAGCTGATAGTTGCTCCTGCCACTTCATATGGTGGTCACAGCCTATAATTCAAGGAAATGCACTGAAAGCTCTGTATCTGTGAAAGAGAACCTCCCTTAACCTGCTGGTCACACTCTTCTTAATGCACCCCAGGAGCCCACTGGCCGTCTTGGCCACAAGGACACATTGCTGGCTTATGGTTAACTTGTTGCCCAGCAGGACTCCAAGGTCCTTCTTCCATGGAGATGCTTTCCAGCAGGCCAGTCCCTAATTGTAGTGGTGCATGGTGTTATTTCTCCCTACGTGCAGGACTCTACACTTAACCTTGTTGAACTTCGTTATGTTCCCCTCTACCCAATTCTCCAACCTGTCCAGGTCTCACTGACTGGCAGCCCAGCCTCCTGGTGTATCAGCCACTCCTCCTAGTTTCGTGTCATTAGCAAACCTGCCTAATGTACACTCTGTCCCTTTATCCAGGTCATTGATGGCTATGTTGAACAAGACTGGACCCCTGGGAACATGACTAGCTACAGACTTCATCTAGACTTTGCACTGCTGTTCTTCCTTTCTTACATTGCATGTCTTCCTTTCTCTCTGTCTGTTTGCTCATTTTTCTAAAGCAGAGAAATGTAGTAATGTGATCAGAAAACTTAAGTAAATAGTACTTTAAAAATATTTTAGTTCTAGGGTTGAGTGAAGATTTAATAAAGAGGCTATATTTTGTGTTACGAGTTCACGCCATGAACATCATGTAATGCTGTGGAATCTGGTATAAATCAGCATTCTAATCCATAAGATAAATATTTTTTAGTTCTGTAAGCAATATTGTGAATGAGAACATGTGGCTGAAACAAATGGTGATAAAACTCTTTTTTCACCAGGTCATATCAGTATGAAATATGTGTTTTGTCATTTATAGCAATAAAGGGATTTATTATTTAAAAGTTGTTTATTCACACACATTACAATTTTATATAAAAATCACAAAAATTTGGCATAAAAGAACAAATAACATTTGCAAACACTACACAGCTGTTAATGTCAGTTTATCATTGTGATTTTGGTTTTTTCATTACGTGGCAGCTGGAGATTTGCTCTTCATGGGCTTTGCAGAGGTCAAGAAAAGTGTTTCTTGTGATTTCAAAGGCTCTATTCCTGTCCTTAGAAGAGCTTGACATCTTTCAGGACACAGTCCAATTTGCTAATACCAAACTATTCTGTTTGATATTAGCAGAGCAGGAAGAACTGAAGTGAGATGTTTCAAGGTTTAGTTTTTTCCAGACAGAGGAAAACATCTAATCTGAAGGTGCTCATTTGAGTATAATCTATAATTTCAGTGGTGAAAAGAGTGAATTTCCCATTTAGTTATGATTGTTTTCTTCAGAGGGACTAGGAAGACAGTGGGGTCGGGGTTTTTTCATGAAAATAAAGGTTGTACTTCTTTCAAAACTTCACATCGATTATGTGCAAGTATGTATGAATTGCTTTGAGAAGAATTCTGGTATAAACTGGTTACTATTTTCACAGAATTAAAGCAACCCAGGGTAAAGAAAAGGCTTTTCTCCTGTACAATCCTACAGCATCTTCTCTGTCTTCTTGACCTTTGTTCCTCAAGTCTATGAGGGCCCAAACTCTTACATAATGTAACAATTTCCAGCGTTTGTTGCTCAAGCCTTCTATTTTGAGTTTTTTGATTTTGTCAAGTTCTGTTCTAAGTCCTGGAGAGAGTTTTAAAGATGACCTTTTTATTTAAACTGCTATAAGGAATACCTCCCAGAGAATTACACACAGACATTTCATTCCAACACTGTCGTTTGAGAAACTTCATCAACTTCACGACTTCTATCTGTTCCACCTTTTTAACTTTTGAAGTGACTTTATTTGCTTGACTACTAGTGAGTGAATTAACATGATAGTGATCTAATTTTGTAATATGTATTTGTATACTATGACATAAGACAGCAAGACTGTCTTAAAGCCAATTAAAAGGTTTCTTGAAATAGAGACTATAGTATCAAAAGCATTAGTTTTCCAAGATGTACTTCCTTCTAGTTATCATTGTTACTGGAAATATAGGGAATAAAATAATATATATTCTCTTTTATATAATAAAATGGAAATGGCCCTAAGCTATTAATGTCTTTCAACTTTCAAGTGTACAGAGTAAAAACTTCATTTGTTAGATTTAGTTCATTTAAAAAAAAATAAAAATAAATCATTAAACAGTTCAACTTTGTCTTCCAGCTTTAACAGTGTGAGAAAACTAGCTTATCTTTTTCTCTGATTGTTATTCTTTTTAAAGAAATAATCTACTTTCTACTTGTGACACAAAGTTTGTATGAGGACAAGCATAACTTTTGTTCCAGATCAACTTTTATTCCAAGTATGTGATGACAATGATGTAAAGCACATAGGAATACATAACTTGGATTAACATTTACAGATACTTTTTAACAATACACATATCTTGTATTTCCATACTCCACATTTTTCAGTGCATTATTCAGTATTCCTTCAATAAGACAATGGAGAGAACAATCAGTTCAGTGAACACCATCTCATCTGGAATTCCTATATACACTTTTTTAACATTGTGTTAGAGTGTGTTGTAACAGATGACTCTAAAATATTTGAAGAACATATACTTTGAGTAAAACTGTTCTTCAAAGAATACACAAATACCATATTTTGTTGGGCAAAGCAAATTAATTTACTGTTTTAAAAATACATACAGACTAACATTGTGACAATGATTGATCAAGTTTACATAAGAGTTTTAGTGTAACTATAGAAGATTAGTCATGTTTATCAATCTTCTGCTAATAGCATTCTTTAGTATTCCAGTTCTTTTACGACCTTATCTGGAAGTCTTTATTCTTGTAAACTTCTCACTCATGTTGTTTTGTACTCGTGAGTGAAAGATTAACAATGAACCAGAATAAATACGTTCAAGTTCTGTCCCCCTTTTGCTGAATGCTATACAGTTTCCCTTCTTCTTAAGACTCTAATGAGTTGCAAAACTTTTGAGACTATTTTTCTGGTTTCTTTTTGGAGGATAAACTGTAAATTTTGGTTACAACTGTAAATTTTGGTATCACTAATATCTATAAAAATTATGTGAAATTCTCTGTCTTCAGAAATATTTCTTTATCTAGGAAAAGTTACTAGGTAAGCCCTACAGTGGTAGTCATAACAAACAGATGGAAATAAAAATATGTTTCTAATAACATGTCTTTACAGAGCAACTAAAACAAGACACAAAACAGATAACTTTTTTATCTGCCAAAACATGAGTTTGGAGTGATGCTTTCTTTTGTAACAGATGACCCCACAAATATCCAAAGCAGCAATAGAAAATTGCTTTCCATTTTAGAGGAAACTACAGCTGCAAGAAAAAGAACAAACAAGAAACAGCAAAACAGAGAACCACAAACAGCCTTCATTACCCCAGATTTTGGTATTAAAAGGAAGAAAGAATTAATTTTAAACAGATTGGTTTTAAGATGTATTTAAAAGCCATTTATTAATCATTCTAAATTTGTCTAAAACTTGAAGATCTTTAGCATTTTAGATCAAAAATACTTTCATTTATCTTGAAATTAAATTTAATATTTAATAGTATTTTCTCTCTGAAGATTCATAAACACTTAAAAAGCATAAGAATATGAAACATTATGCACCTTTCCAGATAGGTAAGGCAGCAGATGTCCCTGCCAACATCAGTGCTGAGTGGGGTACTCAAGCACATGTATTCCAGTGTCCCTGTTGTACATTGTCTATACCAGAAGGTCAGTATGGAAACAATTCCAGGTACTCGGACCAGAACACGTGCGCCTGGTTCAATTTATTAGTGCACTTTCTGCATCAGCTGCACCATATTGACAAAGAAATGGATGAGGGTGAGAAAGAGGTGATGGCCACATCAAGAAGAGAGGAAAACAAACAACAAGGGGCAGATGCCCATAAGCAGTTATAGAACATTGTTTGTTTTGTCAGGTTTCAAAAATGGTTGAAAACAGTGCTTTAAGGCTGCTTGTATTTTTCCTTCTTTTGTATATAAGGGAAGTCTGAATACTATCACTTGAGAAGGAGGGAGTGTGCAAACTCCTTTAGTAGATAGATAGGCAGACAGCTGTTTCAAAGGACTGCTAATCACAAGTGTATTCTTTAAAGGTGTAATTACTTAAGTACATCAGGAAGTTTGCATATTTCCTTTTAATTTCAGTTATTCAAAGTGTAATAACAAACAAACAGGGTATATGGAACTTGGCTATTGAATATTAGCATGTAGTTTAAACATATTTAAAAGTAATGAATTTAAACATTGATTGTGGTTTGTTTATGCTGCAAAATGCAATAAAAAGTTCCAGCAGTGCTTTATGCAAGATAAAAAACACATTAGGAAGCTGATAGATTGTTGATAGTCTGAAAATTATTTATTATTTCTTGTTCTTTGTTTTTACTCCTGATTTTAAAAATCTGCAGTTACAAATATAAAACAGTTGCTCACAGTAGTGAAGTGTTGCTTGCCAGTGTTTTCTGATTCCTTTTAATACCATATTTTTGCACATATGAATTTTCAAATGATAGGGATTTCAGCTGAGTGAAAATTGGCACACTTGTGGAAAAAAAAAGAAAAAAAAATCTAGTGTTTTGTTTTGGCATATGGAACAATTGTAAAGGAACAGCTGAAATGGTGCATTATGAATTTATTCTCCCAGTAATCTAGAGGCAATGTGTATGTTAAAATCACATGGGAATTAGACTATGGAGATCTAATATAAAGTAACAGATAAATACACAGGATAGAGCTTAAATGTACCTCACTTATACCCACAAAAAGCACAATTGAGTCTCACAGAAATCCATGATTCTATATCATAATAGACCAGCTAACTAAATAATTTAAGGCATTTTCACCTCTTTACTTAAGCATTCTCCTGCATATGCATGAGAATTAATATCAAAGAATGTACACCAAAGTAAATGTGTTTCAAAATAAAATGAAATTAGTCATGAAAGTGACTCTTCTCATCAAATGCAAATACAGTAACATAATAAATGAAAGAAAAAATTCCATTAATTTCTTAACAAGCTTCTTGGGATGGGACACAATTTCCAAAGAGTTCTACCACTTTTTTCGTGTAATACAGTTTTCACTGCAAATTTGAGTGAGCTCTGGTCTGCTTTGCTCTAGAAGAGTTGTGAAATAGCCAAAGGTACAGCCACTACCTCCATAATAAGGCAGCCAGTTTTTACCCTGCAGATTCAATCTACAGAGTCAGTGCCTGCAAGCACACTTGCTGTTGTGGTCTACCCATGGAGCCTGTGGACAAGGGCAGGACATTTACAGGGACCAAGGGAATTTCTGGGTTATTCTGCAAGCTCTTATCTGCTTCCACAAATTCTTCTGAGCTATGTGATTGTATTTCTGCATGTCTTTATTGCCATTATATTTAAAATTGTTTCTCTAAAGAAAAGCTGCTTTTAGCTATGTCAGCTTGTCCATGGCAGGGTTGAGGACCATCATGTGCTATTAAGTGCCCAAGTGTAGACACTGAGGCTTTGTCTGTATTGCTAACTAAAATAAACCAGGGCCCATATTCTGGCTCCAAAGCCAACTAACAAAGCCTGGGCTGAGTCCACATAGCTAAACTTTCCTTTTCCTGTCTACAGTTAGAACTCCTAAAACAGGATAGTCACACTAGAGTCTTCCTACTCAGAATAGTTCCTGGAGTTTCCTATCGCTCAAACTATGTTTGGAAAAGCACAAGCTGGCCTCAGACAAAACAGGGCCAGGGAGCATCCTTAATGACAAGGCTGAGCAGGCAGGCACTGGAGAGAATTCTCACTATCCCTATTTTGGCACACAGACCCATCCTTTTGCCTTTGGGGTGCTTACAATCTTGCAAGATGCTGATACAGGAGTCATTCAAGGCACTCCCCTACTGAAACTGAGACCTTGTAATTTACTAGTCTCTTGCAATAAGTTGTTGTAGTGCTGTTTAAACATTATTCTGAATGATCGTCTTATTGGGAAGAAAAGTCGTTTATGACTACTGAAATGCAAATACATAATGGAAAAGAATAAATTATTTTCCATTGGTAAAGCAGCTTGACTTATTTCTACAGTTTATACTTCAATTCCAGAAGGAGTGATCTAGTTACTAGTTCATGGTAGGAATGATTTCCAGGGTAAGACTGTTCAAATAGTCCTCAATTATATTCTTTTAGCAGATCCATAACTTTAAATTTGTGGATTACTTCATTAATGTCAGTGGGACTGTTCAGATTTTTAAAGTTACAAAGATATAAGGCAGATGTTTAAAACTCTATCCTCTCCCTATCTTTTGACAGTTTTCAGTCATACTTAAGTAACAGGTGCATATTGGCAATAATGCTTCTTGTGGAGGTATGTCTAGATAGTCACTCTTATATGAAAAAGAATATTCCTTCCTCCATGCTTGTTAATTTCTATTTCATATTCAAGATACATTAGCCATCTCTTCAATTAAAAACAGCATGTGATCGGAAGTCATGAGTAAATGCCACGAAATATCAGACAAACTATAGAGTGAGTACTATATGGAGTCATCTGTAAATATTTGTGAAGAGAACAAAAACACAACATGTAATAGAGAATTTATATGGAGTGACATTCTAAGTGTGTCTAGTGAGAATAACCTCTCTCCAATAAGAGACATGTTTTTGCCATGAACTGGTTTATAATTAAGAGCCATTAATAACTGTTGTAGTTACTGATGCTGATTTCATTTAAGTGTCGGTTGTGGAAGGCACTGACACTCCTTTTCAATCAAAAATCATTGGTTTGGGTAACATCCAATGAATTTTTACTTTTCTTCTCATTTTGCACATTGAAATCTTCCTCCAAACAATATGGAGTGTAGATACTTCTTTTCCATATCTTGAGGGCTGATTAACTGTTTGGAACATTAAAAATATCTCTTGGCAGATTTTTAGCCTGGTTTCCTGAGGAAACAAAGCTTAGGCTGTCATACTCTCTGTGTCTCTTTCACTAGTACCCTGGAGTCCCTTGGACAGCTTCAATGAAATTTTACAAAGACATTGAGTTTTTAAAGATATTAAGCTCTTTGAACCAGCCAGCACAAAATATTGACCAGGGCCCTCATTCAGGCTCCAGAGTTGTTTGTTTGATCCATCCAAGCTGAGTTGTTCTGCTTAGACTCATTCAGCATCCAAGAAACAGCAACCAGCTGGGCAAACAGCTTATGGAGAGCTGCTGATCAGTCGGGTTGGCTGTGATTTTCACCAGGCCACAATGTGTGCTGTTTCTTGCTCAGCTGTCAGGCCAAGAAAAGATAGATAAGGACCTGAGGGGCTGTAGACAGGCTCATGCAGGAGTAAGGATATGTCTGTGTAGGACTGCAGGGCACTGAGATTCAACCATGCTGTAAAATAAATTTATAAAAAATCCCCAAATCAATAATAAAACCTCTATAGCTTTATTTATCTCTTACTACAGAACTACTTAACTGGTGAAACAAAACAATGTCTAACTGTTGCTTGCTAGCATCCAAGTAACAGTTCTCAAAACTATGTGCACAATTCATCTGCTAGAAGTAAACATCTAAAAGGTACAGGAACAGACACGCACATCCAAAACATGTGTGAACATGTGTGTATATTTATATGCATACTTGCATATGAATACACTAATCCTGGAACATTCATAATCTGATGTATGTAGTCCATATGAGGAACCTTAAATTCTGTGCTCTCATTATTTCCAGTGCATTTTGGCAATAGGACACTAACTTGTTAATTGACTCCTGGGTGGTGGAGCAGAGTATTTGACCACTTAGATTAGGGCCAAGCCCATCAATATTACTGTAAAGCTTACTGATTTGGTCTGTATAAGTAAAATTGTTGGATTCATTATATTCCATGTCACCAGTAAGGCCTGTATTACATAATGACAATGTGATCTGCAAATAAGTTTCGCACAGAAACGTTCTAGTACTTCTAGTAAGCGGCTTTGTTTTAGGAAAAAAGTCAGAAACTATTTCACAAATTTCTTTCTTGCCAAAAGTTTATCCTAAAATGTGTTAATCATTTGCCTTTACTCCTTGCTGTGAACTGCTGTTTGTCTTTGTTTAAGAAGTGAGTGATTAGAGTCAAATGTTTAAGGAAACAATTTCATATTTTTGTTTCATTTCATGAAATGTCCATATTAAAAAAGCAGGGGAAAAAACACCCCACATTTGAAGGGCACAGCAGAATAGACAGCAAATGTCCTCTAAGTAATGCCAACAGGCAGGAAATAACATATATTAAATTCAAAGCATCCATTCGTGTCTTCAGTCTCTCAAAGAATGTTAACACAAATCCAGCTGGCACCTCAGGTAGGTTCTCCAGCCACATCTGCCTGACGCATTTGGCTGTGTCTGATACTTTTTTTTTTCCTCAAGAGAAGTCCTAAATGCTAAGAAAAGTATAATTCATTTATTTCAGGATTTCAAGGAACAGATAATCCACCACGTGGCAACACTTCTCCTCATCAGCTTTTTCCTACTGTTGTAATGCTGAGCAGGAACAACTGAACAGCTATGACTGCTATGTTTTATATTATTTAGAGAGGCATGGCTGTATTTCCCTCATGTGTTTGTACTGTGGTTTTCCTTATCCATCAAGATGCCCAGTTATTAATTTGAAGAATTTCTAACTTCTTGCTGTTGCACCTAGAAAGCCCTGAAGCAAAGACAATAGTACATTAGTGAGGAAATAGGTGTTCATTCTGACCACACAAAACACAGTCTGGTTAGTATCAAATTGGTCCAAAATATTTTTATAAGATACTAGAAATCATTTTACATCACAAATTATTTGGTCAGATCACTCCTTCTTTTCATTCTGTTGACCTGTGGCTTAAAATCAAGAAGGATCTGGATAACTCTAGCTAGAAATGGGCTGTAGCATCAAAATGTGAAGCTAAATTTTCAAATGATTCTGACTTGGAAGTGGGATTTTATTACAAGCTGTCATTTTTTGTAACAGCAGGACAACATAGAATATAGAAATAAAATGTTTTGTATTTTGGTGATATGTTTTTCAGCTTGTGAAAGTACAGGCAATTTCTCTACTTGAAATACATTTTGTATATCTGCCTGCGTGTATATCAATTCTGAGTTCAATTTGACTTACAAGTGTTTACGTGAAATCTCAAAATTACAATACTCTATTGCACAAAAAAAGAACATTATAAATGAAGAAGTGTATTATTCAACCTATCTCTTTACGTCTTCACAGCATCAGGTAAACGACTAGCTCTCAATAAACATTAGAAATTAGAAATAAGCACAATAGAGTAAAACTGAAATAATCCTAAAGAATTAAGGCCAAGTAATTACAGGTTTTTAGATATATTGGCTATAAAGAAGTGTTTTCCTTGAGGGAACCTGAGGTTTACCATATGGCATACTGACGTAATCTTCAAAAGTGCAAGGATGAGAAGCTTTTGATGAAACACGGCATTGCTATCTACATCTGTGACACTGGAGAACAAATTATGTAGCTCTGCAGATAATTCTGTAATCTTTATTAGTAATTGTAGTTATGCAAGTTATTATGACAGCAATCATTCAAGTTTAAAGTCTTAGGATATGAACTGAGCAGTAATGAATCCAGAAAATAAAGTCCCCTATATAGAACAGTGACTCATTGCAGTATGAATCATTTGTCTAAAAGCAGAACCGGTGCTATTGTGTTTTGCATTGTGTCAATATTTCCATGGTAAATCATTGTTTTCAGGGCTTCTATCCATGGAAAATGTATTTTTTATTGAAAATGGTACACCAATCCAACAGCAGAAATGTTAATTACTGCAACTAATAGACATTTTCCCATGCAAAAGTAATTTGGGTCCTTTGTATAGATGTTCAAGGCAAATTTGATTGTCAAATTAATATTTGAATTGTATTTAGAGTTTTATGAACTTGAAAGGAAAAAAACCCTTGCGTATGAATGTATCTTTAGCTTTTATATTTTTGTTCATTCTTTCCACTATCTCTTCTCTCAATCCTTTATACTTTGTACTGTAGACATGTTTGCTTCAGGATTTGTTTAGCTACAGGTGTAAACCCAGTGGACTTGTGAGGGCCTGATTCTTTAGTCAAAACCAGCAGACTTTTAGCTTCCTGCATGTTCCTTCTAATTGGATTTATACTTATAGTTGATTTCCTAAAAGTTTCATAACACGTATAATGAAAATCTGGGTTACATGTACAAATTATTTTAGTCTACAGGTTTCAATCAAACTTTCATGATCAGAGTAAAATCTTTGTCAGTAAAGACACCACATGAATAGATTTGCTGGACAGACAGTTTGAACCCAGATTTCACAGGCTTCAGGTTGGCATGATACTGAGATAACTAAAAATTCAAGTTTGACAGACTCCTACTCCTTCCCAAAATTATAGAGATGGAGGAGATTTTTCTGTCCAATTTCAGATATGGATATACTGGACTTTCCTATGCAAGCTAGCTACCCATGTATTAAACATCAGTGATACATTTGTATAATCTGAAGAATTTCACCATGAAAATTACTTTTTTTTCCTTAACTTCTTTTCTCCAGATTTCAGTGCTTTGGGCTCTTGTTTACAGGTATTTCATTACCAGGCACCTACCTTGAAATAAGTAGGGGCTGCCTGACACAGTCTGGTGAAGGTGGGGAGAATTTAATAAATGTTGAAAAGATTAATAGTGGTAGGGAATCATTACGCATTCTGAGTCCTGTGAAATTTCCTCATTATAGTACAGTCTATACTGTGAGTAATTGAATGGGGTTTTGTCTCTGGGGTTCTATTTTGATTCTTCTTCTTTTTTGGCACAATGCAAAACAACTAGGTTAAGTTTATTTTTTAAAAAAGTAAAAATTTACCTTACACAAATATTTGCTAAGAGGAACTTTTACTTCTGAACATATTACGGGGTTTAGTCAAGTTTTGCTTTCTCATATATGCTAGTTTATTCTCACACAGTTTGCTTGTTGTAGCCTTCACCTATCCCAGAACTTGAGAAGCAGAATTCTTTTTCCAAAATGAAGAATTATCATTCATCCATGACTATATATATTGCTAAGGTAATATGCTCCACCTCACAATTATGATGATAACTATTGAAATTAATATCACCACTGAAATTATCATTAAAATATGTTTGGAACAGCAAATCTAAACTCTAATAAATACAGCAGCAAATAAGAAACATGATGATGCTTAATAAATACTGACAAAATTTAATAATAATAATAAAAATAACTAAAAAGTGGTGTTATATCACTTCCTGTACAGTATGGGAAAGTCAGCTCCAGAGTTAAAAAGAAAGTACAGAAATCAAAGAGCAGTTAGCAGAGTTTTTTCACTCCTCACATAAAACCCACATAGAAGAAAGAATATGAGCTTGCTTGGGGCTAAATGTTTCAGTGTTTCCAAGTAATTAAAATAAGGCTGAAAAGAATCCAAGAAGTATGATCTGACATTTTTACTCTGACTCAAACATCATCTTGGAGCTCTGAGAATGGTGACGATTATTCTTTTTTTATTGTTACCTGATTTCTCAGAAAGAAGTGATGTGACTTTTTTTTTCTTTTTAACATGGACATTTATAGTTGATGTCTGCCTAGATCTTCTTTTTTTGTGACATCTGGCATACTTTGACTTTCTTTTCAAGCACTTCTCATCCTTTCTTGCAAGAAGTCATAAATTTCTTCCACTGAGGTCTATACTAAAACATTCACTGTCTTCAATATTTAAAGCTTTTAAAAAAAACATTTTAAGTTTTGGTAAATTGAGAGCAATTCATAATGAGTACATTACTGTGGTGACTTCACCTTTGTCATCATCTGTTACCCATGCAGTCATCTTCAATCAGTTGTCTCATGATAGTTCCTTCTTTTGCAAAGAGATGTGCACAAACCCATGGCAGATAACAAGTTTTAAAGATCTGTGTTACAGCTTTTTGTAGTACGCTGTAAAGACTCTGTTGCTGGTTTGTAATCTTCAGTGCAGATTGGAAAATTGTGACAATTACAACTTCTTTCAGCTCAAAAGTCAGACGGATGTCATCCAAAGTGGATGACCACATATTTTCCTTCCATATCCATATCTGTGTAAAGAACAGGATGAGAATGGAGTGACAAGTGGGAAAGAATACTAAATTTAGCTGACTGACCATTTTACAGTATGCATGTAACTTACAGGTATTTGCAGTGAGGTTATATGGCCTTCAGTTCGGAACCATTAGTAGTAAAATATTCATCTGAAAATTGCTGATGCCAATTTGATCAACTAGATGAGTAAGTGCAAGAATTTCAAAGGGCTTCAATTCAGAATCGTCTGCATCTTCTATGAATTTGCAGACAATTATGATAATCTTTATGCATCCTGCTACAATCAGGTTGTCCTGGTTTGAGTGAGAACAGAACTAATTCTGCTCAGTGATTTTACTTTTCAGCTCAGTTCTTCTAACTAACTGC
>WUAM01000359.1:30594543-30610692 GCA_024336885.1 Actenoides hombroni
AATTAACAGGTTACTGAAGAAGTAACGATTAAGAGAAATTTGACCCAAACCACAGAATCAAGTCATAACTGATAAAATAAACAGAAATGACAACTCATTGAAAAACTTTGAAACTTGCCCTTTTGAAACTTTTAGATTAAAAGGATTAATCAGAACAATTGGTGATTGTAAGAGCCTGGCTATTGTGTGCCTCAAACCTTGTGTGGTGGTAAGATCTGGAAAGACCTGTCGGGAGGGCAGAAGTGTTGATTGCTCCCAATGTCTCTGTGCGCCCTGCCTTCAGCTCCTTGCAGACATGCTTTAACAAAAGGAAGAGTTAGGTTCTGCATAGGTGGGACTCTTCTTTAGTTAAGTGCTCCTGCTGACTGCCCCATGGCGGAGGTGGATGGCAGGTGCCACACTACTTCTAGCTCATGGGGTTCATGCAAATCAACGCCACTTCCTGTGGAAATTGAGAATGCCACCCAGATACCTCAAAGTTATAAAGGGACAGAATAATATTGATTGTGTGCACCCAACACCAAGAAGACTTGGACTGATCCAGTGAGATGTTGATGGATCCGTGGGTGATGATAACCTTTTCTCTTTATCTTTCTCTCTCTTCCTCACTCTCTCACTCCCCCTATCTTTTCCTCTTTTCTAATAACTCTTCCTTTTCTTCAAAATTTAGTTCTGCTGTAAAATAATCACCTACAAAAATAACACTTTTATCCATACTGTTTGTGATTGTACCATTAGGGGGAACTAATAAATTGTTTTATTATTGTTCCTTGGAGTCATTGTCATGACTCTGCTGCCCTGGCGGCCCTGATGTGCAGGGACAGCCTCTTTCGGGGGATCACAAAGATTCACCTCCCTTGTTGTCCACTGATTGGGATAAGACAGTGATTCAGCAGAGAAATCTCATCTTTTTTTTTGCCTGTACTTGGAAACTGATGTTGATTCTAATTACGTAAGATTCATAAAGCTGAAATAGAAGCAGTTTTCAGAGCTTCAGTATCTGCAATAGGTGGCCTTTAAACATTTTTCTAAACTTTATTGTCATTCTAAAGACGTTTCTAAAACATCTTTCACACATCAAATAAGACTTAAAAGAATCTATTGACATCCGTCAATATATCAGGAGGACTGATGAGAGGGAGAAATACACGCAGGAAAACTAAATGAGTTCAAACTTCTTATGCATAAACATAGTCTAAACTAGTTTCTAAGAACTCAAGGAATAAGATTTTGGAGTAAGTTTCCTACGGTGATTAAAAGGGACAGGTTAATTTTAAGCTGAAGTTTACATGTTTATGGAAGAGAGGACATAAGGAGATTATTTGTAGTACAGTGGGACTAGAGTCATTATTCCAAAAGTATCTTTCCAGTTTTATGTTCTTACATTAGAGAAAATTGCAAGTTAATGGGGTGCATGGTTTTTATTATGCAGTTGCTGAAGCTCTGCACATGAAAGTGTTAAGTATTTAACACAAGAGAGACTGAGTTTGCTTTCAGAAGGGATATTTTTGAATTGACAGTTTAAGCAAATTGTTGTTTTTGCTGACAATACTTCATACATTGTGGCTCAGCAGACATTTCCCACATTTATATGCTTAAATAGCACAGCTTGTGATTCTTAATTGAATTTATGGCTAGGCAAGGTATGCTTTCTAAATGGAAGCAGTGGAAGAACACAGGCAATTAAGCAAGGTTGCAATCTTGCATAAACCATTAATTAAAAATAGCCATGATGATGGAGAAAATAAATAGTGTATCAATATTTGGCTCTTTTTTCTTGTAAAAACATCTATTTCCCTGCGCTTCTTCTTGACCCAGTACATCTGAAGGTGAGAAGTGGAGGCCCAAGGAACATTTTCTCCTGGTTTCATGATGTAGTTCTACCTCCTATGGACAGCAGCTGGCAATTAATCTCAAAAATTCCAGTCCTATCCAGACACATTTATATTCCAGGTGTCCTTCTGCAAATTTAGGCTGTGAATGAGATTATGTCTGCCTTTTTAATGTTACTTGCTCTGTTGGCTTTACAGCACAGTACCCCCAAGTGGCCTGTTTAAGTCAGAATTCAAACACAATAGTTCACTGAAGGTTTTTTAAAGAAAAATGCTGAAACCGAACTAAGATTAAAAAAATAGAGTGTCAGGGAGCACATCAAAGAATCCTATGTAAAGAAAACTGCAGCTCATCAACATTAGAGGAAATTAATGATTTACTTAAAATCATGCAGAAGAAAATCACCCAAATTTTCACTTTGCAATGCCTTTTAATGGCCTGTGGGTCCTGCCTTCTGTTTTTGCTCAGTGTCTGTAAAGTGGTAACGCTAATCTTTGGAAGTAATTTTTTTCCCCTATTCATGGAGGTTTCCTATGATCATAAGCCAAGAAAGACTGGGTAAAGCTCCAACTTGTTATCATAGTTATCACATGGCATATAAACCATCAGGGGCAATGGTAGGCTAATGACAGTGACAGTAGGAAGGAGAGGAAAGGGGAGAGCGAGCTTCTCCAGGGCACTTTTTTTTTAATTGGCAGTACATTCTAATGTTTATTCATGAACTAAAATGTGCTGCATTTTATATTGGCAACTTCTGCTTCAGGTAGTCAGCCTGTTAAAAGAAAAATTCTTTGGACAGCTGTCATAAAGTGTATTGACTGAAACCATGTTGCTTTAAACAGATGCAGAGCCATATTCTGCAAGAAAATGAGTGCTTGAAAGCTTCACTGAATTTACTAGGAGGTAAAGTCATACTGGTATCAGTCAGGGAGTGTGCAGTACCTTCTTCACGTGTAGCCAAAGTCACGAGTTAGTGGCTCCATAACTGGCTGGGAACTGCCAAGGGAGCTAAAAACACCTCTTGCTGTAGCCTTTACTCACAGTACAGTTGGAGTTATTCTGGAGATGAAGGATGAGGTAGAGGGTGAGGGAACAATTGTTATGAGGCTTACATAAGATGATAATGATGTTTGCATCTTATTTGTTCCTGCCATTGGCATAATGATTACATAAAAGCTACTAGGTAGTGCAATCACTCTGTTTTTCATTGCAGTAGGATAGGATATCATGCCTTGAACTGAGATGTCAGTCAGTTCATCTGGCATAAGGGAAAGATGATGAGACAGCAAACAAAGGGTTTAATGTAATATGATACCTTTAGGATTTTTCCTCTTGTTTAAAAATATGAAATATATAGTACTGTGTGTGATTAGGATTTAGTGTCAAAGGCAAATTTTATCTCATTGAACACAGCGGTTGAATAATACTGCCAAGTAAAATAGCCAAGTTAAAATAAACCACATATTGTCAGAGTTCACATGGTGGTTTATACAAGAACCAATATGCTGGGTTAGTATTGCTCTTTCAAAGGTGATGTCAAAAAAGGCTGGATGAAATTATAGTAGCAGTAGTTACAAGTTACCAGAAATTTAATTTAGATTTTGTTTCTTTATCAACGTACAATTATTTCCCTAAGTAAAAAGAAAATAAATAGGAAGCTGAAAGTAAAACGGAAGACAGAGGATACAGACCAGCTCTGTTCCATCAAGCTAAACTGCAGAAGGCATCAGCCTGCTCCTGGCTGCACGTGCGCTTGTGAGCATGGGCTCGGAAACAGGTTCAGAAAAACAACATAAAATAGCATAAAATAAAATCCTGTTTCCCCTGGTAACCTTTGTGTCCTGTTTCTTTGAAAGTGTGCTTGGAGCTAGAACCCCCCTGACCAGTTCAGTCACAGCCTCATCGTTACTCGACTCCTAGGCAGCGCAGGGACCAGACCAGCGCAGTTCTGCTGACCTGTGCCTGGAGCTCTGTGACAAGCTCCGACCTGGGGCTGAGGGCTCCATCCAGGAGAGCAGCTCTCTGCAGGGCAGGTTCCAGCGCCATCCAGGAGACAGGGGCAGGGATGGGCACACCGACAACAGGGCTCAGGCAGGGACTGCAGGCCCCAGGCTGATCTGAGACACTTCCCCAGGGCCCCTGGCAGGAGATGGTGGGGGTCCCAGAGCAATAAAGCTTCCCCACTTCATTTAAGACTCCACAGGCAATTCACAGAACAAACAGCAAGACAGGAAGATCTCAATTAGAAAATGGTGTGCATGTCTGTGTGCATGTGATTACAGCAGGCTGTTTGTTAACTATACATTAATTAGTGGCTGCTTCCAGCAAAAGGAACTGCCCCCCAACACGATCCATATAGAGCATAAAGAAACATCACCATAGTGGCTGTAGACAAAACACATCACTGGACTAGCTACATGGGAAATAATGCACTATTATCGGTTCCCTATAACATACTGTAAATAGCTGCGTGGGAAGGGATGATTTGCAAACTGTACCAGAGAAATCAGTTGCTGTGTACGCCATGGTAACAGGGCACAGGTGGGAAGGTACCAGCGTTCAACAGCCCAGTAGAGAAAACCCACTGGGTCCCTATGCCAGTCGGTGCCTAAACATAGACTGAGCTGGGAGGCATCTAGCAAAGAGAGAGTCAACACACAGCTCGTCATTTCACCAAGTGCCAGGCAGAAGGCACCTTCCTATAATTCCACATGAGATCATCACAGTCAGTATCACTACTGGAAGTAAGGCTTCATACACACATAAGAAGGGATGTGGGATTTGTTGTTTGCAGGTATTCATTAATGGATCAATGGGCTAAAAGTGGTGTAGAATTGGAGAAATGGATGAAAAAACTAATGAAAAGCTGTAAAGACCTTTAAAAACAACAGTTCATTGTTTTAATCCCAGTGAATGGGTTTAACATTTTTAATGTGCTGCGTAGAAGTCATGCCATACCTGAAGAAGTAGTCATCTGTTTATGTCCATCTCTCAGAGGGCACTGGGGTGCCTATTTCTAAAGCTGCGCACATAAACACATTAGAATGAGGTGGCACCAACTGACCTGGCAATGTGAGGTGATTTGACGAGGAGCCCAAGCCTGGTAAATTAGCTGAACGTCGTGTTGAACCTTTGAAAAGAAAGAGTAGTTTCAGCAGAGATGGACAAATGGTAGGCCCACCAGCCATGAAAGTGCTTTTTGTAATGCTGCCAGTACTACAAGGTGTTTGTTGTCTTCTTTATGCCATTTCTTATCCATAATATTAGGTGAAGCTTACTGGGAAAGTAACCCCACTTCTGGGGACCTTTCCATCTAATGGAGTCAATTATCAACCGTATCTTTCTTCTTTTTACCACCTACTGGGTCCGGGTGGAGGTATCTGTTATTGATTCTGGAAGTTTCAGGTTCTTAGGTTTTGGACCTATGAACTGTTTTGAGATCTCACAGAGATTCCCTTCAGCTACCTCTGTGTCCTCACAGAACTGGCAACTGTTGTCAGTGTTCTTGCCCGGCACGGCTCTAAAGGCAGTTACACAGCACTTACCTTCCTTCTGTGGAGGTTCAGCAAGAGGATGGCATCACTTTGGGAACCACCAGTTGGTAACAGCTCCAGGCATTTGTGTCACTGTCTCTACGTGTCGGAGAAAGGATTCTGACACTGTATTCGCATGCAGACGTCAGTCACCCAAATGAGTAGATGCCTTTTCCAAACCATCTTTTCTCCCTTCTTGCTTATGTGGCAGTCAGTATTTTTGATTTGAAGATCACAGTGGACTACATCAACACCCTCAGTATCTAACAGAAATGGGCAGGTTGGCTTCATCTCTGCTTGCACAGGGCTGGAGGTACGTGCAAACGCAAACCAACCCCATAAGGTATAAGAATACAAGCAGGTACAGTGGCAAGCACATTCCATGTTCTTCAGGAAATCAACACCAGTGAACTTCCCAGAGAGGAAAGGCATGAATTAAAAGTGAACTTTCAGTCAGAGGCGAATGCACAAAGCCTTTCATGCTTGCATTGAACATCTCTGCCCTTTACATCCTCCTTAGAGAGAATGGCTTGGCCTCTGCCACTTTTTACCATGATTGTTTTTCCCTTTTTAAGAAAAAGATCAAACAGAAAAACAGCAGCGGTATAGGAAAATTCTGGTCATCACTTGTGTGGTGTGGTGACTACTGCACAGACACCGCTCGAGCCTACCTGTGGAATAAGGTAGTTTATGGAAGGTGCTATGTATAGTTGTAGCTGAAATGCTGTGGAATGAGCAATACTGGGGCACAGGACACCAGCCCTATGGGACTGATGCTCCAAGTGGCACAGAAAAAAATAAATCACCTCAGGTCCTTAAGAAAAGCTATTTGAATTCTGTACCTCAATTCCCCCATTTAAAAATTAGGTAATGTCACTATCTCCTCCTCAGAGGGGTAAGTGGTGAGCAATGACTGTTGTCCAAGCAAGGTTCCTGCTACACTTAAAAAACAATGCTGTTTATTGCTCTATGGGGAGCTGGACGCTAGAAAGCAAACAGCAAGTGCCATGCCTGGATCAGATGTAGAAAACACCAGAACAAAATGAACCCTCCCACAACTTTAATTCAAATGGAGAGAAGACCTCAGTGTTTTTATTTGGTAATAGGATGGATATACATGGACTCAGTTACAGAAAAACTGGAATGTTGAAAAATGTTGTATACATTTTAAGACCACAAGCCTCTTCTTTCAAATAAGGAACTATCAACAAATACATACTGTTTAAAATTATTCTCAGGATGGTTGAGAATACTTGTCATTACATAGCATCATTCATTTCAGTTTTGCAATCTTTTTCCCTATGAGTCTTAACAAAACAAACAGGGTTGTTTTTTTTTCCTTACTCTACCCACCCAATCCCAGGAGCAAACTTGCATTGAGTTTTGCTTTCAGCGTGTACGTTAACTTGTTTTCTATCCCTTGGTGCAAAATAGCGTAACAACCTGCCTCTTTCTTCCTTTGAAAATGTTAGAGAACAGGTGTTTGGTGTTTACTTCAGTCCAGTTCAAGAAAGACATCTCCATTATCAGTTCTGCTAATACAAACATACTCTAGAGTTTATGTTCAACTTCATACACAGAATTCCCTGCAGAATGCCAGCTGAGAAAAAGTTATTTTACAAGACCAAGATCCTTGAATTTGGTTAATTTCCCCTCATCCTTCCTACCAATGGGTTTAATAAAAGGTTTAATGCTTCTTAACTTTCTTTAGGACCTGTCCCTGTAGGGTTAACCACAAGGCAGTGAAATCTACTGTCACAGACAAGCCGCAATGTCCACCCTTCCTCCCTGCTGAAGGTAGGCAGTGCGCTAAGGTATGACTTTGACTGAAGTGCCTCCGAGAAGTAGCATTATCAGAACAAACAGATACATAGTCGATTTAAACACATGGTGGTGGATGCAGCTCCTATCACAGCAAAGGAAGACGGTGCCACCCTGATGCATTGGCTTGGCACAGAACCGTCCTGCGCGCAATTAGCTGTATATGTTTTGGTTATTTAGTCTTTGGCCCCAGATGCTGCAGTGGGACCAGCAGGACTTTGCATGCAGCTTCCTCTGATTTCAGTACAACTAAAAGAGCGATCAGGCCCTAGGTGTTTCGCTCTAAGCTGATGTTGCAAATGCAATGGCTTTTGTCTATCAGGGAAGAAAGGGGAGGAGAAAAGGGAAGGGAAGTATTCCTGTGAGAATCTGGGCCTGTAGACAGCCAGGAGGTCTGGTAAAAACCCAACCAGAACCCGACAATAAAAATAGCAAATATTTAAAAAAATTGCATATAAAAGTGTATAAAAATATCATCCAAGCAAGAAGAAAAGGAAAATGCTCGCTCTGTCATTCTACTGCTAGGTTTTATCACTACAAAATCCCAATGGCCATAAGTAATTTTGTTTGATAGATGCACTCCTACAACCACCAGCAGAGACAACGGGATTACATATATTCCTCCTACCACTGGATAGCTTCTAAACCCAGGGTGTTATGAGGACACAGCAGTTGATACACATGCACGTGGAAGAAATCAAAAGAATACGAAATGAGAAGAGTGTGCTGTGAGGCTTGTGAGTGAGCACTGTCTTGTTCTTAGGTATGAAGGTAAATAAATTTGCTAAAACTGAGCTTCAGGTCCTCAGCCAGCTTGCCTGGAACTGGCTCCGTTTTCTTCTACCTGGTGGTCAAGTCACCAGAACAGGGAGAGCTGATGCCTCAAGACAGGCATGTGTCCTGGTCCTGCTCAGGTACAGATCAGAACCCTCTGTGTTTGCTGGGGACATTGCATCAATGAGAAGGCAGCCTCAGTAAGTGGTGATGAATGGCCAGCATTTCATTTTAACACAAAATAACGGCATTGGCAGTGGTCACCTGCCCTGCTCCTGCTTTGACCACAGTAATCAGACAAAGAAAGGGTTGTCTGGGATCACTAAAATTGTCTGCCTGTAGAAGCAGCAGGAACACCACATTCAGACCTACACCTGACACTAAACTGAAATTGGTGCAGACCCACTCATGTTATAGGTAACATGACAGGGAAAAAACTCTGTAGCTACTTTGGAAGGAGATGAATTTATGCCTTAATGTGTGAAAGTATGTTTTTTCCCTCCTTTCTACCTGGCCAGCACTGATGCTCACTCCCCAGAGCAACTTGCATGGAGTCAGTGCTGCAGGACTCCTTCTCATCCTCAGCCAGCACATTCCTGCTTTTGAGTGCTGATGTTCAGACACCTCACCAGCCCAGCTCTGAGATCAGCACCTGCTTGATGCATGTGAAAGGACAGGATCTCTCTGTTGTTTTTAACTGTTGGGTAAGGTGATGGATTAAAAAAGAGTAAGAGAAAAGGACTTGATTATGCTGTCATTTGCTGAATGTAAGTGGCAAACATAGAGTACGGATCATCAGAGGATGATGAGTTTCATTATTATATTATTATAAGATGAAATGTGAGTAAAAAGGAGCCAGTAAGAAATATTTAAGACCATCTCATGAGCTCCTAGAGACATACTAGTTTATTCTAGTAGAAGCAAAAAAAAGTACTGTCCTTGTCAGGTTCCATCGTTTCTAATTGGAATAGATTATTGTGCTTTTTAATTAAAAGCCGTGTTTGGGATCCACTGTGGAATTTCCAAGGACTAACAGCAAAAGTATTTACCACCTTTAGCTAGGTGAGCTTGTGGACCTTCTGATCACAAAGCAGCACAGCACTGTCGGCTATCTAGTTTGAAATATTCTTGCTTCCAGCCTGAGCTTGTAAGACTCTGTAAGTACCTATGAGAACATTTGCATATTCAAAGGGCAGTTTGCAACACCACCATGCACCATTCCTCTCTGGCATAACCAACTACATTTGGGGAAGTTTCTCTCCAACCATAAAATTTACGCTTGAGAAAAGAAACATTGAGAAAAAGGAATTTGCCTCCTTTATTCACTCCTCCAGAACCAGGCTCCCAAATTCCAAATTCATTCTGATGCTAAATGTCCTACTGTATTAGTACATAGTGTGTTTACACCAGCTGGAGCTATACAAAAAATATACTTTTAGATAACAATCAGTGCCTAAATTGACTACTCTGAAATATGTTTTAAATCTAGAATTGCAAAATTTCTTTTTTTAATTTACCACCTATTTTATTAACAGCAAAGAAAAAGTTGGCTTCTGGCATCTATCCTTTTTCTCAAGCATGGAAAAGATAAGTGACATTAGTGACATTTTATAATTAAACATAGGAATATGACCATAAAACTTTGAAGAAAATATGTTGTGTAATTTGTAAAGAAAGATGGGTGACTTAAGCATTCTGAGAGGATGCATCACGGTTTTTACATTTTAAAAATTTTAATTTAAAAAATAAAAAAATCCCTTCTTTCACGTGTGTGAACACTTTTTGCATGTTGTCACAGAAACACTTGGTTCAAATCAGTGACTGAGTGTAGCCCAGAGACCTGGCACCCTTTGAGCCATTTAAATGATGAACAGGATACAACAAGGGTGGTGAAACCCTGACCCAGGTTGCCCAGAGAGGTGGTCAATGCCCCATCCCTGGAAACATTCCAGGTCAGGCTGGACAGGGCTCTGAGCAACACGCTCTCATTGCAGGTGTCCCTGTTCATTGCAGGGGGATTGGACTAGATGACCCTAAAAGGTCCCTTCCAACACAACCCATTCTATGATTCTATAAAAACGTATCACTTGCTTTTCTTTTTAAAAAAATTATCATGTGTCCATGAGTTCAAACACTACGTCATCATGAGTCAAAGGTCTGCTAATTCCCTGAACGCCAGTCCCAGCTAAATGAAAAAAAACCACTTGAGAGGGATACTGGCAATGGCATTTTAAGGGGATAAAGCGTCTGGATGCTCCCTCTCAAGTTACACAGAAATTTTGGGGAAGCAGAAGATGCCCGGTGCTGCTTTTCCAGCAAGGCAGCACTTTCTGAGAGCATCAGCAGTCCCTGTGCAGAGGCCGGAGGGTGTCGTCTTTATCACACAGCTTTCCCGGCCTGTGCCGCCCTCCATAAGAAGCACTGGCAACAGAAGACAGCTTTTTGCCTACTGGTGAGTGCTCCCAAACAATCCTATAGAATTTCAGCAAGAGGCCCATGGTATGGGCCCTATATTTGCAGAATTCCTGATTTATTCGTTGCTTGTAGACTGAGGATGGAAAAGGAAGGCATCTGAAAACATAATTTCTATACATATGGATAAAGTTAGGTACGGATATAAAACCAGAAATCCTTTCTCACTCTTTATAAACATAGGCCATTAGTTGATGAACACCTGATCCTTTTCCACTTTGTTGTTGTTTCCTTTTGTGGAATAAAATAAGAAAAAGAAGTTCTGAATTTTTTTAATTTTTTTTTTTAATTTTTATTGGTTTTTTTACACAATTGCACAGTGGCTGATCTGTAGATTAACTGGAAAGTGTCTAAACATACCATTCCTTGGCTCACAATGCACTAGCACAATGCTGCAGAGTGTTCCAGGGAGGTGGGGTGGAGCAGAGTTGGGGAATGTAAGTCTGATCCTGGGAGGGGACCCCATGATAGATGCTTTCATATGGCCTAGTCTCTTTGTAGGATTTTGACTCCTAGATTTTACAGGGATTTTTTTTTTTACATGACAACAAAAAATCCTAAAAAGTGCTAATAATCCACCATAGCTTATTCAATTTATTTTAAGAGAGGAGGAGAATGTTAGCACTAGCTCTGACTGCCAGAATATTGCACAACATTTTGCTGCATACCTGTGTGCTGAGTAACTTTGGCTGGAGCATCTCTTCTCGAATGGTAGCTCTGATCTGCAGTCCCCAATAGATGGCAAATCCACCACTTCCCTTATTAGCTCCTGATAACAGCAAATAACCCCAACAATTGAGGAAAAACATTTTTCCAGTCTGATTTCACACCTTTGTGCTAGTGTATGAGAAACAAGAACTGACCAGCTGTGAATTAAGCAGTCTGGTTTCCCTGCCTGAAAGGAGTCACTTCCAGAAAGCAAATATATAGCAGAAACAGATGAGGAAAAAGATTTATGTTTTTTTAATTATTATGATTAGTAGTGGTATTCTACTGTGCATAATCTAAGGCATCTTTAGTCACTGTACAGTAGGTAAAAAATATTGACTAAGTCATCTTGCACCTCTGATCAAACACTTGGTGATGGTACGTTCCCCCTTACTTCAGGGAGAAGTCTGACTAAGCAGGGACTGAGTCACTGCTGTGGTATTTAGTTCTGCATCACTGATATTATTGACAACAATAATTAACATTATTAATAATAATGTTTAATAATTGACATTATTTCATCAATGTGCCTTCAAAGAGCCTGGTCAGGGATGGAAATCATATTCCAATGCTCTTATTGGGGTTGAATGCTGATGGAAGCGGGGAAAGGGGAGGTGAAAAAGTGCTATGTGGTGACACAACCCTCTGCCTGTCACACAACAGGGAGTGTGCTTGGTGCTGACTGCCGGACCACTGTCCTCCCAGCCCATGAATGGGAACATTATGTGCCCTTTTATTTATTTTATTTAAATGAGCTGGTTCAGTGAAGCCAACTGTGAGTTCTAAGAACTGCAAGAGTTATTTTTGTACTTCTTCCTTCTGAAAACATGTGAGTCAAGTGCAGTCTTTTCACATCATGATCCTAATCTAAATCTCTGGCTTTGAACAAAGTCTAACTCTGGTGTCCAAAAAAAAGAATTCAAAATGTCTCTAGCCTCAGTAATCAAAACCCCAGATACAAACACCTCTGAGTGAGAAGCAATTCACGTTTAACTGTGGATTTAGGCAGCGCGCATTGCTTTGATTTTTGCTCATGTCGTAGGAAGCTTGTCCCTGTGCACGCACAGTTTAAGCAGGAACGGAGACCCAAGCTCTAATATAGACTGGAGGTAAAGTCCTGTGCTTTTGAACATGAAAAGGAAACACCAAAGATTTACGTTCCTAACCCAATGTTTTGCATGTTCTCTAAATAGTAAAGGGCCATGACAGCAGTCTGGTTCCTCATAAAATATGTATACGACTAACACAACAAGATATGATCCTGAATAAAAAGGAGTTAGGCAAAACCCAGTTGTATGTGTATGTACGTGTCTTGATTTCCACATAGACAGGTAAAATTACTTAGAATTAACCAGATCCCTACCAAGATCTCAAGCCAGAAAAGCACTTTAGATATGTGTTTGATGCTTCTCATACAAACATACCTTCCTGAATCAAGGCCTGAGTTAGTTTATTAACATTTTTTCTTCAAAATGGGCCAAAATGATGGCTGTTTTCCATGTGCCTAAGTCCACTGGATTACTCAGTTTTATCCACTGACTCCAGCAGTGTATTTCTGACACACTTTCATTTTGGTTTTGTCTGTCCGCACCTCTCCAGCAATGCTTTTCTATTTCTTTGGCCTGTCCATTCAGTCAGTCATGAAAGAAAGACCACATTGAGAGGAAAGTAAGAATTAATCTGTGTGATTCCCTGCTGCCCTTCTTCTCTTAGATCTTCAGATCAGATAAAGAGCAGTTACTAGTAGCCCATGAACAAATGTGGGAAAAAGCTCATTATCTGTAACCTAAAGTTAAGTCAGGCACGATCAAGCAGTACATCAGTATGTGTTCTCAGAGTCTACAACAAAATTTGCCCGAGGGAATATCACTTCCATCAATTATTCCTTTCCTATTACTAGCTGCAAAAAACAGATCAAAATCAAAGGTCTGAGTGAGTTTGCCTGCTGTTTAGAAACAAAAAACTTTTTGCTATCATCTGGGAAAGACAAAACAGTGATCAAATGACTCTACAAATTCACCATTCTTATTAATAAAATCTTCTACGGCAAGAATAAAACCGATGACAAATTCTGTCTACGAGCAACTGGAAAAGGTTCTTGGGGAAAACAGAGACTAAAAGCAAAAAGTAAACATTATCAAGTTGTTTGGGGTATTTTTTTAGTATTTTTTTCATCATCCTAATGTTGGTTTCACAAGCTGAGGCAGAGCAAAGGGCAAAACCATCTTTTGAAGATGATTCTCATCTATTTGCTTGACCTGTCCAGAAAAATGGAACCATTTTCATCAGGAAATCACCACTTGGATATTTTAACAAAGAACTTCCCAAAACAACAACAAAAATGCACACATACAAGAACAAACAAACAAACAAACAAACAAAAATAAAACTGACCCAAAAAACCAAGGCCCCCACCCTAGAACCCAGAGTCATTAGCTGTGAAGTAGCCAGTGGGAGGAGGAGTGTTTTGAAAGTTGTTTAACGCCTTCCCCAGAAACTGGTCTTTGCGGAAGGAGGAGGAGAACAGGAATGAAGAAGCTCAGCTAAAATGATGAAAGAAATTTGCAGTCTCTTTTTTTGTTTTGTTTATGTATGTTTTTACTCTTCCGTATCTGGAAAAAAAAAAAAAAAAAAAGAAAAGAAAAAGAAAAGTGTCAAATGCTGCCTTTCTCCCCATTGTCCAAGGAGCAGGTGATCTGGGAAAGAAAAAGAAGGGTATCAGTTTAGACAGCCTCATTTCCTCCAAGCAGTGCAGCTTTGCTTAGCTGTTGAAAGCCTGCAAGGTGAGAAGCGCCAAAGCAATACCTCTTGTTGGCTTGACTGGAAATATTCTGTCCTACACAAAATGAAATCCATTGCTCTCTGACTAATCCAGTGGGAATTCAACTGTTGGCATCCACAGGATCATTTAACAGAATCCAGCATGCTTACATCATAAGATGCCATTAGGTTTCTCTGCTGTAGGGCTCTCTTGACCAGCCTTGCTCACTAGCTCTTTCTGTACCTTTTTGCTCATGAAAGCAATGATGTTGTACATGTGGTGAAGAAAAGAAAATACTCCAAACACAAAAGAGTGTAATACATTTTAAAAGCCCCTTCCTCTCAAAGAGCTTGCAGTTAAAAGCACAGCCTTATGTACTGGTAGGTGCCTGACATCTAACAAAATATGTGCATGTTACAATCCACTTGACTCCCCTGTCATTATATTTATAATCCCTCTGGCCTCAAAATTAGGCTGTATTTGACTAACGTTATCCTGAATGTAAAAAAACCATAACGTGTTTTTATGAAGTTATACCACAAGTGAATCTTCACAATGAATATTTCTCCTTGAGGAAGAAACATAGACAAGAAAACTTTATTTCTAGAGCAAGTGGACAGTTTCTAATGAAAGAGGACACTCTATCTAACCCTCCTCATACCCTCCTCTAGAAAAGCTTCAAAGAGGAACGTGAATATTTCACTCTACACTGACTGTCCCAATCACTTATCTGAATACTCCCGGCCCTCTGCTTAGCTACTGTTATTGTGACAATGCTCATGTCAGCAAAGTTTGAAAGTGCATTTGAAAGGGTCTTTCAACCAAGGACAGATTAATTTACCTGTAAGGCTGGGCATGCCTTGGAAGATGTGATTACATCAGAATCTCTTCGGGTCCCTTTCAGAAAACCAGTTTCTCTTGCCTTCAATAACACATTGCTCTGTTTGTTGGATTGGGGTTTTTTTTCAGTAGTATTTGAGCAAAGTGAAAAAAAATAGGACAGGCAAAATGAAGATCTAAGGCTTTGCTGCTGGATTGCATTATCTTTGCTGAGTGTATACAGTGGCTGCACAGATCTATTAGTGAGTTGGCATCGTGTTCTTCTAATATATAGTTAGGAGAGAGACTTTTCCTTTCAGGATAGTCCCCTGTAAGTTGCTACTACAATATCTTGCTCATGGATGCAGTTCTAAGACACTGCTGTAAAAAAATTGGCTTTCAGCATTTCATTGGATTTATTTAGACTAAATTGTCACATTCACAGCACTATCGATAAGCATAATCTACAACAGGCAACAGGAATAGCCATAACAATGGTACTGCACTTCCCTGATGTCTCCTATCTAAAAAGTTCAGCCTGATTTCTGTCATTAACAGGATCATAACAATCCTGAGAGATGTATCATTAGCCACACCTTAAAGAGAAAAGACTGACCCAGAAGGAAAGGCACTTATTTGGGACATGTGGACTAAATGACATTTTTGAGCAGTAATTATTTCTGAATCTTCTAAATGATTTGCTGAATCACACCAGGAATCTGAGGCAGAGCTCAAAATACCACCCAACAGGCTCTCACTTTCCTATGCCAACCATAACCCCAAGACTTCTAAACCCGCCCATCCCCGTTAATGAAACAAGGGAAAATGCAATGTATTTTCCAGGCTCTGGAAGTTCCCTGTGGAGAACTGAGTCATATATTGCTTTTTGCTTCTGTTAGCCACGTCATCAGCTCCAGTGAGAACATTCCAGTAGAGCATTTGCTTTAAATTGGTTTTCTACTTAGTGAAGCAGATGTGTTGGCTCTCTAGCTGAATTTCCCTTCGCATACAATATAGCTTCCCTACAACTACCTTAACCTTGGATGTGATTCAGCCTCTTTCTCCTTTCAGAACAACAGATCCAGTGCAAATATTAGTATCTCTCAACAGAGGTAACTGAAAGGGGGAAAAACGGGTATGAAGCGCTTGATACACAGGAGGGCTTTAAGCAGGTCATTTGGCATATATTGAATTTCATTATCTGAAATAGTCTTGTCTGAATGCACATCTCAGTCCTTCAGTGTCACTGACAAGTTTATACTGTTTGTCAAGGTTGAGTATTGGCCCTCCACTTGATCAATTATGCAAATACTACAGTAAATTCCACAGCTCTTCATGTCATACTAGCACCCACTGTGAGGAGATTATTAAGTCCATTCCTGCTATTATCTTGTAGTTTATACTAAGGCATTTTTAACTTGTGCTCAC
>WUAM01000359.1:30615427-30635167 GCA_024336885.1 Actenoides hombroni
AGTCTCTCTCCCTTATTCCCTTTCTCTTCCCCTTTGGGGAGGGAGGGGGGTTAACAGAGAGAGTCTGTTATAGGTCTAGTGGGCTGTCCTGACCATAAATCATGACACTAATGCAATAGAATGCCTGATGGTACAAAATCCTGGAGGAATTTCTGCAATGTACTGCCTAAGTTACACATTCCTCCGTGCCTCTAGGACCATGGACATTACCCCCAAGGATCTAACCATATTCTATTGCTGAACAGAACTATATTTAAAGGATCAAAGGTAAAAAAGCCTGAAAAAATGTTCCCCATAAAGTTAACTGCTCAAAAAACCTACTAAAGTATCCACAGGTTTGTTTTGGTTTTTTTTCACTATGCCTCTGTAATGATTATTCAAAATATTTACTTAAATCTGGAATCAAGCCAAATGCTATTCCCAATTTTTAAACTTGTCACATATATCTGTGACATCATGTAAAATAGAAGCAAAAAGCAATCATGCATCCTAAGGACTTTCTAAGTACCCAGCACGGCCTAAATGATGGACAACAGGCTAAAAAAAAAAGAAGAGGTGTGAAAGTCTCAAAGGGAAAACAGGTGCTTTCCATAAGGTTTACACACACACTCACAACACCGACAAGATGCAAAATCATCTGCAGAATTATACAAGGTGTCCGTCTATGGAATATTCCCTATATTGCCATTGATCATGCATGCCACGGTGATGCAACGTTCTTGAGGTCAAGATGCTAACAATGTGTTTTGCATTTAGCTTCAAAGATCACATGACATCATATTTATCTTCTATTTGATATTAAAACTGCATAAAACCTTCTTCGGAGTACATCCCCCTATGCAAATTCCTGCTTGCCTCAGGTGCCACTTGCTAAATTAGACACACTCATTTTTTTTCAAAAGAGCACAAAAATGGCTTTTTAAAAGCACAGAAGCTTTTTCCCCCTCCAGTTAGCCTATATTGCACTACTACAGAGCAATTGTTCAGCAGAGATAAATTATGGTGAAATATGTCTTTTTGGATAGCAAAATGCCTTCATGCTTTCAGGCAAGCTTTTCCAGAAGGTATCAGTATAATGCTTTCCGATTTCTCACTTGGGGCAATAACATGTAATGTAATTCAAATAACAGGCCATAAAAAGAGAAGGAAGAAAAGGAAGGAAATTGTCTTTAGAAGTAGTCTTAGACTATTGTAATTCCAATTTGCCACTGCTGCTGGATTCTGACATATAATACCAAGAACACTATCGGGCAGCAAAGAGGGATCCAGTGTGTTTGCCTTACTGACTGAAATGAGCTTTTTGCTTCCAACAATAATGGAGAAATGAGCCTATCTTTTGGAATAGAAATAGTAATGACAACATAACCTACATGACCTGAAATTTACCTTTTTATCTCTCTCAGGAAGATACAGACAAATGCTGTTCATTCATATGCTTGAGTAACCTGTTTTAAAACAGCATTAGCAATATACGCAGATGACATGAGCGGGGGTTTGTCAGAACCCTACTTCGTGTTCGTTGCTATTGGCTGGATGGACACACATGAAAACCACATCTGCAGGAGGCTGCAAAGACACGTGGTTCTTAAACAGTTGAACAGCTTTGCAAAAAGCTGCACCCTCCTTAAATGAAGCTGGGAAAAGTCCTGTTAATTCAGCTCTGTCTGGGATAAGTGCGGAGCCATCATCATGGCTCCTTCACACCCCCACGTTACTGTACCGAAGGCATTTGCAGATAACAACATTCTGTGCCAGCTACTCTGCCACTTGATTTTGAGGGTGGACTGGGACAGAAAGAAATGAAGCCCCTGAACTTTATTTTTATAATCAGGGAATTTTCCTTTTCCTGAGCAAGGAATAATTTTGAGGAAAAATTAAGACCAAAAGGCAGATTTACACGTTGGCATGGGCAATGTATAAAACATACAGGAAAAACTTTTCACTACTGCTAAGCACTCGTACAGCTTAACAAAACCAAAACTAAAAAAGCTAAACCCTCAATTTCTGGTAAGCCTGTTACGAGCTCTTCATAGAGTCTGTGTATTAAGGAAGGCTTCATACTACATTATATTCCATTACATTAACTATAGTATCTTAGCTGTATTCTATTCTCTCCTGTTGCCCTGCATAGCGGAATGTATTATTGAAACCATGAGCTGCCAAAACGCAGGGTTAGGATTTGACCGCGAGGTGGGAGCACCGCTCATCACACACACCCAAAGCACATGAGGCTTTCTACGCCTGTGCTAGTTGTTCAAGATACAAATATCCTCTCCCTGGGCTATAACCTGCAAACGTGCATGTTACTACCAGAATAAACTGTTCCCGGGACAAACACACACAAATGAAAAAGGATATTTTAATAAATTGCAGTTTGGTCCCTGGAACAGAGTTGCACTGAAAACTTTGCAGAATATTTTCCCTGTAGGAAAAAAATGAGAAGGTGGTAGAGATAGCCTGTGAAAGTGGTAATCGTAGAATGTTTTGGGCTGGAAGGGACCTTTAAAGGTCATCTAGTCCAACACCCCTGAAGGGAGCAGGGGTATCGGGAACTAGAGCAGGTTGCTCAGAGCCCTGTCCAACCTGACCTGGAATGTTTCCAGGGATGGGGCATCGACCATCTCAAAAAAAATTCTTCCTTATATCTAGTCTGAAATAAGGAAGAATAATTTTCTCATTTGTTGTCAGTTTTGTAAGCAGAAAAATGTTTGTGAATATAGGTAAAAAATATTTCCATGTGTCTGCTTACTATTTTCCATTCAAAGTGTTGAAAAACAACTATTTCACATGGGAAACACAGGTTTTCCAAAACAGTTTAATAATGTTCTATCCCACAGGAAACATTTGATGAACTACTGATGTGCTAATGATGCTTCTGATAGGGCTGTGTCTTTATGTGGGAAATGGCAGCCTTGTATCTCTTTTCTCAGAACTGAAGAAAAGGGCGGTACTGAGTAACAAGTGGGATCTCACACATCAAAACAAGCCAGTAATACAAAGATTAGATTCATATGATAAGGAGACTAACCTACGTTCAAGAGACTTGCCCAGGATTTTGAAGCAGTTAATAATGAAATCTTAGGCATGACTGCAGTTTACCTAGGCATCCTCAAGCTAGCTTTACAGCAGCTGGCTTTGGTACAGCTAGACTCAGTCATAGGAAGCTCTGGCTAGACACGTATGCAGTTGCTCACTGTCTCAGAGCGTCTGATCCCTCTTTTTAGAGACATGCCCACTGAACTATTTTTGGGTAGCTTCGATGTAACTCTGACTCAGAAGCTATACTTCACACCTGTGACTACAGTGCAGACGTGCAGCTTCAATGTCTTGGTGTCCACATGAGATAGTTATTCTATGTGTCCCTGGCCACCCCATTCCCTACGTAGTAGAAGGACAAATGTATTAGAAACTTTTCAGCATGTATGCTTTCCTATAACAAGGTATTATGATAACTTCCTTTGTATATGCTCAAAAAGCAACTTGGACACAGATCGTGCAAAGATTTATGCAGTACGTACTCTGCAGCTTTCTCCTCCAGATGCAGGATGCTCGCACAGTACGACAGGGTAGCAGACTGGCCTCAGCTGAGTGTAGGGCTCTAGCTAAGGCTAATGAGTGGTGTGAGAAAGCTGAAGCACTCATGGTAAATTGACATGAACAGGCACCTGTTTAATTCAAATACACCCCAGCTACACACTGAACAGAGGCTGTAAAACCCAAGTACCCTTGACCCTGTAAAAAGTCCAGGCTGTGTTTCAACCACCAGCAAACTACATGTGCTGAATGCATTACAGCTGTAACCTCAATCTTTCTAACTCCCCTGCTTAATTTTTCTTTTCCAGCATGTGAAGGATCATGCACTGGCACGTGAGAAAGCGTATGTTTGGGTAAACATTTCAGTAGTCTGCAAACAGCTATGTATTATCCATGGATACTGTTCCTTCCTCCACACCCCCTCAAATGGCCAGTAAGGAGATTTGCCCTGGAGGGAGTAATGGACAAAACAGGTTGTGCAGGATTTGTCAAAGCAGAAGTGCCCTCCCAGCACTTTCCTTTCTAAGGCACATCATTCACTATTTTCCTCAGGATTTCAGTGAATAACATAATTAGCTATAATCTGTCTCTATTGCATCTGAATGAAAACATTCAGCCTACAAACTGTCCTTGCATGGTTACAGTTGCATATTCACTGTAATCAACTGGTCCCATGCTACTGGTCTTTTCCCTAAGGGGATGAGCAGAACATTTTCTTACAGGAGAACAAATAGACTTTAAATAACTAACACCACACACACACCAGCACCTTGAAAGGAACCAAATTCACACTCTCCATCTTCAAGTCAACATGAAACATTCGCTTCATGGTCTTCCAGCCCAACTAAGCAGATGCCCCTAATCTCTCCAATACTTTAAGAGTGCAGGCCTTCATATGTAACCTGGTCTGCAAAGTTAAGGATTTCTGGGTCTACTGTCTTAACTGGGCTGATGCTCCTGAGTCCTCCTAAAGAAGCCCCAGTGTTTCTGCATCCACCTGATCCTGCCAGGGCTGCAGCCTTCCAGCACAGTTGCTGCCCAGCCATCACCACTCTCTTCAGTGGGGAGAGCAGCCATTCTGCCCATTAATTCTTCTGGGGCCTTGATAGTTACGTACAGCACTGCACATATTTATGAATGTCTGAAGAGTTGCTTGTCATTTGAGTATTTGTGCTTAATTTCTGCATCACCACAGAAAGAATTGTGAATGGTACTTGTTCAAGACTGTTTTCCTGACAGACATTTAACTCAAGTGTGTAAATAATACAACCTTGTAACAAAATAATTGAATTTTCCCAAACAGTTGTTGCTAAGTGGCCTCTTAAAAAAAGTATTTATGTGCCTGAAATAAATACACGCTTTTAGATTACTTTTTCTACCTTTTCAGTTGAGGTATTGCATTTTCTTCTTCTTTGTCACTTTGCTAGAGCAATAGGAATTTCAAGTAATTTCTTAAAAGGAAGCAATAAAATAAAATACAGTACCATTCTAAACTGAGGTCCTTACAATGAGGTTGTCTTTCTTGACCATCAAAACAAGGTACTGCATTACTGACATTTAGGAATAGCTGTGTTTCAGTGGATTTCACTGAGGCATACACAAAGAAAATGCCAGCTCTAACATTTGTTACCATTTATTTTGCTACCAAATACTACAGCCATTGCTTTTGGAGCAACTTAGGTGCAGATAACACCTCAGACCCCAGTGGTACACAGCTGAGGAGGTGCAACAGAGTAAAAATGCCACAGACTTTCCAGCTGTTTCTCCACTTTGTTGAGGCTACTAAAACATCTGTGGACTCCTACACTAGGATCAGACTCATTTGAAATTATTCCCAGATGCTCAAGAAATCATCCTATGGCTTGGGACTGCCTCACTTCAACAATGTTTCAGCAACATCCCTTTTCTATAGAGTCTTTAATAGGACCTCTATGCTGATGTGCTCACTCCTGCTTGCTTCCCACACCTGTGGTTCCACAGCACTTGGCAAATTCCCCCTCAGACAATGAGGTCAACAAAGCTTTGTGTTTGTACCACTGTAGGAGAACATGCATCATGAAAAACAGTGACACCTCGCACAGGTTTTTTCTTAGCTCTGTTTTTCACATTTCTCAGGCAGCCTGTCCTAACAGAGAGCAGGATACGGCCCAAAGCAAGTCAGAAGGATAGAACCTCATGAGTCTGCATTTCCTATTAAGCAACTCTAATAATCCAGGATTTTTCTTGCAGGCACTGCACAAAAATTGATAGATAAGACTTACCAACAGAACAAATAAGTGGTGCTAGGCATTATGTGAAAGGGATGATTTTCCTCCAGAATGCCCCAATGGCTTTTTTCAAGTCTAATGACTGTTTCTGTTAACGCTGTTTCTGGTTACCACACAATTTTTTGGGTTTAGAATAAACTGCAGATGTTCAGGAAACAATACATTGCACATAAAAATGGGTGACAAAATGTAATAAAATGTTGTCCTTACCATCTGTTTTCTTTGATTCGTCCCCTACACTGGACTGATCTTTTTTGTCCAACTTGTTGTCTTCCTTTAATTCACCTAGAAAAAAGCAATAAGAAACACTATCAGCATTTTAATGCCTATAACACAATCAAATTGCAGCATCCAAAGGAGATGATCCTTAGGAGAAAAGGTCTAAATTAACAGGGAACTGGCTTAACATATTTTCACAGAATAGAGCACCAGAAAAAAATTTATCCAGCTCCTACAGAAAATCAAGCGTTATAATCTAAAATTTATTGTAATTGTTAACACCTTTTAAGTGCACATGCAAACTTATACCAACCTCTGGTTGTATGAAGGCCTAAAAACCTGAGCATAACCTTCATTTCAAAATCAGGATTCTGAAAAAATTATTCTTTTAAAGGACTAGGACCCTGCAAGACTTCATCATAAGTCCCTGCATTAAAGAACCACTTGAGATATCCCAAACAGTCATGTGTAATTTTGTCTTGCATTCTTTTACCAGTTTCCTTTAACCACAGATCCCTAACCCCTGGAGTATTTTCTGGATGACAGAGGATTGATCTCTCTCTCCAGATAAGCTTCATCGTAGTATAAAAGAGGAAATGTTTCCTTGAATTTAAAAATCTTAAAATACTTAACAAGATGGAAAAAAAACCAACACGTCCTGTTCAGTTCTCATTCACAGCCAATACTTTTCATGTTTTTTCTTCCTAAGCTCATTGTGTAGGTGAGAGATAAACGAAAGCAAGATGATACAGGGCAAGCAGCAACCTCCTCAGCTGATTACACTGCCACTGACTTGGGCTCCTTGAACAAAGAGATATGAGCAGCTTCAAGCATGGCTGAAATGTCTGTTTGATGAGGATGGCCCATAAAAGGACACTGTCTTCAGGAACTGAAATGAAAATATATCTATAAAAGCATGAAAGTCTTCTCGCATTTCCTCCACTGTCATACAGCTGATGGTAGTGATGAACTAATAATGCTTCATTTGACCATTGCATAAAGAAAATGCTTGACCCTAAGTGTTTGCAAGGTAAGAACATGAACATCCACACATATGTTATTTCACAGTTTGATCCCTCTGAGAAAGCACGTGGACAGAGAATGACCAAGAGAAACTTTAAATTCACTTGACAAGACAATTTCTGAACTTTCATTGAATATAACTTATTATGAATAAGGGACTTTTAAGTATTGTAATATCCATGCTGCCATACTGCCAGCAGCAGAGCAGAATGATGATCATAATGACCTTTTTGAAAGGGATTATAAAGGCAGGAAAATAATAAGGCAAATACTTTATGATGACATATTAACATATAGGCATAAAGGAAGCTGTGGTGATGCCAGAGATAGAAATGTTAAGATTTCATCAGCCTCCAAAGACTCTGCAGTGATTGTATCTCATAAAGGCCTTTTCCCATAAATTAAGGAGCAGAATTCCTTTTCCCGAGGAAGACACTAATTTACAGAAATCATTATAATTCCTTTCAAAGCATTTTTGAGACCTGCAGCAGAGAGATATTGCAGAAAAAGGTACTGCCAAAATCACCAGAGAACACTTAACCGTCCTGTTGTCAGAAGGACTTAAAACAAAGGATTTCAGAAGAAAAGTCTGATGCAGTCTTACTGGTATTTCATATGCCCTCAACCTTTTTGTCTCCTTGGGGCCCCCATTCCCATTACCCATGTAATGCTGTCTGAAGACAAATCCCATACATAACAGAGCATGACAGCTTAGATCCCCACAGTCCTGTCAATCTGAAAAAAAACCAAACTAGTGATGAAGAAAGGATCACTGGGAAATACCAGCAACCAAGTGAAATACATGAGAATCACATCAGGAATGCTTTAAACACAATTTCTGCCCCTGCTGCAATCTAAACTCACTGCCTGAGCCTGGGACTTTCAAAGTGTGTATTGTCACTTACTTAGGCTTTTTCTATGAGGATGCTTGCAAGCATGAGTTTTTTTCTCGTTTTGGACTAGCTGATACTAGACAAGTTTGTGACCAGTCACTTGTGGCTGTACTGCCTTTTTTTTTTGATCATGGCTTCAGAGAGCAGGAGCTAGGAAGGGAAGGACAGTGAAATGGGTAAAAGACAACTGTTCTCAGGGATTTAATAACTTTGTTAAATGTTCAATGCAATCTCCAGATATTTTTTTTCCAAATTTTTGGGTGCAAACTGTGATTCTTACTTTAACTCAGTTCTACGGTAAGTTAAAACACCGGAATAGAATTTCTGTCCAAAAAAAAAATCTCTAAAAAAAAGCTTGTGATTGCCTTAATAAAAAAAATGAGCAAAGGAAGTATAAAGAAAATAACTTTTAAAAACAGAGAGGGGGAGAAATCCTCTGTTCAAAAACATATTTATATTTGAGACTCAGTTCAAAGACACCTTCGGTTGACACTAAAAAAGTTCATAAGCCAGCTTTGGCCTCCCCTCTATCAGTTACCCAAGCAATTAAACTGTTCATTGAATGAAGAATATTTGTTTCAGCTTTTCAGCCTGTGTATCAGAGCAGCCTGTTTCATTTCCATAAGAAAAGTCATTTTTTCCTTTCCTCCAAAAGTGCCCAAGCAGGTATGATGAATCCTATCTTCTACAGAAGGACACTACTTCAGACTTAATTTGCAGTTTCTGATTCCTTTATGCAGGTGCTTATGTCAATGCAAGAGGCTCTGGGCTCAGGACATCAGGTTCCCCAATCACTGAGGTGAGATACTGGTTTTAGGGCTGGATTTCTTTCAGGACAGAACTCACCATTTTGGACACGCTGCTTCTGTTCTCCCACTGCATGGTAAGAGTCTGCTCCCTGATCTGTCCTAGGTGCATTTTTCCCTTGAGAGGTTTCGTGTTTGTTCATCCCAGTTTGCCAAGTCCCATTTACATGATTCCTATTGGAATCCGCACTTCTGTTTTCCCCAGGATTTGGTTCTTTGCTGTTCTCTGTCTTTGCTGCTGTGGCATCTTCAGCTGGCTTCTTCTCATCCTTTTCATCTGTTTTCTTTTCATCTGTTCCCTGATGAGCATTTTCCTCTGCTTCTTTCTTAGCTTTTTCTTCTGCATCCTCAGCAAAGAGAGAAGCGAAACAAGGAAAGAAATCATGATTATCAGTCAACTTGACAAGAATGATACAACTTACACATCTAAATCTACTTCGGCTTTTTACACACAAACACCTTTTACTTGGATAAATGTAGGAACTGAGTTGACAAAGAACACAGGAGAACACAGGAGAACATGTACATTTATACATTTACTTAAGAAAGTATTCTGAAAAACACACACCATGTTGGCCTAGATGCATCTTACGTGCATGTTCTTTTTTTACCATGTAAGCTTCAACATTGAAAATGCAGTTCCTCAACATTCTTAAAAGGAAAACGAGATATTGGCTATTGAAGGCTCTAGGAGTGCCAAGTTTAGTCTCATTTTTGACACACAACATTCAGTCAAATGGTTATCTCATACTGTACCATTTAACTCGAAGCACATAAAAAGTGTTGGTTCTTTGATGTCTACATTTTTCGCCTCTTGTTCCAGGTTGCTTCCAATGTCAGCTTCCTAACCTCTTCCATTCCACTTAGTGCTATGCTTTCTTTATGCCTGTCCTTTCTTGACAGACTAACATACTGCTATTAGTACTTGCCCTTCCATGCCCGAATTCTTACAGTCAATCACAAACATGCAAAGGTACAAATTCCGAAGTGAGTGTTGAACAACACCAGCATCTCAGAATACTGTCATTCAGAAAAAAAACATACATTCACAGAGAAGCCAATTTCCCCCCTTCAAGATACTGCTCTTGTTCTTATCCAAACCTTAGGTACCAATTCAATGCTTACTTATAACATAGGCTGCACATTACTTTGGCTCCAGGAGTTGAGACCGCTCCATTTCTAGCCCATGTTGGGTACAGCACAACACCACAGACTCAGCTGCAAAGGCTCTGAGAGGCTTCCTGCATCACGCTGGAAAGCAGGACACAACCACAGTCCCTCAGTGCAGCCCTTCAGCTAATAAGCATGGCTGGGTGTGCACAGACTCTGGGCAGAGCCTTCATAATCTTTTCCGCCTTTCCCATGATGAATAGAGACTTAACTTGCAACTGCTTGGTACTGTGCTGAGTAGCTCAGCACACAACACAATTTAGAACCTGTGAGCTTCTGCATCCATATCTATATCTATATCCACACTGCACCTAAGCATTCTGATATGACAGCCTGTATTCAAGACTTCTGGGTCAGCAATATCCCAGCCCACCCATTACCCCATCTTGAGCAACCAATTGCACTTTAATTGCAATAGGAATCACAGTCTCCTTTTTCTTCTGAGAGATTGTGTAAGCTGATGAGCAGAGGAGAAGATCCTACAAAACACTGAAGAAAATCTACCTTGGTCCTACAGAATTACTCTTAGTATCTACAGCGAAGATGTAGAGGCTGGTCTTGGTCTTGGCCAGTGAGTAAAAATTACAAAAGAATTTCAAAGTATCTTGTAAAATACTTCTTCTGAGTGAATCAGAACCAGTTTTGAGAAAAATATATCAATGGGATACAAGAAAGAAAGCGGAGAAGCCATCTTCATAAGAAATACCAATCTGTATTTCCTTGCCAGTAGCTAACTGAAGTTAATTAATTTTTAAGTTAATACATTAAGGCTCATGCAAAAACACAATTAAATTAGATATGAGTCTCCCTCACTTTATTAATCATTCCTGAAATCTATGGTAGCTTCCACAGATAATGTGTTGATATTTTCCCTGGAGTCTCATGATATACAGAAGATTTCCTCTCATTTGAGGATCTGAAAAAATAAATGCTGCATTTTGCACCTGAACCATCGGAGAAAAATTCAGCTCAGGAGACTGGGACTTGTTACACCACCACTGGATGAGTGCCTCTTGTCGAATTAGTGTCAGAAAACACTTGATCTAAATGGTGTTTTGCACATCAGGGTGTTTGTTTATTAATTTTTGTTTGTTTGTTTTTTAATCTGTAGCTATTTAATGATGAACCTTTAAGCAAAAAGAGAACCTTTAAGCAAAAAACCCACTTACTTTGTCCACACGGTTCAAGAAATTTTCTATAAATTACACACTCAGGATAAAAATAGCTCACTGATGCTTCTAGGGACAATGCCATTACCAAAGGGAATACAGTATTCTACAAATAATTTCGTAATAGTAATAGTAGTAATAATAACAGATGGGTTTCCTACCCTTCTGATCACCAGTTGTTCTCTGTTGCCAACCAACAGTTAAATGCTTTGTCTCTCTTCACTTAATTCTTATTTCTGTTGGCAGAGCATCTTGATGCATCATCACAAGACACTGGTTTGACAGGGGTCAGCAATTTAAACACCTGCTGTGTGGCAGGTCCAGCTGCACATGGCTAAGACAGGCAAGGCAGATGGAGGGGGCTACGGAGATGTGCTGCAGGTCAGGAGCAAGACAGCAGCTGAGCAAGGGTTTTGATGCAAGTGTTCTGGAGTCCAAGAACAGTTCCTTAGTTCCCAGCCCATACACAAGTTTGTTGACCCATTTGTTTGTATAAATCTTTTAGGATATATTAAAAACAAAAAACAAAAAAAACCACCAAAAAAACATGCTTGACACAGAAATTATGTGAAAGTCAATGAATTCAGATGAACAAAACTGAGACTCCTTTCTGAACCACTGACCACAAACCAGGGCCTTGATCCAAGTTACTGGCGATGAAGTTTGGCAAAAACATAAAGAAAATCAACTATTCAGGGCTAAAGCTTTTCAGAAAGGTAAAGATAAAATGACTTATTCAAGGGCCTCCATGTCTAATAATGCAGACTGGTGAGCTCTGCTTTCAAATGATCAACTCATTCTTTCATAGACTACCCTCAGGAGCTACTAGAAGGATTTTTTTTAATGAGGCAATTAAGAATAAAACATTTTCCTCTCCAGCTAAAGTATTAATAACCCAACACTTATCATCAGGATACTCTGTAAAGAATGGACATGAACTACTGCAGCAATACATATTACCAGTAGCAACACCAGTTAAACAATGTGTGAACATCCACTTGAATCATAACTTGACATTTACGTGTGCACAATTCGAAAAAAAAGTCTTTATGCAAAAAAATCCCTGCAAGTGGGTACAAAGCACATTTAAAAGTTAAATATCCAGAATCTATTATGATCTACTCTGTATAATTGTTTCAGATGAAATGTAAGATCAATTCATTTCCCCACAGGTCTCTCCTGCATATAGGAATGTAGTAGATTCCTAGTAAACAAGTGCATATGTATGTACCTGTTGAACTCAAATCCTTAAAACTAGTTATATTGGCTTCATGAACTCATCCAACACTCCTATACTGGGAGACACTTACCATGTTAAATGCTTTGCTTGTTCATTTAGCTTTAATTTGTTTGGTTCACAAAGACCTGTGAAATTGCAAATACCAATTTAAAAAAAAAAAAAAAAGGCTCTGGCAAATAAGCAGATTTTGAATTATGTTTTTGCTTTCATTTTCATGGAATGCCTAGAAAGGCTTTTCCTGAATGGTAAATTTTAATCACAGAGGAAAATTCAATTTGAATAATAAGATGTGCTTTCTTGCATCTTTAGATAGGACTTTCAGTTGGCCAGGAACAATCTGCTCTGGCAAACAGAAGAACTACGCCAATCTTCCATCAGTCCTGAAGCCAAGGCCACAGAAGACATTATATGCAAATTTCATTTACATGAAATACAACTACTCTGTTAAAAAAGGGTTTGAGTAACAAGCATTCAGCTCAGACAAGAAATGTATCACAGTTTCATGAAGAAAAAATAAAATCAGCGATACATTCCACCTTTTTTTGGTTGCAAAGCTGGTGTAAATCACCCAAAGGCTCAAGGAGCCCTTGGGCAATCATCCAGGCCCTGGAGGCAAGGGGCAATTATACCTAAGTCATTCTCAACAGATGGCTCTCACTAGTTCCGAAAGATCTCCAACAACAGAGATTTGCCAATGTCTAACTTATTATCAGTTTACAATCACCTGCCAGTTTTTTCTCCTCTTAACAGTGCAGACTATTTGAATAAAAAACAGTTCCCTTATTCTGCAGCTGCAGTAATCTTCAGAAAACTGCCTTCAGCTATAAACAACAGGTATCACCACTTGCATTTCTGCACTCTGTATTGTCTTCACCTGGTCCTTATGTTTCCTGAATTACAGTGGCCAAAACTGGACACTGCTGGAAAGACAGGAAGAACGTTGGAGGGGTCTTAGAAGAAATGTCTGTTGTGGTTTGTTTTGGTTTTGTTTTTTTTTTTCCCATTTGGGGTTTTTTGATTTGGGTTTTTTGGTTTGGTTTGGTTTGGTTTTTTTCAACAGCATGACAATAATGAACCCACGTCAACTTGCAACCAACATGGCTCTCATATTCTTTTGAAATATTTGCAGTCCCTCCCAGAGTAATGACATCATGAGCATTTGCAGCATAGTTCCCAAATCATTATCCAAGTTATCACTAGAAATATGAAAACAGTTGTGAATCCAGAATATCCCGTCCTTCTCCATGAAACTATCACCCATACCTCTTTCAATCTTAACAGTGAACAACTGATAACCTATCCCTACAAATGCTGTTCCGCCTATTTTTGCACCCACTCAAGAGTCTGACTCATTACTTTAGGGGACCTCCCTTAAAATCATTTTCCTCCCATTGTCCACATGCTCTTCAATACATACTTACACAACATAAGAAGAGTGTAAGGCACACATGAGTCACAATATTCCTATCTTTCTGAGCTTGGTGTAGGCTGACATTGAAAAGCAGATTCTTTCAAACTAACAGTGCTTACTTGGAGAATAATTTGATTGAAGAAGAGTTTGAAGAAGAAGAGGTCAAAATAATTCTTTTACTAAGAAGCCCAGCTGTTACCTTTGGTGGCTTGCGCTTTCCATTTCTCCCGGTTCTGCTGCACCACCTCAGTCCAGGTGGCTTTAAAACATTTGAAGTCCACAGTGAGTATGGAGCAGTTGAGTGAGGCACTTCCTTCGGACCCAGTGCTCTTGACACTTGATCTTTTAACTTCGGAGGGACTAATGCTATTCAGACTGGGACGTAATATCAGAAAGCACAGATCAGTATCCCATACATACAAATACAGCTAAGAAGAAATAACGACTGTAAATCTAAATAACTTAACAGAGTGAAACAGGAAAAGCAAAAACTAAGCTTGAATCCCTCATCCTTCTCTCCTTTCCTCCCTCTCACCTAAGGGCAACTGATGTTAAAGTAAACTGCACAACCTGAGCCAGTATTAGAACTAAATGTCAATTTTTCCCTACTTACTTTTTGTATCCATAGTCCCTAAGAAACAGAATCACCCAAAGTACTGCCATCAACTTTCTTGTGTGTCTTCACTCCCCAAATATTCATTGGTGAGTCAGACAATTCTAGAAATCAAATATGTTGAGGAAAGAGCCTCCTAGAATTCACCAGTGGGCGCTATTAGGCACAGAACAGGAGGCCAACCTCTGTCCAGGTCTTGGTGATCTCAGCTGAAGCTGAAATCAGGCACTCGTTTCAGCTACAGACCCTACAGTTGCCTTTGAAGGATGGACACTTCATTGTGAACATTTTAATAAAGTCAACTGACATAGAAAGATAGTAGTGCTTGCTCCTTGTGTAACAGCCCAAGAGTAAAGAAGTCACCTGGGAGAGGGAATCCTGACTAGGTAGCCCACTCTAAGGAGCACTAATCATGTGGTATTTGAATCCTAAGACATGCCCTGTCCATGAAACTACTAAAAGTAGTTTCTCTACAACAGCAGAGTAAGTTGAATAGGCCAAGACCCCTTCCACCCAAAATTCAGGTGAATTCTGGTGGTACTTCACACATTTGTGTAATCCTAAATATTGTCACTAAAGTGTGCTTATACCTCCCAGTCCTCTTTTGTATATCAGTACCATTTATACTTCTAGACATGAAGAAATGAGTGACTCCCAGTGCCTCCCTCTACCTTCTCTTTGACATTAGTGACCGAGAGAACACTAAGGTTCACCTGACTGCATGGCCATGAAGGCAGGAGATGGGATGTCTGGTGGAGTTTTACTAATCTTTAAATAAGCAACAAGTGGGTAGTTGTATAGTACTGTGAAATTCATAACCTTGGAGATAGTGGTTATCTCCAGGAACAGGAAAAAGGACATCTGAAGGCACCCGAGCACGCTGAACAGACAAGAACCGCTTTTGTGGCAAGAATAAGAATTTTAGGCTCTAGGTCTCTAAAAGAACACAGTGATAAAGAAGAGAAGATGAAGTAAATGACCACGAGAGGTCATGAAAGACCACCGAAGGGAGAAAAGACCCTAACCCTAATTTTATTATGCATGCTCAGACTATGTAAATGAATTCCAGGAATCCATTAGAATAAGATTGCCCTTTCTAAGAAATATAATGAATATGTATGTTTAGCCTGCATATAAACTATGTACCTAGCTTGCACCGGTATGCACATTTGGAGGAGTGATCCCCTGTGTGTCTGGCACCACAAAATAAAGAATGCCTGCTTAATAACTTCAGTTATTGAGTTTTCCACTGCGTCAGCCACAACCTCTTGTGCTCACTGCCTTTGGAAGCATGGCTCAGGTTTATGCCAGCCTCCCTCTTTTTCCTCCCCTGTAACAAAGTCACATCACAAAGATGAGTTTGCGATGCCGGCAATGCAAATATGGGGCTTTAAGCTACATGGAAGACATACGCTGTGGGGGGCACGTGGGGGGAGTTGGTGCAACGACAGCACTTGCAGAGTGAAGGGACAGGGTGCGTGGTTATTCACCTGGAACGCCTGAACCCGGACATGCCAGAGCGGGAAGCTTCATCGACGAGTGGAGTCACAATCTTCTCGGTCATGTCGGTCAGCACAGTAAAAGTGGGTTCCACGATGAAATCAATGAAACCTGAGCAGAAACACAAGCAGAGTAGAGCAAGCAAGAGGAGGATTTATGTGGAGTCACTGCTTCAGTGACTGCAGACAACCACACTGTAAAAGACAGAGTGAAAAAATTCTACTGCGAAAGAGGGATAGACAGGTAAATACTAGAAAGGGCAAATAGTGTTATACATTAATCCTTGACCCAAGAGCCTGGATTTAGCACGCAATAAAAGGTAACTACTTCAACACTGGAAAGAAACCGTGGCCAATCAGAACATAAACAGATGCATCAGAACTTGTTTTACATGAGGAGTAGGGTATTTAAGCCAAGTTCCTAGCGAATTTGGATAAAACCCAGTTTCAAAGATGAACTCTGTAAAAGTAGAAAATTAACACAACAATAATACTGGTAAGCTTTCCTGGTGTGGAGTTACATGCAAACCTCCCTTACTGTGTACCAGTGGGTTGTTGTCAATACTCCCTCCTCAGCGCTCAGGCAGCTTGTTCTTGTTGATGATAGAACAGATTTATTTTTTTTTCCCATCATTTTTTAATATAAGGAAAGGACAAAAAATATGTAAGGCCATATCTTTTCTACTTCAGTATACCTTTTGGCAGAGATTAATATGGCTCTCATCTGTATGTTGGGAAGAGAAGGCTGAAGGGACCTGTAGCCATAAGCTCATAAGATAAAGGAAAATCCAAGTTGCACAGAAAAAATGTGAGATGGAGGAGCTTATAGCACCTTATGCCTTCCCCTAAATTCTCACCTGGGGTGAGGGCTATTTCTTACGTTCATTTTAGCACTTCATTTAGCATATTTCTTAGTGCTGCAGGTAGCCAAGAAAGCAACAGTGTCCTTAATCCTTTCTAAGGCACATCAGGATTCATGTCTTTCCCCATTGCTAAAATTTTAAATTATTTGGTAATTATCAGCTATTAATTATACATTGATAATATTTTCATTTCTCTCACTGGGTCATGATATGTTTCTATGACAGACCCTGGCAATTCTAGGTGATAACAGAACAATGAAAAGAGAAGAGACCACATGGGCCAGACAGCTGAATTCACAGATGCTTTGATCCACATCTGAAGTGCAAATCAGTTGAGCATCCTTCTACTTCCATTTCCCTTCTTTAATTTTTGCTAAATTTCTAAAAGGATGGGTAATTAAGTGTATTTTCATGCCTAGCCAAATCAAAAACGTTACTTGCAAGTTCTCAGAATTTCATACTAACATTCTGTGAATCTGGAGAAAATAAGCATTCAGTCATAACCCAGATAATCCCAGCAAACTTCATACACTTTTTAAAACTACTGGAAATTGTACTGACTGAGAAGAGTGTTAAGTGTTCCATGGGAATCATGAGGATAATGAGAACTTGATTTATGTATGTGTGTGTGCCTGGCTGTCTATATGTCTCTTCTATTCCCCTTCACCCCCCAAAAATTTTACCCGTAATGACCAAAGAAACCCAAGCCATGGTACTTTGTCACTTCTGCTTGCCAAGTAATATCACTGTCATTTGCTCCATCACCACTAACAATCCTGAGACATGTAAATCTCTGGTATCAGACATGTGACTGTGTCACTAGCTTCAGCAGTGAGGTTGGTGGGTTCTGCTTCCTGAGATACTCAACACTTACACATAAATACAAAGTTCAGTTAAGTGTCTAAGAAAAAAGTTTTCCCTGGGAGAAGTCTTGCATCTCATCAACAAAGATAGGCAGAGGTGGCACAAGGGACCACAGGAAAAGAAACTCAAAGACATAGGAGAACTTTTCTTTGGTAAGTGTTATTTTCTTCCTCTATTCCCTATAAAATAAATAAGTTATTCAACCATGCTACCTTAAAATGGGGATTATAGTAAAGTTGGGAAACATAATCTTCTATCATAGAAACAAAATCTAGGACTTTATTAATTATTATGTAACTTATTCTATAATGCCAAGTGCCTCCCCTTAGCTCCATGTTCTCTCTGTTACCTAAGGACACTGGGATTTAATTACAGTGACTAGTTTGCTGATTAAAACCCCTGAATACAAAATAGTGAACCCAGGTTTTAAAACCTATTAATGCTAGTGACCATTTTATCATCCCTTTTCTTCCTCAGCAGAATGAGTATGGTAAATATTTCTGTACCCCAGTGACTAAGATGATTTTACCAATTACCACTGCATGGAGCATGTGGATTCCAGGCATGTGCCCAGTGCTCATTCATTCCACCTGAGAACATCATCACGGCAAACAAGGGCTAGAGGACAGTTTCCCTAAAACCCACCACCAATAAAAAAAAAAAAAAAAAAGAAAAGAAAAATGAATTATCATCAGCACTCATCAGCCTTTATCCAATTTTTTCTGAAGCTGCAATTTTCTTTCTTTCTAGTCAAAGGACAAAAATAAAAGGATGCTGCTACATTTGTCAGCTGCAAAAAAAGGATAATGACAACAAAGGCTGATCTCCAGTCAGACAAGCTTCCCACAGTCTGAGATGGACAGAGAAACTGTAACTCCTAATATTCTTGTCAGGAAATACAAATCTTTGCCTGGTTTTCTTTGCAGTTTGTCTCCACCACTCTGATAAGAAGCCTGCCTTCTGGACACGAATCTCTCCTGTTTTCTGGATTTCATTGTGGTACAGAAATATTTACTGCATTCATTCTACTGAAGAAGAAAAAGGATGATAAATTGGTCATTAGAATCAACATTAATAGTTTTTAAAACTCAGGTTCATTATTTGATATTCAGACAGGGTTTTTTTAATTATCAGTTTAAACTCTGAACAATTTCTTCAACAACCTGAAGCAACAGAAGGGATATTCTTTCATTGAGGAAGTTTTTGCTGTTAGATTGCTTCACTTCCATGGAAAAAGTCTCTACTGCAAAACCTTCGGTCTGCATTTGTGAAGATCTTTTGCTAATGAAAACACTTGCCCACTGCTGTTGCATCTGCAGTGACCTTAGAGCAACAAACCAGCAACTACAAACAAGCTGAGTCACCAGAACAGGATTTCTAGGATCTGTACCCAACAGAAACAAGAGCACAATTTTATTTCACAAAGGACTGAGTTGGTTTTTTTCATTTGAGGGAACTGATGGCTGCAGATGATAACACAATTTGCAATTAAATAAGAACTTAACTTTTGTAAAGAAATATAGTCATTACTATTCCAGGGAATAATTTATTAAGGCTATTAATCAGATAAATAAATGAATGGGAACAGATTATTCATCTGAGAACCTAGCCTACAATCTTGAAAGCTATACCTCAGCAGATAGACAGAAAATATGAGGTTTTGATTTAACAAAGGAGACATTACAGAAAGACACTGCCAAGATGTGAAGCAGACTGCGAAATGGAAATGTTATGGTGTTAGAAAGTAAGATTTATTGAGAGTAGCCTATTAAAGTCAATGGATTACTAAACTGTACAATCTGAATACAACGGCAAAGAGTATATGACTAAATAAGGCTGCCTTTGCATACTGACCAGCGCCTCTTTTACAAGGTGTAATTGTGCTGGTGATGGTTTAATTCATCATTAATTTTGCAGTGGTTTGACACAAAGGGCATAGACACATAAGTTTCTTGGCTCTCCTGGCCTTCCTGAGCAAAGAAGCATAGAAGAGGAGGACAAGGAAACCAGGTTTCCAAGCACACAGAACCCTACATAGAGGGATCCAGTGGGAACAATAAAAAGACTTTAAACAGGAACAGTGAAATAATTTTCATAGAATCATAGAATGGCTTAGGCTGGAAGGGACCTTAGAGATCATCTAATCCAACCTCCCCACCATGGGCAGGG
>WUAM01000359.1:30654285-30664533 GCA_024336885.1 Actenoides hombroni
AATTTGCTTCTTCACATTAGGTGAAATGAGTTCTAGCAAAAGTATGTTGGCAGAATCACCCAGGAGGTCTGTGTCAGTGACAAGCTGAGCTTGGGTTTCTCATTCATCCTCTTTTATATCACTGTTAAAAGAGTTAGAAATATCTCCACCTACCTTCTACTTCTAAACAGTCTTCTCTACTTTCATTAGCACAGCCATATCAAAGGAAGTTTGTCTACATTGTAAATGGGTTCTACTGTGGATAATCATAATCTTCTTACTGAGCAAAAACTGTTGTAATCTCATTATGTATTCGGGATGCCAACTCCTTTACTTACCACTACACCTGTCTTGAAGAGGAGGTAATGGACCGTCTGTGTCACATCTGCAGCGTGCATTAGGTTGTGATAAGGATTTTTGTGTTTGCTGTAGCCAACCTCCAGTGCTTCCACAAAGGAAACCAGGGCAGAAATGGGGATCTGAGGAAAATAGCACAGAATTAAAAACAAAATAACCAAAGTTAATTGCGAGTATTCAGAGGAGAGCACTTTAATATGAGGTTTCAAAAGAGCATTTTGGACTTCATGAATAACACGCTAAAATACCTGCAAGAGGCACTCGAGAGAAAGCGAATCCAGGTCACTTCCTCAAACTGTATATCCCATCCCTAATTACATTATGGATTAATCATTCCCCCATATAAACACACACAAGTAAGTATACTACAAAATGCTGTCTAGAAATCACATGCAGTACGAAAACTAACAGAGAGCACTTGACTGACTGTCCCTGGAGAAGTATTTCTGATTAGGCCACAGACATCTGTCTGTCCCCCTCACAAACCACTGGAAAGTATTTCTGCTGTACTATTTGCATTCAAGATTTTCTAATTAAATATATCATACAGCAAGTTTGATATACTTTACTAAGAAAAGCATAATTTATCACACCTCTGTCTTTTCCTGGCAAAATGTAGCCTGCCCATCCTATGGGTTTACCACATTTTTCTGGCTCCAGGAGTAAAACTGTGCACACTCAAGAAAATGCAGTTCAGGGCATTTTGAGAGAGCAAACTATCAACATATGCAACAGGCAACACAGGTTCTCCTGTTTCCCACACTCAAATAGCAAATACCCTAAACACTGGTATTTCCATAGTTAGAGGATCCTGTTTTTCTCCACTTGAGTACATATCAGGGGAGGCTGTAGTTCTGACCAGATACCTTCTTCAAACACTCTTCATCAGGCATTTGCTGTTCCTGAAGAAGTACAGGAGCCAGAGATCTGTAAACTCTTTCCAGCCAAAGTGAGTGGGGGCCCCTGGGGAGTAGAAGTATCAGTGGAGGAAGGGACAGCACAGTAATTGCGTGGAGAGAACAGGCAAGATCTGAGAGCAATGTTTCTGCCATCCAAATTGAAGCCTATTCAAAGCTGGAGGAAAAGATACACAGCACTGTATCTTCAAACCTTTGTAACAGTTCTAGAATTATAGTGTGGGTTGGAAGGGACCTTTACAAGTCATCTAGTCCAACCTCCCTGCAATGAGCAGGGATATCTTCAATGAGATTAGGTTTCTCAAAGCCTTGTCCAACCTGACCTTGAAAGTTTTCAGGGATGGGGCTTCTACCACTTCTCTGGGCGACCTGGGCCAGGGTTTCGCCACTGTCATCATAAAAAATTTCTTCCTCATATCTAGTCTAAATCTCCCCTCTTTAAGTTTAAAACTATTACTCCTTGTCCTATGACAACAGGCCCTGCTAAAAAGACTGTCCTCCACTTTCTTACAGGCCCCCTTAAGTACTGAAAGGCTGCAATAAGGTCTCCCCAGAGCCTTCTCTTCTCCAGGCTTAACAACCCCAACTCTCTCAGCCTTTCCTCACAGCAGAGGGGTTCCAGCCCTTTAATCATTTTTGGGGCCTTCTCTGGATCCACTCCAACAGGTCCATTTCTTTCCTGTGCTGAGGATTCCAGAGCTGGCCACAGGTGGGGTCTCACCAGAGCAGAGAATATCAGCAGAATCACCTCCCCTGACCTGCTGCCCACACTGCTTTTCATTAATTTGAATTTGAACCCAACCTCTCCTTTTTTGCCTGCACACTTGAGAGTCCTGTGAATCTCAGGAGAATGATACCATCTTTCCCACAGGATCAAATGTAATCTTTCCTATGGATTTCACAGGGAAGCCTGTTTGGAACCATGTCTACTTCCTGGTGTACCACTGCAATTAAAAGTACTAAAGTAACATTTGTTCTTGCTTTATGATGAAAGTGCAGTGTCCACCAAGCCTTCAAATAGCATTAACATTGCATTTTGAATGGAAAAAAAGCATGATGAGAGGGAATTTTAACAAAATCTGAGATGGAAGAAGAAACCCATCTTCTAACTACTGACCTTGAAACGGTTGATTAGATCATAGCGTGTGAGAAGTTCATAGAAAATGAATTTCAGTGCATGATCCCCACTGGCATCATTTAGTGCAAATACATCAAAGGACCACTTGTCTACATTCTGCAAGAGTAGGTAGAAAAGACAGTCAAAATGGTCATCCCTTTCACAACGACAGTTCAAATTCTATCACTTTATATCTACAAATGGAAAATCTAGAGTGGTAATGTAAGTGTATAGCTTTTCTTTTTTTAAACTCTTCAATTCCATTTAACCGATGCAGAATCTAAGTTACTCATCACTATTGTATGACTCGTGTTTAAGAAGCTTCCACTAAGAACACATATGCTGTTTGTTTATTCTAAACCACATCAATTCTACACGTCAGAATTTTATCAGCAAAGGCTGAACCCAAATAGATAAGAATACTGGTTTGCTTTAGTACCTGAAACATTGGGATGGCCTTATTGTGTCTGATTTTACCCTTCTCTGTTCCCTAACCGTGTGCTGTGTCTATGAAAGAGAATATTAATTTTGAAGAAAACAGGAAAAACAAAGATATGTTTTTCAATTATATTAAAGCCTCTGGATTTTGCTGTCCCTGTAGAATTCTTATGAGCACTCCAATGGTTCACTCATGCTTAAAACAGAATAAAGTGGTATGGTTGGTGCAGTAAAAAAAAATACAAGCACCTGTTGTCATATTTTTACCACTTACTGTTCAATCAACCAAAATAATAGCTAACTAGAACTATCTTGCTAAACACAAAAAGCAAGTTAGTTCCTTCTGATTTTATTATTAATCCTGAATTGTGATTATTGCAGCTTAAATTGCCCAAAGACAGCATGACCATAACTTTCCTTATTTTTTTTTCAAAGCTAAGAAGTCCACTGAGGCTTTCAGAAAACAACAGAGCAAGTGAAAATCACAGTAATGTTACATTAAGTGCTAACAATGATGTAAAAAAACAACCTTCATAACAGAAGAGTAAATATCTATTTCCAATTGGGAAAGTTCCAGTCAGCTGTAAATGATATATTAATGCTGCAAGGTGGTCAGTCAAGAGACAAGAGGAGGGAAAGTTCTCTTCCCAGATCCTAAAGCTAAAGTATAAGTTATAAACCTTCTTGCAAAACTCTTAGGGAAGGTTGTGGAAGGTGACAGCACTCATTATCTAGCAAGATATAGCTCCTTGATCTCAGAACTGGATGTTCCTACACTCTGTAAACCTTTCTCTCCTCCTCCTGGCAACAAAGAGGAAAGGTGAAGAAGGAGTTAATTCTGGAGGAATGATACACAGATCAACCATGCAGCTGGATCTGGCACACGACCAGCTTTCCATCTCTTCTGTCTGATGTACTTCCCACAGGGGTTTAACCAAATGACTCTCCTTAAACCACGTATTAAAGATTGACAAGCATACACTGAAGTTTCCCTGCACTTTAAAACTGTGTTGCAAGTTACTTCCCATTTCCTTCTGGCATTTTCACCAAGACAGTTGACTACATTTCTCACATGCATGTGTGCAGCAGCTCACAGTGCAAGAAATGGGGTTTGGCTCAACATAATGTTGAGGACTGCTAAGGATCAGAATCCATCTAAAGATCTGCCATCTTTCTTAGCAATACTAAAAATGCTAAATTACAATTATCTATCAGTCTCTTAAAGCTCAGTTCCATCTTTGCTGTTTGTTGTCACGGTCACATTCCAGGTAAGGACCTGACTTTAAGTCCTTCCTTTAAGCATCTTGTGGTCCATCACCCATACACCAGCATAGCTACAGAGCTTCTTATGTTCTGAATGAGACCAACGTATTCTGGAACCAACTTTCTCTGGCATGGGCTGATCCTGACAATGATGTTCCTTGCAAGGTTGATTACACAGAGCTGAGTATGGCTCTTGTGGAAGCACAGTCCACAGAGAGGCTATTAGTGAGGGAATATCAAGGATGCTGAAGATTCAGCTCTGCTTTCACCTATCCCAGTAAATCACTTGCTTGCCAAGCAGTTGATATTACAAGCTGCGTGGAGCCCGCACATTTAAGGCAGGGTCATTCTCCAGAGATGATTTGTGTCCCAAGTCATAGAAGAGCAATCATAAATCGCAGCTTTTCAACACTTCAGTAGGCATTGGAGAGGAAAAACAGCCAAGAGAAGAAAAAGTTCCAACAAGAAAACATGGTTTGAAGTCCTTGAACAAACTTAGAAAAAGGGCAAGAAAAATAATGCCCAAAGCATGCAATCAGTCAATTTAAAGTATTTTCCCATTTTTTAAATGTCTTTATTTTGTAATCACTTATTTCAGTCAATGAAGCAAATTAGTTTAACACTTGCATGTATATTATAATTTACTTTTGGGTCCTATGGCATTGAAAATAATGTCTCAACTATGCTGAAATTTAATTCACTGTAAGGCAATCTTAGCTTGTAGAAATAAAAGGGATTTGTTCCTTCATATATTTTTCCTGTAGTTAATGTTGTGCTCTTGCAGCAGACAAAAATTTACCAAATTGTGAAATTGCAGAATTATACATCAAAATTGCTCTTTTGCACAAAATAATGGTTAATCACATAGATGATAAGTTTTACAGTAGTTATTTAGGTTTTACTGAGGGAGAAATCTTTGCTCTTGTCAGATCAACAGAAGTTCTGCTGTTGACAGTAGTGACAGCAGCATTTTACCCTGGATAACTAGGGGTAAAAATCCTCTTAACAGAAGCATGAAAGTGCCACAGATAGCTTAGAGTCTTGCAGCAACAATGGTTACCCTTTGAAAATTAGTGGATTTTATAACCTTAAAAAAAATAAATTAACAAAGAAGCGATGCCTATGTTAGGGAGAGATCTAAAGAGAGGCAGAACTTTGCGGATATCTAGTGATGAAGGAGAAAAATGGTTTCTTCTCCCTAAGGAGAGCAGGAGAAGTGAGGGATGGGAAACCTGTGTTACACATGTCTCTAGGCCACTCACTGGCCTTGCAGCCTTACCTGAAGTGTCATAAGTTGCTCTAATGCCACATATACCCACTGTGGTGTAACTGCAAATAGATCCAAGGCGTCTTACTTCTCAGTCCTGTGTCCTTATTACTTGTTCATTGCTCCACTGATTGGGGGAACTTAAGAGATGAAGTGAGACAACAGTTCTTCCAAAATGGTCAGTCTCCTGCTTTTCTGCCTGTCCTTAAACTTGGAAACTTGATTTGTTTTACTAGCCAATGAGCAGATGCAGGGATAGATGTTATTCTGCTCAACATTACTGGAAGGCCTGACATTTTTGCAGTCACAGACAAGCAGAAGTCTACACTGCAGACTTCGTGAGTGACTACAGGTTCTGTGTACATTACCTGTGTATTAGCTCATCCAGAAAATATTGCCATGATAGCAATTCCAAAAATTGCCTAACTTCTCATCCACTGAAAAAGTGAGAGAGGTAATACACCTTGGACTTGCACTGTTACCATTCCATCTGCATTTTTTGCAGAAGCTGAAGTATTTGTTTTATTAAATCAACCTCATTTTGCCAAGCTGATTCCACAGCTTCGGGTTACTCAGTGCAGACATCCTGTTGGCCAAGGCAGCAAAAAGGAGTCAGGTAGTTGTAAGGTTTTTTTACTTGGCTTTACTGGACTGAAGCAAGCAACAAAATGTATAATTTCTCATTAGGGAGATGGGACAGAGATATTTAAGATGAGATATGATTTCAAAGACAGAAGACTTCTTCAAAACAAGTAACTCCCACTTCTACCACATTCACTACCAAACCCAAGGCCATCCAGGCAAAGACATGTTCTCAAAATAGTTTATGATCAGTTCTCTTTATGATCCTTAATCATTTAAAAACATCAAAAGAGAAGAGGGATTCTGTAAGGCTTAAGTCATCTTGAGAGTATCTAATGGGTCTTGGATTGTCACTGCTGATGAACTCAGGAGAAGAGTTCCCTCATAAGCTGGCTACGGGATGTAGTTCAAAAAGAACAACGACTTTAGATTCCCTTTGCAGGAGTGAAGCTAACACTTGTTAACCTACAGTTGGAAAAATGGATGTATACTTTGATTCTCTACATGAAAGGCATATTTGATCATTCTTCTGGTATTCAACAGACTTTCTGCAATTCCTCCACATCTTTTGATGAGTTGTACTATCCAAACTGAAAAGGATTCTGTACCCTAACTATAGGTTTTTCAGTGTGGAGCAGAGAAGCAGAATTACTTAATGAGCTTTACATGTAATGTATCCATGTATTGCCCTACTTTATCACCTTTTTTCACCATTTCATGGCATGCTTGAACCAGATGCAACACGTAGTCTGCAAATCTGCTGTGTAGGCAGTTGGTTGTTAAGTTGTATTTGTAGTCTTGAAAGGTGAGCAATGCAAGAAATTCCCTTCTCTCACTAAAACTGATCCTTTTCCTTCTCCACCTCTCTCCATCTGTGTTTTCTTTCTTCCCTTTGGGAGGCTATGATTGATTCTAGCACCTTACAAAGTCCTGAATTTAATCACAGTAATCTAGAACAGAGCTGTAACCTTCACAACCTGAAAATGGCCACAGCCTTGAACTCTATTTTTCTTCCCTTTATTGAAAGGATTTTCACTTAGGGCAGTCAGTGATTTATGTATGTGAACTAAACTAAATGTCAGAGAGAGCAAAAAGGCAAGTACTAACATGCCCTTACCGAGTCAAATATCGCAGTGTTATCTTGATGCTTTGTACAGATCCACCCCACCCCCCAACACCTTTTTATTTGGATTACCTTCAACACTCCAATGACAGCTGGTGGGTAGCTTAAACCGACCATATTTGAAGTCCGTCTGTACATTCTACCAAGACAAAATAGATAAGGCAACATGTAAATAGAACCAAAAAACCAAACAAACCAACCGAAAATCACAAAGGAACTGACCATTACAAAAGACCTTATTTAGCCCATGAAACCGTAACTGCAATTTGGTTTTTTTTCTTCCTTGTTCTTCCTAACTTGCACAATATTCTCTATACCATTCTTACTGTATAGCCTAATTTGAGACCATACACTCCCCAGTATCTCATAGCTTGGTTACCTGGCAGGACACCACAAAGAATCTGCCAATATCTGGTCTTTCATCAGAGGGAAAGGCTATGATCAAATAAACAAGATGTTCCCCATTCTCACTGCAGATGACCATACTGCTCTTTCAGTTTCCTTACTCCTTTCTGATCCACATACAAGCTAATTCCAAATGTACTTCAGAAATCATTTGGTGTCTGAAATGATCAACTCCAGTTCAGTTAAGCTGTTACTTTTGCCTGCAATATTTTAAGATCGGTATCAAAATTTTTGGGTGTTTGCCATGTGTATGTTTTTGAGGGAGAGAGAAAGAGAGAAAGAAAGAGAGAAAGAAAGAGAGAAAGAAAGAGAGAAAGAGAGAAAGAGAGAGAGAGAGAGAGAAAGAGAGAAAGAGAGAGAGAGAGAGAGAGAGAGAGAAAGAGAGAAAGAGAGAGAGAGAGAAAGAAAGAGAGAAAGAGAGAGAGAGAGAGAGAAAGAGAAAAAGAGAGAGAGAGAGAGAGAGAGAGAGAAAGAGAGAAAGAGAGAGAGAGAGAAAGAAAGAGAGAAAGAGAGAAAGAGAGAAAGAAAGAGAGAAAGAGAGAAAGAGAGAAAGAGAGAAAGAGAGAAAGAGAGAAAGAGAGAAAGAGAGAAAGAGAGAAAGAGGAAAAGGAAAAAACCTAATAACCATACCAAACAAGAGAATAGGTGAGAAAGGAAGATATTCAGGAAAGTCTAAATTCTAGACAGTAATACCAGACTATTTTAAAATGTAAATTTCATGAAGGTATAAAGTGTAACTCGTGAGCTTTGTCTGTTGCCTTCATTTACTCTAGTCCTGGTTCAAAACTGTTCTTTAGCAGAGACCTTGCTAAGCATATGAGCGGATCTGACTTAACATCACTGGGTCACTGTGGTGGTTAAGAATAGTGGACATCCCTCACCTTGCTGTGAGAGACAGGCACCAAGCAAAGCACAGACAGGAAAAAAGCCATGAAGTCAAAAGATACTACAAAACTCTCACAGGTCAAAATTACATTGAGAAGTTCTGATACTTGTGCTGTATACTTAAAACCCCTCAAACCTCCAACTGCTGCTGAACATGATTTTTATTTGTTCATAATTAAACATCCTACATCGCCTCCAAATGCTACCCTGGGCATTGTTGCTGCCACAAATGCTGTACTATTTGTTAAAGGTGCTTAAGCATGCAGGTTTTGTTGTTTTGGGGTTCCCCCCCCCTCAGTTTTCCAGAAAAAAACCATCCTTTTTGTGTGAAATAACAACATATTTGAATATGCAGTACTTGCACTAACACAGCCCTGGAGTAATGTATGGATTTACTAACCTGAGTAGTAGTCCAGGCTGAAAGTGCTTGGATTAGTGTGCTTCCATGGTTAATACTTGTCTGCATTGGAAGGACCAGGAAAGCCTTCTGAGAGTCTAGAACTCTAACTCAGCGCTAACCCAATCCCTCGATCTGTGCTCAGCGGGGGGTTTCGAAAGCACAGCAAGCCTCGTAGTGGGAATAAGGTTGCAACAGCGAGGCTCATATCCCTTGTGCAACGGAAAGTTTGGAGGGGAACTGGATGACTGCTTTCTTCCCTGAGTTCTGACAGAAGATTGCAGAGATGCCTCTTCCCTTAGGCAAGCTATGTCTCAGGGGTGAAGCAGAGATGTAGAAACTACAAGACAATAAAGCATGATTAATTTCTCTCGTTGGTGAATGCAGTGCTGTTGCAGCCCAATTTCCAGGTGGTTTTTTTTAAGTGTAATCACTATCTTGCTTACATTCTTCTGGGAAGAGACCCATTTAAACCAGTGCAATCTGTTTGTCTCTAATTTACTGAATAGGGGTGTGAATCAGGAGAACTGTTTGCTACTTAGCCTACAAGATTAACTTTGTGCTTTTGGGTTGAAGAAAGTGATTAAGGCAATTATGCATGGAATGTTTGCATTGCCTGTATTCTGTTTTTTCTAACTATCTTGCAATTTTAGGGATGTTATCTACTCCTGATGTAAGACCTCGTGAACAAAAAAGAGCAGAGCAGATTGCACACTCTACTTTCAGCAGTTCTTTCAAAGATAAGCCCAGTTTTCATCATTGCCAGGTTGTGCTCCGATTTGTTCCATTACTTCCTGCATTTTAAGACAACACTGGAGTTTGTACCTCCAGGAGACCATCCCAGAATACTTGCACAGGAAAATGCATTCTGTAAATTACACCAGATTTCAGATATTAAGGGTAGTTTTAATTTCTAGAACCACCCATTTTCATTTGTAGCTAGGATGCTTCTTAGGCATTGAGATAAAATTGGGAACTCCTGTATAGGCCGCTCTGTAGAGCTTCTTTGTAGAACTGTTTCTTGTACCTTTTTAGGCAGCATGGCTGAATTGAAGATACAGCATATTTAGCAAGGCATTTCCACAAGAACTTGTTTCCCTTATTCATCTGCCAAACCTGTTATTCAGCCTTTAGGATATAATAGAAAGTGAAGCTGTTTACAGAATTATAGAGGGTGGAAGACTTGAGAAATTGTGGAAAAGTTTATGCCTGATACTTTGTGGGAAGTGCCGCTCATTCCACCTGCAATTACCTGGAACAAAACAACAGATGTGCTCAGTGGCATGATAACTTTCTGCCCAACAGCACTAACACCATGGACAAATAAAGTTGTCTGTTTTGTGGCAAATGCTGTTAAAATAAAAATGTGGTTATGCGGAAAACATTCGTGTTGGTCACTATTTTCAATAAAAAGCTTTTAACAAGGAAAAGATTGGTTTGGTCTCGCCTATAGCTTCAACTGCTAGCAAAGCCAGCCCAGAAGTGCACTGTGTTGCTGTTCAGCGCACCGAGAGACTG
>WUAM01000359.1:30674076-30692689 GCA_024336885.1 Actenoides hombroni
TTCACAGTCACAAATTCCTTCATGACTATTACAGGAAGGGACATTTTGTGCCCAAAATATTAGCAAACGTCATCTTATTGGAGAGTTTTTGAGTAAAACAACAGCCTAAGCAATTCCTCAGCCCTTTGAATCACTCTTGTCTCCACCTCCTGCTACTGAAAACTTCTAAAGGGTGTGCTCACATGTGCAAACACCTTCCCCTTTCTCAGGTTCTGAACTTTAGGAACCGTGTCAGAAAACGTAAGCAGTAAAAAGTGGGTAAATTTTTGATGTCAGAGTCTTTGGTGATGAGGTCATTAGGTCATGGGTCTTTTTTCATTCAAGTCAACAACCTCAGCTAGCATTAACCTTTTTTAGACATCAGGCACAGAGTTGAAGTCACAGAAGTCACTGGAGGTGGAGAGCCAGGATGAAATGCCTTCAAAGGCTGCCTGTGACATACTTCCTCAGGAACGGATGTACTACTGCCTTTTTGGTGAGCCTTCCTTCCCCAACTAAGGACAGAAATGAGCTAAAAGATGATATTAGGCAGTCATTATGGTTTCAGACAGCTAAAATGAGGTGAGATGACTCCTTCGACTGAGTAAATTGAGAGCTGAATGAGGATAAACTTTAGATGTGTGAGAGAAAGAAAGGCTGCTATATTCTGTTTCCACAACTAGTCATCTTCTAACTGGTGTTTCCCAAAGTAAGCTTTCCTTTGGGTGAACTACTTCTTTTTGGAATGCATGAAGTAGGTTGTTTTGGGAAACCATAGAATCACTGAACCTGTTGAAAATGAGATCTGAAGGATCTGGAATTAAGCCTTTCCAAGTCACTGGTGTCTTTTATAAAAAACCACCTCAGTTCCACCATGTCAACCACATATCTAACAATTTTTAATTTGCCTCTTTGAAAATAGGAACCTGAAATGAACCATGTAAATTTGCACATGAGGCAACTAACACATAATATCAGTTTAGTGTTGATGCATCCAATGACGCATTCCCCTTTGTTTTATACAGATGGAATCTTTTTCTTTGAAATGACAATTATCACATTTCTGGGTCCTTGAGCAAGGTCACTCTTTCAAATGATGCTAGCAGATTGCTTTGCGCAAATCTAAATGTCAGAGCTCCACGCTCACTCTTTGCTTAATGCTCACGGCAGAGATCAGGGAGATGTTCAACTGGTAATTTCAAAATATTTCATTGTAACCTTAGTTCCCCCATCTGTTACCATTAAAAATCCAAGGGCAGAAAGTCTGCAATTATCTTATTCTTTCCAGTTCCTAAAACCACTTATGTTCCAGAGCAGCTTTTAGGAACCTGCAGGGTAGTTAGGCAAGTGTACATCAAGAGTCTACGTCCAGTGTGAAATTCAGGCAGGAACGTGTCCCTGCTTGGTCTTCAGAAGTGCCCAGTAAGCAAATGCAAGAGAAGTGGTTCCCAATGCTGCTTCCTTTCAGACCACTTTCAGCCACCAGCACTTCCTGAGACCCAGACGGAGACTACATCTCACTTATATTCCATCAGCTATGGCAAGACACAGGCACAGATCGATGGCAAATTCCCATGTGACCTCAATGCTCTTTGCAGGGTTTGGTTTTGGCAAACTTCTGCTTACTCTAATGGAGCCCTAAACTTTCTCTAGATCCCTCAGGCAGCTGCATACCCTTAAGTCATCATCACTGACCTCGCCAGAGACAGGACAGCTGATACTAGCCAAAGATTTTGTGCTATATATAAATCTGGATACATTTTACACAGCTGCTAAAAACTCACTGATAAAACATTTCAGATTTGGTTTCATTCTAAATAGAAATAAATGGCAAACACTCAGGTTTCTGGTTAAAAACTTCAACCAGTTCCTTTATATTTAAAGGCTTATACCCTTCCTTGATAGATTTTGGATACCCAGGCACTGAGATATATTTAAGATGTGGATCCTCACTTTTCTTCCTCTGATTTCTACTCAGAACAACATACTCACCAGGAATATTGCAGAGCTAATTGATTGACATTATTTACACAGCTGACTTGCTGCTCTAAAAATCAGAAAAACAAGCTGAGCTGGTACTAAAATTTTACTTATCACCATTTTAAAGCTTCGCTATGCACTTTCCATAGCCTGAAGAAATCACTCTAAAGGCCATGAGTTCACCACACTTCTCTGGTTATACAAGCACGTGAATTTGCTAGCTCACATATATAATATGCCTTTTTTTCAATATACAAGTTACCATTTTGACAAATATTGCTAAAAAACAAGCTGTTGTTCTCCTAAAGCCTGCCATGTTTGCATTAAACAGCAAAATCATATTCCTCTAGGCAGCTGCAAGTTAGCCAGTCTATACTTCTACAAACAAGCCTGTTCTTGCTACCTTTAATTGTCTTTATTTTGAGGGAAGCATTCCCAAAGTCAGTAGTAAACACTCCCTTGCCTTTTGCTAAAGGCTGGAAAACCAAGGCTGTTGCCAACCTTTAGCTGCACATGATGAAGGTGTTAAGCTAGATATTTGCCAGGCCAGGAATTTTTAATAACCTGGGCAGTATCAGAAGAACCACAGTCTTTCCAGAGAAATGTCAAGAAAAAGCAACTGCAAAATGAAAATTGGAGGTAGCCAAGCCACAAACTGTAATAAAGAGTAGTACAGGTAGGGTCCCAGTCATGTTTTTGGGGGGGATGTAAATGATTCAGAACAGTTCTCCACACCCTTACTGACACCCTGGTAGTTTGGACTTTGCACTGCAGTCTGCTTCCATGTCTACTTTAAACAATGTGGCTTATAGAGCCAGGTGTACTGTGGCTAACCGCTGTGGCCTTTCAAAACTGTCCATTTGCTAATGGGTACAGGAACTGGACTTACCCCAAAACCAACACAACGTGGACACTGCAGCCCTGATGGTTAAAGTAAGTTCAGGTGAAACCAAATTTCTGAGCCACACTCATTTTTCCAAGACTAGGTGTCTTGCTTAGGGATGAACTGAAAAAGGCAATGCAAGCATCCAAGAAGTCCATCCTAAGAATATATCCAGTACTTTTGCTTGGTGGAATCCTACTTCCTTGTTTTAATTGCAACAACTCCCCTCTTCTTTACTGAGCCATAAGAAAGGAGTGAGAATGGCTGCTCCAGCTGGTACAAATTACCAATTGCAAATGTTAGGGAAAAAACCCTCAAGATTCCATGAAATATATATTCAGCAACCTGCTGGGTCAAAAGTGCAGTTACTCATATGTGAAGAGCGTGATTAAGAAATGACCTCTTGGGGGAAAAGAGACTTTTGACATCGATGGCTTGCTCAATGTACTATGAAATAGATTAGCAGGTAGAAACAAAGCAATGCAAAGATTGAGCTAAAAATTGTATAAAGTAAGTTGTGTGCAGCTGACAAAATGGTAAATTTTAGGAGACACTTTTCCTTCATGGCTGTTCATGTCACCATCCATGGAGGTGTTCAAAAAGCATGCAGATGTGGCACTTCAGGACATGGTTTAGTGGTCATGATAATGTTGGGTTGATGGTTGGATTTGGTGATCTAAGACGTCTTTTCCAACCTTAATGATTCTATGATTCTATGTAAGAAGTAAAAAAAAAACAAACCAAAAATCACCTGAGATTTCCTGCGCACACTCAATGGAACACAAAGAAAGCACTTCAAAACCATCGGTTTGAAGTAACCCAAGGTTAGAAAGAGGAGCAGCACTAAAAATGTCTTTGAATAGCGATAATGAGAAAAAGATGCAACAAAGAACAACAGGAAACTTGTAAATATCAGTTATTAAAAGAAACTCCTTATGCATATTATGATCATGTTTACAAGGGCATATGTCTCCCATCGCCACTCCCTGCATGCAACTGTTGGATTTCACCAGCCATGCAGAAGTGCCGTTGGGTTGCAGGTATCTGCAGACCAATTAGCTTGGCTTCCTTGCTCTAGAGGCACTGAAGCCTTCAGCTATACTCACCACTGCAATATCCAAACACTCTCTTGCCTCAGGCTCTGACTGAAGGAAATATTAGCTCCCAAATGATCCTTTTGCAGATAAATGTTTTTATATTTCTCTTGGTATAGTTCCTCAGACATTGCTAAACAGGCACAATAAATATGGATTAGCTCAAAGTCTTGGCACCAATACTATCTTGTTTCTGCCCATCATTTCCTTCCTACTTTCCTCTCTCACACTCAGTTTCAGCTCCACCATGACTAGTTGAAATTTCACTAGCAGCATCTCAGTGATTTGCTTTGCTTGACCCTTCTGAAACTTATTTCTGCATACCAGCAAGGTTGCACAACATGAGTATCTCACAATGAGATAAACTGACACTGAAGCTGCCCAAAGCTGTTTTATTTTGTCATTCACTTCCTTATATGACATAGCACACAGATGCTGAGAGGTGCACTACAGTTAAAAAGCTTCTGAGGACCTTCTGTCAAGTAATGAAGAGGGAAAACTTCACAGAATGTGTCAAACGGCAACAGCGTGGCAGCATCGAAGGGAAGGGAAGGGAAAGGAAGGGAAGGGAAGGGAAGATGTGTAACAGACACCCCGTTGTTTTAAAACAATCATGCTGAGCACTATAGCGAATAACACATTTGTGTAAATTACTGAATTATCAAAAATCATTAAAATCTTCATCTAATAGACCAAAACTTTTGAAGGCACATCCAACCAGCCTTTTCCCATTTTTGTCCAAACTATGCTACCAGTGGTCATCATTCCAACCCCTCCTGCCACACCACATACTAAGCATGCCAACTCATATACTCCTCAGGTCAGAGGTGACAATGGCAAATCTGAACAGGATCCATGCTCTTATGGTTTTTCAGTGAGGTTTGAATGAGCATCTGGAATCATGTTTACAAATTTTGTCCCAGTGTAAAACAGATAAACAAAGCGAGAGCTCAAGCTATGCTGAGTCCACCTGTATTTGTTTTCCACAATAATCTTCTCCAACTTAATGTGAACACTGAGAATATCTCATCTACATTAGTGGAAACCAGAACACAAGACACTGTAACTAAGCCACGTCATAGCTCAGTGAGGATAAAATAGTTTAGTCAAGCACTGGTTAAATGCAGTGATACTGATATGAATCACTGGAAGTGAAGAATTATTCTAAGATGCCAAGAAAAGTACTATTAAAAGTTAAAACTGAAGTTTTAAAAACTTAAAACCACATTTTGAATCTGGAATGGCAAGTGGAGGAAACATGCATCATTACCACATGGCTTTCAGCCTACAAAGGTATTTTTGTGATCATGAGTTCACATGAGGTGGGTTCTAGACTGCAGTGGTATTGTCAGGAGAAGATTCTGGTCTCTCAACAGAAAGACTTTATAGGTTTAAGGTATGAAAACTCTGATATTTCCCAGCAGACTTCATGCACCCCTCAAAAGTCTTTACCCTTAGCAGCAGAGTAATATTCTCATATAGAATTAACTGAATCTAAAAGGATCCAAAATAAACACACTGGTTTGATTTCCCCATCAGACAGCAATTCTGACTAACTGGCTAATTCACAGAATAATCAAAGGCCTTTCAAGGGAAGAATAACAATAAAGCAAAAAAACCCCATAGTTTTAGCTTAAATGATATCTTTTAAACATAGTTGCTCAGGAAAATGAGGCTGATGCACATTTTTTGTCCATCTCTAGAGATCAATGAAATGATCACTCAAACAATGTCAAAGAGTTCTCTAAAACATTAGGATTGTGCACACTACACAAATAAATGGTTATTGTACAGGACTGAACCTCCACTGAGGAAATCACAGCAGTGTAACCACTACTATCAGACAACAAAGAATCTAAAGAGAACTTCAGCTCTGATGCAGAAGGAAACAGGCTTCGTGAATGCCACACTTGCAATGTTGAAAGGCTCCGTGAGAGTGTAGTCTAGTTAGTCCCTCCATCTCCCTCTGCAACTGAGTAAAACCAGACTACCCAGCTGAACATCAATGACAGATTCAACCATTTGGAAAAAAAGAAAAAGAAGGAACGGTAGATAACTTTCCCCCACATTTGGAAATTCGCTGTAGAAAGCTGCCTCGAAAATTGTCATTGACAAGTAGATAGGCTGGAAAAACTCAGAAAATGCCAACAAAAGTTCTACCAACAGAAAAATTGCCTAAAAAATTCATGTTTCATGGACTGAAATGGAAATGTGTGTGTGCTTAAGTCTGATTTTGAACATTGTGTAGTTTTGATTTAGGATTTACACAAGTCTAGTCGTAACTGATGCTCTGAAAGTACACCAAAAATACTCAATTTCATATGGTATTCAAAACTTTAACCAATAGTAAAAGAATAATACAAGCTCCTGTGGTTTCTTTCCTATGTAAACATTGACAAATTCTCAAATTATAGAAGTATAAATATACATTTGCAATATTTTCCTGTCTTGGACACTCTTTCTAAAAGAAGAGATGCACAGGAATTCAAACACTGAAACAGAAAGAGAGCTGTGCTCATAATAATTTATAAGTGTTGAGGTGAAAAAATGGGAAAAAAAGTGAATAAAAACAAAGCAACAAACTAGCAAATTGAAACAAACTTGTAATACTTCTCTACCCTCTGCAGTTAAACAACTTGTGTAAAATAAGAAACTGTTAAAGCTTGAGGATATACCCAGTCAAGAAAAAGCTCTTGTTTGCAAGTATTTAGCTTTACACTGTTGTCAGGATCAGGAGTGGGTGAAAAATGAGCACCTGGGAAAAATTTATACTAGATTTCAAGGAAGAGGGCCAAAGAGGCTTCTGACAAGTGCTGCTGGGGTAGAAGGGGCTAAAACTGTATTTGTGCTCTTTCCAGAACAATTTGAAAAGAGGCAGCAAAACTACCTGTGGAAGCCCAGAATTAATGTTTAAATTACAAGCTAGACACAAATCTCAATTTCTTCTTTTTCATCTGTCAGTGTTGTCCCATTGACTTACAGATTACAGTCAGGATAAATTTTTCCCTGAACATAAATCACAAATTTTCAAGGCAGAAAGTGCTGGATTCTGCTCAGCAAAACTTGGGACTTTCTCATCCAAAAACCACAAGGGTTCAACTTTTCTCTTTATTCTACCAAGTTAGTGTCACCTGATCATCTTTAGTGTAAAACTCCCCTTTTTCCTCCCAGAAGCGCAATAGTACTGGGAAAGACAACAGAGAGGCTCCTTTGTAGGTACCAGCACAGGCAGATTACGTAGCTCATCTCAACCAAGTGGCTACAGGCCAAGGGAATCACCGGCTGCTAATAAATATTGAAGTTAATAATTTGCAGTGCAGTGGGGAGCAGCATGAAGCATGCTAAGGTAGTGTTTCAAACTCTGAATAAAACCTTTGTGAAATTACACTCTAGGATGCTTTCTTTTGTATTTTCATGCCAGTGTGGACCTTACTGCAACACAGGGCGTCCTTCCTTGCTATACAACACTGGGCAGGGAATTCGTTTTGAAAATGGCTCGCATCTCGCTGCACTGATTGGATAGAGTTAGAATGCAGTGGTAACGTCTAGAAAATGAAGAATGAAGGGAAACATTTGATGGCGACAGCCGCAGAAAGTCTCCTTGCTTGCTAACTGCCCGGAGTGAACAAGGCAGGATAGCGTTCTCCAGTGCCAGATGGGTTCAGCTGTACCCAGACACTCTGCAGAGCCCTCAGAGCGCACCATCTGCTTCCTCAGAGGTGGGCTGGTAAAAGCAATGTTAGAGGTGACTCTGGACATGCACAAAAGGGCAGGTTTTTAAATAGAAGTCAGCGGTATTGATTCAGGGAATGCCACAGACAAAACAGGCAGAGATGGAAGCTGCGGGGTAGCTGCCTCTTCTGGGAGTTGAGACAACATAAAATTACTTCAGATGAGAGGTTCAGTGTAGCTGAAGGGACACTGCAGAAGGGAAAAAACATGAAGATAGATATTCTGTATGGTAAACCTTGGAAGAGATAGGCAGCAGTCTGGCAAAGCTTTAAGCATAAGGCTTTACATATTGATGTAAAGAAGGAATTTTTAAAACACTGCACTGCCTAAAGTAGTATAAATACCTCTTTTCTCCTATTGATTTCTTACAAGTGCATTTTCTTCAGCTTGAGGATAGGTGAGCTTCATGCTGGTCTTTTCCACTACTTGTTGCCACCTGAAACAACAGCATCAAGGCACTGCATCTCGACTGGGATCTTGTAGGTTTTCTTCTCAGCCTTCACTTCCTCTCTAGTTCCTCTCCCACCATATGGTCCACTTTACACAATCAGCACAGCAGAAATGATCAGAAATCCAACAGTCCATACGCTCTGTTTGGCTCCTACAACTTACGCTTACAAAGTATGAGCCATAGATGTGGCCAAGGGGCCTTTGATGGAAAGAAACATGAAAACTACAGTGCGCGCACCATTCCGTCGGAGCTTCACAGTGCTGTCACTGTTTCAGTGTCCCAAAGTCTACTGCCAGTAGACCAAAATGCCTCAGGGCAGGACTAAGTATTTCTTACAAATGCTGAGTGGTTTTGTGCCTAAGGAAGAGCTACAACACAGCCTGGGGACTGCATGTGTGACTCAAGTCAGCAGTGCCTCAACACAACTGTACTTGGTCTACAGCCCCAAAAAGTCCTGCCACTAGTCTACAATGAGTGGACAAAGGCAAAGTTGGGCATGAACAGCTACCTGGACTCGATTTTTCCTCACTGCCAATGCCAACCATCTGAATCTGTGGCCTCTGGCCATGAAATATTTTTGCTGCTTTGGGATTTTGAGTCATTGTCTTCCACCTTTGGCACTTGGCAAGCTGGGAGCTTAACTTCTCCAAATTCCTCATCCAAACATATGTACACCAGACACTTAGGAATGGCAGGACAGACTAACGCATAGAACTGAGAAAATAGCAGACTGAAAAGGAAAGAGAAAAATAACACTGAAAGACTGATCATGAGGAGGGAAAAAAAAAAAAGGACAAGAGGCTTCTGATACAGCTGTGGAACTTGTGGGTCATTTTTTTCCAGCTTTTCTAAGGCTTGTGGGTTGTTTGTGTTCCTCTTCTCATTTCCAGAAAATAAACTGTCATGAGAATGAAAGTTTGTACTGAGGAATGTTTGCTGTATTAACTTTGTAGTGTTGCTCTGTCTTACAAATATAAAAGCTGATGAGAGAACAATAATACGTAATGTGATTGATTTTACAATTATTGTGGCAATAAAAAGAGTTGATGTATTTTCTCATCATCTTTGCAAAGAAAGTGTAATAATCTCTCAAAGTCTCTTTCTTCAATAATAACTGAATGTATATGATAAGCAGAAACATCACTATACACTTAACTCTAGACTTGGGGAAGTTTGCATGGTTTGGAAATTTCCAGGTCATAGTTTTCATTCATTGTTCATGTTCATGGATCAACTTCTGTATGTTGCAAGTGACTGGATGTTATTTATCTATATGGGCTTCCATCTTTGTCGTTTTTACAATAGAATAGTATAGTTTAGGTTGAAGGGATCTACAACAATCATCTAGTCCAACTGCCTAACCACTTCAGGGCAATTACTTCCCATCTTCAGACTGCAAAGCGTCATTTGTGAAGGAAAAAAGCACAAAGAGGCACCCCACAGATTTGATCAAGAATTTTCCAGACTCTAACAGTGCAGAGGCAGATTTCAACTATTATTTTCATAGGACAAAAATTATTTCTGAATGATAGAAATAGATCATAGAAACAAATCATAGAAATACACATCATCATTTGCCTCTGCTTCCAGAGTCCAAATGTGAGTAACAATATTCTTAAAATGCACACATGGAAAACTGTTTGGTTTTTGTTGTTGGAGTTTTTTTAATGGGTCAGAAAAATCTAACCAATTATTTGAGAATAATTATCTTTTCCAACCAATTATTTGAGAATAATTATCTTTTCCAGGATTTTTCCTGTCCTTCTTCACAGTGCTGTGATGAATGATACTGAGAAATTCAGCTGTATAAATTCACATCAGTCGTCCTTGCTCAAGATGTATCTGAATTGGGTGGGCTCTGACTACACTGAGTCTATCAATAGAACTCATACACGCTTTGGCTAGAGCTTACTGCACTCGCAGGCACAGAGTTTGACTTGGAAAATTAATTGCAGTTAAACTGTCTTGGTGTTGCCCCTTTCCCTCTCCTTTCCTGTAACTCTGCCTTATAATATTAGGTTTTAAAGATTAACAGAGGTTGGACTAAAGACAGATGGATGTTGATCTCCCAGATCAAGATGACCTTTAGTACACATCAGTTTTAAGGGGAGCTGCAGTATTTTGCAGCATCAGGCACCCCAAAAGAATTCACGTATTGAATTCCAGTTTTTAGTAACTCAGCATTAATTCCTTTGACCCCATGTTTGCAAACCTGGAAGCCTAATCCTCCCTGAGGGCCTAGACAGTGATGAGAGGTTTAAGATCAAGGTGACTTGACTGGAATGTCACAGTCAAGATTTCTCTGTTCGCTCTCCATCCCACTTCTAAGCCAATGAAACACGATACTTCATCTGTGGTGGATGACCTCATTCCCCAGAAGAGCAAATTCATATTTAGGTCCTCAAATTCCTGCTTTTAAGTGTCCCTGAAACTTAACAGGATATTTTGACTGGCAACTTTAGATTACAGATTAAAAAATGAAGTGCAGAACTATGTGTTGGTTGACACAGCTGCAAAAGCACAGCCTGGTCCAGCCTTGTTGCAGAAGATCACCATTTTCCTACAGAGGTGGGCAAAATGTACAAAGTATGAAGCTGGGCCTTGACATCCAGAAATCCTCCTTTCAACACTAACCACTAGGATTTCCTCTTGTTTTCTTTCCATATGGACTCACAAATCTGACATTTCCTTGGGTCAGAGGCCTCCCAACCCTGCCACCGCAGCCTGGGAAGTGGAGGTCAAGGCACTCTCCTGGCAACTTGATGTAAATCCCCTTTTGAGGAGGAGGGCCTCAAAGACAAAATCTTGGTATTGCCTGTGCTGTAACTAATGGGCCATGATGTAAATAGGAAGCAAAAATTATTATTTTTTTGAAAAGCAGAGTGCTGAGTTCTTTGGATGTTATAGGAAACTACCCTCTAAAAAAGCTTTAAGGGTATTGACACCCCATGAACTCACCCCCAGGCACTGGTCTCAAGCCAGACTTCTGGTGGCTAGGCACTGGGGTGCTCTCCTTGCTGGTTCCTACCCAAGAGGGAACATAAAAGCTGCTTCAGCTATAGGAGCTTTACACTAATTTATTGGGATGATTTCTAATAGGCGTTCTGTAAAAGTGCCTTGAGATAAATTTTGCAGATCAGAAAGAGCTATTAAAATTCCTAAAAATAACCCATCCGCATCTAAAAATACCATGCTGTCGTAGTCCAAAAACTCAAGCCCTATTAGGGTTGATAATTAACAGAAGCACTAATAAAATGACCATCTTTTCTTTTCAGTCACATTTTTAACTGTATAGGACCATGATGAATTGGCTTTAGTTCTTTTTTCCATAAAGAATAAAGATTATCCTTCCTGTGCTTGGTGACTGGTAACTTTGGGGAAGAAAAACTTAACAGGAGAAAAAACAATCTTCCAAGCAATTCTTATGCAAAAAAAATTATAAATGTGGACCCCTGCGCATTCATTGTTCCAGTGTGGGATACTGTTCCTCCTTTCTAATCGTCTATTCTAAATTTCCATACATTAATCCACTTATATAAAGTTGCTTTTTACTCTTCTTTTACACCCTTGAAACATAAGAACTTGTGTTATGCACTGTTGATCTAGAACTGCATGAAATAATGAATGACACACTTTAAAACACTGACAATAATGACCAAGCATTTTCACACTTTAATGACTTTTAAGCGCTCCAGTTATAATATTCAGGAATGTAAATCATCTTGACATTAAACATCTCTGTAGCATGATAAAGCACTTTTGTATGGCTGAAAGCCACAAGGGAACTGAAAAAGACAGCCTCCTGGCCCATTTCATACTTTAAAATGTTCAATTTCATGAATTATTTTAAGGAAATGTATGGTTTTTAACAAAAGAGTTATATTCGTTGGCAACAAATCCTGCAAAACAGGGTGGATATTACATATCTATATAGGTTTTAATAAAAATTATGTATCTCTATCTGACAGGTAGTATTTAATTTTTATTTGTTTTAAATTAAATTGAGCACTGAGTTTCCTTATTCTTCAGAATAAAATGATGTGATAAGCAAGTCAATACCTAGGCAAGCACAGTGAAATACATCGCCTTAGGGGGAACATTACTGGGACTGAAGAACAGCTAGTTTAATTGGAAACTATTGTTCAGGTAATACTGGATTTAACAGAATCAAAAGGAAGACCAAAGGCTATATTTATACACAGTTGAAAGTATTAATGTTTCTCCGCATATAATTTTCTGAAGGCATGTCAGCACCTTAACTCTTTCTCAGTAAATATGAGCACAGTTAATGATACCTTCTTACCATTTGACCTACTTTCTGCACAACAGCCGCAGCTGACAGAACCCGCCTGCTTTCCTTCTGCACACCATCATATAAAATATACTGGATGCTCACAAATAACAGCAAAGATGTAGATCTAGAACTTTAAACTGCTGTCATGTGTCTCATAAATCCTTCAAAACAACCTCCAAAGTGCCAAAGGGCCCAACCTGAATGAACTTCATTCAACTTCTTTAGTCTCTGAGTTAGTAATTAGTAACTTACTCTGTAGCTCATGCTGCTTCTCACTATAATCTCTGAGATAACAAGAGGCTTATATGTTCTTCTGAAATATCTATGCTCATTACCACAGCATCCTGTCCCCTCTAGGGCTGGAAAAGAGGAAATCGAGGAACCATAGCTATGTTGTCAGTGAGGGTTCATAAGCAGTGACTGGGCTACTGAAAGCTTTTGGAAACAGATTAGGAGCACAAGAGAATTAGTGAACAATTCAGTTAAGGAATGGTAAAGAAAATTTAATCACTGGAGGCACTAAACAGTTAAGATCCAGAACTTCTTTTGAAATATTCTTTGACAAGTAATAAAAAAAAAGCAGATTTGAACTATTAAAAGTGAGAGGGAAGTAATAACAATAATGATAAAAATGCCTAAAGGACCAATTTAAGAGATTCTTTGATTCACTGGTTCCCACTGACCTCAGCATGCACAGGCTCTTTCACTATGCACCAGGACAAAGGCCGAAATTTAACGTGGTAAGAAAAAACAAGTAAACAATCTTGAATAGAAAACCACAGGCTGCTCTTGATACAGTGCCCACATGTTGTTTAGCTAAACACTGTGCTATATCCCTTGTCTTTCTCATGTTTATTAGACCTATCATTATGTTTTCTTGAATTAGGGTCTGATCTTGAAACCTTCTGCTTAACACAGCTGCACAACATTGCTCATGAGAAAAGCCCAGCATAAGCATTAATGTTTGTAGGATCAGTTCAGGCTATTACAAAATAGTACACTTCCTTCTCTTGGACTTGAAGAAAAAAAAAAATTCTTATGTATTTCTTTAAAATAGTAAATATAGTAAAAAAGAATAATTAAAATCAATATTCCTACACTACAGTACACAGCAGTACCATAACACTTTATAGACTGATAATTGAACTTCATTGTCGTGACTTTGGTAACATGTACCTTACATGAAAATTGTTTTAAAACTTGTAATGTGGGGCCTAACATATCTATTCGATAACCATTAAAAATAGTTACAGCTTGACTCGTGACATTTAAGTCTAAAACACATTGATTGTATTGTTATTATAGCTCTTACTCCTAACCATGTTTGTACTTCTCCTCTCCAAACAGTATTTCAATTTTAAGCTCCTATTGTACAAAGGACAATTTAGAAGCTGTAACTTTGGTAAAAATTCTTGTGTGTTTCCTTAAAAACATACATAAAAACTGGCTTATTACCATAAACTGTTGATCTCAGAGCTAGAAGCAAGGGATTTGACCATTCACCCTGGATAAGTGACATGACTCTGGAACATCTACTACACCCATCTACACTTCACACACGCCTGGAGGGGCCACAGGCACCTCTGTCTGTATTCCCATATGCTGTGCACACACCCTGAAGGAACCTGCACTATTTTGGTTTGATAGCTTCAGCACATTTCAGTGTTATCAGCAAACTGCAAAAAAACCCCCTTTTCTCTTTCTTCAAAGAGATGCCCTGCCTTGTTCACTGACCATTTTTCAAACCATGCTATTAACAATTTATAAGCAGTGTGATATAGGAACAATGATACGAAAAAACTGATTGTGCAGTTACATTAGATAGTGTTATGGTTCATTAAAAGAGACTTCAACTGAATAGCTAATTGCTTTGTATAACAAAAATTGTGATTTGTTTCAGGACGGAGAAAGCAAAATTTTGGAATTGGCCAAAGGTGCTGCCAGAGTGCTCAGAGAGCCAGGCAAACCTGAGGGACATCACCCAGGTGACAGCCTGAGTTCTAGTTTTGGCTTCCCCAAAAAAAGGAGAAACTTTTTGCCATGCTCAGAGCTGGACTAATTATGCCGCCAGGGAAGTACTTTTCTCTGACTTCAGAAAAGGACAGGTAGTGTATCAGAGCCCATGAAAGCCGTAATGTGCCTGACCTCTACTCTCTGACTTCTGCTACTAGTGCTGACTCAGGTAGAAGTTGGACTTTATTTTGTAAAACAAGCCAAAGAGGGTCAGGTTCAAATGAAGATGTAACAGGGGCTGGATTGATTCTTGTCTGCCATTGCTTCCTTTTCTTTCAAATTGACCATGATAATGGAAGAGGACATGAGAAGTAGAAACCCCTTGAGCAAAATAAATGCTTTGGAAACAAAACTACCACATTTGTCAAGGACATTTAGCAATGGCTCATTTTGTCAGTAACATCACCTATTAACCTTTATGTAGGCAAAGCTTTTGAGCCTTATTAATTAAGCCTAAAACCACAAGAGCATATTAAAAGGTACACATTCAACAGGAGTGTATCTATCCTTACCATTTAAAGCCAGGTGTAAAAAGTATTATCTACACAAATTAGACCTTCAAATAATACCAGAGAAGGAAAAGAATAAGCATTTACTTTGCATATACAAACAAAAAGCCTATTTCTCTGCCTAGAGGAATGAATATACGGTGCAGATTACCAGTGTAAGTGAACAGACAGCCACACTTTGCAGAGCTGCAGCATATAAACAACACTAAAGAGAGTCTGTGTAGTAGCTGTATGATTGAAAGTACAATTTTTCAATGGTCAGCTTTTGGGAAGAACGTCCCTTTGATCCACCTGCCTTTCTATTGCGGCACAAGCCTCTTTCACTATTGGACAGGTTGTCATATGGTCTAAGAACATATGCATTAACATAAGGGCACTAACATCAGTGAGCAGAAGTTCCTCTGCTAATGAAACTTAACACAGGAAAAGGCAGGGCACTGCTGGTAAAGACAGTGGTAGCAGGACTCCCTGGTCTCCTCTCAATTGGTGATACCAATTTCTTCTGAAATTTGATGCTCTGACTTTCCTCCCAGAAAAATGTTCTGCCTTTTCTCCAGATGGTCTATTAAATATACTATCCTTTCTCTTCTAAAACTCGGGTGCTTGTACACAGGTGATAAGTGATCATCTGCCTGAATAACTTTTAAACAATTAGACTATTTCAACCAGGTTGGAATCTTCATTGTACTAAGTTTTGAGTAGCAACTGATATACAGAAAGAGAAGGAGAGAGAGGTGTCAGTACTAGCACAAATTTTACTAAACCTCAGGGCTTCCAAGTAGGGGTGACACTGTGAATGCTCAGAAGCCATTAAAAAAGCCTGCATGGTTTTGAATGCTCTATCTGTCTAATAACAGGCTGTAAACCCACGTTAAACCAGTCTTTATTGGATTTTTCATCACCACACCTGCCTAATACTGGAAGTAACCTGCTGCAATCTCAAAGACACCCGTTGGTGGCAAAAGGGCATCCAACTGACTCAGGGCTGACACTAAACACAAAGGGATAAAAGCTTTCCAATCTTGCTGTGTTACGTGTTCTTTACACATGCTCTTTCTGTTGGCATTTTTACCCAGTTACCTTCACACTAGTTTTGAGAAATGATGTTCTCCTTGGTACTGTGCCACTAAGAGCTAGTCTTGGGCTGTTGCTGTATTCCCAAACACAAGGCCTCTATCGCTGCATCTTCCCAGCATTGTCCCTAATGCTACACTGGTTCTTTCATCCTGTGAGAAGAATCCTTTCTTCCAGACATTTTACCAGACTGTTTTTATGATTTGAGAAGGTCAATCACAGAATCACAGAATGACAGGGATTGGAAGGGACCTCTAGAGATCATCTAATCCAATCCCCCTGCTAAAGCAGGGTTACCCAGAGCAGGTTGCCCAGGATCGTGTTCAGGCAGGTTTGGAATCTGTCCGGAGAAGGAGACTACACAACCTCTCTGGGAAGCCTGTTCCAGGGCTCTGGCACTCAATAGTAGAGTAGGTCAAGACCAGGAAAAACTCCTCATGAAAAGTCAAAATAAAAATTCCGAGTTGCTTTAGCCATGAAATAGGAACGTTTGGTAGAAACAAAAAGCCTCCAAATGTCAAACACTTCTATTTCTGTTGAAATGAGTCTATAATCTATGGAAGGTCCCTTTAGCATCCAGTTTCTTCTTAAATCCTTAGGGTGAGGGTACAGTACAGACATTGGCACTGACAAAGATGACAATGATATGCAACTGTTACCATGCCTTTTACGCCTTTGTAACATATGAGGCCCATGGTTAAGGTTACTTGTCACTAAAGAGAAGCGGGGGTTAGAGACAGGAGTAAACCGAGCCATCACTCAGCCGACACCCTTTGACAGGAGGTATTTACAAATGCACTTTGTCTCCAGCCTCCCCTCCTGCTGACAAAGCCTGTGACTTACAACAGTAACATACCCTCACCTAATAATAATTAGCCTTCTCTGAACTAGCATTTGACTTCTGCCAGAGGACATTAATTTTCTTTTCTATTACTTCTAGAAAGACTGATGACTGAGTTGGAAAAGACCCATTTTGTATCAGTTGAAGAAAACACCATTTCAAGACACATTGACTGAGCAAAACATTTTTTGCTTCCTTGAACAGAAAAGACAAGAGCAAAATAAAAGAGAATTCCAAAAGTATTTTCCAAAGTAAACTGACCAATTAATCTTCTCAGTAATCTTTCCTTTATTTTCTCTAGCATGATTCCAGAGTCAAAAATTTTGGAGGGAAAAAAAGCCACAAAACTCCCTACCCTGCCAGGTCAGACCCACCTGTCATGCAACTCTCCTGGAGAGCAACTTGGTTTATAACTGCTTTCAAGTCCATATAAAAACCCCACATTACTCCTTGCCCAAATTTAACCACTGCTACGATGTTGGTGCATTGTTGTCTTTGCATTAAATAGAACAGAAGAGAGGTCATCACAGTTCTGGTATAACTATTACTGCAACATTTAAAAATGTTAGTGATGTCATTCAATATGCTGCTGGAAAGCACTTTGATACTTTTGTGGGAGAGCTCTGTAAAACCTGATAAGATGACAGTATTTTCAAGAAGTGTCTAACTAAGGCTCTGAAACCCTTAAGTGTCTTAGTTTTCCACCTACTACAAATTTCTAAACTCCCTGAGAACAGCTGAAACCTCAGTGCTTGGCTGGACAACTTGGTTACAAAATCTAAGTTTACCTCCTAATTTTCAAGACATTTCGTCTGTCTAGCGACCCGACTTTTTATACAACCAATCAAAGAAGCTCTTCTGGTAAAGTCCATTCTGAAACACATTCCTCTTTTAAAGACGCGGTAAAAAGCTCATTGACTACATATCCCATAATGTTTAAACTCATTTCTGAGGAATATTTTGTAGTGGTATATCCATACTGCAAACAGCTCATAACTTTATTCAGGCATATATGCTTCCTAGAATTCAATAACCTAGTTAGAAAGTGAATTGATGGCAATTTGACGCTCTGTAAGGAAAATTATTCCATCATAGCAAGTTTAAATGGAATACCATCCAAAGTGTAATTACTATGTTTAATATTTAAAATCATTTATTTTAATGGCAATATACATTACTAGAAATTGCAAACAAGCTCATTAGATGCAATTTTACATTTCCTGCAGCACGAGCAAATAATCTTTTCCCTCTAACAACTCAAATTAAAATATAATGCACGTTTCATCATAATGGAGAGAACAGAAATTTCTCCTTCATACTAAAATTAGTGTTTCCCACAAGGTCATTAAATAGGTACCTATTACTTGGGACATAAAAGATCAATTCACCATCCTTCCTTAGAAGAATGGGCCTTTGAGTAAAAGGTGATTTTATACTCTGCGTGCACATACGTGTAACTGCAGAGCCAGACAACTCTGCAGCCATGGGCAAGGTGCCACAGTGATGTTAGCGCAGCGGCTGCTGCCCTTTCCACTCTGTCCCTCTCTGCACAATTCCTCAAGTTTCACACAGTGGGCATGAGGCTTCCACTCCCTCACAGACCACCTGGGCTTGTCACCCCTTGAGGATGTGTGAAAATGCCTTCAGGGTCCAGTGGAATTAGACTTCCGCCAGGATTCAGAAACCTCTCTCCCTATACCACCTCTTCATTCCATTTCAGAAATGATTCACAGCACATTGCAAGAGAAATAATAAAATACTTC
>WUAM01000359.1:30717589-30737473 GCA_024336885.1 Actenoides hombroni
CACTCCTCACAGTTTTGTGCTGTCAGAACTTGCTGACAGTGCACTCTGTTCCCTCATCCAAGTCGTTGATGCATATACTGAATAGTACTGGTCCCAGTACAGACCCTTGAGGGACTCCACTAGATACGTGCCTCCAACTAGACTCTCTCCCACTGACCACAATTCTCTGGTTTCTTTCCTTCAGCCAGGTCACAATCCACCTCACCACCCGATCATCCAGACCACACTGCCTCAGTTTAACTGCAAGAATGCTGTGGGAGACAGTGTCAAATGCCTTACTGAAATCAAAACAGACCACATTCACTGTTCTACCACCATCTATCCACCTGGTTATGTCCTCATAAAAGACTATCAGGTTGGTCAAGCATGACTTCCCCTTGGTGAAGCTGTGTTGAAGTCTTCATCTTCTGTGGATTTGTGTCAAATTATACTTGCAGTCAAAAAAAAAAAATGGGGAGGGGGAAATAATTGGGGAAATATTTCCTTGCAATTTTCTCAGAATGAAATAGTTAATGGTAACAGATTGTTTCTTGAGGAAACAAAACAAACAAAAACTTTTCCTTTCAGGTGAACACATTTTACCTTCCTTCTCCTCTTCCCTTTGGTCCAGCCATTGAATTATAAAAGTCAATTTGTCACAGAGCTCTAATAACTACCCAAGAATCTGCAACAAACTTGGCAATGCCAAGAGAAATGTCTATTCAAACAAATAACCTTGCCTCACAATAAAAATCTACTGAAAGCATGAGGAGGGACACTGCACATGCAACTCTCCTGTAAACAGTACTGGGTTTTAAGAGCACCTGAATTCTTCCATTTCACTGTAAGGACAGAGCTGCCCACCCTCAGACTCAGCGTAATCCAGTGGCTTCCAGATAGAGAAATTACACAGGGATTACTGAATGGAAGTATTCCAATTTTGAAAAACTAGGTTTTAATGTACCCTAGTCGAAGTATTTTTGAAAGGAAATATAATGCCTCAAGTGACTGCTCTTCATTTTGCCAGCCAGTGTGAAATCACAATCTGTAACCTCAGAGAGGCGGCAGCATTTGTGTGAGAACAGCCTTGGTTCTGTACTCCTATCTTTAAACTCTACCAGCAACCTCAAACACAAAGGGAGCATGTGAATGAGTGCGGCCAATTTCAAACCAAGAAGGTGCATTTGAAAAAGACCTATAGACAGCACACAGTTTGTTCTCACTTACTGTGTTTTTAATATGATGCAGTAAGGGATACATTCTCTTCTTGATACACAGGCTTAATTCCACTGTACTCATAATAGGATTGTGTAAACACAGCTATGGTCAAAGAACAAACATTTATCTCTTAAGCATGTCAGAGAATTTTGTAATCTGGCTATGTGGATAGATGCTTAAACTCAGAACCTAGTAAAAACCATGACTTTTCTCATGGGAACTGAAATTTTGTCTATCCGGAGTCACAGCACCAATTCAAATGGTATTTAACCAGAAACTGACTAACACTGACATGTTCTTCTGCTGAAGTTCTCTCAAATGAGTCATTGATTTCAGACTGTGATGCCTCAGAGATTATGAAGGCTATTGAAATGTCCCGATTTCATTGTCTTCTTAAGTTTTAAATCCCCAGATGATAGCCGCTATAGCAAAGAATTAAGATTTTACAGTGTAATGCTGTTGCACAAAATAAAATTAAGCTGAGAATGGTACTTCTCCCTGAAGGTGGGGAAGCATGCTGGAAGGAAGAGCATCCACTTCAGAGGGCAAAAGCCCGTATGATATACCCAAGGGTGCCAACACATAAATGGGTAAGACAGACTCAATTTCAAAACAATCTCTGCCCACACAGACTCCAGAAGGTATAATCAGTCATTTATCTCCCATCACTGAAAATGTTGTGACCATAATGAAGAACGTCAAACACGTTTTCCTTCTTGTTAGTCATTACTACTGTATTCTCAAGAAGAGGAGATGATTGTACACAAAACCACTCTGTCTCCACTTCATCCCCACACTGGGGAATTATAAAATCATCATTAGGTTGTGAAAATATTTTTACAGCAGTGAAGTAGCATCAGTGTATGTGAGAGTGCTTTCCCACTTCTAACCGCTTCCTAAATCAGGTACATCAGCGTAGACAGAGAACAGAAAGAAAGCACTGAGCTGAAAACACTCAGCCACTGGCAAAAGCAATCACACAATTTCTCAAATTTCACATCAGATACCAGAACGTTGCTCACAAATATGTCAAGCCCATCTGAAAACTGGTTGTGTGTCTGGTCCTCCATTCACCTGCTAAGAAATCATTTCCTCAACCTCCTTGCTGTCATGGTGAACACCATCCCTTCTCCAGTCAAAACTTAGTCAGGTAAACCCCTTTATTTCAGCAACAAATGGCTCTTCTGCCTCTCTTACATTGACTTCTCCGATGTACTGACTGGCAGGAAGCATATTCACTCTAAGCTTTCATTTGGGGAAAATGAGCCTAGATCTTCTAGTCCTCACACAACCCATCTGCTCTCCTCTGCCTTTGTTCAAAATTTCTTGAATGCAAATGGTGCAGTACTCTGCGTGGGGATTTGAGCAACGGCTTCTTCAAAATTTTGCCTCTAAAATGTCTTGTCTGACATATTCTGGGATGGCAATTGCCCTTTTTCACTACCACTCATTTCACGTGAATGACCTGCAGGCATAAGACTTTCTCTTCTTTTGTCGCTGCCACATTGTATAATTATGGAATATTTTCTTGTTATTAGACACACAGATTTCCAATTCTGCACTTACATCCCTCTGTAATTACTCCATCCCTCAGTCATTAAGTGATTTTCCTGTCTTGTCCTACACTCCTCTGCACTGACAGGACTTTCTGAATGTTTGCAATTACTACTTTTTTGTTCTTCCAATTCTACCTGGCAAATTTGCTAACAGCATCACAATGCACCTACCCCAGCACACAACACTGAACTCGGGATTCCCAGAAAGAATAGGCTAGGTCTTGCAGGTGAGCAAGACACGTATGGGCATGTTTGTGTGTCTGCAGCACTGGGGCTCATCGCTGACAGTGCCAACAGGTACTGAGGTGACAGGAAAAGCAGGGCCTAAGCATTGCGATACAGTTATGATCCCCTATAGAGGGTCCTGACTGTTTGGGTTCAGACTTCAGTAAAATGTTTCTAAATCACATATTTTACTAATTTGCTTTCCTTTGAGTATTCCTGGGACTGAGGTAGAAACACTGTCATTCAAAAAACCCTTTGAATACCTGGAACCTCTCCAAGACTAAGCTTTCTTTATATGCAGTACAAACAAAATCTCATTTTAATTGCAGCACAGACAAATGTTCCGCATTTCTTCATCTGATCAGTTGTCATTTCAACTCTGCCACATGCTGAAAATGCAATTAAAATATTTTTCTACATACACCCACTCTCTGGCAGGAGTGACAAGTCAACATACAAAATGATGCCATTGCTGAATAATGACAGGATACTGAGTGATTGATATCGGTGCCTGGGACTTCAAGGTAACTGTAATGTGCATTCTAATGCCATACATTTCAGCATAACAAACCCTTTCAAGATTATTAATGACTACAGGGTTTTTTTAATGACGTCTGCTAAATAATGGATGGCATAAAGGGCTGAATATTGTTTTCTATTACAGCAAACAAATTTATTGATGGCTTCACTGCAGTTGCAATGGAAACACAGAGAGAAAACAAATACATTTAAATATTCACCATATTAATTACAGGAATTGATACTTTGACAAAACAGTCTTCTAGAGTTAACAGCACAACTGACTGCCAGGTTTTCTTTTCAGAAAATAATGTCTTTATGCTGTGTCTTTGATTTCTAAAAGAACAGAATAATGTTCCTCAGGAAACTGCATGCTGCTTTTGGGCAAAGGCTTGTGCCCTGAGGGACTCACGTAATTCAGAACAGGCTGACAAAAGTCCTCCTCAGTAACAGCAGCTGAAACACACGAACTCTGGGGCAAGATCCCCAAGAAACAATTCACGTCAAGAACCAGAGGACATCATCCCACAGATTGTAAACGAGCCCTTCCCCTGACAGGCTTACGCCCGACACAGGCACAGGGTATGGGGAAACAATGCAGAAAGCAGCACTGCTGCTCAGAGACCAGCCTCTACCAGAAGACTGGAAGACTTTATCAGACTGCTGTCTGATAAAGGTAACGGGTTTAGAATTTTGTTGGCTTTTTCTCACTTTTTGGTGAGTTATTTAAATGCACAAACACTTCAAGGAAGTACAAAGAATTTGACAAAATCTACGGTAACTCTTGTCTCCAGTAACACACAATAAAACTCTGCAATGACAGAAGATCTCAGTATAATTTATGCTCTGTGTACCTTCCCACATCCAGTTGTTCTGGACAGAACTCACAGGCAGAAAGCACTTTTTCATATCAAATAGAACTGTACTCAAGACTAGCCATCTATTTTTAACCTTGATGGGTGCTAAATCAGAATGGGATAAATAGAGGAGGTGGGGGGAAAGCACTGTTGAGCTCAGGAGAGCAGTCGCCCAACACTGGTGTTATGGAAGTGAGACCCAAAAAAGCCCAGTGCTGGAGAAGTTGGTGGAGTACACATCTCAACACCATCACCAGCCCTGGAGGAACTACCTATTGTGATATAAGCACCCAAAGGCCTTGGAAAAATGGGCCACCTACTTGTCTATAAACATTGAAGAAAGGACAGGAAATGTTGCTGCTAACCTGACTGCATTGTGCAGACCTTCTCAACTCCTCTCCACAACTTATGTTCCTTTTTTGCCTGCTGTCTTGTCTTATTCTCTCTCTTGTTTGTCTCTAGTTTTCTTTCCTTCGGTGAACTTAAAAAAGATAGAATAGACCAATACCTAATTTGACTTTAATATTAGTTTGGTTACTCTATAAAACAGACAATGCTACTGATCTAGATACCAAGGTTTATATTGTACAAAATGCCAAACATTTTAAATACAGAGGTATAATGGATTAATGCCAATTTCTAAATGGTGGCTGTATCATTACAAAAACCAAACAATCACTGTGTAGACTTCATTCTCTTTTTATCTTGAAGCTAATAGGAATAATAAGTTAATCAGAAGAAATGCAAAAGCATTTAAAGATTTTTAGAGTTATGCAATAAATCATAGTTCAAAAGTAGTGGTTTTATCAGTTTGTTTGTATATAATGTAGAAGCTGAAATAAAATGGCCTCAAACCTACCTCAGCCTTATCTGTGCTGAAAAGATAATGGGCAGGAGAATACCCCAAAAGAGAGGTGAGTGGAGGCACGCTTTTGGATGCCATCCAAACAGAGCTTCTGCCATCCCCCAGCATGGTTATGTGGTTGCTCACCTGGCCCCACCTCCATCCCAAGCTCCTGCAGAGCATTCAGAAGTCCTGTACCAAACATTTAGCTTCAAATCAGCAGTTCCCACTGCCAGTTCTAGTCATCTCCTGGGTTTTATTACACCACCAACATAACTCCTAGAAACCAGAGAGCTCCTGGTGAGACAAATTGCTGTGAAGAGCAAGACAGAACCATTGTTCCTTGCAGGCAGTTTAGCAGCACAACACACCCCTAAATGAAGGGATCACTCTGCGTATCTGTGAGGTGCAGGCATGATTCCAAGGAGCCAAGTGAGGTTTAGTGTTTCCTCCAAAAGCCACAGATACACCTACAGAGCACGGCAAGTCTTTAGCAGGCACCCTGCACTGGTGCTCATTCCAGCACCTGCATGGCTACCATCTTTCATCTCTCCCACAGTGCTTACCTACCTGAAGAAAGTCTGTTCCTTTTCTAATGTGATATTTGAGGAAGCAGAATTCAATAGAAGTGTCAAGATTCTGCTTTTGATCTTTCCTGAGTAAGAGATTTCATACACACTTCATTAGACAGTACAATAATACAACACTACAAATGACAGTCACGAAGGGAATAGCAGAGCTAAGATACCTTCTTATGGAGACAGGTATTTTGTGACAGGAATTCAGTGCACCCTGCCAGACACAGAGGCAATGGTGTTTTTTCCTTTTATATTTACATCAGACCTTTACCAGATTAAACATATTGGGGTTAACTCATCTTCTCCACTCCTACTTGAGAAGATACTGGAAAGACTTGGAGAGGGTGCCCAGCTCCCATGTCTGAGGCTCCCAAGAGTCTTTAGGTTTGGTGTCGCCTACATCTTGCTCTGACCCTCCTCTCCATTCTTAGCTGGCTCAAACCCAGACACACAACGGGGTACTAAAGGCAATCATTCAGCAAGGTGTTTAAGATGATGTTTGTCACGCTCAGTTTTTGGTTTGCAACTCACTATTTTGTGCCTAAGTGTTCAGTTGAAAGGGGATGGAAGTAAGAATAGGGTAACTCTTCAAAACCTGTTCCTATCTGCTGACTTTTCATAAATCAATTCATTTTTTTTCTCGTTCCCTTAAAAAATTATAAGTTTTAACTGGCCCCCAGGGGTACAGAAAAACTGAAGGTGTCCAACAAGAAAATACCTTGTGTATTGGCATGCCCGAAATCTCAACAGCTAAGCCTTGGCACCAGCTTGTTCTGGGGATAGTAAGACAGATGGTAGAAAGCCAAAGCAACACAGTTTGATCAATAGAAAATCTTTCAACTTATACAGGCACACTGATAGGGAACAAATAAGGAAGAACTATGATGTAATTTCAGAGAGTTCCTTTCCTTATCATAAGCTCTTATTACGAATTGTCCTCACAGAGCACTGTATAATTTACTCAGCCAAATTAAAAAGACGAAGCACGTCATGGAAAATTAGAAAGCAAAGTAATTAAATTAGAAAACGGAATATGTAAGTAATAAATGCCCAGAAACTATTAGAGAGCTAACTCAAGATGAGAAAGGAAGAAATGTTTCTATTTAGTTCCAAACAATAAGATTTATGGTTGAAGTGATGGAAGAAGCTAGATGATGGCTTGTTTAATACAAAAGAAAGAGGTCACTAAATCAATACCCAACTAAGAGCTAAAATGACAGGCTGCCATAACATTAGAATGATATATAAATTTGCTTTCTCAGTTAAATACACCACTACATTAAATGGGTCTCATTAGAAAGACTGCCTAGTAACATAAAAAGAGGGAAGCTAAATGAAAGGAAGGAAAATATTAAAAGGAGAAAACCACTTTGGAGAATTGCATGCCTCAATATCCAAAAATATTAGGGCATGATAGCAAACCCAGGTGCAGCACATGTAATGATTCCAGTGGGAATTCTCTCTGAACAGCTTGCAGAAACAGGTCTTAGTTTGCCAAGGGGAGTCAGTGCTTCACTGGAGAATGCCTTCCTTATTCACCTTCAGGTGAAACAGATCCAAGGATCTCAGCCCAGGCTCCAGAGGACAGGAGCTCTCCTTGCAGAACATCATCAAACAAGAAGTTAGGTGCAGCGAAGCGTGGGCTGGTCCAGGATGGAGCTGAATGTCCCCACCCCACTAGGGACAACCTCTCACCTGAGATTAGCCCGTGACAGGGGATGGTGCAGTGTAGGGAGCCCTACACGGCAGCCACACATCTCTCCTCAGCCTACAGGTGACAAAGAGGAGACTTTCCATATCTGCCAGGGTCTTCAACTTCACAGCTACAAAAAATAAAAGGACGGACCAAGAATGGTCAGAGGAGCTCCTGAGGAGCTGCATGGACACATTGTGAAGAAAGTGACCAAGTAGGTGAAACAGGTGAGAAGGGTCTTGTAACCTGCCAGTAGCTTTATCAGAAGTGTGTGGGTTAAATATTAGTAAAAAATCCCTTTGAACTAAAAACTAATTCACTTAATTGCTGCTCCAGAGCAAGAAAACCAATGTGAAATTCTGGTCAATTTGAAACATGCAAAAATATAGCGAAAAACTTCTGACAAATCAAAGCCATCTTACTTCTAAAGCAAAACATTTTCATGTCCATTTGAAAAAAAAAAAGAAGTCCACTGTATTTTTGGAAGAGCAAAACAGGTGCAGAAGCACAGTGTTTGTTTTCATGTTAAGCAAAACGTTTCATTTGGCACCACAAATCATCTTCCCCCAAAATACTCCCCTTCAGCAATGGAATTAAAAAAGCAAAACAAAAATACCCTAATTATTCACATAACTGCAACCTGAAAGAAAGGATTTCAAATATGTCAGCAGCAGAAGATAAAAGAGCTGAATTCAAAGCAATAAGGAAGGGTGGGGATGTGGAATTAATCTGAAGAAGAGCTAGCTTTGCCATAATTCACATCATCTCATTAGAAAGTCATATTCCTTTAACAATACTTTGTTTACTTCTGCTTTGCATTTGTTGTCAGGTTAGAGTCTGTGACATCTGGGGGTCTCCACGTAATGACCAAATGATTTATTAAAGACATGAAAGCCTGTCATTCAGACTTAAAATATTCTTACTTACGCATTCAGAAGCTTATGCTCAGAAAGAAATAATAGAGTGCCTAGGTGAAGGAACAAGAGATTTGAGAACAGGTCCACAGCATGTATGAACGCACGCTGGCTTTTCATGGACAGGACAAATGAGAAATGTTTGATATAATTTACATTCCTGTTAGTTTTACAATCGCTCTCACAGCTTGACAAGACCTTCAAAAGTTTCTCACTGTGTAATGGTGAGAGAAATACTAGTTTGACATCTCTGTTAATTCTGTAATGATCTCAAGTCCAATCCTTACACGTGAACACGCACCAGTAAGTGCTATTTTCCTTGTAAGGCCTGATTAGAAGAGGAGAAAGAGGGATATTTAAATAACAACTATTCCCTAGAAATACATAAATGAGGAGAATGAATTATGTAAGGAGGAGGGGAATAACACCTTTCATTGTTACAGAGCTGCATGTTATCTCTCAAGAAACATTCTGGGAACAGACACATAAGCTTCAGCTTCTAGGAAAGCCTCTTTTACTTAAGAGTTGATACAAGTAGTAGCAGCTCCACAGCTGTTTTGGCCAGCTACACTTATTGACAGCACTGAGGTTACTCGCATGAGTAAACCTCTGAAAAAATCCTCTCTGTCAAGCTACTCTTAAAATATCACCACTTTCAGAGAATGTTACTTTCAAACAGTGCAGAGAGGACACTTGTACTGACCCCATTAAAGGGCTGCTGTATCCGACAGATGTCGTTGAAAGAGATGGTCAGAAAGGTCAGTAGCTGCTTGGCATTACAAAATGCTCACAGAAAGACCCGACTTGACGTACTGCATCTTCAAAATCCCAGAGGATTTCACTCGGGCGCCTTCCCCACGCACAGAGATACAGATGTGCTCAGGGCGCACGTTTCCAAGAACGGAAACATTCGACTAGAGAACACTGTAATAAGCAACAGATGCAGAAGTCTAACAGGAAATTAAGATGTTCTCTGGGAACACGGGAATAAATGGGGCTTTACGTGAGAAATAATCATAATACAACTGCTCATTTATACACAACAGCCTTCAATTATCGAACATTTAAGTAAGAGGCAAAACATCTCAGAGAAAAGCAAAAATCAACATGGCCTGACAAAGAGGAGATCTACTGCAGGAACAAGGAGCCTGTGCCTCCTCTTGCTGCAACGCAGCCAGCCCAAGCTGTGGTAATTGTCCCTCATGAAGGCTGGGGGTGGACTCGCAAAGCCTTTGGCACAACAAGCACCATCATCTATAATCAGCTGGAAGGAGATGGCTTCTCCAGAGGGCAAATCGGAGCAGGAGGAGAAACTTAATGTAGTTCTTCAAAGCATCGTCTCTAAGAGATTTCTCTCTTTCCTCCTCCCTGACATCAGTTTTAGATGGAGACCAGGAAGGTTTGCCCATCCTTTGTAATTCACCAAACAGTTCATAATAGCTTCAGATTTTTATTTCATCTCAGGCTGAATTTTGCTGCAACTTTTAAGTGGATCACAGAAAAAGTTCCTCCATAAGCACACTCTGAACATGGAGGCAAGCAATGATCAAAACATGTTCAGCAACTTTTTCCACCGCAAACCCTTTTCATCACAGAACCCTTTTCAACCATAATGCTGAGTCTACTGGGTTGCTTTAGGTGAGACCTGGGATCCACTGACAGGGATTGTTTTTACAGATTGCATCCCACACCAGTGTTTCCATTTTCCTGTTCCTGCACCTTGAAGTCATTCAGCCCTAGCTCTCACCTAAGCTGGATTCCTCTCCTGTAACACTGACAGCAGCCAGAAATCCCCAGACTTCCCCTAGATCATACCACTATAAATATAAATACAAATAATGTGGCCTCCTTAAAACTAGGTGGTTTCCAAGGGGACATGAGGAAAAAGCAACTTGGAAAGTGAAAGAATGCAAGTGGGGATTGCACAGAAAAATACCAACACAGATCAGGAAAGTAACGTGGGTTTCTAGTTGCTGTGCATCAATCCTCAACTCTCTCTGGCTGTGTTTGTGCTGCTCCAGATCTACCTGAACTACCCTTACATTCGGGTACTGGTCCCGGTCCAGCTGCAATGATACACTTCTCCCAAAACAGGCTACACATTCACTCAAGAGAAATTATCCCACTCTGAGTGCTGGACAGACACAGCTAGACCCAAGACACCAAGAGTATGGTGGTGGTGACGCTACTGAAAACCATTATCCATAACTTGGATTATTAGTTCTAAATTTGTGCATGGCATGAAATTTGGGGGAGCAGGAGATACAGCAGGAGCTTTGAATACGTAACTTGCAGATGTCCCCTTCAACCTCGTTTTTTTCCATGATTCTAGGACACACAGACCAACATGGTTAACATCTTCTACTTCCGCTTGTGGTAGCCACCATCAGCTGCTTTTTCCCGGCCAACTGAAAGTTGGCTGGACAAGCTAAGTCTACCCTCTGACTCTTTGCTACATTGCAATCCCATTTCACGTAAGTACACTAATTGCATGATCCGGGCATGTGGGAAACACTAGTTCTGTGCCTAATGACACTGAGATAATTGGCTGGCATATGGCACCATAAAGGCTGATCCCAGCAGCATCAAAGCGCTATTTGTTACCTCCCAGAACTGGGTGTTGGCAAAGCTGAGCAGTGATTGCTTTCAGAACACCATTTGTCTAAATAGGAAGCCTTAGGACTCTTCTGGGCATGAAACGTCCGCAGCTGCACATTTATTCAGCAGGAACAGTTTAATCTTCCACTGCCTCTCTCAGAACAAGCTATTTGGTTGTGGGTAGTTAAGAAGAGGTGAGCAACAGCAACGCAGCCTGTAAAGGCGGAGAAATGGATCTGTAGTCAAAATACTGTTTTACTGGGAGAAAGGAGAGTTCAAGAAATGTTAAAAATGTAACTCGGCAAAAGCACTGCGGATCTGTTGGGAGTTACATGCTACCGTGGATACTCCCAGAGCATATCTGCTGCTCAGAAAGTAATAAGAAATAAATTTAAGAGAAACATTTGCTGTAGTGCAATATGCTAAGAGAGCAGCGTAAAACCGGCTGATCTGAATACAGACCAGAAGAGTGTGACACAGCGTTGACAACGCATTATGTAAACAAACCACCTCAAGTAAATGCACATTCATTGGTGGGATATACTGTACCGCAGCATTTACAAACAATCTGTCCAAAAAGATCTGTTTCTTTTGCTACATCATGTTCCAGGAGTTAAGAGAAAAGAAAGAGAAAAGAGGGGGGGAAAAATGGATTCAGTCCTGCTGCAATAGAAATACGCCATTTGAATGTGTAATGCAGAATATGCACTAGGCATATTCAGAGGCTCTTCGACATCCCATTTTTTTGCCAAAACAATACAGACAGACAAGCAAGTTTAAACCAACAGCATATATTGCTTTGCATGATGATTCAGAGTGCAGAAGGACGAAGCTCATCTTCAAAACTATTATCTTTTCTTCTCAGGGAGCATTATTTTTACAACTCCAGCAAGCGCTATCTATTAAACCCTCCACTTATCGGCATTGTTAATTCGATGCATGAATAATGAATATGCATTCTTGTCTGAAAGCAAAACTGAGAAAGATAGAGGAATAAATTAGGGAAGGGAAATTGTGTACCTAAGGTGACGTGAGCCTGCCACCACTCTGATCCTAGGTGGGGGTCCCTTTCCCTCCTCTCCTTGGGTCTCTAGGGCAGAATCCACACTGGGAAGTGCCCAGCACATATGCAGTGCTACTTCTGGTTGTAAGCCCTGTGGTAGTTATTTCCCCAGTTGCAGCAACTTCTACTATGCGTGGTTAAGCCACCCAACGATAGCCAACCACCTCAAGGGCTTTGTGCAATACTAGAGACCAGGGGATGAAAATGCACAGAGACAACAACCTTTTAGGTAAACTAAAAGGCAAAGACAACCCTCATGATGCAGCAACTTTTCACCCCCCTTCCAGTCAGCCGGGCTACTTCTGAGTAAACACGACTGCAGCTCAACTCTACACCTTTACGTCCATATGTCAGAAGGATGTGCTGGCGTCAGGCGTGACGGGAGGATTCTGGGCACAAAAGGCTGATGACAAGGAGACTAATGGTGGGCTGCAGTCCTAACCTTCCCAGTGACGTCTGCTCTGCACGACGCCCCGGCTCTGCGCCAGCGCTGCAGTGCCATATGTCTATTTATACTTTATGCCGTGCACCGCCGATGCACAAGGTGCTGGCATGGAAGTCAGAGAGGCCTGGGGTCTCCTGACCAGCTTTCTGATCTTCAGGATGTCACTTTATTTTCCCCATGCTTCCAGAAACCTTCCTAAAGCCCACGAGAGCTAAACCCAACACGTGCGCTTTTCTCCAGACTTTTCCTGTGCTTGTTTTAAATCTCTCTATAAAGTTGAAATATATTTTCAAGAATTTGCTGAGAGATTCTGGGGTTCAGTCTTCTTTTATATATATGTGCCCTCCCTCACCCACTGGGGGCAGGAGGAGCTCAAGCTCTCTCTGAGGACACCCACCCCTCCCCAGCCAGCTTTCCCCTGCTTTTATCTGATTGGAAGGACCCCCTTGGCTCAGTGCAGGGCTTTCTGCAGCTGCATTCAGGAACAGGACTTCTATGACTAGATATTACACAAGAGTTTTGAGTCATCTCTTTTGAAGAGATGGATTTTATACAAGAAAAAAAAACACCACTACAGTATTTGGGACTAGACAAATGATATTCACTGCACATCAACTGTTTATGGCCACAGGGATCCTCATCTCCCTCCCAATGACAAACCAAAAGCTTCCTTGTGACAAAGAATCCCTCAAGAGAGAAAATTGTTCTGTCCAGGAACCACATATGTGCAGACAGTGGTACTCCTCGCACCCCAAATTGGATAGATTGAGCCTGCATTAGTTCTGTGCATGCATATTTATGTTTTGTCAGTGGGAAGATAGGATATAAAAAGAACAGCTTCGTATGAGAAAGAGCTGTCTGCCTGCTTTGTCCGTGATGTGGTCATTTGTCATTCACTAGATATTGCCTACTGCCCAAGGAAAAATATGTCATAAATATGGGAAGGTTTCAGACCAAATGTTTGATGTGCTTGGATAGGAAATGAGGATGAAAATAAGCCATATGTGTCCATTAAAAATGCACACATCACATTATAAAGGATGGTGAAAAATAATCACGAATCTGTCATCTCAGCAACATACCATTATTGTGCCTTCAGAGCATACCCAGTAGCACAGGTTGTGTCTCTCTTTTGACACCCATAACTAAACTAAAGACATTTCCCAGCAGAAGTAGTAGGACAGAGGATCCATGAGAAACTTGATGGTTTTCTGCTGAACATTTTTAAGGAAAAAAGAACAGATTTTTTTTCTACTTTATTTGGTAGACACTGTTTTAGGGCTGTCATAAGATTTTTCTGTCACCTAAATTTAACGATTACTTGTTTTGAGGGGGAAATTAAAAGACAATAATTCTGTCAGCGAGCATGCTTGACTTTTACCTTAACTGCAAAGGTATAGCGATTGAACTCTGATAAATATTTGTTATATCTGATGATTATTACGTTAGCATCATTTTTATATCCGTGAACTAAATCATAAGCATGTCCTTATGACTCAACATTTGCCATCTGAAATGGATCGCTAGAATAAAAGCGTAACAGTAAATTAAGAAACAAATTGCACAGCGTAGAGAAAGGCCAAGCAGCTACACAAACAGCTATGAATTAAAAAGTTTACCACCATAGCCCATGTAAATCAGATCAACTGTAACCGTTCAACTAGATTAATAGCAATTTTTTTCAATTTACTTGATTAAAACAAGCAGGCGTGCTTCATACTGATCTTTACTGGGTGACAAAAAGGCAGTGCTCAGACCTGGGTCCTGGCTGGGTTCACAAGTCAGAGATGCAGCCAGGAGTGTTCACCGTGCATCTTACCGGAACATGCAGTTCAGCCACTAAATGTAAACTCCTCTGGTAGAAGAGATTACTCCATCCCATACTTCGAGTCTCCAGGTGGTAAGCAGCTAGTCCCGACAGCAGCCAATTCCCTTTTCCTAGCGATCGGCAACCGAGTTTACAGTGGCAGTTTTATCTGCGGTGTTTTGCGCTCTCAAAACCGAAACTCTAAAATCCAGTTCCATCAAAAAGCTGGAAGAGCCATAAGGCAGAGCCTAATGCATAATTAGTGCCATGTAAAATGCCTGAGACTAATTTCTCAGCTGATGTAAACCAGCTAAACTCCACTGGAGTTTACTGAGATATTTTGTCCATTTATAGAAGCAAAGGAACATCACACAAGTTGCTTCTTGTCTGACTGAAGCTACTCACTTTCAGCTCTGTCAGCTACCTTCAAATATTTTGATTAAGGTTTTTCTAAGTGCGGAGGAACGGATGGGTGAGGGAGCTGAGTAAATTATGGATTGTCATTTGGTTTCTGCCAACTTAAATCTGGTTCAGTTCACATGGAGGAGGTTGTTTTGATGGTTTCCTAACAGCCCTTCAGAAGCCTTAGAAAATAACCGTTCATTTTTACACTCTTGATTCTGCAAGACAGGGTCTGCGCTGGAGGGTGAAAAGCCATATACTGTGTGTCAGGACTAAATACCTAAAAGCAGGACTGCTCGCGAATGCCAAGTGGCTTTCCCCTTTTCTCTTGGCATTGCCCCGGTGAACCACCGCCACCAAACCAACCTAAGAAACACGAGGGCATATCTACCTCGCAGCCACTCTCAGTCACGATGTGGTCAACATGCAAATGCACCGTGGTTACATTTACAGACGGTTCTGCAGGCTGTTGTTATGCGAGCTGCGCAGTAAGCCTTGAGGACTAAAGAGAACCCAGGTGTACCTCCACGCTCACCTGCCACAGTCCCATCAGTGCTTATGCGGGTTAAGTGCAGTGTAACTACTAAATGTAAAGTAGTTTCCTTGATTTAAATGACACCACCAGCACTGGGCATAATTAACACCATTAAGCTCCTCTGTATTTCGGGTTTGATGAGTGGTCCTAGCAGGAAAACCCTCAAGCTTTCTTCTACTAGGGAAGGAGCTAGGAAGAGATGCCTTTCAGAACATGTTATTAAAAAAAGGAAAAGCCTACACACCAGCTTGCAAGCGAGTGCAAAATTCCTCCACTGATTAAAGCAGGCCTACCACATCAGCATCGCTGAGTCAGACCACGGGATCAATTCTAGAAATGCTCCGTGTAACAGCCAGCAGCAACAAGGAAGGTCACAGCCAAAGTTACCGTGTCATGCCTTCAGGAGAGGGCTCTTAAACAAACCAAGAGGATCATCTGTAGCTGTTCTTAAATATACTTGCCTTTCTGTTCACCCCCAAGCCTGATGGACAGGGACTTGGGGAGGCAAGGCATTCATTAAGAGAGGTGGAAATTTGAATCTGAATTTGTCAGCCAGCTGTATCAAAACCAAAAATCAAAACCAAAAATGAGGTGCAGTTTCTATAGCTGGTCGCTTCACTCCTGTAATCCTGCAGTGAAACAAGCAGCCATCAAGCTCACGCTGCATCCTTAAACAATTGCTCTGCGCACTCTGTCAAAGGTGATGAAGGGTAGGAACTCTCCTTTCAGGGGAACGTAATTCTCTGTACAGGTGCAGAGACCACTAGTTACACTAGCCAGGCAGCTTGAGAGACTAGAGGAGGAAAGGGGCACCAATGAAGCAAGCTGCCCCTCTAGCAGCTCTCCATGACCAAAGCAGTCTCCTCATTGGCTACAGCAGCTCAAAGACCCTCCCATGGACATGAGAGAGCCAAGGGAGCAGACAGCACCCCACCCCCACCTTGCCCCCTTGACACACAGACCTTTCTAAACCTGCAGCCACAGACCTCCATGCTAACCATGCCTAAAGCCCTGTCCATCCAAAATCACCCTGACGTGGTTGGGATCCAAAGGCGACCAACTGTCTGGAAGCCTTCAAAACCCATGAATGTGTTTTATGACACCAGCCACTGCTTCTTATCATTAAAATTTTCATTTCTTTTTCAAACCTTTGCTTTGGGTTTTAAGCTTTTTGAGATTTGCAGTTTGTTTGTTTTTCACAAAGAGGTGCTAACATTTTTTACTTTCTTAGGGGTTTCCTTTCATAACCACACCACTGAGGGTTCTGGGGCTTTGGGACAAACCCAATTATTTCTAAAGTTCCAACAAGACACAGGAGTTTATAACCAATAATGATCTCAAATGTATGTATTAAACAGCCTGTGAACATTCACCTCACAAGTTATGCATGTAACACTTCAAGAATGACTTCACATAACCAGTGATGCTAAAAATATCACACACTGCCCACTGTGGTTATTAATAAGAAGGGCTCTGAGCTGCAGTGAACAAGGTTTCCACCACCAATCTTAACAGCAGTTACTTCTGATGACTGCAAAGTTATAGAAATGTTCCTACCACCAAAGACAGGCTTTTCTGGTGGGGCATGTGACAGAAAATATTTGAAGGAGTGAAATGAATGGTGAAATTACTACTGACCTGTTTCAGTATCTTTTTGCTGGTCTTGGTTTTGCTAAGGTTTGCAATGGCCCATGCCCCAAAAGTCAAGAGGGGGATGTAGAGAAATAACACAAACTACGTGGGTCTAATCAGCAGGAGTAACTCAGACTAGCAGAGCTGTGAGTTCTCCTATGCTGCCAGACTGAGGCACACCACAGCTGCTAGAAGTACCTCCTGGCCCACATCACAGTGCCCTTTGCATGGAAGCCCAGGCACGAGTGGAAGGATGGCATGCAAAGCTTATCTTGACATGAAACAGGACTCAGCGGAGGTGCCCTCCCAGAGAGAGGAGAGAGACAGCTTTCTCAAGTTGCTGAGGCTCAAGATGGCCTCCTTTATATTAAGTACTATCAAGAATGTGCCTGTCTGAATACAAAACTATCAAGGAAAAAAAAACAAACCAAAAAAACACCGCAAAATTTTACTGTTTCAGAATGAAGACAGACATAAAAAAACCAAATCAACTCCTTTTGTCAATTTGGGGTTTTTCCAACAAACATGTTCTATTTGGACATGTTATGATTGAGGACCATAAGAAAATCCCAACAAGCTGTATCAGAACTTCAGTTAAATTAGCAGTATATACAGTTTTAATATAAAAAAAAAAACCCCAGGAATCAGTTTCAGTGAAAGGATAAGGCACTTTTGGTCTTAAACCCATCATTACATAACTAACTGATATGACTAATAATATTACTGATTTTATTTCTTCTTGTTACACACCAAGCAATAATTAATATTTCATCAATAAGAATGTAGGTGGATAGGAAAGATCGCAAGGTTTTGGTTTGGATTTAAGCAAGGCATTTTCATTTTATTGAAGGCAGGGAAAAAAGTGATTCCTCAGTTTTCTGTGAGTGGAGCCTTTGATAATTTTACTACTAGTAAGCCCTGTGATTTTCTGCAGGCAAATTTCACAAGCAGCAATGTGAATTCACACAGAGTGGGCAGTGCCAGCCTGTTAGTTCATAAAAATAAGTTCTGCTCTGCTTTTATGGTGGTTCTTGCGAACTCCACAAAGCTGGACTGAAAGCGTGTGCTCAATAGTTAAGACCAACTGACCAGTAATAAAGACTTGTGCACTCTTCAGCCTCTTACTAGCTCATTCCATGAATGCAATAAAGTCATGTGGCTCTCCCATACAGTTGTCTCCCTGACTTCATGATGACAGTCTACTGTCAGCACCCCATAAAGAGGATGTTGGGGCTCAGTCAGATGGGGTTTATGGTGTTCTTTAAGGCTTCTACATGAAAGGTGCTGCCATCAATGTTTTTCAACTGTAGGGCCTTAAAACACAGCACCCACACCAGTGTGTGCTCTATTGCTCAAATCAATACAAATAATCAAAGGAGGTTCACTTATATATATAGAAGCATTTAGGTGACAAATATTTGGGTTCTGTTAATATTGATCTTTAGGGTCTTACCATGAACCAAGAACAGATATGAGGATAGAGCCATGAAACCCAGATGTTGCAGCTCTTAGCTTTATACCTTACTCACCCGCCCACACCAGAAAATTACATGTTTTATTTATTTGTGAAGAAAACCCTGAAAATAAACTAGATTTACTTTCCAATACTTCCTTCTATCTGAGTGGACCCTAAAGAGAGTGGCTAGAGGCAAAAAGGTATGTTGCAACAATATCTAAAATGAAGAAGCTTATTTATCACCTTTTAATGCCAGCCTCACTGAGGAATCTCAAAGCTTGGTATTTTCACAAAAGAGCTTTGAGGAGTCTCTGAGTTTTTTTGTCCCATGAATCTGATATTGGCAAAGATTTATAGCACGGATAAGACAATATTATGCAAAGCCAATTGTTCTTAGCCTCTCAATCTTTTCTTTCTTTTTATGAAACAATTCTGCAGTTAAAGCAAAAAGCAAATGCCAATATACCTCTCCAGAGCAGACGATTCAATTTTAACTCTAAGTGCCATTCATCACACAGTTAGTTGCTTCCTTGCTATGCCTGCAGCAAGTTCCAATTCAAGTACATTAAGCAATTGGTCTTTTGATAATGTAATTAATTGATGGAACTGGAACTTTATTATAGCTGGATTGCTTATCAAGTAACACTTGTGAGAGTCTCTACGTTCAAACAGGAAGTATGAGTAAAGTAGAAGTAAAGGGAATTCACAGAAATTACATGTGGTGTTCTACATAAAACTTTTTAAAGTTTGCCCCTTTGTTTTTATAAGTTCTGCCCAGGACAAGTATGTTCAATGTTTATGGCATACAGGCTTTTAAAAATGACTTTTTACTTATCCTGTAAAAGGAAAGAGGAGAAAAGCCAGAAGGCTGGTTTTGTAGGATGAAACTACGCTACAAACCCATCAGGAAAGGAACAGTACCCGTTGGTTCACATTGTCACTGTTTTGGCATCATGCAGCACTGATTTTAATTGGGACCCCCAGGCTGTGCTAAGTTAAAAACAACAAAGAACAGCTCTAGTAATACTGAAAAATGATCCGAATCTGGAAATCTCAGCTATTAAATCAGAAGAACATTTTGGCCTAAATCTTTGGGAACTTGCTCTTTTGTTTGGTTGGGTTTTTTTTAATTTCCACACCAAACTGACATTTTGGTGAAAATATATTTAGCCTCAAATTCAGTTTCCTATTGTAAAATAGATTAAAATATAAAATTCAGTTAGCCCTACCCGTACCTTGCTAATTAATAACAAAGGAAGAATACTCAATGTAGAAGACTGAAATCTCAACAAAAGTTACAGGACTGAAAGACATGTCTATAAACCACCTTTAAAATAATGAAGGCAACTTCGGAGTATATTGGTGGCCATTCTCAAAATGTGCAGACTTCACAAGATATCCATAGTACTATGGATATGATGACATCAGTAGCTCTGATCTGTCTTTATGCTTCTCTATACTGGCCATAAGCAATAGCTTAAACGCTTAATCATAGAATCATAGAATTGTCAGGGTTGGAAGGGACCTTAAAGATCATCTAGTTCCAACCCCCCTGCCTTGGGC
>WUAM01000359.1:30748122-30783232 GCA_024336885.1 Actenoides hombroni
TTGGGGGGAGGAAGAGGGGGGGGGGGGGAGGCGCGGGGGGGGGGGGGGGGGGAGGGGGGGGGGGGGGGGGGGGGGGGGGGGGGGGGGGGGGGGGGAATGCTGCACAAGACACCGTCATTGTAGGGGTTTCTTCCACTTCTCACCAAGGATCATTTTAATAAGTTAAAGGTTTTGAGTAGTCACGGAGCCATAGCCACATAGCCTCACACCACAAACCAGCTGCATGCTGTCCACAGACCGTGCTCTAGCATGGCTTAGGAGCGGTCAGTATGAAGGAAGACAGTTAACTTATTGAAAGGGCAGGGGGCCAAACAGCTTTAAGGTATCTTCAAGTCACAACCATTACTTTCACTGATGAGTATATATGTGTAACAAGAATGTTTCTGAGAAGATGATCTCCCTGAAGCTTTCTCACCACACACACGCTTAGTGTGTGAGAAAACTGCTGCCTGATCTCTGGGCGTTGGTACAGTCATAAAGCTGCATTTAGACCTGAGCAATTAGCTACTGTACAGCTCTCCTCCTAAAAGCTCTGCTTCAAAAACATCAGCTTTTAAAAATTAATCACTCCTAGTCAGAATAGTATTTCATCAACATTCACTTATTTGCTTGATCATTGTTTCCCTTTGTGAGAAGGTGGTGGTCATTATAATTGCCTCAGAGGTATCTGCATTGGAGATGAAAGTTTGCCTGTCTCAGACAATTCTGTGCCAGTGTCTGCTCACAGTACCTTGGAAGAGCCCTGTGTTGAAATGCATGTCCAACACAGCCTGAAAATAGACAGTAATGCTATATATAATTTGGAATAAAATAGTTTTCAAATAACAGAATGAAAACACATATCTTAGCTAAAAGGTTTTAAACTGACAGACCACATTGAGTCACATTAACCAGCCAAGAGAATCCTGTTTCTCCTTGCATTAGAAAGTCCTCTTGAAAACTTTTAAACATGCCCAATAAGATAAGGAATATGATGCATTAAAGTAATTTTTTTCTCATCTAGACGAGGCATCATAGCTTGGTATTGCTTATGTGATATGTTGCAGAAAACCACTTAAGTCATCAAACTGATTTCCTATAACCATTTAGCAGCCTTGACTGCAGCCTGGACTGTTTTTTGTATCACGCAACAAAGCTTAACAGCCCTATAACCCACCTGTGCTTTCCCAGTACTGCCCACTCATTTCCTCCATCCACTCATTTCCTCCATCCCTTCTTTGCCTACACACAGATCACATTTCCTGTCACTGTACTTTTCCAGTATTACATATGGTTTTGATAGACTGTAATAGGAAAACAGTTAAATGATACTTCTGTTCTGATACTGACTTAAGATATCCTTATAGCATCTAGGAGAAGTTTGGTTGTTCAGCAAAACTCAGTTTACAACTTCATTTCAGCCTCCATTTAGTGACAAGAGTAACAATCAGTCATCTAGACAAACCTATAGCAGGACATTTGAAGTGCCCTCAGCACCCAAAGCACCAGCAGTGGGTCGTCACACAAGCCATACAGAAGACCTTTTGAAGCCAGAGGCAGTGTGGTTCTGTGAAACAACACAGGATGTCTGGGTGTCAGCAATTATATCCTCTGAGGTTAAGTCTCTGGGAGTATACCTGATAGAGCTGGAAGACATGCTTCCAGACTTACAAACCCTTCTGCAGATCTGACAGACAGCTAACACCTAATATCAGCAAAATCTGTTTTTCTGCTCACATAACAAGCTTTCTACTTTTCAGTGAGCTGAGCTCTAACTCAATTTCAGAAGAACACTAGTAAACTATTTTCATTCCAGAGAAACACTCCCTGGATGGGGAAACCCTGCTGATCTGAAACAGAGCTTTATCAGAAGCTGTATTACATATTCATGGTTGTTCAAGCAATGCCCTATTCAAAATGTTTGTTAGGCATCTTTCTTTCAGAAGAGTAATGTCTAACGATATGGTTAAACTAACTTCATTTGGTGTCTTTTCTGCTTTCCCTTGATACAAATCTAGCAGCAATTGAAAGACTGCTCTATGTATTCCTGACCGTAAGATGGATGTCATTTATTAATCCACTGAAAACGTATGTCATTTCCAAACAGCCATCATTTTAGTCCAAGGCAAAAATATTACATTATCATGTTCCCTATTGAGTTCATTCTTTTCTTAAAAATCCATCCACAGAAATAAACCCATCATATGATCAGAAAACCTGATGCCTGGGTAGCACATTCCTAATTCAGGTTGAAAGCTGCTGCTGAATCCCTGTGCATATGATGTTCTGAAGAAATGTGCTCTCCTATTTACACCCTTTCAACAAACAGCTGGAAGAATGAGCAGGTGAATGCTGTGAAGTCAGCTCGTAGTATAACAAAACAGTTTTCCAAATTAAGATTGGGCAGTGACATCACAAAGTCTGCATCAGAAAAATCCAGTCATGTCTCTATTTACCCTGCTTCCCCCATTTTTGTCAGCACATAGAACTTTTCCAGTTGATTGACCAAGCAAGTCCTTCATCCACTCTCAATGCATGGCAATCCAGATGTTAACCACAGCTCTACTGAGGTGTTGGGCTAGAGGACAAAACAGATGATCATGGTTTAGCTCATGTCATTTCTGCTTCTGCTTCCCTCTCAACTTTTAACACCTCCTTCCAGATTAAGAGACTGATTAAATTTGTCATCTTTTCTTCCACCTACGCCTTTTGCAGCCATAACTTCTCTATGTTTAGGTCTGTAGACAGCATGCAAGGCTTCCCAGAGCCATCTGAGATTAATAAAAGCACCTGCACCACTGGATTAATAAGAGCAACTCACCACTTTCCAGCTGCACATGGCAGAGGAATCTCCTTTGCTCGTGACATGACAAACTCCCTGCAGGTTTCAAACATCTGCGAGACTCTGTACCACCTTCTGTCATTTTTTTCAGTTGTCCTGAATTGGCCCCAATCCACCTGAGACAGGAGCCCTCTCTCCAAGACTAACCACTGCACAACTCTTATTAATGAGTTAGTATTTATTACCCTTTAAGGCTTCAGTTAAAATGCAGTTCAGAAATACGTTTACATCTATTCTTTAAATTCCTCCCAAGTGAAGGTTCCTGGACAAGTGATGATGAGGCATACCCAGCTTTAACGATATATTCCTTCCAAGATGCTTCAGCTCTGAACTCAGATGAGACTACAGTATCAAGACTAGACTGTTAAGTAAACACTGAACATTGCTTTTTAGAGATAAAAAAAAGGTGAGAGCTGATATTGTCAATGCTCTCTCACTGTTTCTCAAGGACACTGACTAAAAGCATAGCATCCACCTGCTCATAGAGTCCCACGGACAGAATAACTGGGATGCTGCACTCCCAGTGTTCAGACCATCCAGTTGATAACTGGGGTGAAATGAAACTGAACTAAATCACACACATTGGGAATGGTCATTTGGAAAGTCCCAAGAGATTTGGGAGAGGATGATTCTGCCATCACCAGATTTCTTCAGGTTTGGTCTCAATAAAGCCAAAATCTTCAGGTATTTAGGGTTTTCCTCATACAAATGCTCTGATGGAAACTGTTGGGGCCTCCAGTTAATTCTCATCTCCCTTTAGAAATAGGCCAGATGCATCTATTCCATGCGTCCTTGTATCTCCACACTGATATTCATCACTTCCAGGTGTACAGTGTGAGATAGCTGTGACAATCCTTCTGGACCCAGACACTGAATATTCTCCAGCACTGCTCTACCCCAGGTGACTGCAGTGCATGTGAGGGCAGAGTCCTTCAGGCTCTGGGAGTAAAAATCTCACCTCTGGAAGCTCTGGTCCTTGTCAGCCTTCCCTCACCTTGGTAAGCATTAGGACAGGGCTGAAGATGATTTAATCTGGTCCAGCTTTTACAGTTTTCTTTAAAACATCCATCAAAATGCACAAGGTTGCTGATTAATGATACCTACTGTCAGTTCAGTCCTTGGTGTCTTTAAGTGCCGTCAATAAACAGATCGGTGCTCAAGTTCTTTGTGCCTCATGAGTCATTAAAATTGAAGCTATAACATGAAATAGAGCAAGCTGTTGTCACCATTGTTTATTAGTGCAGAAACTCCCAGAAGGAGTGTTTGTCATCACAGTCTGAAAACATTCACAGTATTGCCAGGGGAGGAAAAAAAATATGTAAAAAAAAAATAATTAAAAAAAAAAATAAAATTCACAGCTGCAATCTGTAGGAATGCTGAAGTACAACCATTCCTATGGCTTAGCCAGTCTAAAGAAAAAGCAGCAACAAGCTGGTTGCTTTTCAGAGCGTGAACAACCTATTTTTATGGCAGTCTCAGTTTTCTCTTCTAAGTAAATCTACGCCTGGCAAAAGGTGCTGGACTGGCTGCCTAGCAGATCAAACACATTTATGTATCCATATACACCACAGTTCGCATTCGTAGTCCAAATTTCTTTTTCATCACTAGGCTTTAATCATGATCTACACAAGCACAGTTCAGCAGCAGCAGGACAGTAGCTCGATTCCTTGAGCATTCTCATGAGAACCAACATGTTGTTTCATTTTGGAGGGGCTTAACCATTGACTCCGATGCCAATAACTTATTTCATGACACCATGAGATGTAAATCACAGGACAACTGCTGTTTGAGGGTGTGGATCCCACCAGCTCCTGTGGTCAGTAGTGGATAAACAGTTTTGTCTTGACTACAGGACAAAACCGAAGAAGTCGTTAGTCAGTAACCACCAAGTGCTGCTGGAATTTGTTGAAATGTTATTAGGTAGCTGAAAAAAATTCCAAAAGTAGAATTAGCAGATGCAGAACTCAGTTATAGTAGTATCTATTTTGATAGGAACAGAAGAAAAAAAAACCTTATAATTTAAAATCATCCTTTAGCAAACAAAGAAATCAGAATAAATACATTCCTCATACAGAGTTGGTTCACTTGAGATGTTGCCAGCATTTCTCACTTTAAAAAAATACTATTTTTTTGATTTATAGGAAAAAAAACCCCAAACAAATACAAACCAAAGAAAAGCCACACACACACAAAAAGGTGCTATCTGCCATGAATTTTTCCAGGAAGAACAATCAAGAAGCCACGAAAGAACCTCTTCCATCCTATCCTCTCATTACTTTTAACATCCTGTCCCAGACTCTGAAAAGCAACCCAGTGAGACAATGGTCTCCAAGCCTAGAATAACTGTGTATCACTGAGCACCAAGTCAAGAAAGTGCTTTCTGCACTGCAAGAAGCATTGTTTCTGACAAAAAACGGAAAAGAAAATACTTTTTTTCCACCTTTTAAAAATAGCAGGCCCTAATCAAGTCAATAATTAAACATAAGCTGAAAACACATTTTATGTAAACATTAGTCAAGAAAGGTTCCAAAGCTATGAACTTTAATTACATGCACCACTAAATCTGAATGTATTGCACGGGAGCACAGAAGTAAGATACTTGAACATGTTAAGAGTAATAACCTCAGAAAGAAATTATGATTTAACAATAGTACTTCTATTATGTGCAGACAATTGTCTTTTTTTTTTCTCTGAAGGTATGATTGTAGCTAGGTGAGGGGAAACGTGAGTTTAAATACTCTATGAATCACAACGAAGATTAGGAATAAGCAGCTGTACTGAAAAAAAAGCACAAATTAAAACAAAACAAAAAACCAAACCAAAACAAACAAAACAAAAACAAACCCACAAGTTTTCTCATGAGGCATTAGAGGCCCAGATGTCCAAACTCCTGCCCCTATACCTTGTGAAAAAACAAAGCACTTCTCTACTATAATTGTTCCCAAAATCTGTCTGAGAAAAAAAAAAAAAAGATAGAACACAACACAACTTACAACACATCTTTGGAAATGACTGTGCCAAACTTTACTCTTGAGAGCTTGGGATCAGTCTTATTAAGATGAAGGCATCTAATATACCTATCATGCCTACAACCACTCATACATCCCCATAATCAGGCACATTAATATCTCTGAGTATGGTCAAAACAAGAAATGCACAATCAGGTATTTTATGAAGTCCTTGTGAAGCACAGTATGTGCTGCTATATACAAAACAACTAGATGTTTCTACTTGAGAACCTCCTTCCCAGCAGAAGAACAATTGTTCTTCTGCGTGATGACAGTCTAATATCATCATCCATTGGAGCATAACATTAATTCAAACCCTGGAAAAGTACACATGAAATTCTGTAACAGGGTCTGCATCTCTTCTGACTCATCAGGAAATGGATGGGATTGAGCAAAGGAGATACACCAGCCACAAACTACAGTAAATTGCTTCTTAATCTTGTCTGAGGTGGTGCTCCTTGAAACATGTATTAAGTATATTAATGTGCGACTCCTTTTTAAACTAAAGCACACACAAAGGAAGCCCCAAGTCCTTTGCTCCTATTTAAAGTTTATTTTCTTATTTTGATGCTAACACTCGGAAGCCAGCCTGTCAAAATATATTACCAGCTGTGCTACCCTGTTCCTGTGGAGATGGCACAACACTCAGCAAGGATATGCCAATGTTCTCACAAGAGACTCTTGTAGATGTTTTCACCTTAATGTGAGATGAATCCTTTGCCCCAGAAAATGCAGTGTCCATGTAGATATGGCATAAAGATCTAGAGGACTTCTTCACCTCTCATCTAATTAAAGATAAATGCCACCCCCAAGTTATCATCTCAAAATAGGCAGGATAACAGGGTAAACAAAATGCATTTGTTGGGGAAGAAATAACTGCTCATAATCCTTGGACAGTCTATCAAGAATGTGCTAAAGGAAACACAGAGCTGAGTCAGCAGAAATCAGAGACTCTCTGATGTGGCAATGTGGAGAGAGGGCTTAGAGCTTTCCTAGATTTTGTAAGACTTGTTAGTGGCTCCAGTGATTTCATGTTAACAGTGACAGATTTCTCTTGAGGAACAAGTCACGCTGCCAGGAGATGGCTGATTCCTGGGGCAAATTATCCCAGCAAGGAACCCTCATCCCTTGCATTTGATAGATTTTTAACAAAATGCCTTAGGATTCCCTCTTCACCATTTGCAAGGAAGATGCACATTCAGGAAACGAAAGACTTTGAAGGCTGGAAACTTAGACAGGACATCAATTATACTGCCCTCCTTCAGAGGACATCCCCAAGGAAAAGCTCATTCCCACACTGACTGCCAAAATATTGTCAGTCAATAACAATTTTTTTATTTCTCCCTCTCTCCTCCTCACCCCCCTCCAAATGTTGTCCTTTGGTCTGACTGCTAAATCAAAGAGGTGGATTAAAACAACTCATTATTAATTCAAATTGAATTTGAGACACAGCTAAGACACAGGAGTTCTGAATTAGTCACGGCAATGCTGCATCATAGGGTAATTTAAATTATCAGCTTTCTTAACTACCCAGAGTACTGAAAATTGAATCATGGAATACCAGGTTGGAAGAGACCTCAAAGATCATCTGGTCCAACCTTTTAAAGTAACAAAACAAAACAAAACGCAGCAAGCTTTTCAACAGACAAGACTCTGTGCTTCTCTGTGTAGCGTGTGCTAGGGGAAAGCTGTGGGGAAACGGAGAGCCAAAACTAACACCCATCTGCCTTACCTGGTGGGTTAGGAACATTCACATACAGTTGGGAAAGGGTAAGAAGGAAGAAGGGAATGGGAAATGGCAGCTGGGGAAGGAAGGACTGGAGACAGATGTCTTAACATCTGTAGTATTTTCAGGAAATAAAACCAGTTGTTTGCTGGGTTTTTTTTCTAGATCCTTTGGGAGATTTTCTGTGAACACTGAGAGATTAGCCAGAACTTGCAGTGCAAGTAAGAGGAAAAGGACAAAAAGAGAAATTCTATTGAGCAGCCTCTGCCTTAGTGAAGAGTTACATTAAGCTCCAACAAATGAAGGCCCCTTACAAGCAGTGTAAACTGTTTTCATCCAGACTTGGAAAATGAACAGTCTGATTATCTGATTATCCATAGAAGGACTGAATGGCCAGCAACCATCTCAGCTTCCTCCCTCTCATGCTACCAACAGGACCATCAAAGTTAATGTCATTTTCATTAAGGAAGTTCCACTGGGTTGCATGCATAGGATCCGAGTAATTCACTTCTCAGGGGCAAAACAAACAAAAAAATAGCAAAAAAATCAATAGTGTTTTACAAGAATATCATGTCTAATAGGCAGTAATATAGGGCTTAACTGAATTATTAAGTTTTATTATCATTCCTATACATATTATATATAAATCATGGGAGAAGAACTCCCTGCTACATCCCCTCACCAAATCCTAATCTAATTCTCCAAACATGCTTAAGTAAAGGATCTCAGATTAAATAAAATGGAAATGAGCACTTACTGGTACCTGTGCACCCACAAGCAGGATTATATTCCATGCCTGTAAGGAACGAAAACTGCAAAAATCCAAAATAAAAAGCAAGCCACTGCAATTTAGCTATAAATAAGTCAGTAAGAAGAGCATCGGATGTTACTGAAAGAAAGCAAACTAACCCAGTGGGAAGGTGGCAGGAGACTGGGTTTACTCTTTTCCATACAGCTTGTCAGATTGATACATGTGCTGAAGCGTGACAAAAGATACGCAACAAAGCTGGTGAAGGGTCTAGAGAACAAGTCTTACGAGCAGTGGCTGAGGGAACTGGGGTTGTGTAGCCTGGAGAAAAGATGGCTCAGGGGAGACCTCCTCGCTCTCTATAACTACCTGAAAAGAGGTTGGAACCAGGCGGGGTCAGTCTCTTCTCCCAAGTAACATGCAATAGGACAAGAGGAAAAGGCCTCAAGTTGTGCCAGGGGAAGTTTAGGTTGAATATTAGGAAAAAAATACTTCTCCCAAAGTGTTTTCAAGCCCTGGACCAGGCTGACCAGAGCAGTGGCAGAGTCCCATCCCTAGAGGGGTTTAAAAGCCACATAGACATGGTGCCAAGGGAGATGGTTTAGTGGTGACCTGGCAGTGCTGGGTTAATGGTTGGACTTGATGATCTTAAAGGTCTCTTCCAATCAAAATGATTATATGATTCTCTTTTTCAGAGCTGTGTAATGTGGCCTGTATCTGACTGCACTTAAACCATTAGAAGATCACTCAGGTTGCAAAGCCAAGCACCCTGAAAGCTAGGAAATAACAAATTAAGGTTGCCAGTATCACTTTAATTTGCCCCCTTCGCATGCAGATTCATTATAAGCTTTACTTACATGACCATGTTCAATTTTTTCCCAAAGCACCTATGATTCTGCAGGGCAATAAATACAGAGCACTCAACAAATCAATACCTTTTTTACTGAAACTAAGTGTTTATTAAGTTTAACAGAATCAGGTCCCTTTGTAATATTATAGAAATAAGTCAGCAGATCTCTTTTTGCACAATACCCGGCAGCTTTGAATTGAAAATTTTACATCAGTTTCCCTGAAACACAGAGTTTCAGGAAGTCCTACTGAAGTCAAAGGGAGCTGAGGAGGTCTCAGCACCCAAAAGACTACGCCTTACAAAGAATTTTGACACGCAAGTCGTGCATTGTGTGTGTGTATGCTGCTGATTAGGATATCAACCTTTAATGCATCCTATATTGCTGGAGCTGCTCAGATACTATATATACAGAAAAACTTCAACTAAGCAGTATTATAATTACTTGCACAGCTTAAGGAATTAGGGGTATTTTTATTATTTGTAATTAAGATAACCTTGCAATGTCAATAGATAAGCAGTGGAAATGAAATGGTATCAGAATTAAGGACTAAGCATATTGTCAAATTAAGTAAGCTGATGAATGTCAGGAGTTTATCAGGGCCCCGGTGATGTTCCCGAGCACTAAGAGAAGACCTCCACAGATCCCCTTCAGTCTACATTACTCTATCATGGCAGCAACAACCACCACCACATATAACACCCTTACTCAGACAGTCAGCTTTGAGAGAGCGCTGATGCTTCATTTTCCCATGAGTATCTCTCTATGGTATTCTAACAGCCCTAAAAAAAGGAGAAAATTAATGCCAGCACAGAGTCCTCCTCACAGGATCTGGTCCCAGGTCAATGCCTAACTTACAGACTACCTAGAGGGAGACTTGCAAGGCTATAAATTTACCTGCATTTTTAAATAATACATGAGACAGTGGTTTATTTTAACCTAAAGAGGTATCAGAATAAATAACCCTGAAGATGACTTTCTACTAAAGCTGGGGGAAAGAAAAACCACTTTTCCACTTATTTTCTATGTGACACCACTTGTGCATTTACGGTTTCACCTCTTGTGCCACATTCTACCATAATTACATCACTCTTGGTTGTTGTTTTGGGGTTTTTTTTTAAGAAAGAACATGTTCACATTCACATTTTCTTCCAAGAGTATATTAACGAAACGCTGGAGCAAACTGGAATTGAGAAGCACAGACACCGATGAGAAACAGGAAAGTGTGGGAAAGGGACAGAAAAGCAGATCTCTGCTTAGGAGTTTGCCGCCTGATCATGTAACATAGAAACAGCAAAACCCTTCTGAAAATTAGGGAAGACTTGATGTTCTGGCCATGTGGTTTATATCAAATATCAACCTTTTTTTAATTAGAGAACAATCTCTTTTTAAAGAAATTACATTAGTATTTTGCAGGGCCCCTTAGGATGCTTCTTTCAGGATCACAGCCTTATTTCCAAGGCACTTTGGTTACACTTCCTCCTCTACATTGTACTTCAAGTATAGCAGTAACAGGTACTTAGGGGAGAAATCTATCCACCCGCAATGTACAGAGAAAATATCAGGACTCTCTTTACTTTTATCTAAAATGAGCTCACTGTAAATGAAGCATTTGCATCTTCGTAGAAAATAAAACTGTATAACTAACATGCAGCTAAACAAAAACAGCAACACATGCAAATCTGTGTCACTGGCAGAGTAAAAACGCGTCGCTGTGGAACGCAATGGAGGAAAATTTGTGCCATGTAAAGTAACAGATCATTTATCTGACAATTTTTGAGAAGATAAATAGGGCTTTAGTGAGTCCTCAGAAGAGTAAAACTGCCTGTAGTAGTTGAATATCACCCAAGCAGATGAACCTAACCTAGGAGGGCTTTGCCAAGGTCTTCCTGAAAGACTCATTTCCCTTTTAATCTCCCAGGGAGCTGAAAGTGCCGATTATCTCCCAGGAAAACACAGGCAGCCCAAAGCTCTCTGTCTTCAGGACAATTGGGAGTTTGATTTGATTATCAAACATGACTGAGGCCTCAGGTGCTCCAGAAAAAGCAAAACTGACCCAGGACCAGAAAGTTCAAGAGGGCTTTGGCTTCCTGTCTAGTTCTCCCTGTTGATGACTACCTCTCCAGTCACTATTTAATAAATTATCTACTCGCCACTTATGTGAGGGGAACTAGATGGGAGAATGATAGATGACCCGAGTTCTGATTAAATATCCTGCTTCTCTGGTACTGCTGTGATTAATCTACATCACAGTTCAGCGGTTCAGATGTAATTAACTAGTTTGGGACTAATGAAATTAGGATTGTCTAGAGAGCTGTGAAACTTCAGAGTTTACAAAGAAAATCATATCAATATATTATTGTTACAAAAGCATTTGAGTCAACTCAGTTAACAGAATGATCAATGCCAGAGTCAGTGTCTGTCATTTCCAATTATGATTCTACAGTGGATCAGATTTTACACTGACTCTTTCTCCTCAAGTGTTCTTGTACATACCTCATTTCCTTCTTGACAGGTCTGCACTCAGGGGAATCTTTCTTTACACTGCAAAATACAGAGGACAGCACTGTTTCTCCTACAGAGCTATGTGCTGCTGACTATCACCTGGGCATTCTTATGTGATAATCACTGTGAGATGCTGAACACAAACCTCTCTGATACCATGGTTGTGAACAGAGAAAAAGACACCCAAATAAGACACAGTACTAAGGACAGTGAGAGCAGTACAGGAGATGCACACGCACAGAGTGATCATTTGTTCTGGAAACCATCTCAGACCCAGAGTAAATCCTCTTGCAGCAACTCAAGATCTGTGGCTAGACACATGTTTGCAATTCATTAACAATCGTAAAAAGTGCAAGGGAAATGGGGATAAAAGTAGAGCTGAGAACAGAACCATGGTGTCAGCTCCACAGTTAGGAAGACATCTGGAACTGCTTTTACCTTCTCCCTGTTCTTCTGTCTCGCACTACACAATGCTCATCTACACAGCCGGCACAAAAATCTCCAAATCAGTATTTTCCACTAAACTGCCACAGCTCAAACTCACCTCATCTGTGACTGAAGCCACAACACTCGAGTCTCTCATGGTTGTGACACACAAGCACACATGTGGCCTGTCCTGCCAGTGCTGCATTGGAGTGATCGGCTTCGGCACAGGGTGAGAGCAAACAGGAGGGATGGATGTGATGTCTTAGGCCATCACATCAGCACACTGGCTTATCTGTCAGTTCTCTCCATCATCACACAACATGAAAGGGCACATTCAGGAGAGCTGCTGGGTTTCATTTTTAGGAAGCACTCTGCAGGAGTCTCAATATCCAGTTAAAGTCAACATGAACTAAGGATGCTCAGCACACTATGAGATAAGTCACCAATTAATACTCCACATGTAGGGGAGGGGGAGTCAGCGCAGCACCAGAAAACTTCGTGCTGCAAAGTGCGTGCTCTGAAGCATCCAAGCATAAGGGCTCCAGAGAAAGAAAAATGAATCTGTCAAAGACCCCCACTGGGACTCCCTCCTACAAGGAGGCAGGGAGATAACTGCATCAGGTAGCTGTAATAGGGCCTGTTCATCAACAGGATCCCCGTTTTCCTTCAGTCTCCTGCAAAGGCACAGATCATTAGCAACACTACAAGCCCACAGTCATTTTGTTATTACAGCATGAGTAAGCAACAGGAGTTAGAACCAGCAGATCTTGCAGAAGGAACAGAGTGACGTTTATTAGGGTTTGACCTTCAAGGATAAATATTTCTGTCCTCACTCAGGGAGAACTACCACTAACGTCAGAGGGGATTTGGAGCAGCAGCACAAGATGGCCCTTCAAAGGGGGAAACAATCAGTAGAACGGCATTTCTCTGGGAACAAAACCAATCTGGTAACAGGAAAATCCTGCTTCAAACCCCCTAACAAAAAGAGATAGACAACTCACAAATACCTTCCAGTCCTCTGCGATTTACTCTTACCTCTGTGATGTTTTCTTGTATTTTCTCCTGCAGGAAAAGAACAGAATACAACTGAGATAAGAAAGCTCCACTGGTGGGGAGGAGAAAAGGAGAAGGTGAGAAATTAGGAGCAATTAGGTGAAGTCACTTCTGCCATAAAATTGCCCCAAACCTGATGTTGCCATTCCCTTCTGCTAACCGCAGTGGTGGTTGCCACTAACTTAAGTAGAAGAAGGGGTGTGTTTGCCCGTATGCACAGCTTGCCCTTTCTTGTAAGACAGGGTTGCTGCAGCTATGAAAGAATGACTTGCTACTCTGAATGACTTAACAGGAAGTCCAAGTGGCAAAATCTTACTCCAACTTGCTAGGAGTAAATTAGTTTTTACGTCTCCATCCATCAGATAAGTATGGCCCACTAAGGTGCGGTGGTGGTGATGGGGTGCATGCAACTACATTGGTTGTGGTCACTCCATGGAAAACCCCAGCAGTTTTACAGCAGCCTTGCTCTAAAAACAAAGTCTAGATCCTAGAAAGTTCTGTAACTCCACCAAATCCCAGACACCACACCACAGAGCTTGGTTGCCTGTATCTGGGACCTAACTGACCTGAGCCCAGGACTAGGAATGGCAAGGGTGGATAAGTGTCCTGACAGCACCTCTTCTCCTCCCCAACTCTTACACCAATCACACCAACTGCAGCAAAGGCTCTTACTCTTCTCAGCACAGTGGATGTTGTCTTCTACAGCACAAGCTGCTGATGCTCAGAGTAAGGCAGCAATTGTGAACCCCTCCCATGAGCACGGTCACCTATGTGCCTACACAGGTAGCCACAGAGGTGCATTGGCATGGTATGTTGTCCGTGAGCTCTTGATCCTACAACAGCCTTTTCCAATGGCTTTGAACAGTGCTGGGCAAACCAGGGCGTTCATCTCAGTCCAGCTTAGCTCCTCTTTTATGTTTTAAAGTAAAACTAATGATCACTACACTTCACAAGCAGTGACTGAACAAGCCTCAGCATGGAATGTGATGAGGAGAACAAGATCAACACCCTGTTGTTTAGCCACACAGTAACTGATGTTACCCAGCCTTTTCAATGTGTAGGTAATATTATTAGAATGGGTGTGCTGCTATAAGCATCAAGTTCTGCTTTTTCATCTCTGATACTACTGCACAGGGAAAATTGTGGCTAAGGCAGGCCCAGAAAACCCAAAGACGGAAAATTTTTCTGTAAAAATGAAAAGAAATGCAGTAAAAATGAAAGTAGTCCTATTTTCTACCTAATAAGAAGCATGAATAATGACTCCCGGCTGTCAGGTGTTTCATGCAATACTACCTTTAGAAATCATACAGTCTCGTACCTGCTTCTGTATTCTGACCATGTTACAATCATAAAAATCCTAGATACTTACTTTAAAAGGAATTTTTAAATGTGTCATTTACATTTTGCTGTGTGAAGAATTACTTGTTTAAATTTAAACAGTTGCAAAGGAGTAAAAGAGCAAACATTCATAGCAGTATCAGGGTTCTAGCTTATGGGCATTCGGGATGCTGACACATAAAAGCAGAAGCTCATTTGGACATAATCTCTTTCTAAGAGAATTTCTAATTTAAATTCAGAAGGGTGAAAAAGTAGAAATTTCATTTTGAAGAGCTTAGATTCAGAAGTTTATATTCTGACAAATACAGAACTTCACTAAATCTTCTCACAAAAAGAAAATGCTGAAAAAAAACCTCAACCATCTGATTGGGCATTCCAATCCAGGTTGATTAAAATATCGTATTCCAAAGAAATCCAAATTTGTTTAAGTTTTTCTTTCAGCTCTATAAATTTTTAACTTTTCAAATGAAATTATTTACAAGTTCATTCTTTCCCCTGAAAGTGTCTTATGGTGCATTCCAGCACTGTTAGAACTATTTTTCTCTTTGTTGACAAGTGACTCCTATATAGTTTTATAAAGTGGTTCTCTTTCAGCCAGCCTTCAGAGTTGAGCACAGATACCACACATTAACTCCTGATTAGCTAACACTGCTTTGTATATTTTGAAGAGGTAACCGACCTTAGGGTGCTTTTTGCATTCGAGTAGTAACATCATTTTTCTCATCAGTTACACCTTTAATGCTCCTTTTCTCAAGAATATTTTTAACTGCATTAGAAAACTGTGTAGTATCATAGAAGACAGTACTAGAAAAAACACATTTGCCAAGACATAGGAATTTTTTTAAGTATATATACATTTTTTTAATTATTATTGCATATTGTTTCCACACCTGTAGTCCACTTACAGTCAAGTTTTCTATGTATCAAGCTAGTGATTGCATTTACAGGCACTGAATTTGCATGTTACAGTTGAAGAAGACATTAACTAAAGGAACCCCTGTTTACAGCTGCGGTATCACCCCTGCCTGCACTTGCTTTCAAAAAAGGCACATCACTAGCACATTCTGATAGCCAGCAAAAAAAGTCCTGTACACCTGAACAGCCAGCACTTGAAAAAGCAGGTCTCACAATGCTACTAAACATTAAGAAAAGATGGTGTTGGTAACACAAAGCTGTTTCCAAGTATAGCCCTCAGTTTGCTTTTGGAAACTGAGCATCTACCTGCTTTATGCTTCCAAACCGTCACTTACACCTGCCTTCCATTAAATGAGACCATTACAAACAAGGGAATGAGAAGGTGCCTGTCTTAATCACACAGCCAGCATCAGCTGCAATCAGCAGCCATGTATGAATTAACAAGAGGGAGTGGGAGGGTAGGGATTTGGATTTGCCTGAGGGGGGTTTTGTTCAGTTGTTTATTTTTTAGAGATGTGGGACAAGCTACCCTGGTTTGTATCCCCTGGAGGAGTCTGCACAGAGAGGAACTAGCTGCTAAACTACCTTTAGCAGATGCTCTGGGATAAACCTGGGAACAGACACATCTACCAGCCAAGCTCGAGGGACTCATGATTTTCTACACAAACCCAAGCTATCCCACTTTCCCAGGAGAGAAAGAATGAGAGAGACCTAAAGGAGGTGGTGTTACAGCTCCTCGCACCTGTGGGCCATCCTCTGCTCTCGCCTGCAAGAGGCTTATTGATAGTACCAAATCTCTCTAAGTTTACTTTCTTTTCCTAGTGCACACGTGCCATGCTACAACTGCCACATCCATTCAGCTCCCCTGACCTGCTGTGGAATGTATTACTCATAGGTCTACATTTAGCTTACGTTAAAAAAAGATAAATTGGAACAAGGTAGATTTTTTTTCTTTTTTTTCATGCTGCAGAGAGTTAGTAGGTGACTCACACTAGGTAGGCCCTGTATTACCAGTGTAAACTAGAAATAACTTCACCGAGCTTAACACAATTGCACCTGCACGAGCAGAATATGAAGTGAGTCAGTCCTAGTACAAGAGGCTGCTGGAGCCTAATGAAAATAAACCCAGTAAGAGTGTTAAAAGTGCGTATTTTGTAACAATCCAAACTAAACAAAGTGGTGGGTAGGCCAAAATTTGTGTCTCAGATCATCAAATCATAGAATGGTAGGGTTTGGAAGTGACCTCTGGAGACCATCAAGTCCAACTCCCCGGAGATGAGGTGAAGTCAACAAGAGAGCTGAGACCACTACTTCACTACCTGCTCTTCCAGGGATGAATGAATCCTTCGTGTGGCCAGAGGACCAGCACAATACAGTGGCCCAAGATAAAATTAGGACACAATTTTGAAGATATTTAACCACCAATAAGATGTAATGAGCTACAGCTATATGGGCACTCCCAGTGACATAAAGAGACATGCAAAATTTCTCGTGTTCTTTGATGCTCGTCAGCTTCTTCAGAGCTAAGTATCTGTTCCCAGGGTTATGTTTCTACCTCTGCCATTTAATTCCAGTGCACCCTCAGGAAAACTGCTTTCCTTCCTGTATTTTTGAACTCTTTTCCATTAGTTTGTTAGCTGTTCAGAGTTGTGGCTCTAGTTATATGGGGTTTTGCACATCAATTTATGACAGGGGGACATAACTGGAGCCCAAGTAACACTACTTTTGAGCTGTTGCAAGAAGCTCCCACCCTTCCTGTGCATCTAGAAACCTAGAGATTAAGAGAATTTAATAGAAACCCAAACAAAAACTGAATCTGAATTTGGTAATGACATTCTCAGGTCTTGCTCTTCTGCAAGATGTGAGTTAATGTGCCTGAGTAGGTGCAGAGAAGAGTGTGAGGGCAGGGGGGTTGGGGGAATTAAGTAACTCTGACAACTCCTCTGTTTTTACCCCATAATCATACAACTCAGAATATCAACTAGCTTGATGAATTACTTTTCCACTCCTACACAGCCTCCAAAGAATTACCTAAAGCACTTAATTTTTTTTACTCCTAATAGTGTCTTGGTTAACACAGTGTTATTCCACATTTAATCCACAGGGTTTGGTATTAATGGCATCTTTTCAGTATATGGAGTAAAACTGTGAGTGCTGCAGAAGCAATAGGAGGATTTTTGCCTAACTACATCCACGGAAATTTATACTAAAATCTGAAGTTAATGAGCATGACACTCAGCTCACACACTTGCTGCTAGAGACTAAGGGTTATTTCTGCCCTTGGTAAGGTCACTGTAGGCTCCTAACTTCAGTGCAGTGATCAGCCTTAGGCCACCAGCTGATGGACACGAGGTTAAGGACCTGAGGTACACACCAATTTTCAGTGAGTTAATGCATCCCAGCTCAGGACTGCCAAGTGCCCCAAACATGTCTTTACCCTGCTGAGATGGTGAAGTGACTCAATTTTGGGGCTGAAGCTGAGAATCAGCACTCACAGTGCTTTTGCTTGGCCATTTGACATGAGGTCAGAGGGCACGCACAGTTGGTCAAAGCAGTTTAGCAAACCAGGTAGATCTTTTGAAGTCCTTACTTCAAAAGATCTTTTAGGTTGGATCCCTGCTTCCTGGTGAAAAAGAGGGCAATGGCTTTTTAGGGCACCGAGAAACTCACTAAAGTGCATCTGCTGCAGCAGTTTAAAAAGACATTACCCACGGCTGCCTTGTATGCAGCACCCTGCCATGGGCCAGCACCCTTGCAGCACAGCCAATGGACACGAGCGCATCCCTGGGCATCACCTGCTCCAGTGCAAAGTGCAGCCTTTTGGCTTAAACTGTCAACAACAGTGCCTTTAAGCAAAGACATCAGATTTCATAGTGCTGCAGCCAAGGCACTCTCCTTATGGCCCACTCTGCAGTGGAGACAGAGGGCAAAAAGAAATTACTAGGACATTAACTGCTCCAGCTAATCACAGAATCATCAAAGGGACCTTTAAAGGCCATCTAGTCCAACCCCCCTGCAGGGAGCAGGGACATCTGCAACAAGAGCAAGTTGCTCAGAGCCCTGTCCAACCTGACCTGGAATGTTTCCACCACCTCTCTAGGCAACTTGGGCCAGGCTTTCACCACTCACATTGTAAAAAATTCCTTCCTTCTATCTAGTCTAAATCTCCCCTCTTTTAGTTTAAAACCATTACTCCACGTCCTGTTGCAACAGGCCCTGCTAAGAAGACTGTCCCCGTCTTTCTAATAGGTCATCTTTAAGCACTGAAAGGCTGCAGTAAGGTCTCTCCCTGGCATGATCAGAGCTCCATGCAGAAAATGGAAACTCCTGCCTGAAGAGGAACATCTTACAAAAGCTTCTTCATCAGAGGAACCACCATTGTTAAAAGAAAACAGCTGCCATGAGCAAATATTTAAAATTAGTTATTCATAGTCTCAAGGAGAAAAGAGGGACTTTTCCTCTTCTATATTTAGAAGCTTTATAATTAGCATGTTTAAGATGTGAGTGGGAGCTTAATCATCCATGAACAAAAGCACCCAACACCGTCTGTCCTTCAGTACTGGAGTCCCACCACGTCCGCAGCTCACGCAAAACAGGGCTAGTCATCTCCGCTTCCCCGCGGGGCTCCTCGCATCAGCTCATTTGGAAGCTCAAAAAGCCACCTCATTGCAATGAAACATCCACCTCGTCACACGCACACGCTCACAGGTCTTCTTTTCTTTTCTTTCTTGCCAGAGGTGGGCTTCTGATGTTAGAACAGGTGTTAAGATAACGCTACTAAAAGCTTATTTCATAGTTCAGCAAACCAACAGTGAGATAAGCAATGAAACTCGGCAAAAGAGAAACAAGTCTGTCCACAGGTCAAATGTGGAAGATTCTCCCTGCTCTTCTGTTACCCATCAGTGAATCCATGGTTTCACTGACAGCCCTTCCCCTCCTTGTTCTCTAAGAGCTGACCACAGTTCACGTTCACTGCTTTTGGCCCCAAATCCTTCCAGCTCATCAGTCCAGAATTCGCAAGATTTCCCCCCGATAGCCACATCTAGGTAGGAGGAATAAGAGCATTTCCCAGTTCCCAGGCCCAGACTCCATCTCTGGCCAAATAATGGTGGCATAGTGTAAAGGAAAATAGGCTCTTGAGATGATTAGCTAAGTTAGAAGTTAGAGAAGAATAGGACATTATGGAATAATGGATGACTAACAGAATGCAGGTGTTGTAGAATAATATCATAAGACCATGTGAATGCTTCGCATTGTCCCCTGTATAGCTCTTGCCATGGCTGGTTTAAAACCCAGTCCAGCTGAGTCAATAGATAAGGTATAGATCAAAGATAAGTTCCTTCTTAGAAACTTAAAGGTGAACATCTGAAGATAAGAAACTGGGATGACCAGAATACCGCTGACCTGTGACATCTGAAGAGGAACTGAAGCAAGAATAACTAAGGAGTTTTTGTGAACATCAGAAGATTAATAATGAACCGGGTACTGAGAGTTTGTGGAAAAACACCAAGGACTTTTAAGAAGAATACTGATTACCTAATGTTATGTTAAGTGTATATATAGGAGCTGAATTTTCTAAGTCCTTTGCCACTCAGTGAGGCGATGGCCCATCTCTGAGTTCTGAATAAAACAAGCCTAGAGTAACCTACTGTTTGGTGAAATCCTTTTAACATGTAGCAGCACGTACTGGGTGTAGGCACCGTTCCCCAGTGCATCGCTCCCAGGGAGAGGAGGCTGGGGGCTCACATCAAGCTAGATTTTCTGATGGGATCACTTAAACTGAAAACCTGCTCTCCCAGCAGCTCAATATTTTGAATCATGCAGTGCATTACCAATTAATTGTCATCAGCACGGGATTAGTGATGCATTTACATTACGATACCAAAGCCAGTATTAATAACCATGTACAATTCAATTCCCCCAACCTCACACACAGACTATGGACATCTGTCAAAACTCAGGATCCCGTGGGAGCTCTGACCAGATCTCAGAAATATATTGAGATCACCAGACTTCAAAGGGTATGATACCACAAACTCCTACTGGGTTTTTAATTCCTTAATTGGAACGGGCAGACCAGCTTTCTTGCTTACTCACTTCTCTAGTCAATAAAAACAAATAAATAATTAAATAAGGTAATTTGTATTTTCTTCCACATGGGTTGTTTACTGGGCTAAGTTAAGAACCATACGATCAAAGAGACTAGCGCAGTAGAGGAGAAGAAATGGTAAGAAAAGGGTGAGGAAAGAAGGAAAGATTTCAGCTGGCACTTGAAATCCTTATGTGATTTTTAAAAAACAAGAGGAATGATTTTAAACTGGATTCTGAACTACATTGGGATATAGTGAAATTATGAAAGGATGAGACAGTCACTTGTCTCATTTTAAGGAGAAGAGTCTGCACGCTCTGAAGCATGGGCATGTGTGGCGCAGGCATACACAGACAAGAAATGTTCCCACTTGGAACAGGTACAGTGATTTCAGTGGAAATGGAGACAAGACAGTTGAAAGGCACAACAGATTTACAGCTGAAATAAGGAGAGGGAAACATTCCTATCTTAGAAACAAGAAGTACCGCTACAAAGTGGATGTGAAGCCTGCACTCAGCTCACAATCCATACTGTATGCAAATAATTCAAGCTTAGAAAAATATCCTTACTGATTTTCCCCAAGGAAAATGCTGCGTTGATAAATTTTAGCTGATCTGGATGACCACTGAATTTCACCAGTCTAGCAACTGAGTTTTCTAAACAAGTGGGCATAAAAAACCCTTTCATTTTCATCTCCAAAACGGACTGCAACTGTCAGGACATACAAATGATCAATCGATGTCTCTTGTGCTGCCTTTGCTTTGCTGTGACCTTTTGCCATGACAGGAATCCTACCTGTGACTTAACAACCAGTTCCCACTTGGTCATTTGGGGGATAACACGTTTTCTGAGTCCACATGAAGCATAGCTGGAGATGAAATGTGTTTAAATTCTCCTTACAGAAAAGCCTCTGTAATGTCACAGGCAGTGAGTACATGGTCAAGGTAGCTGAAAAACCTTCTACCCATGTACTGAAGAGAGGACAGAGACTGGAGCTATTACAGATGGGTGTTACAGGTATGATCTGAGTGGGCTGACGTTAACAACACTATTACACTATATGCTCTGATGAGAGCTGATGGCCTTAAATTGCACTCTAGTCCAAATTCCTTTGTTGTTCACACAGCCAGCGTGCTGGGCACCAATTCCTTAGCAGAGCAGGAAGTCAAGTATGGGGAAGGAGAAGGAGGAAGGGGGCAGGGGGAGTGGCAAGAAAGGAGTCGCTCTCAAGATACGCTCCTGCAGATAATGAGAATACAACTGACTAGACCTACTTGGCACTACAAACTCGACTCATGGCTCTAGCTCATCTCCCAAGGCTAGAGTAAAAGCAGACACCTATTTACCTTGGGCAGGACCTTACACAGCTATACTACCTTTATTCAAGTAGCAGTGTGAGAAGTGTATTACTTACTACATGGTATTTTATTTTCTGCTAACATAAAGATATCTGTGATCAATTGTTATGACTTTGTTTAGCTTCTTTTCAACAAAGGGCAACCATGGCTTGCTCAAACTTTGATAAACATTGGCTATCAGAAGAGGCAAAGTAATTGCTGTCCATCTTTTCCATGTGACACAGTAAAGACACCAAATGAGGAGAAAAAACAGTGCAGGAAAAGATTACTTAATTGATCTGCATTGAATACTGTTTGTATAGGATGGTTTTAAACAAGACAGCCTGAGGTACAAGGCTCTGCAGGGAGCACAGGGAACCCTGAAGGGACAACTGAGCGCTCCAGCTTTGTCCCCAAATGAGGTTTTCAGTAAGGTCAAATCAGAAGGGCAAATCCAAATTCAGTACTGGAACTGCCCTGTACTGGGCAATTGACTGGACTGGGATTTTAATGCGTTCACATCTTAACTACATAAGAAGTGAGCAAATGTTGTTCTAAAAATGTCTAAAAATGTGATTTCACTCATGTAGATTTTTTACAGAGCCAGTACAATTACTGAAAACTGGAGGTTCTTCCTCTATATTTACTCAGTTTTCCATCACTCCTCATGTAAAAAAAGCCAAAATTAACCAAAACCATAAACAAACAAATAAAACCCTGCCACTGCAGCTGGTGTGGGTTTAACTGAAGTAAAATACAAAGCAAAAAGTAAAAGGGGTCTGCTTCTGAAAATCTAACCCTTTGAAAAGATTATGATCTATGGCTCATACTACTTTTTCTTAGTACACAACAACCAAATTCTCTTGTGCTTCATACACATGACATTCTCAAGAAAAGTGCGTGGTCATAAAATTCCAGTTACAGAAAAGTACATTTCAGGAAAATAAAGTCCTGAGGTCAGAAAAGAATATGAAGCAGTTCTCGGGTTTCATGCTTAAAAAAAACCAACCTACCAAAACCCAACAAAAATCCTTAAGATATCAAAAGATGCTGGTGTCAAATCACCATAGTTTAAGACCTTCGCATATTTATGATTTGAAAAATAGATATATAGTTAGTCTGAGTGTTTCTTTCCAGCTGGCCCCTTTAGATGACTTACGGAAGACTGGGTCTGAAATTAGTAAAGGTGATGACCTGCAAAGTACAGGATGGGTGGTACTTCAACATGCCCATTCTGTAGCCTCTCCCACTGGAAGAGCTTGTGGCACGTAGCACACAACGGGATCAGAGGGGCTGAGAGGGAAGAACACCTCCCTCCCCGCTGCTCCGAGCACGGACGTGCTTCACATTGTGTTTAGAGGGCAGCGCTGACCTCAGCGAGCGGGATGCCGCTGCCGCTTCCTCGCAAGCACAATGTCTCAAACGAGGGAGTGCGTACGCAACCTTTCCTGTGCCTTCTTGAGTGGTATCCTGCTCATTTCCCTAAGAAAAGAGCTTCTGAAAACAAGTCGTACCAACAGGGAGCGTTCAAGGGGTCAGTTCCTCTTGGAATAAAGCAAAGCAAAATTCTGCAGGGAGCAAAGAGGGGCAATATTGATGTATTGTGTGCACTGGAAGCACATAATTCTGCTTAGTGGGAATTCCATTCTCCCCGTGACAAAAAGCTGTTAGACCCTGGAAGAAACAGGCATGTACACATTAAAAACTTACTTGAATCACTTCTACTATGTAAAATGAACATACTCAGTTTCTGGAGGAGCCGGACAGGCAGCTGTCCAGTTTGTTCCATGCAGGGTAGCCCTGTGATTAGTTAACAGCATGAACAACGATGGGGAGGGGGGTGGGAATCATTCTTCATACCCCGGATTAAGTATCAAGACAGGAAACACGGACGGGAATTACATCAGACCAGCCACGTGCGTTGAGTCACTAAACAAATCTGCATCTTGCCCTAAGCTCTCGTAAATCTATCGGACTGTTGCTTGTTATTGTTTCCCCCTCCAACCTTCCTCCCCCTGAACACAACCCACCCCCTCTGTCTGCTAGTAGACAGCTGGTGTGACGCAGAATTTTAAATCTCATGGTTTTGTGCCAGGCCCTCTCCTGACTCTGGGTTATGGGCTGAAACACTTGGATTACTGTTGAATGAGCCTAAACATGGGGAGAAAAAAACTGCTGCACAAAGATGCAGTGTTTCCTTTCCAAAAGAAAGTTCACTTCCCCATCCCTACCTCCCAACCACCCTCTCCTTCAGCACGCTGGTAGTTTTTTAAAATGATTCAAGCCTTTCTGCAACACTGCTTTGAGCAGCAAGTCAGGGCTGCTATTGCCCCGACGGTGCCTCCTTATTAACAGACCAATTATTAAATGTCACTCTTAGGAAAAAGCAACATTTGAACTTCTTGTGAAGATCCAACGCTCTTTTTCTGGGTTTCCCAGCACTCTGTGTTTCTCCAGGAGAAGGGATATTACCAAGGGAAGCTATCTGAGCAACGATGGGCCTCTGGGATAGCCAATGCAAGCCCATTTGCAGAGGAAAACCTGGTTTCTATCCTCAAAGTTGCCGGCTGCAGTGGGGCTCAGCACCTTCAGCAGGCTGCAGGCTGCTCTGCCAACACCATTTCTGTATCACTGCAATGTTATTCACTGCAGAGAGGGAAGAAGGTTGCCCATCTGTCCTTCCTCCACCCCCCAGGCATGAATGACAGGGGTGTGACAGCACAGAGCTGCCTGCACCAAGTGAGGCCAAGGGCAGAGGGAAGATGAGAGGAAGGAGCAGAGGGAGAGTGGCGCGGCAGCTCGGGAACGCTGCCCTGCAGTCTCGGCGTGGGAATTCCTCAGCACACGGGGGGAAAATTCAGGAGATGGAACTGGGACGGACAGGTGGGTGGATGGGAACAGGCGTTGAGCACACACACAGAAAATGAAGGAGGCTGTGCAAGATTTCTATTCCTCAAGGCCCTACTCCATGCTGTCACCAGCTGTCTCACAAGCATCTAGATGCCACAGCAACCACGGGGGGAGGGTGGATTCATAAGCCTCAGACATAAAGATGTATTTAAATAAGCAAGTCTGGTCCTTTCTGGTCCTTTCCACATACCAGCTACCATGGTTGCAACAGCAACTCTAGCTCTTCAAAGTTTGGCCGCTGTAAGGGAGGAGTCAAGTTCTCCACCTCTGGCCCAGCAGAGGAGCAGATCTGCCTCCAGAATGTAAATGGGCAATTCTAAATGCAATTTGATGTTTCATAGAGTGTGCGGCTAGGTGGGACTACTATGATCATTTCCTCCAAGTATTCAGCAAATTTGCATAACTCTGGAATTTCATTCTTCTCCATTTGCAAGAAGATATCTTCACTGAAGTTGAGCTAATTAGAAACAGGTCTTCTAGAGAATACCAAGCATTGACACAAAAGCTTTTCTCTGCAAAGCACTTCTAAGATGATCTCTGTACAACATGAATGACTTCATCTACACATCCAGCCAAACTGCCTCCAAATCTGCAGGCTCTCTGCACCTGGAACACTAATGCAAAGAGGGAAAGGAAAGATGACTGTCCAGACAATGTTAATGGGAACACTGGGATGGAGAGCTTTGACTGGTGTTGGAAGAAGAATGTGGACAAGTTACCAAAGAAAGTTCCCCCGTCTTCTAAAGAAACAAAGCAATGTCCTCCTGAGGAAGAAACCCTCATTTACCCGAAAGAACACGTGCTCAAGAAGGTGGCCAAGAAGCAGTGTTTCGTGCATCATTTGTAACTGAAGGTGTTTCTGCAGCACCCAAGCTTTCTTTCAAGGTCTCTCGTTAGAATCTGAGTGAGGCAAAAAATACTGCATGACACATTGGGCAGCATTTTCAAATGCCCTCATAGGCAGCCCTTGTCCCCATGGATTTCAACAAAGCTCGAAGTCCTAGATGACTTGCAAGAATGTTCCACTATGAGCTATTTTAATCTGGAAGTAAATAAATCTAACAAATGTTTACATGTTACATGAAGAACTCACAGGACTATCTCTTTCCCCACCACCAAGTTTTGGGGTTTTTTTAGAAGAAGCTTTCTCTGGTTCTCCTCTCCACCTATTTTATGACTCAGTGCATCCATCCATCTACAATTTCGTAGATGATCTCTCAGTTCTCCCCTCCCAGCCTCAACCTGCACAGTTTCCTCTCCTTTCACTTTTCAAGCAAGTCTGAAAAAAAAAAAAAAAGAGAGTTCTCCCATCTGACTGTAGCTGTTTCTACTGCATCAGTATGTGTATAGGAGCATATTTAAATTGTGTATTCAGACTCTTTGGTTAGCAGACACCAGTAACTGCTTACTGCTAGTGAATCCTAGAAAACCAGCTGCTCCACAGGAGACATGGGAGGAAGTGTGATCTGAGCATCATTTACAGCAATCATCTGAAGCGCTCAGCCTTCCAAGGGTCTTTCTGCTCTACTTCTGCTCCTTTGCCCTTGGATGTTCGCTGCAGCTCTTGCCGTGCGCTCTGCGGGGACTCCCCACATGCCGCAGCTGTAGCTCAAGGGCTCTGTTCAGTCTTAGCTGTTAAAAACTGCACAGATCCTACGCTTAATTTGTGCTAATCTTGGTGCCTTGCACCGAGCCAGGATTCGTGCTACAGATGGATATTGTGCAGCTTTCAGTCTTGGCTAGGAGGTTCGTGCATGAATAGTATCTGTCCTGAGGAGTGTAAGAAATCACTCCTAAAGTGATGACACAGACCTACTAATAGCCTTTCAAAGTGTCACATTAATAACAAAATGACTCCACAGCTTGACAGATAAGGAACAAAAGCATGGAATGTATCATCCATGCCTGTATGCATCTTAAGAACTAAATTGTCTGCTGCATCTCTGTCCAAGAAAGATTATGACAATCTTCTCCTGCTGCACACCTGAGCTGCTCACCTGGACTTCTCCACCCAACATCATCAATTGCTAGGTGTGGAGGTTCTCCCAAAGAAGGCAAAGCAGACCTCCGTGATGTGAATTGGACTCCTTGGCAGAGGCACAGCCTTTCAAACCTCTTCTTGGCAGCCATGTAGAGCTGTGAGAGCCCTTCCTGGCCAGGAAAACCCAAAAACCCACAACATGGACATTACCAATTTTTCAGAGGAATCTCGATTCCACCGAAGTCAACTAGCTGAGTTTACTACAACCAGTTTCACCGCAGTTTGAGCTGCACTCAAATTCAAATCCATTGCAAAATTTTAATTCTGGCTTATGTGTATTTATAATCACACCTTCAAAACAAATCTGAGTTTCAAATACTCAGGACAACTGCCGACAAATTCTGGCAGAGGCCTGGAGCAGTACCGAGTCTGCTGGAGGAGGGACTATCACTCAGCTCCACTTCAAATTTAAGCATAAAATTGGGCTTAACACCATCGGAGAAAATTTTGCACCGTCACAGGGCTGAACAACTTTTCTCGAGCCATCGCTTACTCGGAAACCCCAGCTTTTCAAAGAAAACAAACACAAAACCACTCCACAGACCAGGAACCGCATTCCAATCTCACCCCCGCAAACGCACGGCGATCAATGAGGTCATTCTTTCCAGTATTTCCAGAACAGTTCTGGAGATCAAAGCCAGCCTTATGAATCCAAACAACCCCTTCTAGAAAACCTCCACTTCATCCTTCTCCCCAGTGGTTTGAAAGCGATTTGCATCTGCAGAAGAATGTTTCACAGCTGCTGGAGTGTTTTAATGGGTCAGCCCTAATATCAAAACGTCAATCTTCCCTCATCTACCAGTCAGGATCAGAGTCAGACCGTTTCTAGGATTCTGAAGGGGCTGAAGTGATTTTCTGATGGAACGAGACAAGAGAGAATGGAACAGGGAAGATCTCATATGAATTGCAGGAAAAAAAAAAAGAAACATGCTAAATAAAAATCCTTTCAAGGGCTGAGCTGGGTTTAATATAGTGTTTGAATCTACCAAGAGCTGGCAGATTAGGATATGAGCTGGCCTCATAGCCTTTAAAACACACACAACACACACACAGAGGATTTTTCAGTGCTGTCTTCCATCAGGTTTTATTTCCTTCTTTGTGGACTCCTATCCCACTGAGACAGTTTTAAAAAAGAATTCCAGAAAGGTACTCTTAATTTCCCTCTGACCCAAGGTTTAAATTCATCTTCCCCAAAATAACTTTTTTCATATCCTTGTTTCCTAGGCAGGATTGCAAGCTTTATAGCAGCGATATTTGAAAAGCACTGAATTTAATATTACAAAGGGAGCCCCTTTCTTCTATGACAGACTCTGGTCTTCTTTTTATGACTGCTGAAATAAATAATTGCTTTTTTGGCTGCAGGTATGATTCATTTGTACTACCCCCAGAAGAATAAAAGCTTTTTTATGATTATGGCAAAAACTAGAGAGTGTGTATTATTTTTTAGTCAACATTTTCGTATTAAACATGAAGTCTTTCTTTTGTTACCTACAGGACTCATCTATTGATTTAAGATACAAATAAAAGTCACTGGGTGGAACAAAGAAACGGAAGGACTGTGGAAAAATATATGAGCTTACCGAATTACTACACCTCTGAACATGGTACTTTTTAATGAACTTTTTCTAAAGTTGCTATTCTGCTGTTTATTTGAACATATTCTCGCCTCTGTCCATTTGTCAGGCATGAGACTAGCAGCTGGCAGCACCTCTCCTGTTCCCCTGGCTCCTTCAAGGACTATACCACAAGGCAGTATAAACCAACCTGTTACAGGTTAGTCTAATGGTAAAACTCAGCCTTTCTTCACACTACAGGGAGAACAACATTATGGATCAATCAGACCTCAACAAACCTTCCAACTAATTGAGTGATTCATACCCACAGACTAGCTCACCCAAACTAAGAATCTCTAGGCCATGATGGAGGCACTGCCACCTCCAGCACATACCCTGCACCCACTTGCTAACCAGTGAGACCTTCTTAACCCTTTTAGTAATCATGACAACCACAGGAAAACTGAAGTTCAGACCTAAGTAGCCTACAAAGAGGCTTCCAGACATGGTTCTCTGAGAAATAGTCCCTGTCCATGCTCATTAGGAAAGCCAAACGAGAAATAGGGTGGCAGCAGCTGTATTTAAATATGGTTGAAGGTAGCTCAGTTCTGCTCCTCAGGGAAAATGGAGCTTCAGTTTATGCCTAGACCCTCGGGAGTTTTAGGAGGACAGAAACCAGGACCAAAGGCAACCCAAGTGCCTCTCTCAACACCAGAAACAAATTAGCATAATTGTATTTTCCACTTGAAAACTAATTTACACATTTCCTAACAAAGTGGTGCTTTCTGAGGGGCTTTTTCAACCTCTACTATCTGCTGCCAGCTAAAATATCTGGGGACAAAGGCCACTATGTAGACTGTGGCTCTGGAACTGAAGGGAGCTCTCTGTTCCCCTGTTTACGATGGCCAAGTAAATGCAAACCAAGCAGATCAGGATACTGTCACTGGCAGAACCAGCTGTTCTGTATGTGACATTTTTCAACCAAGGAAACCTATAAATATTGTAGAGCACACAGAGATAAGAGAGGGAGACAGATAAGTGAGAGGTGGCACTCCTAACACTTGCCAGATCATCTTCAGTCACCAAGCCTCCATGTTTTCCCACTGGAATCAGTTGCTGCTTCACCATTTACTTCAAGATCAAATCTGGATCTTACACAAATGTTTTCACTGTCGATAGGATGCACAGTGCTGTGCAGAGGGAGCTGAGGATATGCACTAAGTACTGAAATATTGTTACAGATCTTCAGCAAAAGCGCAAAGTTTTCAAAGGCACTGATTTACAAATGTTTCTATCTTCTTTCCACATCAGATTTCTTAGATCAATTCTACATTGACAGTCTTGAGGAGGAGAGTTCAAAAAATGAGTTCAAAGTCAAGCATCCCATTTGAGCCGCAGTTCAGGGATTGCTGCTGTTTGTAACGTCATCTTCATCAGCGTGAGGAAGCATTACGCTGAGAATGAAAGGATTTATTATGTATACAGCAATTTAACATTATAATCCCAGCTACTGGGAAGCAGGTTAATGTCCATTTCCTCTCCTTCTCTAATGCTCACCAGCAGATGCCAGGGATGCTGGTAGTACTGTAATAGCTAGAAACCAAGGGTTTATTTTTCTCCATAAAAGCAAACAAAATCAAGATGAAAGTACCTCCAAGCTGGGTCTTCAGCTGCCATAAACTAGCACATCTCTATTGAAACTAGCAAAGCTCTTTGGGTATTTGCCTCTGCGTTGTTCAGCGCCGTCAGACACAACACCTAATCCTAGTGCTGAAAAGGGCTTCAGTGCCTCCTCTGTTCTTGAGAAATGGGGACGTAGCTGAGGCCACTTCATGAAGCTTTAAGAGCCCTACCTTGCAGATGGGAGCTCACAGTTGCACAACAAGGGTTCCAAGTGGTAAAACTAGAACGTCCCAGCACAGCCACCACTGCTCTTACCTCCCTAGAGAAACCATCACCTTAAAAAGCAACCATGCAGTCATATTTTGAAATCAGGTCTCCTGCTAACAGGGCCCTGTAATGCGCCCCACCTAATCTTAACCAGTATGTTTTGCAGAGTGAGTTCATAACAATCGTAGGAGAGTGGAAGGCAGACTCATGTAACTCCTGTGTATACAGTGTCCAAGCCCAGAGCTGAATAAGGCAAGTCAGAATAAAAGACTGTCTTCTGGACAGGCTCCATGAGGCAAGGAAGACAGAGCAAAGCAAGAGACTCAAGACCCTTTTCCAGGCAGCAACAGCAGCTATCAAGAGCCATAAGTAAACAATCAACCAACACATCCTGAAGAAACACAGTTTCTTGCAGTCTTCTTGCCAGCCTTCATGGGTGAGAACTGCTGGGGAATAAGAGGAGACCGTTCAAAGGCAGGCCCCCAGTTTGTCAAGGAAACAAACGGACATCCCCGCAGTCCAGCAGCAGCCGAGGAAGCAAGGAGATCTGCTCCTGAATTAAACACCCACTCAGCAGGAGCACATGAACACACAGCAGTGTGCAGAGGTGGCTGCTGCCCATCAGCGGGCAGGGAGTGAGAGCACACGTGTACCTGTGGGGACAGGGAGGCATGGGGTGGGCAGTGGGGAGGCACTACTTGCACCCAGCAGCATTCCTGGGAGGCAGGCAGCCCTCTGGCAGCCAAGAGGGAAAAGCCCCCTCTGAGATATCCCTAAAGGATATGAAGCTGCTCCAGTCCAATTCATTTTACGATGACGATGAAACTCAGAAGCAGGGCTGTTTCTGGGAGGTCCCTGCCGCAGGGGAAGCTGGTGTGTGTCCAGTGCACGCAGACGGTTTGCTGGAGTGAGCTCCTACAAGGAGAAATCTGGAGAAAACCTCTCCCTGACATTCGGGCATGACCTAAGAAAAACAGGGCAAAATTTTCCACTCTTTATTTCCAAGATTTTCCCGAGAGAGTTTCATATGCCTCTAACAGTACCTTTAACCAGCTTATTCAGAAACCTTTCCTGAAAGTTTATTAATAATAAACCACTAACAGATTCTCTTCTTAGCTGTGATTAAACGTAAATGACTATCTAATAGGTCATGTATAAAAGACATTTATTTCATAGAACACTGGTTCGAGACACCCAAATATTTTGCCACAGATGACTTACTGCTCAGCGAGGCGATTTATCACGCTCCCTTAAACCTAAGAAAACACTATAGGGCCACTGACTTGATTCTCTTCTAAATTTCTGCACAGAATCATTAAATCATGAATATGCATATGTCAAGTAAAAACATTTCAGTAGAGTTATTGCATTAGTTATTTTAGCTCATTCTTAAACAGTAAAAGCAAAAGGAGTCTGTGTATGGCCTAAGGACCATCGCCTCATACTGCCATCCTTACAAAGCAACCAGACTGTCCTGACCAAGAAACCACGTCTTGGAGAAACACCTAAGGGAAGGAAGAAGGAAATCCTTCCACTCCAGAGGCAAAGTCAGTATCTTATCTGGCTCTTACAGCAACGTATGACCAGACACCTGGCTTCAGCCTCACATAAACCTGCTCTCTGCACGCTGTCCAAAAGACCTCCCTGTTCCTTGAAAATAGACTCCCCGTGCCCAAACCTCCAAAGGCCAACCATCCTGAGGGACAGAACCGTAGCAGGCACACAGCAAAAAAGCCCTCACCAGGCTTTTTTTTTTTTTTTTTCCAGCAGAAAACTCACTACATTAACAGAGTCTGAAAACAGCCTCAGCTTCACCATCCCTTTGCAGCCTTTGGGTTTCCATTCCTTTCCAACCAAGCAAGCTCAGCTGGGGTGAAGATGAAAAGAGCCCCCCTTCCCCACGTCTTGGAAAAGGCAGGTATTGCAAGAGGTGGTGAATATTGGTTTGTCCACTGAGTCACAGTGAGTAAACGCACCAGCTGGCACTGGGAGTGGGAAGACAGGGAGGAAGGTACCAGAGTTGCCAGGGGTGAAATCCTACCAAGGAACTGCCCAAAGCTGAGCACCAGAAACTGTTTAAATCATCACAACCCTTCTCATTTAAAAAGTGGTGTCACTATCACACTACCTACTGAGTATCTTCCTGCTGCAGACTACAACATCCCAGGAGGCTTCAGCCAACAGTGCACTCTCTACGTGTGTACCACTGCTCTGGCAGCACTGTTGTGCCTCATAACTAATTCCTGTGTGATACAGCTCTTGGTGTACTGGGGCAGGGGGGAGAGGCATCTTCTCAAGTAGTATTTGATCTCTCCAGAGTGAAATATCTTAGTTAGGAGTAAATTAAGATGGCTGTAGACGTCTAATCGTTCCTCTTACACATATAGGCATGCATAAAAATGGGCAAGAAAAAACATGAAACGTGATGCCAAACCCCAGTTTGCAACCAGTTTGTGTGTGTGTGCATGCATGTGCTAAAAGCCTCCATAAAATGACTGGGAATGGAAAATCTACAGTCTTTAATTAGAGCAGAACACATTTCAGTTTTCATCTTGTGATCAAGAATTCTACAGAAAAATCTATCTCCTCTTTAGTCAAAGAAATCTCGAAACTCAGAAGGAGAAAGGATGTGTTGGTTACACTCACACACAGTGCGAACGGAGAGGGCTATACTGAAAAACAGCCTGAGATTTAGTTATTGAATTATCTAGAAGTCTTAACAGTTCTGCCAAATTTCCAAAAGGTAAAAGAGATGAGAGCTTGATGTACAACGTGCAGACACTGCCTTGTACTAACAGCAGGAGAGATCCTGAACTACAATGCTGCTGAAAAATTATCACAGAATGCCTTTCGTTGGAAGAGACCTTCAAGATCATCTAGTCCAGCCTTTGACCCAACACTGCAAGCTCACCACTAAACCACGTCCCTGAGCACCAGGCCCACACACCATTTAAATGCCTCCAGGAATGGCGACTGCACCAGTGCCCTGGGCAGATCATTCCAGTGTTTGATAATCCTTTCAGTGAAGAAGTGTTTCCTGCTATCCAGCCTAAACCTCCCCTGGCACAGCGTGCATCCATTTCCTATGAACTTCAGGTGGAATCTGAATCAGCATGCTCCTAAACTCTCTATCAGACAGAAATTCAAGGACTCCTAATACTACTGCATGGCACAGGCTTGAAAATAAGAGGGTTTGTTTTGTGTGACTGTTCTGTTTGGAAGGCTTACAAGACAGCTGTCATCTACTTTGATTAAGTTCCTTCACAAAACAGGTTTCCTGGAGTGATGCCTTGAAAGAAATACATATTCATGCATGTCTCTTAGCCTGCTTGGAGTCCTACAGAAGTTTTGGGTGTGCTTTACAAAATATGCCATTGCTGCTCACATAAAATAACATTCAAAGAGCAACTCAAGTTTAACTTGGACCCATTTGTTTTCAGTTATTAGTCTACTCTTTCTATGTGTTGGGTTGGTTTTTTTTGTTTTGCTTCTGCTGATTCCTCGCCCCCTTGCTCCCTTCCCTCTCCCCCTTTCCCTTGAGGGCTGAAATTTTAATAACTCTAACATGTGAGGCTGAATTAAAAAACAACAAACAGTTCTGAACACAGGGAGGGATGCAGCTTAACATGGTAATGCTCCTCTTTGCCTCAGCCAGAAACTGATGGGCAAATAAATGCTTTGCTGCCAGTAATAGATCTTATGACTGGTAGACAGTATTTTAGATACTGAAAATCTCAAAAAGACAGCAGGCGTTGACTCTAAATAAGCTATGCAAACTACAGCCCATAAACTTTTACTTTTCTGCAGTGTCAAGTTCTTCTTTAAGCACAGGTTATCTTTTTCTACTCAGGAGGCAGAGTCCCATCATTTCACAAGAAGTCAGGCTTAATGTGTAAAATTACTAAGTACAGTCCAATCAGTGGAACACAAATTTGCTGCCGTTACAAATACTGTCAGAAACGTTTTTCAATTGTGACTTCTCTGCCTATTTTGTCCTTATTAACCATGTCAGTGACAGAAATGTTGTACCTTTACGGGGGGGGGGAAAAAGTCTTCTGCGTTGCAGCTAAGGGCAAAATTATTGAAAACAGAGGATCCAATTAAGTACCATTCAGGCTACAACAAAACTTTTCTAGTAGCTAAAAGCTTTTCTAGCAGCTAAAGCAATTAGCATCTCAGTAACTGTGTCTGTCTTACAATGCCTCATTAATGACATTTCTACATTCCCACTAGAAAATGTTTGTTCAATGTAACAAGCACTTCAATTTAAGAAAGCAAACGGATCTTTTGCTAAGATTAAGTCACTGTATTTATGGAGAACAGGTGTGGAAACTTCTGTGAGATTTTGAAGGTACCGGCAAGAAAAGAAGAAGAAAGTGCTACAATAATTCTGACAATGGAAGGAAATGGGGAAGCAAGATACAAAAAAAAAAAAAAAAAGTAGTACTACTTACAAGCCTCGAAGACGAAGCCAGATTTTCTCTATTTGCTCTGGCTGTAGGTATTTCAGAGAGTTGCTCTCAAATTCTTCGATTTCCTTAGTGGGTGACTCCATAGCTGCAGGTTACAGCTTCGGTTAAAGCTCGGCGAGGACGGACGCTGCCCCCCAGACATGCACACACTCCACCTTTAACGCTGCTCGGGAGCGGCCAACATTTTTGGCAGCCACTTCTCCCCCCTCCCCGCAAGCAGGGCCGCGTGGGCAGCCCCAAAGCGCTCAGGTGTAGGACACGGGGGGCAGCTGTGCCTGCACGCCACCATCCTCCGGCTCACCAAGGGGATTACTGGCTCATCACACCAATTTTTTCCTTTTTCCCTTGGGTTTTTTGCCCTTTTTTTGCTTTTTTTTTTTTTTTTTTTTTTTCATATTAAGCATAGGGTGTGTACGGTAATCCCCCGTGA
>WUAM01000359.1:30783332-30825541 GCA_024336885.1 Actenoides hombroni
CGGCGCGCCACGATCCCCCAGTTCACCATGGGAATATCTGTCTCACCACACAAATTTGTTCCTTTTTCCCCTGGGTTTTTTGCCCTTTTTTTGCTTTTTTTTTTTTTTTTTTTTTTTCCACAATAAGCCAAGGATGTGATCAGTAATACCAGCTGAAGGGTCTTTATTCAAGGGAGGAGGGGAGGAAAATCCCTTGCTGACAAGTGAGCTGTCTGCACAGGCAGCTGGGCAGTCAAGCGGCAGCACGGGTCCCAGGGCTGGGCACCGTTTGCCGGAGCGGCAGCCCACAGTTCCCTCCGAGCTGCTCCCCGGCTGGTCAGCCTCGCTCCTCACTCCCCCAGCCTTGGAATTCATGTTTTTCCACTTACCAGCAGTGCTGCCCACAGGCTCGAAACCTGACAACTGAGGAAAAAGTCGTCTGTCAGCATAGCCCAGGCACGGCTTCTCTCTCTGCCTCCCTCTCTCCCGCACACACACACAAACACAGGCGCGCAAGAGAGAAGAGGCTATTGGAGAAAGACTGCCTCTGATTAAAAAGCCAACCAAACCAAACCATTTAAAAAAAAAAAAAAAAAAAAGGCAGGGTAAATTACAGAAAGTCAGCGGCTCACTCCTGGCAAACAGCCATCTGCTTCATTGCAGTCAGCCTGCCTTCCTGAGACAGCGACGCGCAGCGCGGGCTGTATGGCTTCAGCTGGGGAGAAACCCACTCTCGAAATAAATTAATTGGTAAAGCACCATCGCCTAAACACCCCACCCCCCCCCCAAAAGGCATCAGGGGAAGTCCATACACTAAAGAGAGATCAAGCCCAACACATCAGTCACAGATATATCGATGCCTTTCAACGAGGACCACAAACAATGCATTAAAGGAGAACACATTCTTCATAATGCATGAGGCTTGAAACAGGACCTACAGATCGAACTCAAAAGGTTTGCACAGGGGAGGTTAAAATCCAGCTCTGCAACAGGACTCCTGCCTCTGGGTCCCCTGGGGTGGCCCCACACTGACCTCAGGCACAGCAGGGACCAAAACACCGGGCATCCCTCTACAACTGCAGGGTTCTTGCTCTGGGCAGAAGGAAGGACAGGGATTTCCTTCATTGCTCTGACTCACTCAATCACCTCTGAAACTCTGCCAAGAACCCCTGCAATATCTCTCTTTAGTTAAGGTTATTGATGTGGTGCTTTCAGCCAGAGCCACTAGAGCGGAGGGCAAAATAACTGCCAAAATATTGGCTGAGCCTTAGCACATTCTGTCATGTATGACAAAAGTTGCCTCTGGAGAAGCAAAGCCTGCAAGGGAGGAGCTCACCATGTGAGGAAAGACAGGCTCTGGTGAAAATATGCTCACTGGTCATGACTTCCAACTCTGGTTGTGCAAGTCCACACACCAACACTCCAAGTAGCTTGTGGAAATGTGAAGAATACATTCATTAGGCTAATCAAGCAAATCCCTGTTTAAAGGGCTTCAATCAATTCTTAGTCACGTAATTTGACTACTTCAAAATCCAACCAAAGTAAAACCAGACCATCCTGCCTGCACAGAGAGGCTCCTGCCCCAGGGGGGGGAAATAAAAGTGCAGATTTAGATATCTATACAAAATCAGTTTTGTTTCTACTGTGGGATCTGTTGTGCACAAGAGGGCATATAACTGGGCTCAGGCTCTGAAACTGTGCCACCAATTTTGTGCAACAATTTACCAGTTCACTCTCTTGTTTCTGCATATTCAGGAGTGCTTTTCATACACTGCAAAACTAGAAGCCTTGCATCCCTTAACACAAAAGGCAGATTTTGCCAGCAGGGGAGAGTTCAAAAAAAGTTTTGAGGTAAACCCACAAATCTTTAAACTTTTTTTCCCCAAGTAGAAAAAGCATCAGGGTTCATTTTAATTTTGGTGAGATCAGACACAGCTCCAGAAAAAGTTGTCTCGTATCGACAGAAAGAGAACAGCCTATACTGAACTGAAGCTTACATTATTAGAGCTTTACCAACTTTGTGGCACTTCTGACCTTGTCAGTAAGATGACCCAGTCCTAGTCATTCACCAGTAAGACACAGAAGCTTGGTCACATACTTCATAGGTGACAGGTAATCATTTCCCTACTCATGTCATAGTCTCCGAGAAGCAGAACAGCGTTACAACCTACCTGTGGGAAGAATGGCAAGTTCCACTGATGAGGAGGAGCATGGAAGAGCACGGTGCTATCAGCCTTCATTACTTCTGCATCATTTTATCAACATGTATCTGACATTAAACTTTCCAAATGCAATCATTCCATTCAAGAAAACTCTTTGTAGTGTTTAGTATTCACCCAACTCAACACAGGGATGCTGAGATTTCTGGTTTTCTGTAGAAGGCAAAGCTCCCTTCACCCTTAGCTCCAAGGGCTTTTAAATATTTTTCTTAAAGCCACAGCAGGTGAAAACCAGAGGCAGGTATTCAACCCCAGTGTGGCCTACCACGCCTACCTAAAGCAGACACTAGAACAAAAATCCCCATTTACACTTCATCTTTCCCTCTATACCTCTTTCAAGCCTATTGCTGGATGCACAGAATTGCATTTTTCCCATTCAGATTTAATCACAAGTATTTTTCCATGAAGTTTCATTTCTTACCAGGAATCATCACTGGAGCAGAGATGTATTACCAGCGTGCCACAACCCATACACTTTTTAAACAACATTTTCCCTTGAAATGATAAACAGACCATCTCCAGCTCAAGAATAAAATAGAAGTCAACAACAATCTGATGCTGGTGTAACCTGTCTGTCTGTACCTTACCCGTATATTATCCATTTAACCAGTGACTCATTTTTTTTCCTCAGCAATAATCAGCCAGTCAAGCTTAGCAGAACCCGGGTAATTTTCACCTTCACCACATTATTATTTACTATGCAAATAATGCATTTAAAATACCAGACAATGTCCAAAAGAACACGTACATAGTGACAGAAGAGAAAAAGATACGAAGGAAAGCAAAAAAAAATACTTTCAGCTGGTATCTAAAAGCAAATAGATGAGACTAAGAATTAAAGGAAGCTTACTACAGACTGCAGAAATATCAGAAAAATTGTAAGTTAGTGTCAGTTATGAAGACAGACACACAGGGAAGAGATACTGGGTAGGCCAAGATAGCAAGGTGAAGAGAAGAGGAGAATGATGAGATCCCGTGCCAGGTTAGGACACCTCCACAGACTTGAAGAACTAAACTCATATTGAGTGGATTCTGTTAAAAAGGTGGTACAGGAGAACTTAGATATCCTCCCAGCCTTGAGTGGTGAGCAGCCTTTCTTTTTGTTGTATTTTCACCTCCAGAAGCCTTTGAGATCATAAACTACCAAATACGAGGGCTGTACATTCTGGTAGTTAACTGTAAAAACAAATAAACCCCAGGAAGTTGACACAGGAGAACTCAGACAAAAATGCCAGTACAACCCAATTATTGAGGAAGCCAGGGGCTGGACCAATATGATGTCACAGCAATGATATTTATAGGAATTATGGGCAGAGATAGGGCTCTAGGAAACTAGGTGATAGCAAAACATGAACCAGGAAAGATGACTGGCAAGAGCAACACGAGTGTTGGAGCCTACGGAAGCAAATGGAAAGTCTAAAGGTGGTCACAGAGGAATCACAAACGTGTTTGAGGATGCTGCTTTTGCCAAAGGCAAACATTTTTGCAGTTGTGACACTTTGCTGAAGGAAGTTGAGACAAAGACACCAGTTCATCTGCTCAGTGCAAGCAGAGATGTCACTGACAAGAGCGTTGCTGAAGACACCAGGTAGCTTCTTGCCCACTTTGATTTTGTGTTGGTGACACAATTTGGGGCTGGAGTAGGAAAGAGGTTCCTAATGAGATCCCACACAGCAGCACCATGGTGGTAACAAAATAAAAGAAGCTATTAGCAAGAGTCTCTCCCCTTCAGTTTCCATGACCTCAAAATTTGGTTTTGTACAGAAGATGACCAGAAAGTCATTTGCAACTTCCTAGAAATAAAGTTTCCTTCTTTAACAAAATTTTACTGCACAGTAACTCTTTTTTATCTCCCATGAGAAGAGAAACTCTAATAACTAATTAGACACAATGAGGAATCCCCAGCAACTGAAGCAGCATGAGGACCCTACCTGCTACCAGGTTCTCTTGCACCACAGAAACTTTGCACCTCCAGCAGCTCAATTGCCTTTGCCCTGGAGAAGGTCACCTCTTCCTTGCGATGACATTCAACCACATGCCTGCAACACTAGGTCCAGGGATTGTCTCAGAAATATCTGATGTTGCTTTTCAGAAAGCTCATTGTTTAATGAATGTTCTCCTTCCCATTGCTAGGTGCTTGAGGATATGGTGTAGTGGTTAGAAAAATGCTGGGATAAAGGTTGGACTTGATGACCCTGGAGGTCCCTTCCAACCATAATGATTCTGTGTGATTCTGTGTGTGCTAAATTGCACCAGCCATAGCTCCAAGCAGTTTAAATCTTTTTCTAGGAGCAGTTCTTAAGGAGTTACCCAGATATAGCACTGCTGCAATTCTTAACCATCTTCAGCTCTCTGCAACTGAGTGAGATCCTCAAATATAACCAGCAAGCCGTTGAGTCAAGCTGGGACACATTCAAGGAAAAGAGACAACTTACGAGGAGTAAAAGCACGAATTATTCCACAGATGGTCCTCTTTCCTCTTGTTGTGTTGCAAAGGACAACCCAGTATGCTTGCTGTAGGAACCTCTTTTGCATGATACAAAGAACTGCACAAGCAGCCACAGTAAACAGTTCTCCAACAAGAGCAAGAACACCTGCACCAGCTTGGGGCACGCTGTTTGCTTATGCTCCTCCTGTAGTGACAGTGGAATACAATGTCATTCTTCCCTGCCTGTAACCACTTCCCATTACACTGATGCCCACCACTGAACAGTTCACGTGGTGCACACGTCACTGCCTTTCAGTGTTGAGTAAAGCAGTTACAAAACACAATGTCTTTCTTTCCACTCACTTGATTTTAAGGTACAGGAGGAGTAACAGAGAAAACCAGGAATGCAGGTTATTTTTATCATCATTTTTGAGCTCAAATTTGGGATTTCCTTGCTTGCTTAAGTGTTGTCTGTCAGATTTAGTGGTAGGTGCCGGCAAGACAGCAAACACCAGGACAATGGCTGTGGCTGTAAAATGTTATGAACTTTTTCCATAAGTATCTGCAGTGGATATGTATTATCTTGCTTGCCTTGCCCTTCAACTGATGGCTCACCTCATGGTGATCAAGAGCAGCTTCCAAAAGCATGAGGTTTCTAGGCTGAGCAAGCAGTGCTGCTCCAGCTCTCACACTCTTGCTGCACAGAGGCAACGAGTCAGAGACACACAGCAAGTCCAGCTCCGAAAGGCAAGAACGGCACCATCTCAGTCACTCCAGTTAAAGTGCTTGACTATCATGACTGTCACTTGGCAGATGCAGCAGTAAAGCCACCTCCTGATGGATTGGCCACGACTTCAAAGCAGAGGAGAGCTCAGGTGAGCAAAAGCTGACCTGCCTGTTGAAGACATCCATTGCCCAGCCTCCAGCAGGTGAAGGCCATGCTGGGAGCACAGACAGGGCTGCGAACACAGCACGGCACAAACTTTAACCCACTGTGCTGCATCCAAGCACCTCTCCAAGCTGTCCATCAGGAGATGCAAGAGGGATCCAGGACACTGCTGCTGCCCTCAAACAAGGTCTAGCCCAAGGGAGAGACAGGATTTCCCTCTGCTGCTCTGTGACCTGGCACAAGGTCTAGGGCAGGAGGACTCCTTCCTGAGTCCTTGAAGCAGCTTTTTTGCCTCCTTCACTCACCAGTGGGAGAGGAGCCAGGACTCCTACCATTCAGGAGTAGGTCTGAATTTCTTAGGGTGGTGGGACTGGTATTTCATACCCAAGTCCCAGGCAGAATGGTCAGAGCCACCTCTGAACCACCCTGCTGTAAACCAAGCTCTGTCCTCAGGTTAAACTCCCCAACCACTTTCCTTAAAAGCACCTACAGTTTCTTTATTTCAGCAAGGACTAGAAGAAGAGCAGGAAAGGTTAGAGTCCTTCAAGCAGACTCCACCAGAGATAAGTGGGTATAGCAATAACATTTAAAAAGCCCACTGAAACGCACCCAAAAACTCTCCCAAGGCAGGAGGCTGCCTGACAGAAACAGCACTCCCGTGAGCACAAGCAAACTGGGGGGATCATTTCAAACACCACCATTTCTGAGGTATTTGCTGGCCTGCAGCAAAAGCAGCCGAGCTGCCTCATGCTGAAGGGTAGGACGGGGCACTGGCTGCGTGCTGAGACACGGCCTGGTGTTGTTCCTACGTGTTGCCTGTGTGAACACACATCTTCTCCCACCAATTAATCTGATTTGACAGAATGAAAGCTTCAAGCATTATAATAAGCTCTATAATTAGTACAGCTACAATGTATTCATATGTCTGTCCATGCATAAATAATCCAGAATATATTTTATTCTCTTACCGCTAACGCCTCCAACCAAAATCTCAGCAGAGTATTTGTCTTTGCTTTCCTTATTGCATGTCTGAGTCTGGATCTCCGAATCTCAGTTATCGCAAACACTGTGATGAGTCTGCCATTACCATATTGCCAAATATTATGCTAATACTATATTCAAACAGTTTGTAAAACACTGACATTTCTGCTAATGCCAAAATAAGCTGGGCAGATTTTGCTCAGTCTTTATCCTTGCAGGAGAAAACGTTTCTTGCTCATTTCAGTTAAGAACCATTTTTTGTTTGTTTTGTTTGGGAAGGGCTTAGAAGGAGGGACAGGGGATCAGGTGAATCACTGAATTCATTTATCCTACTTATTCTTCGTGTTGAAATATAAGAGTGTGATTGGGAAATATTCAGACGTTGCAGCTGACTTGTATGCATTTTGGAAAAAAAAATAAATCAGAATTACAGCACTCTATCCTGAGCAAAACATAACTTCAGAAGGTTGAACTCTGAGAAGGGCAACCACTGTGCTCTGTGTATGAAGAGTTAATAAAAAAATCATGAGACTCGGAAAGGGAATAAATCAGACAATTTATCTAACAGCATAATTAACTCTGTCACACTTCACTACAAAATAGATGGTAGTGAACAGAAATACTTGTACCTGATTCAGCTTTTGGCTGCTGAAAAAGCATTAATATTCATCTAAATATTAGGCATTTTTATGAGCAAGAAACTGTCATCAAAGTGTAGATACCTCTGTCCCATTTAGTCAAGAATGTTATACGTTTCTAAGCCTAGAGAATCTGCTTTAAAGAGTCATAATTCAGTTGTGTGTTACCCCAGTGTGAACAAGCAACGTGATCCATCAGCATCTGGAGTGAATGAGGTTCACTGTTTCAGAGTTTTGTTTCAATTCCACTTTCTAGTTTCATTAAACCAGATCAAGTACTTCTCAAACTGTAGTTTACAAGTCAAAATTAATCCCTTTTTTTTTTTCTGGCTAAGATTAGCTTTCAGGGCTTGATGGGAACTGACTCACACCGTAGCTTCGGAGCCATGAATACGACCCTAAGGGAGGGTTGGAAGACAAGGCTGCAAGGGTTAAACCTTGCCAAGGAGCAGCAATCTAAGGGACTGCTAACTGCCTTTAATTACAAGAAGCAATCACCCAGTTCCCTCAGGGATGGGGAACTGTGATTTCTGCTGCATCCTGTAATTACCAATGGTTTTAGCTTCTCTATCAGGAAGAAGCACAGATGCAGCTGACCCAGGGGATGCTGCACTTTCAGAAAGTTTCAAAACCAGTGAGTTAGATACATATAGATAGATAGATAGATAGACAGACATACATAAATATATTAAGACTACTGCTGCATTCCCTGCACCCTAACAATGTGTTCAGTCTCAGACTGCCACCAGGACTAGGCACACTATGGAGAATTTCAAGCAGAGGAAGGCAAACTTTAGCTTTTCATCTGAGAAAATAAACAACAAAAAAAATTTTTATAGAAGTAACAGTCAAATCACCAGCACAAACCAAAATCAACTGATTAAGTTGGTGAAAAAGGTGCCGTTCATTTAAACTTTTGAGTCAAGTGAATCAAGCTGACAGTTTTGACTAAAAGCTCTGGTGACTGGCAAGAAATGTCAAACACTATCAGCTGGTATTGCCACCAAGACAAGCACATACCTCTTCCGTGGCCTGCCCTGTTTGACCCAGAGTTGCTCAGTTTCTGTGAATGAAGATTTAAGAAAACTTGCAGAAACTTTCTTCAGCTTGGGAGGCTTAGCAAAATGAGAACATTTCCATGCTGATGACACTTGATGCTATTACTTAACCCAGGGCACTGCAATAGCTCCATAAAAATCACTGTTGCACTCACTCAGAGCGCAGCAACTTTGACAAAAGCACTGTCACTCTTGAAGGGCATTTTTAAAAGTCTGTTCTACTTTAATGATGTCCACAGTGCTAGAAAGCCTTAAAACCTGTATTACTACACGTGACAGTTCAAGAAGGGAGGCATGAGAGAGGAATGATGGATAAGGGAAGAGGAGCTTTATAAAATGCTTTGCAGAAAAGAATGAGAAGGGCTTGAAAACTCATCTAGGAAAGGTCTTGGCAAGGGGGTGACATGCAAGTAGCAGTCCAAGCAATTAATTACTTAAAAGAAATAGCTAATTAGAGGATTAAACAAGAACTGTCTTGCTAGTCTTTTCCCTTTTCACCTGCAAATATCCAATGAGGTCGAAGTGGACCATTTTGATGACCTGAAGCCTCTATACAATTTTCTCACAGTTTCCTGCTCCACATCATCCCTTCACGTGTTCGGACGCAAAGGGATTGAATAAATACTGACGTTTATTCAAAACAAGATCAAAGTTGTCTCAAAGGGCTTGTTAATCACTACTGGTACATTCGAGAGGTGGAAGTGGGAGGTTTTTTACTCGGCTGTCTCTCATACACAAAGTTCATTTTATTACACAGGCCAATGCTGCCCCCTGTACCGCGAAGTGCTACATTTGAGCCTATATTCCATACATACAAATTACAAAGAGCGAAGACAGAAATCACTGCGCGTCATGTATTATCCCTTGTGGAGTTAGGGAACAAAGCCATGATTCTATCATGGAATGTCTGTGTATATACCTTTGAATTTTATCGACTTAACAATGAGTATGGAAGTCATTTATAAACCAGATCTCTACTTTTTCCCCATTTCTGGGTTTGGTTTTTTTTTGGCGGTTAAAATCCGTCCAATTGCTGTACAGAGGGAAGATTCTCTAGTCAATTTTCTAGACTACCAGTGCTTCTGAGGCCAGGGAGCCCAAGTACTATTCCTTCACCTCTCCTTGTCCACTGTCCCCTGGGGGAGATAGGCAGCCACCTCTAATCACTTCCCTTGCCTTTGCTGGCAGAGATGGCCAAGTCAGGGCTATTTAACTAACCAACTCTGTTGCAGTTCCAATGACAAATCTTACCTTCGGGACCTTGTGTAGATCCCTTTCCACCCCAAACCCCACAATTAAATTAATATTTCCCTTATTTTTCCATGTATAACGTGCACTGGACATAGGTGGCAGTGGAAGCAGAAAGTGGAAGCAAAATGCAAAACCATACTGCAAAATGCAAGCCCATAGCGCTCTGAAAGCAGGGGGCCCACAACATCACCATCAGAGAAACACTGCCTGGTAGCAGAGACCTACAACATACAGGGGCCTTTTGCTGAAGTGATTCACAAAGTAGAAGCTCATTAGTCTGATCTCAGCAGTGTGCCAGGCATCAGAGCTCTGAGGAAAGAATAATTAAAGGGAAGCAGAATAAAAAGCAACATCTATTTATCACATTGGATCATGGCTGATTAACCTGGTCTCTTTCTTCCTGAATCTGTTTCCTGTGATCACACAAATGTGGTAGATCTAAGGTATTTGGAGTTTATGCAGGCTTCAGTTTCAACGTTTTGAAAAAATGGGCACTGGAACAGAGAATCTCAACGTGAGCAGGGACATGACTAAAAGCAAGAGGAGTTTGTGGGTTAAATTAGTCCAACTAACACTGCAAAACATGAATACACATGAAACCCTGAACGCTGCAAATTACAATCAACCGAAAGAAACTTCCTTGTTCGCAAGCGATTTACAGCCTCCCTTCTTTGCCTTTCATTTCCCACCCTCTCAATGCTGCAGTTCGCATTCTGAAAAGAAGCCCACTGACTTAAAGATCAAATCCTTACATCGCTACATTTTCAGCTACACTTTCAAAGGATGTTTTAAAGTCTGCAGCATTTGAGCTAAAATTCATAATGTTCCTCCTGAGTCTACAAGGACTGTTTTTCAAAGCGACTTCCCAAAGCACTGCTAAAAGATCACAGAGTTTACAAGCTACGCTTCGCCCTTAGAAGTCACCGCTGCCCAGTGGTATTTTACTGGCAACGCCAAAAGTTACCAATAGATAAAAATCTGCTATGTGATACTTGGAGATAAATCCTACACTGGAAGAAGAAGTGATATTAAAAAAAATCCTCATTTAAACTAGCTCCTGCAATTCTCATTTAAATGAGATCATTGATCAGACTTCAGCAAGATTTTATTCCCACTCTCATCTAACCTGCTTCCCCACTTCCACTGCATGTTACCACAACCTTGGCCACCAGTGGATGGATTTCAGAATAAGCTGAAGTGCTGAAGATAGACAACAGCAGCTCAGGAGGTTAGTGAAATGGCTGCCATAACAGTTCCCACATCCAGCACTCGACTGGTGCCTGGGAAGGATGAAGCAGCAAACCATCCCCAAGACGATCACCACCACTATTGTCCCTCTCATGGCTTGTTGGTACAAGTTTTGATCTGGCAAAGAGTACTGCCCAGACTCCTTCCTTACAGGCCTGGGCTCAATCATTTTTGCTCACTGCCAGTGTCTCTGCCACTCTTCACCTGCATATCCAAAGCAGGAGGAAACACATGGAAACTTCTCAGCCAAATCCTACGCAAGAACCTGTGGAACAGCAAAATTGAACCTCTCCAGATATCTCAGCTTCAGCTTCATCACACTGATCCACCACATGAAAATCAGTGTACTTTCACATACTGATGTAGAGTTATGTCTGCGATGTAACGGGAACGGGTAAACTTACATAAAAGGGGAAAAAAAATGGCAGATCATGTTTTGCAGGGCTTACAAGTACAATTGCTACATCTCTGATATGAAATGATGTTGGAACTTCCCACAAGTGGCTTGTGAAATCACTTATCTAGGTCACATCTGAGAGAAATTTAAACAGCATATTGTACATGCCACAGCATTACAAAAAAATTACCCTGGAGAGGCATTTTAATAATAAAGGAGACTACAATTAAATCACTTTGGAATCAAGAAGCTATTACACTATTGTCCTTCAGGAACAGATCTGCCTTTGCCAGAACAGTGGGGTTTATGCCCTTCCTTCAGATAAATATAATTGCAGTGTCATAATTCCATCAAACTGCATCTTAATACGACCTGTACAGACCAAATAAGTATCTACTATCTTCATTCACACATTAATGTGTCTCCTTCTCACCTGCTACCTTGATTTTTGAAAGATATGCTCCGCAGCAATCGGTTCACTTGTCAGCAAATATTTGATTTATATGTATGAAGCATCTGCCACTGTAATAACTCAGTGCTGAGCGCTTCCTAAAAGGATGATTATTGCTTTTGGATTCCCATGGCTTTAAATGTTTATCAAGTCTCGAATTACCATTTTTCTATATGTCAGTTGTGGCCATCTGCACAGAAGCTACAATTCTATCTGCTTGCACACGTTACGTGTGTGTGCTTGAGTACAAGAGTGAGACTAGACACAAGAACGTCAAGGCAAAAAAGGCAAGCACTAGAACTTGAACTAGTATAAAAAGTGCACAGACAGCCCTAAGTAACTCGGTTACGTGCCAACAATTTGAGAAAACTTGATGTGACTCTACCTATTTCCATATTGCAGCACACACCCCCGTGCTGCCACTGAGGTCTTTCCCTATGGACTCTTCAGGAGTATTCATCTCTTTTCACATTAGGCTGGTCAGCTTAACAATCAGAGCAGATAAGGTCTATAGTGGTGCAAGGCCTAGAATGAGAGTCTTACAGTAATGATTTGGTTTCATTTCTACACATGCAGTCAGACACACGGGATATTGAGATCAGAAAGGAGGTTGGAAACGGCACTTCGTTTTCATGCAGCATTCCATTATCATTATTGTTCCCTCTATCATGAGGCACTTCTGTCCCCAGCACCAGCATGAAGCACCCCTATTCTCCTGTATTTTGCCCAAATGGTCTTTGTATTGATATTTTTTTATCTAAAATGTGCATTCTGAACAGAGTATCGGGACCATATTACACGGGGGCTCTGGAAATAGTGCATTTTAATGCTAAGCGATAACCATGGTGCCATCAGGGAACTGCCACCCCCGAGTATGAAAGCAAGATTTGGGGCCTGTTGTGCCAATAAAACGGCGCTTAGATTTGGCTGTCTGGAATGCATCTACCATAAAACCACAAAATATTAATAAACCTCCTCGTGGGTCTTGGCAGAGACTGAATTCAGCATAATATCATGCTGCATGAAATCTCAGCCTACGTGTTAAGTGTTGAACAAATTCCGTGCAGTATTGAAAACCTTGATTCGCAGTCAAATTGCCCTAATCTCTCAAAGCCCAACGAATAGATTGCAAACCCATGAAGTGGCTCAGACATGCAGCTGGTACCAGCTGTTGTCACTTATTTCAAAGCAGTACCTTTCTCCAGTGACTCTTTTCTTCCATGACAATGATTTATAGCTATCCAAAGGCTCCTAGAATTCGTTTCTTGCCTGTATGCTTGGCCAGAATGAAGAGGAAATTCCCTTTTCACCAGCTCTGACTTCACTGTAGCAGCTCCACGCTCCATTAGAACGTGTCCTGAAATGGATGCAGCAAAAGAGTCTGAGCAATTCGAACCCACGCGACCTGACAAATTGTGACTCATGCTTTTAATCAGAGCCGAGAAACAACATTTTGCTGCAACATTTCATCTTGCAAGTGTGCTAAGAGGAACAGAGGAAGGGAAAGGCTTTTTTTTTTGCTTTCCACTGGAAAGAGGTTACATAAGCTCTCAGAGAAGGAATTGTCTACAAATAATTATTAGAATTGATGGTGTCTGCTGTTGTGAGTTATTCTGAGATTAGGGTCTGAGTATATCATAGAGATCAAAAGTTGTGGCTTAAAGAAAGGAAGGGAAGAAGGGAAGGGAAGAAGGGAAGCACTAAGTACTTTGTGAACCCAAAATAATAAATGGTAGGATATGCCACACCTCAAACGAAAAAACCCTCCCAGTTGCTGCAGAAACATGGGAAAATTATTAATTTTTTAGTTTATTTGCAAATATTCCAGTGACTAATTCAAGAAATCTCATGTACTACATTTAAGTCTCAAACAATTACATTTGTAGGTGTAATTTGCAATATATATTTGACTGCATTTTCACACACCAGTGTAAGATCACTACCAAAATGGGCATTTGGAGTAGGAGTGGGCTGGTTAGTTCCTCTTGTGGGGCCAAGCAGATAGGTGTTCTGTCTGTGTGCTAATACCTAGAAATTCACAGAATCATAGAATTGTAACAAGGAGCCCAGTTTTGTAAGGTGTAAAGCCTCTCTGATCTTAATTACATCATTATGCTAATACCAAAGAAGGCAACAAACTCATTTAATTTAATCTTTGGTTTACCCTTTGCATTTTTGTGAGTATTAGTTCTAATCCTGCTCTTCAGTGAAGACTGATCATCTTAGGACACAGAGAGCTCTTGGAGGGATTCCATTCTTCTCATTTGTATTGGAGAGCAGTAAAAACAATCCCATTTAAACATGAACTGAAAAGGCCTATTGACTTTCATCTATTGAAGAACTTCAGCACATGGTCAGGAAAAGCAACAGCTGATTGCTCAAATCGCAGCTCCCACTCTGCTGGGTCAATTCCACCACTGCTACGACAGACAACTTTGCTTACAAGGTGGGGATTCAGCTGACTCACACAACTGCCAGCCTCAGCAGCTGGCTTGCAACAGGGAAGATCTTTGCTGGTACTCTTGACTCAAAAGGGGAAGGGGAGTGGGGAAGCCTGTAAAGATGCTCCTGAGATTCAGAGGCAATACCTTGCAGAAGCCCTGTTCCTTGGGAAAGGGAGCAGATATGCCCCCCACCTCTGCCTGGGACAACCCTCCAGAGGCAAGTTTTGAGGACAAAACCACAAAGACCTCCCATACCAGTGTACTGGACTGCCTTGTAGCAGTGAAATATTTAAATGTCACCCTCAAGGTACATTAGATCTGCTGTTGTTTGCTGCGATGTCTTTAGATGGACATGCTGGTGGCAGATGTGAAAGCTGAGTGGCAGCGAAGCAAAATCTCTTGGGGTGGAAAATAAATGGTGTGACCAACAATGCATGCAGGACAATTTACTTGCTGCTCTGGTTGGAATAAAACCTAAGACTCTTGCAAGCCACAGATTAGTCCATTAAACTCTTGTTTACAGCACCAAAGCTGAGCATGCCTTTTACAGTATTTCTAAGGCATCCCAAACTAGAGCTGAGCAACTGCAGTGCACCAGCTGACTTTCTAAACAAGCCATAAGAAGCAGATCAGAATTGCTGTTTCCCCAGTTTCAATCCTCCTTGGCTCTCTCAGTTCTTTCTTATGAAATTATAGGATTATAGAATCATAAAATGGTTTGGGTCGGAAGGGACATTTCAAGGTCACCTAATCCAACCCCCCTGCAGTGAGCAGGGACATCTGCACTAGAGCAGGTTGCTCAGAGCCCTGTCCAACCTGACCTGGAATGTTTCCAGGGATGGGGCATCGACCATCTCTCTGGGCAACCCAGGCCATGGTTTTACCATCCTAATAATAAAAAATTTCTCCCTTCTCTCTAGTCTAAATCTCCCCTCTTTTAGTTTAAAACCATCATCCCTTGTCCTGTCACAACAGTCCCTGCTAAAAAGATTGTCTCCATCTTTATTATAGGCCTCTTTAAGTACTGAAGAGCCACAATAAGGTCTCCCTGGAGACTTCTCCAGACTGAACAACCCCAACTCTCTCAGCCTTTCCTCACAGCAGAGGGGTTCCAGCCATTGCATCATTTTTGTCACCTTCTTTGGACCTGTTCGAACAGGTCTTTCCTGTGCTGAGGACTCCAGAGCTGGACACAGAACTGCAGGGGGGGCTGTCTCATCAGATCAAAGCAGAGGGACAGGATCCCCTCCCTCAATCTGCTGCCCACAGTGCTGGGGATGCAGCCCAGGACATGTTGACCTTCTTGGCAAATGACAGTCCCTCATTGTATACTGAAAACTCTGAAAATACCACCAGGAGCTCAAAGGAAAAGCAAGCCTGCCTGCATCCATCTGTAAACAAGTTTCTAGATCCCTGAAGTCTATTTGAAGTATAATATGCAAAGCTGGAGCTAGTGCCATGAATTAGTGACTTCATACAAAGGCACATAGCAGCAGCTACCAACTTGATCAAAAAGCCTTTCTCTGGAAACACTTACTCATTGAGAACTCTGAAATTAGCCTTCAAGCGTAAACCAAGGTAAGTGTTCACTGTGTGCATTTCATTTCCAAACTCCAGTAAGTGACACAGTTGGCTCAGTTCATCAGAAGGTTCCTCCTGATGTCAGACAACTAAGCACACACTTGAGATCCATACACTGTCCAGATCAGTCTGTTCTGAAACTACCTAAGCTTTCAACTCCAAAGATACTCGCAGTACCCCGTGGGAACTTGATTCAGAGTCGTTCTCAGTGGCAGCAACACTGGGTAAAACTGGTGCAAATACTGATCGCGTTATAACCTGAGTATTTGAGCCCAATTTTGCCAGATGTGGGGGGGGTCTCCTTAGAGTATGAAGTATTTCTCTTCCAAAAAAGGAATTAAACCCCTCATGGCAGGAAGACCAGGCTCTGGGATTCAGCTGGAAGAAGCCACATGCCTGTACCTCTAGCAGGATGTGCAGCATTTACTGCTCTCTTGTTGCCAACTTCTCTTGAGTGTTTTCTCCCTAGCAGTAAAATATGGAGCCCTTAAGTATTAAAATATAAAACATAATTTTTCCAAGGAACTTTAAAACGCACAGGAAAAGCTATTAAAGGATTCTTATTCTGAACCAAAAAAACCAAGATTATTTTAAAAAGATCACCCATGTCGCCATAGTACTAAAATAATACTTAAGGCTTCCTGACTGTAATAATCTTCCTGTCCAGGAAGAACTCACTTGTGAATCACTGACGTGTGCAGACTGCCAGCAGAATCGTATCTATGCCCAAAGGATATGACATAAAAAAACATAATAAAACCTCAAGCATCTGTAGTGGATCTGCAATACATGTGCATGCTTTAAACAAGGGTTAATAAAAATAACCCACCAACCAGCAGGAACAACAGAAAAGTGATGCACGCGGACTACAACCTAGTAAGGGATTAATAAAATGTTAGCAAAGGAAAGGAAACATAAAACGAGCTACAAGCTCAGCTCAAGAAGCAAACACTTGGACACGGGGACTGAAACTCTTTTAACATAAATTTATTTTCTCTTCTTTTCTTTAATTGAAGAAGCAATAAATTGAAGTCCATTTCAAGGTGTGGTTCCACCCCCCATCAAGCAAAAGTACCAGCGCAGAAGTGTACCTGGCCATCATCCTTCTGATACCTTCAAATGGGGCTAGAAAGCCCTGGCAGAGAGGGCCACAAACTCCCCTAAAGGTGTGACTTGCTTGCTGCTAGTATGTATGTGTTAAAAATGCTGATTTAAACAAAATTAACTTGAGAGCTTTCGATAATAACAACAGCTACCCTGGGTCTATCAAGCAGTTTCTGACATGGCTTTTGTTCTCACTTCTCCAGTATACAACCACAGTCCCACCATGTGAGCTGCTACACACCTTGAGAAATGCACTGCTCCTTGCACAAACTTCTGGCTGAGAGAACTGGCTGTGTTCACACACTAACTCACCTACTCATTTACTTAACTGGTGGTAGATCAAGCAAGTCAAGACACTCGTACACTTTTACATCTGGCTGGAAGAGGCAAATTCATCAGCCTTTAGCAAAGCACTTATAATTGACACACACTTTAAACAGGTTAATGGAAAAGCAGCAGTAGAGTGAACCACACACACAAGCTTTAATACTGGAAATTAAAATCACTCAACTGAAAGCTTAGCTCAGCAAGAAGCAAACCTACTACAAATTCCATTAATTAGGTGCCTTAGAGTTTCTGAGAGGTGATACACACAAAATTTGCTAGAACAGGAAAAAATGACGTCAAGGAAATTAATTTTACTAAGATGTCAGAAACATCACAAATATCAGCAGTTCCTTTAGAGAAGAAGGATGACACCTGCTGCTAGTCTTCGCTTACTGTCTTGCTTGCAACACAAAGACATAACCAAGTGGGATTTAAGCATCCCTCTTCGGTGATCACAAATAATTCCACATTGTCCCATCAGATCACAGCACTTTCAAGAAGAGTATTCTTACATGCTTTTGGTCAAAAACCAGTTATTTGAAACAGCGCACTACTGAAAGCAACTGGGTATGAAAGCCATCAGTAAATCTCCAGCTTTCGAGGTCACATCAAATGTGTGTTCCTAGAGGATATCTTTTTTATTTCAAAAACTACTCCATTCCTAAAGTCAAGTGTAGCAACTTTCAAAAGCCAGCTACAGAAATTAAGTCAAAATGAACTGTTTCTCATCGGCAAAGAGCCGTGTGAAGTCCCCAGCAAGCTGAAGGCTGGCATTCACACTGGTAATCGTGCTAGCAGACCCCTAGCCCATGATTTTTTACAGTTTTCACATGGTCTAATAGATGGGCTAAATGTCAAGAGTTTCCTAAATTGAGTAGACACACAGCTGAGGTTTCTCTACATCAACTTAATTCTAAGGGGAAAACATAAAAAAACCCCAGGTGCAGTAATTGAAATTCAGAGTTGTCCTTAAAGACTTTCTAACCTTTGCTTCAAGCAAGGAAGTGCAAAGTTTTAAACCTCAACCGTCGGTTACAATTCCAGGTGAAAACACATCACCATGAACAGAGCCAAATGACAGCGAGATTTGAAACACAGTGAAATTGCACCTCACAGAATTAATCAATATATATCTTTGCAATATAGCCCCTGATCCTGATAACAACGTTCACTGCTATCTTTAAGCATGCCTACATTCATTTATTCACGTGTTTCAGGTGTGTGGAGGATCAGGACTATGGGACTCTCACCTCCACCGTTATGCTGACTGGCACTGACATCAGGGGACTAAGTAGTCCAGGTACGGAGTGTGCTGTGAGGAAAGAGCAGAGCAGTGATGCAACCTGAATCCCTTAAAGCTCACAGCCAAATGCAAAACAGTATCAACTTGGTCAGAAAGAAAAACAAACAAACAAACAAACAAACAAAACCCCCACAAAACCAAAACAACAAAACTGGTCTATAACACATTTCTATCAAAAAAACCCAAACAAACAAAAAAACCCACTATATCACAGTGCCGCTGCGTACACTACTCCCAAAAGCCTGGGAAGGACTCCATGGGGCTTTGCAGTCTGTGGGTAAGGTCTGGTCTTGCTGGAGAGGAAGGGAACAGTCCTTTCATGGAAACACCAGCTCATGAAGGCAAAGCAGCACCAAGAGCCCCCTCTGTCTTGTCCCTGACTCCCCCAGCACAAGCATATCTCCGGGGAGGAGGCAGGGAACAGGGATGGGTGGGAAGGAGAAGTCCAGACTCCCCCCAACTTCTCCTCTCTCTACTTCCAGATGAGCAAAGGGCTGCAAGGCGGAGACGAGCAGATGCACACCAAGAACAGTGAGTGCAGAAAAACTGGGCCACACCAGATAGTACAGGGAATAGGTCATGTTCACCCTTTCAAGTTTTGGTATCACATCAAGCCTTGAGTTTAAAGTCTCAGTGTTGGAGAGATACTGGTACCTCACCTGATACTGGTATATCACCCACCACCAATGTGAACCTCAAGGAGGGACAAGCAGAAAACATGCAGGAAAATTTACCTTTGATCCTGAAGCACATAAGATGGAGTAAACTTAGAGAAATGGATGCTTCAGTGATGTTCCTGTGAACAACCTGCACATCCCAGAGTGTGAACAGCTGGATCTTGACATTGCAGAGAAAGGAGGTGGAATGGTCCAAGCACAAAATGATTAAAGGGTCTACAGTGCGCAGGGAAGGGAAAGAGGAACACTGCACACTTCTGCTCAGAGATCTGTGGATTTCCTTTATTTTTTACAGACCACAAGCTATCTTCTGGAACATATATTCCCACTGCATAATATTACTTACATTAAATTAAACTGTCAGAGGAATAATCTATGTAATGATTTTGACATCATGCAGTATTTGGAGGCAGAGCAGTAGAAGCAGATGGAGATGCAATCTATAGATGGAAAATGGTTCTTCATATATTCAGAAGAACCAGTTTTACTGGTGGTATGTTCAATAGTATTCAAACTTAAAGAAAATAAAGAACTAATCTTTTATGCTTGCATTTTAAAAGAGTTGTGAGCATCACTCAGCATCATTCTAGCCAGCACCATCTTCTGGCTCCCAATAAGGTCACAAATCATATCTCCTACTTTACATCTATTCAGTCCAACATTATCACCTGTTACACCCACGTGCTACTGTGCTTTGCAAGCAACAGGCATAAGCTGAAGCAAAGGCTGCCCACAGGAAATGATGTCTCTGTCTAGGTGCCTGTATTTTGTTGCTGCCTTCCTATCACTCCCTACAGCCAAGTAAGTTTGATTCTTCTGCAGGAGGCACACATTACACAAAAAAAAACCCCAAACCCTTATGCTTTGCATGACCGACCAGCATTGCTGATGGGGTGGCAGAAGCACAGGATTTAGAAGAGAACTGCTCACCCCAGAACAACTGAGCACAGTTCTAACAAAAGCCTCCTGGGCTTTGGTACCTGCAGGTATTACATGGCCCTCATCAACCAAAGGCTCATCTCACATACAGTGACCAGAGAAGATGATATGAAGACAAATAATGTCCCATAATGAAGGTGACAGAACCATCGCCTGGGAAGTTATTGAACAACACAATGCAAAGGGAAAGGCTTTTCTGTGTTAAAAGATATACTAAAGCTTATTGTGCAGAGATACTGAAATACAAGATAAAGAACAGCCTTGTATTGCCTCCATATGGGAGATTAATATTACGCACTAAGCAAAGGATTTCCCTTAATATAAGGCACATGGACCCTTGATGAATGTCAGGGTCCTCTGCAGCCCTGGAGGCAGAGATCTAGAAGTTCCCATTTTCACCATTTTTTGCTACTGTCAAAATGATATAATGGTTTGTTCTCTTAAAAAAAAAAAAAAGAAGAAGAAAGGGGAGAGGTCCTATATGTGTGGGTTCCATTAAAATTTATAGCTATAGAAAATTTATGTCTTCTTCCTGTTGCCACCTCATTTACAGGGAACTCGGCTATCAGAAGTGCTTTCCAGCCAGCATTTCAACTAGGGATCTTTTTATATGTACAGTGTAAGTAACAGTGTGCATCAGGTCCGAAAAACATCGAGGAGGAAAGGAAAATAACTTTTATAGCTCTCTAAAATTTTACATTGTGAAGAAGAGTTGCATGTATGCATTGAAGGGAGAATGTACAGCCCCGGGACACTGCAGCTACCAGAGTGTGCTGGATTGTCACACCAATAAATCAACAGGAATCAGAAAGTAGAGAATTTCTGGCAAAAAAAAAGTAAATGCTAGAGAACATAGTTCTCTACTCCACCACACATCAAACAAGGACCATAAAACAAGACTCATCTTAAATGACCCCTTTACACGTCCAGCAAGTGCATCCAAAGACTGACTGCAGTTCAAGTACTTTCAGTAAAAAAAAAAAAAACAAAACAAAGCTACAAAAAAACCAGGTGACTTCTTTCAACAAAAATAACCTGGAAGAAGCGGAAGAACCTGAATTAATCCCAAATTACGTCAGGCACTGAAGTACCAAAGTTAGGATTTAATGATCCTATGCTACTTGGATAGTCGGCAGCGGAAGATCTTGAGGTGGGCAGAATTTTCTCTTGAGCTATGCAGCAGCCTCCCTTGAGAGGGAGCAAAAATTAACTCAACACTGATCTGACTGCAAATCTCTGAGCCTGTGGCTTTATTCACAATGTTAAACATGGAGAGAGACTAGTCTTGTTTTACTTCTGTTTCTCCAATGAGATAAATCATACATATTAAGAAATCTACTTAGAGATAAGTTAAAGCTTTGGCTGAATGATACACATGTCAAAAAAACCAGTTACAATCATCCTGATCCTGGGCACACACGTGGACTGTGTTCACCATGTTCTTTTGTATGGTAAAAAGGCATTTTACAAGGGTTGAGGTATCATCATCCTGCTCTCCCTGCCTTTTATCCAACAACTCGGCAGACAGAGCACCCACTCACAACGTGTAAGCCTCAGGATACTTTAGAACTTATTAGAGGGTCAGTAGCATTTCAGTCCAACATGATCTGCGTGGGCAACACTCTGGGTGAGTCAGAGACCTTTAGGAGGTCTGTACTAAGTGTGCCCCCAGGCACACACTCTTATGAAGGAAAACAAGACAAGGCATATTTTTCAGTCCTTTACAGACTTGTTGTCCAATAATTTGCCTAACCCTTTTTGTACCTACTCATATTACTTGTCTTCGCAGTCTCCTGTAGAAGTAAATTTGAGAAGTTTATCGCCTAGCATGGTCAAAAATACTATGTCTATTTTAAAACTGATCTCCTACTAGTTTCAGCAAGCGCTTCCTCATTCCGGTATTGCTGAATGTGGTGACTATCAGCTCTGCATTCACACTATTCCCTTAACAATACCATACACCTTGCTCATACCCCTGCACAGCTTTCTGCTTTCCCACTTTGAGTCCTTGCCCTGACTTTGTAGAGCAGATGCTCCAGCCTTTAGGTCATCTTTGTTTTACACAAACACACACACAATTAGATTTAAATCCACTACACCTTTCTTGAGATACAGGGACCAGCACTGCACAAAGGGCTCAAGGTGTGGGTGTGATAAAGTTTTAAACAGTGGCAAAATGATGCCCTCTGGTCTCGTCCCCAGTACCCTTCCTGATGATGCCCAATAGTTTCCTGGGTTTTTTTGGCTGCCTCTGCACTTTAAGCTAATGATTGCAGACACCCGTCAACAACAACAGCAAGATCCCTCTTCTGAGCTGCAATCATCAGTGTCAGCTCAACGTTAGGCAAAGAAGTTTCAGACTGGTTTTCCCCAGCATGCACAACTGTACAGTTGCTTGCGCTGAAGCTCACCTGACACTTTTTTGTCCAGGGACTCAGTTTAGTGAGGTGCTTCTGAAGCACACTGCTCTTGGGGTGGCACTCAACTACCAGCACTATCTGCAGACTTTTGAGGTTTGACTGTGCACCACCTTCTCAAGGTCTTAAATTCACATAGATGAATCAAATTCATGTAAATGAATCGAATTCATTTAACTGACCTATCCCCCCAACAGCTGCCTACAGGAGCCCTTCACTTGCCAGCACCTGGCAGGTGGCTCACAGATGCTGAGTTACTCCAGGGAGGACAAGTGACTTACCAAAGGTCATGGAGGTAGTCAGTGTCAGAGCAGAGAGTCCCACATCAGACTACAGAGAAGGAAGAAACTTTGTAAAATGAGGGTGGTGAAACCCTGGCCCAGGTTGCCCAGAGAGGTGATAGAAGTCCCATCCCTGGAAACATTCCAGCTCAGGTTGGACAGGGCTCTGAACAACTTGCTCTAGTTGCAGATGTCCCTGCTTAGTGCAGGTGCGTTGGACTAGTTGACCTTGAAAGGTCCCTTCCAACCTAAACCACTCTATGAATTAATTTATTTATTTTTTTAACCTGAGACAGGTCACTTAGTTGCCAGTATAATTTTTCATTCCTAAAAACACACTTTGAGAATTGTGTGATATTGAGTGGATGTGGCCTTGATCTTAACAGTTACCCTGTATCAGAAAGTTAGGAGGGAAGGAGAAAGCACCTCAGTTGGTACAGTGACTTACGCTTCCCAAGTTTTACAATTAAGCATGTCCCAGGCTTCTTCAAACTGTTTTCCTAGGCTGAGATGGTTTCTGTTTGTAGCCTCTCTCTCTAACCTCTTGAATTTACTATCTTGAGTTCCTATCCAGCCATTCCTTCTCACACCAACACAACTGTGTAAAGTGCACTCATGTTCTCCCTCATGCCACATCTTGATGCAGACTCATTTCCATTTCTGATTTCAGTGAAATCATTTGAGAAAGTAAGATGGATTTTGGTGGGAAAATGTCATTTCTCTGTGGCACTGTAAGTCAACATACTAACAAAACTGCTCAAACTGCACATGATTCAAGTGATAGATGTAGAATGGCATGAAACTGGAGCAGGATCCTGTTACCATTAAATTAATGGAGGAAACTTGTATTTGCTTTGATGAGGTGGATCTTTGCAGAGGTACACTAAAATTACAAAGAATAGAAAAAATTTCTTCATTTCACAGAATCACAGAGTGGCTGGGGTTAGAAGGGACCTCTGAAGATCATCTCATCCAACCATGCTGCTCCAGCAGGGTTACCCAGAGCAGGGTGCCCAGGATCACATCCAGGCAGGTTTGGAAGTCTCCAGAGAAGGAGACTCCACAACGGCCCTGGGCAGCCTGGGCCAGGGCTCTGGGACCCTCGCAGGAAAGAAGTTTTTCCTCATGTTCAGGTGGAACTTTGTGGGTTCTTGTTTGCGCCCGTCACCCCTTGTCCTGTTGCTGGGCACTACTGAAAAAAGTCTGGTCCCATCCTCTTGCCCCCTGGAGGCCCTTTAGCTCTTGATCAGCATTGATCAGCTCCCCTCTCAGTCTGCTCTTCTCCAGGCCAAACAGTCCCAGGGCTCTCAGCCTTTCTTTGTCACAGAGATGCTCCAGTCCCCTCAGCATCTTCCTAGCATCTGCTGGACTCCCTCCAGTAGTTCACAGTCTCTCTTGAACTGGGGATCCCAGAACTGGACACAATACTCCAGGTATGGCCTCACTAAGGCAGAGTAGAAGGGAGGGAGAACCTCCCTTGACCTGCTGGTCACACTTCTTAATGCCCCCTTATCCTGTCCACAATAATACACTTTGGTGTAACATTCAACGCAATAATGTGATTCCATACTGCTATTGGAACAGCTATCCACATACTCCAAAGAAGGGTTTGGTTGACAATTTTTCAGAAAAAAACCCACATGTTAGCTACTGTCAGATTGAAAAATAAGAAGAAAGAATAAAAGAAAGGAGTTAATGTCTGCTGCTAAAACTATCTGGAACTAACAATATCAGAAGTGCAAAAAATAAAACCTGTTCACAAAAATATTGTAAGATCTGTCAGAAGTAGGTTTCTAAACATTTGCTGGTCTGCAAAATGCCGGGTCCACTAAAATTTAGAGGACAATTGCAGAAAAAGGAGCAAAGGGCATCCCTCGGGTTAAAACCTTTCGCCTTCGGTCTCGACAACCATCTATATTCCAGTGAGCTGAGCAGATTTATGTTTTGCTTCTGCTAACACACTGACACTGTAACAGTACAAGTACCTTCAGACCTCTGCACAGTCTTGTACCTGCCTGCTGACAGATGATGTTCTTTGAGGCTGAGCTGTCTGTCTCAGATAATCACTAGAGATTATTCCTCTTCTCCCAGTACTTCTGAATTAATTGATGATATTTTATTCTCTCATCACTCCAATATTTTTAAGTACAAAGTACGAATCCACATATTTATAAGCTGAACAGTAATTAAAGCTGCAGGCTTTCAGGTTTATGTCTTTTTAAATGCTGAAAGATCAGTTTCCTCAAATAAAGAAAATCAGACACACATTGTGTACTAGAAGGTCCACTGAAAGAAAGCTGAAAATATGGCCACATACTCAAATGCATCTATGCCAGTTTCTATTAGCTGAGGATCTGGTCCACATTCAGCAATTAAACCGAATAAAATGTGTCACCTGTCATGCAGCTAAAACCTTCCTTTGTTTTATATGCAAAACCAGAATTGATCTTGGAAAGCAAATACTGATAAATAGCTGGCTTTCTTACAGAGAGTGTTGGAGGACTGTGCTGGCCTTGGCAGTCAGACAAATTCCATACCACTGCGCGTGATGCTTTGTCTCCAGGCCCTCACAGATCTTCCCCTCTCTTATCAGACAAAAACCTGTAATTACCCACCTTGTCCTGCCCTTCACAGAGCAGGGAAGGCAGCTTAAAATTTTATGACTGAAGCATACTCAGAGCAGAAAGCACTATGAGCTCCATGACACTATTAACAGTAACCAGTCAGGAACTTGCCAGCGCTGATCAACAATCCCATGCAGTCCGAAGTCTCCCCTTCCCACAGCTCCACATTAAAGAGACTGGTTCAAACCCTACCCTGCAGAAGTCTGCCGCTTCCACAAAGCCCCAAGAACCAGCACTTGCTTCCAGAGAGTTAGGTCATCCATAATTTTGGATCATTTTATCTGCTAAGCAAAAATGTTTTCCAAGAGCTTTTATCAGCAGGCTGAGAACACGCACAAAATGTCTCTCCTTTCGCTCTGTATCTGGCCAAGACTTAAGTGGTGTCAGAGAGAAGAGTCTTCTGCACCCTCTTTGCAAGTGTTCACAACACAGGCTTCTTCTCTGATGTTTTAAGAATACTTCACCATCCTGTTCCCTTCTTCTTCATTCTGCCACTGGACTGTGAGAGCAGTACTGCGTGTGTACGTGTCTATATGGTTACAGACACAGATAACAGTAGAGAGTATTAATTTTGTATTTGAAATGCCAGGCCTATCAGGTGTTTTCATACAGCAGACAGAAAAGCTACCCTGGATATTTTTATTTGCAGTGACGAAAGAAACTGCTAGCAATGTGAAAATGTTGAATTTTCTTACAAGAAAAAATAATAAATAGAATAAAATCCAGGAGAAACAGGGAATAATAATAATAAAAAAGGTATTTTAACCCAGCTAGCAGCAAGCCTAGAGTTTCAGCTGACTACAAAATGACTATTTTCACAATGCCTACTATTTGCCAAATTTGAAGTGACAGCTAACAGAAATAATAGAAAACGATCCTGGCAATGAAGGTTAGGAACTTTTTCAATAAAATGATTAATTATGCACTGGTGAGTCTCCTTAATGACTAGAGAAATACACAAAATGGTTTTTCTGTGAGAAGGGCTCAGCTCTTGCCTTATACAATGCTAGTGGCTTAGGAAAAAATGGCCCAGGTTCACAAAGCTTAATGTTAGGGTTTGTTGTTAAAATTAGGATGCAGTTTGAGACAGGTCCTCTTCTTGGTTTTAGTTTTTCATTCTGTCAAACAATATACTGGCATAACACTATTTTTGCAGTAGAAGAGGTAAGTAAAGCCATGAGAACACAAGGGATGTCCCCATGACACAAGGGATGAAAAGAGAATCAACACCAGCTTTACTTCAGAGAGCAAATGGTATTTCAGAAGCAGGGGGCACAAGTTCCACGGTCTTGAAATGACTTTCAACTCATTCTCATAGAAAATTCTGTTTCTTAACAGAAAATTCAGAAATTCAAGCAAAATTATATTTCCTACTGAAAAGATACTTAATTTCTCCTGACCCCATGACAAAACTGACACGAATGAGCCACCGCCCAGCCCTCACCATCCAAGTACTTCAGCAAAACATGCTTGAGGCTGGGCAGCTTCTCCCATCAACACTGAACTCCCCATACCTTTTCACTCCCCTAGAAACCTGCCAGCTTTTTTGATATACATCAAGTCCTGCTTTGTGACTGACCTTAAGTTTCCAGAGAAAGAAGGAGATGAACACTTTCTCCCATGATTTCTACAGGGAGCAATAACTCACTGTCTTGATGAATATTGTATGATGGAACCTGCTTTATTTGAGCTTCTGGAGAATAATGGATTTTTTATTCCTTCCCAGATTTTTGGGGTAGTAAGAAGGAATGTATTCCATGTTACTCAGTTGTCAGGGGAAAAGGGGGAAATAAGAAAAGCAATTGTTGAAAGATGACTATTCTTCTGTTTGTGGCAAAGTAGCAAAGGGAACACAATTTACCAGGCACCAAGCGCTGTACAAACTGAAGTCAGTGTGTTCTGCTGAAGGTTTGAAATTATTATTTTTTTTTTTATACAGGAGGATTTGAAGAGTCCACAGCTTGTGGTTAATCAAGAGTTGTGTGATGTTGCATCTCCGAACCTAATCTAAGAGCTGTTTCAGGGATGGCCGAGCAAAGCATTTACTAGATGACAAGCTGGAGAGCAACCCTCATCCACTTGAGCGGGGCAGTGTCCCTGTCTGTAAAACGCCCAGTCCTCTCCATCACCTTGAGATAGGCAACTGAATTAATTTTTATTAACTGGCTTCACATTCACAACAGGAATGCTGATTGACATTAATTTTGCTTTCATTTCCCTGCCATGTGCATTTCAAAAAGGAATTTGGTTGTCAATCAGTGCAATCTAATGCACCTTTAAAAACACAGCCCAAATCTGAAACCTCAAGCTCAGTGACACGTTGTCTTTTGTCTCTTGTGCTTCAATGGTGTTGTAGCTCAGCAAGTCTAGCAGGTAAGAGCTTTCTCGTCTCCTGCTCCTAGCATTGCTCTGTCAGATTTGCTTATAGCAGCTGACTCGCTTCCTCTGCACTCTACAGAATTACACCACTAGTAACCAAACAGCGGTCAGAAGGACTTGAGTCCAGCTGCCTTGATGATTGTTCTCCAGGATGGAAGAAGTGAGAAGGAAGACTGTGTTTCTGCATGCATCTGTAACACCAGGGGGGCTGCAGCTGTCCTTTTCATCTTGCATAGCCTTTTTAACTTTCTGCTCTTATTAACATTAAGCAGTCTGGTTACAAACTCTGGAGGGAGTAGCCCGGTATAGAGCTCTCACTATCCCCAGGATGCTCACGCAGACAGTTCTCCATGTGCTCTGCCACTCTAAGGTAAGCCCTGCCTTCAAGGAGCTTACCAGAGGAAATCTCCTTGCGATGAACACAGCGGGGCTGTCTGTGTGACTGGACCACCCGATGCAAAAAGGGAAGGTGGCCAAGGACAGCGCAGCATAAATGGCCCTTTATGAACAGGTCTTACGGGAGTCACGGCGATCCGTTAGCTTCTAATGTCGCAAACCAAAGCATCAGAGCCGGAACTCAACACCAAGATGCGAACAGAGATTGAGTAGCCTACTGCTGCCTTACTCTTCACCCTTTCCAGGGCTGCTTGAGACCAAAAGGCGATCTGACCACACAAGCACGATGACTCCCTAACACTGGGCTGGATCTGGGGTTGCAGGCTACAGCAGGTCCATGGTCGTGGCAACAGTACAGTCGTTTGACCTGAGATTTAGTAAGTGGCAGGCTGGAAGCCCTGTCTACAGAGAAACATATTTTTAAAGCTTTTGTTGGGAACTCAGAAAATCAGTGCTATGCAAATTTTTAAAATCACTTAAAATTCACTTTTCAGGATCAATGCTATAAAACCCAAAATTAATTTTTAAAAGACTAATAGTGTCTCCTATTTACTAAAATGATTAGCCAGAATAGCTCATCCGTCAGTGTTCAGCGAATGGAACATGATGAAATATGTTATTACAGAACTGACAGAAAGTTATGGGAAACCATAAAAGAGACTAGATGTACCCATAAAAAGATGGGTTGCAGCTTGCTACAAATCAGCCAGAGATAAATATTTTACTTCCAGCAAAACTTCCTTAGCAAAACGTTTTAGACTGAATATACCGGAAACAAAAATGTTTAGGAGACTCGGAGCTGAGCCCAGACTTATCTTTTCCATTTTGTCATTTAGAGGCAGTTATTTTTAGCCTTTGTGGGCATAAAAATTATGTTATACAAGATGCACCGAGATACAGTTTCTTTACTTACTGGGAAAAAGGGTTGCATGTAGAGATTTCACCTCTGGTACAGGCCATCAGAGGTGTCAGAAGGATGTATCGAAGGAATCAGTGTTTCAATACCACTTCCAAATGCTCTAAGGTTATGTGGGTTTATCACGGAGCGAGTCTCTCCCACGAGCTCTGCCTCTAGCCTCTGTCTTTGACCCCTTTTACATCAAGTATTCTCAAAATTCATACTTAAGAAAGATGAGCAGCTGTGACACAAAGTGAAAATTTACAAACAGGGATCAATTTTTCTGTATAAACAAAAGAAACAATGTAAGAGGAATACGAAGCATTAAAATAGAATGCAAAGTAAGGGAAACAACATTTTAAAAGTTTAAAAATTGCCTGTTTCTTTGCAGTTGCTTTGCTACTCAGCGTGACAAGGAAAGGCTCGCTCTGCTGATGCCTGCCCAACACCTTGAAGGTCTGAAGAGATGCAGAAGCTGCCAAAATTCTGCAAGAATCAAGCTAAAGGAAAAGCCATCGCTATCTGGTGAGTATCTTTTTTAATTCTTACTAAAAATTGCAATGTTACTATGAAGAAGTGCTGGTCCCTGGCGTCAGGCCCTTATGGTAGAAGTTCCGGGCAGACATGAAAAACACAGCTAAGACAAAACCACCAAAAAAATATATATATCTAACCCCATTATGGCACAGGTGGGTGAACACTGACTTTTATTAATGACTCGTACAGGGAGGTTTCATTGTAGTGCTACAAATTCCCAATTTCTGTTCCAGTACAGCAATGTTCCTGGAATGAAATGTCCTCTAACGCTCTCCTGTTATTCTTCAGCTCCCTCAATTCATGCACCGCTGCTGAAAAGTGGTCTTGAGCATGTCACTGTACTGAGACAGAAGATCTTGATGTTTCAAGAAATAAATAGGAAGCTAAATATCTTTAAGTATCCAGACCTCAATGTAAGAGGTTCAGGAGACAGCACAGCTCCTACTGGAATTCCTGGATCATAATTAACTTCCATTTCCCAGGGAGGTGGCTTGTGGAGTCTAATCTTGCAAATAGAAAAGTAGGTGGGAGTGTAAATTCACAGTATAAATAGGCTGCTTCAGAAACCAGAAAGGGAGAGAACAACATGAATGGTCTATCAAACTTGCATGAATCACTCTTGTTTTAAGAAATAAACTTGGACTCTTGAAAACAGCCTGATGGGGGTTCCTGAGGCCAGGGAGTCTGTGTGAGGTGTGGCAAGTGAGGGACCGTGCCCATTTACATCCACATTTTGTTTCCAGGAGTTGGGAGTAAAAGGCTGGTTTAGTGCCACACTTCAACCTAACTGCAGCCCAGCCTGCCAAGGAAGCGGTGCCAAAGCCATCCTGCCCCATTCACAGCAACCACAGCGGGAGTCAGCAGCCCCTGATACCTCCCTTATCCCAGCTGTCCTTCCCCCCAGCCTGGCTCACCACCATCCTTTAACTTCATTTCCAGTCCAGTTCAGTGCTCTACACTAATCGCAAGTGACAGATGGAAGCTGCGATACATCTCCAGCTCCAGATCATTAAATAAGATGACCTGTATTTCCTGCAGTAATCAGATACTGCTGCAAGTTACCTCTGCCTCATCCAAACCAGGGCTGGCAAAAGGACCTCTGTGATCATGGAGGGGATTTTGTTCGCTCCTTTCCAAGTTTCAGCTCAAATCAGGAGTACTCGTATCTCATTCTTTTGTCAGAGTGTTACAATTTGGGAAAAACGAAGAAGCTGCAATAATATTAAGAGAAAAAAAAAAAGTGGGTGACACTGGCACTTGCGAAGAGTGTATGAAACACTCTGCATCTACTGTTAGGCAGAAGTAAACGCAAAGACTTAGAGGAAGAAGGTGACTTTCAAGCCAAAAACATTATTAGCAGATAAAGCAGATGGTCTTGCCATTTTGGTGGATTTTATATCGCCCCCCACACCACCTGCCCGAGAAGATCAAGATCGCTTTTTTAACATTCTACAAGTTTTGCTCAGCTGGAAAACAAATTGGAGGAATTCGTAATTGAAATGAATGTGCAGACTGCAAAACAAGGAAGGAAAGGCTGCTGTTACCTGTGCTCTCTCCTTGCCTTAAAATCACTGCTGGGGGTGGGGTGGCCACTTATTTCATGCGATGTGGAAGACCTGTTTTCTGTGTGTCCTTCCTAACTCGATGGAGCAATGTGAAGAAATCCCAGCACCTCAAGAGAGTGCTCATGCCTTCAGTGACTACTGATGTAGCTGATATTGCAAATATCTTTTCCTTCGGCCTTCCCCCTGTATTTTTTTCTGCTTTGTGAAAAGTACTCGAATAAGCCTTGGAGCATGGCCCAAAAGGCAGGTGGCTCCATCCCAGGGATGAGCTCTGACCACCGGCACAAAGACTCGTTCTCCCTCGTCTCACTGCAGACTGTTATGTCTGCCTGGATGGTTTGGCAAATCGATGCACATAGAAAGAAATTAGGAAGGTGAGATGATAGAGCTGGGTAAGGAAATGAGGGAGAATCAGATGATATCAACATTTATGAAATGTTTGCTTCCTTTTTGCTTTCCTTGTACATTTTTGCCCAAAGTTTGGTAAGATTCCAAAATAGATTTGCAAATAATTCATGACTGATGAAGTCCACATCTAAGGGCAGATTTCTCCCCCCAAAATGCTGTTCAGTCTTCATCCTGAACTTTAATGCCAGCTCTGACATAAAGTCCCCATACAGCCTTTTAAACCATATGAGCATCTTTAAGGAAACAAGCACAGATGGACAATTTCACAACTGGTAGTAAAATAACACTGCATTCATTTCAATGGATTTTATAATTTTTCCTCAGTTTCCTTATCAGTCAAGTAAGCCAAACTGTACTTCCCAGCAGCATAAAGCAAAGCACAGACTGCTCTTGCCACTTTACCAATGAGTTTATAAGTGACACCTTGGGAAGATTCAATTTATCTCTTCACCAAAAAAGCAGCTTTCCTGCAAATGTATTGTATCAGTAATCATCGTGGATTTAATACACTTCTTGAAGCAATCATTTCCTCATAAATTGAGATGCTTTCAGCTCTGTGTCACTTTATAGTCATATGAGATATGATTTGGCAGTCCTAAATGTCTTCTAATCTGTTACATGACAAGGAAACAGAAGGGGGGGGGGAATATATATATTCTGTAACAGCAGGAAAATATCACACTGTGTAAAATTTAATAGATATTATGCAGCATTATTAAACATTTGGAAAAATAAATAACCCCTCGCATACTGACTCTAAGCAGCAGCAAAAAAGGACACAGGACAAAGCCATCACAGCACACAAGAATTTACAGGCTGTTGGTCTCTCCTGTTATGTTCCTGAAAGTAACAGGTGTAAATGAAATTTAAAGATACCTCAAAAGATGCCCTAGTATTTTTTTCTGCCACAGAACCTTAAATCAGAGTAGCCTGGTGCTGACATGGAAGTGTGAAAGGTAGGCAGACAGGAGCTTTTAATTGAACCGCTCACCTCAATGTCCTATCTACCAGTATCTTGAGCCCAAGTAATTTTCTCTCCTTCTTCTTCCCAGTTCCCATCACCCCACACCCCTCCTTGCGAGACTTCGGTCACTTTTTGAAGTGAGAGCTGATTTTGCCAATGGTACTACCACTTTCAAACAGATTGTGTAACCAACTGAGAATGAAGCCAGTTAATCTAGGTATCAAAGCACAGACACAGCTGCCTAACCCTCAGGTAGACTCCTTTGAAAACAAAACTCAAATCCCTGCCCAGAATACACTGGGCAGGTGCTGCCAGTTACCAAACCCTTTTCTATTAATTACCAAGTTAATAAGCTTTGAAGCTCGAAATGCAGTCATAAGGCCCCAGGACTGTAATGTGTCACTAAGTCTCGAGCAGACAGATGGGGTAGCAGATGACCTGCTATGGAGGCCTAGGTGCTAGTGCTACACCAGTCCCTTGCCACCAGTAACCACAGTGGTAGGTAAATGTATTAAAAGTGTCCAGACGTGCCTGTTAAATTTCAACAGTATGGTCAAGTTGGACTATTCGTAAGCTTATACTTGTCTACTACCAGGTGAGGGACCAACTTCAGGTCTACTCGGTATTGCCTGTGGCATCTCTAAGATAAGTCTCACAGCATTTTCTCATTGGTAACTGCAAAGAGTCATAACTAAAGCAGGCAGAGCTTAGTCAAAGAATCACAGAAAATCTCAAGTTGGAAGGGACCCATAAGGATCAAGGTTTATCAATATCTAAAGGGCAGGTGCCAAGAAGATGGGGTCAGACTCTTTTCAACGGTGTCCAGTGACATGTCAAGGGGCAATGGGCACAACCTGAAACCCAGGAGGTCCTACCTAAACATCAGGAAAAAATTATTTCCTGTGAGAGTGCCAGAGCCCTGGATCAGGCTGTCCAGAGATGTTGTAGAGGTTCCTTCTCTGGAGACTTTCAAAACCTGCCTGGACAAGACCCCAGTCAACCTGCTTTGGCAGGGGGGTTGTGCGATATGATCTCCAGAGGTCCCTTCTAACCCCTACCAGTCTGATTCTGTGAGATTTTGTGATCGAGTCCAACTCCCTCCTCCTCTCAGGACTATGTGAAACTAAACCATATGACTAAGAGCATTGTCCAGACACTCCTCAAACTCTGACAGATTTGGTACCATGACCACTTCCCTGGGGAGCCTGTACCAGTGACCAACCAACCTCTCAGAGAAGAACCTTTTCCTAATCATAGAATGCCTTGGGTTGGAAGACGCCTCCAAAGGTCGCCTAGTCCAACCCCCCTGCAGCAAGCAGGGACATCCTCAACTAGATCAGGCTGCACAGAGCCCCACCAAGCCTGACCCTGAATATCTCCAGGGATGGGGCCTCCACCACCTCCCTGGGCAACCTGTTCCAGTGTTCCATCACCCCCATAGTAAAGAACTTCTTCCTAATGTCCAATCTAAATCTACCTGTCCCTAGTTCAAAACCATTGCCCCTCACCCTATCACTACATGTCCTTGTAAATAGTCCCCCTCCAGCTTTCCTGTAGGCCATCTTCAGATACTAGAAGGCCCCTATAAGGTCTCTCTGGAGCTGTCTACTTCTCCAGGCTGAACAACCACAGCTCCCTCAGCCTGTCCTCACAGGAGGTGCTCCAGCCATCTGATCATTTTCATGGACCTCCTCTGGATCCACTCCATCAGGTTCATGTCCTTCCTGTGTTAGGAGCTCCAGAGACGGATGCAGTACTCCAGGTGAGTTCTCACTAGAGCAGAGTAGCAGAATCACCTCTCTTGATCTGCTGGCCATGCTTCTTTTGATGCAACCTAGGATGTGATTGGCCTTCTGGGCTGCAAGGGCACATTGTCAGCTCATATCCAGTTTCTTGTCCACTAGAACCCCCAAGTCCTTTTCCACACAGCTGCTCTTTATCACCTCATCCCCCAGTCTGTATTGATAATGAGGATTGGTCCAAACCAGGTGCAGGACCCTGCACTTGGTCTTGTTGAACCTCATCAGGTTCACTTGGGCCCACTTCTCCAGCTTGTCCAGGTCTCTCTGGATGACATCCTGTCCCTCATACCCTCAACAGCACCACTCAGCTTGGAGTCATCTGCAAACTTGCTGATGGTGCACTCGATCCTGCTGTCTATATCACTGGTGAAAATACTAAACAGTACTGGTCCCAGCATAGACCCCTGAGGGACACCACTTGTCACCCATCTCCATATGGACTTCGAGTCATTGACTACTACCCTCTGGATCTGGACTTTGAGACATTGACTACTACCCTCTGGTAGTAAGTAGTCCAATCAAGTAAGTAGTAATGTCCAATCTGAACTTCCCTTGGCATATGCCAAGAAAAGAGGAGGCTGCAAATACAACCTAGAAGTTTCTTTTATTGCTTCATGTTCTAGAAATACAAGCTCCTGGATCGCAGACACTGTAGGGCTTGTCCACTGGAAGGAGACGTGGTGTCCCAGCACAGCCCGCCAGCCTGGCACAGATGAACTGGCCAGCCTGAGGCTCTGGTCAGGTGAAGTGAACACCACAGTCACACACGGCATTCCCACCTAATCTCCCGAGGTGTTTACACGATGCTCGCTATCATGGTATCTGGGTGCCCTTTTCACAACGGTCCCTCCACTGCCAAAGCCCTGTCACTGGGCCAGGAAGCAGTAAGACAAGCTACAATCTCATTATAAAACACAGGGAAGGTAAGAGACAAGGTACGTCATGAGAAGGGAAGGAATAACCAGTCTCTGAGGTGTGTACCTAACTGAAGACCCTATGAAGATACCTACAATGAGCGTGTGACACAGAAAGAAAGAAAAAAAATAGAAAAAGAGGAGGAAGAAGGCAGGACCTGCTTACATATTCCCCACCAGTGAGGATGAGGCAGAACTCGAGGAGGATTTTAGACCCCTTCACCCTGGAGCGCTTTCTGCAGGCTTCATGCATCCCCCTGGGAGTTCATCTAATGCTGCCAGTACTGCAGACTCTACAGCTTTGCTGCAGGTTCCTTCAGTGGAAAGCAGCTGAGGCTTGGGACAAGAGCTAGCAAGTAGTTTGGCTCTCATAGAGTGTCCTCAGACCTGCAAAATGCACAGGAAGAGATTCAGCAGGTTTTTTGTTTGTCCCAGTCTTTTAGCTACTTTGAACTTCATTAAAGGAAGTCATCAAGAAAGTCATACTGATGAACTGAAATTTCTACTCTGCCCTCTCTGGTCAGTCCCTGTAATCTGAAATGATAAAAATATTGCTTTATGCATGGCAGCCTATAAGCATTTTTTTTAATATTGAATTGTAAATGATGCCAAGTCAAAAATTCAGAGCTAGAAACATGAGCTTGTCTTTCAAATGTCCTCCTGGCTTGCATAAGAACTGGAGGAATCTCAAGCAAACATGTGATGCCTCGGACCACGTGTTTGTTGTGTTATTTGGGCACATTGCCCAAAGATGCTGTTGAGCTATAGCAGTTGTGTGCTGTATTACACCATCATCAACTCACAGAAAGACACAGAGAGGAGTTGGGTACATGGGACTGTTAGTGTAACTTTGACCAGCCACACTAGAACTAAGGCAGGAGTTCACTTGTTACAATGTAAAGAAACATCATTAAGAAGTGCTTAAGGGAGTGAAGTTTTCCTTTCGTGCATTTTAATCACTACTATATTTATCAGATGGCATCACAAGCTGTTCTTCAAAACTCAGACTCTTGGGGTTTAAAAGGATAAATTTAGGCAAACGCTTTTGGTACAGTAATCTCAGGAATGGGTGCAGAAGCCTTAAGATTCCTCCAGCCATTCTCCCAGCATTCACATCCCAAAGGTAGACAACACTTACGGGTACCACTCTCCTGTTAGTGTAGCAAGTGACGCAGAAATAGAGAGGCAGATGCTAACTCAGGTATGCAGGAATATTTCTAATTTTAGCAAATTTGGTCTGCCTACCTGAATATCAACCCTGTAATTTCACCTGGGCACAGCATTTTTTATTTCCTTCTGTTCATTTATACTAACATTAAAAGGCTGTATTTAGGAGAAATGCTATTAACTTAGACAAATCTTTAAGTTGAACGCTTATTTAGCTGTATTCAGGATTAAAGGAAGTGATCTAGAATCATGCTGTATTAAGAAGGTACCTTCAATATTCCTGGGTACAAAATATTATATATGAAGACCTTCTGGGTAAATTTTATTTAAAGGATATATCCTTTCGGCACTTTTTTTTTAATATAATGATACCATTTCTTCAGCCAGAGAAAATAATGAGTTGTAGTACTACAAGAAACGGATTCCCAAGGATGACAGGAAGCTAAATATTTTGTTAGGGAGTTATTGATGTTTTTATTTGCTTTTTTCTTATTTAATCTAGTGATGACTTTCCCCTTTGCCTGTTCTGAGCCAAGATTCACTCTAACAGCTGGTGACCAGGCAATCACACTCACTCAGAAAATTATCAAATACCAGGGGCCTTCATTTGCATATCCATGTTAATCTGTTTTTCACAGAGCATCCTTCGGTTCACTTTTAATAAATAAATCCCACAAAGAAAATAGCAGATGGGAATGAAAGTTGCTGTGCTTCTTTACAAATGAAGCAATAGCTCAAGAAGCCTCAAAAGGGATGGTTCTGCCCTGTCTGCTGAAGAAAACAGCATCCTCCTCCGCGAGCAGCACTGCTGCTTTCACAGATAGGCCCTTGGAAATAACGTGCTCAGGGTAAGGGTGAAGAAATCAAGCCCCGGATCACCTTACTGCTAGGGCAGATCCTGGCTTTGCATTTCCCACAACAATCAGAAGAAAAATGGATTCCTGTACTGTAGGAGGGAACTTTTGATTTGCAGGCAAACTTTTTTCTCCTGTACCGTCAAACCCCAGAGCTTGGTGCATGGTTACACTTTTACTAACCTGGACCTATTGCTGCTATTGCAAGAGCTGCAACAAATTCCTTTTGCTCTCTATTCAAGGACAGTTTCACCAATCTCTGGGAGAAAACAACAGCCTGAATTTAAATCCAGCCTGAACTCTCTTTCTGGAGAGAGGTCTGAAAATGGCCAACCCTTCCACCACACCAGTGTCACCTCCACCCACGGGTGTTTCAAAGCCTGTGTTATCTCAGTGGTGGTCTCTTGGCACCATCCATCCCAATCTACGGCTCTGGTTGCACTTTGGCTTTCCCACAGGCTGCGGCTGCTGAAATCACCCCCCTTATGCCCCACGGAAAGGGTTTGTGTCCAGCCAGATCACGGCCCTGGTCCCCCTTGCTGTGGGGCCTCATGGACATGAGCTCTGGTGCAGAGAGGGGCTGGCTAATAGGGGTGTTCTCTGGGCTGCAGGGCTGGTTTCTGCCACAGCCTGAGAGGGGAGTGACAGCGTGAGGTGTGTCCTTGGGAGCTGGGTGGCAGAGGGGACATCAGGGACACCCAGCAGCTGTGCCCAGTGCATGGCCATCAAGGGCAGGGACACCCCCCTGGGCCTCCTGGGCACAGGGACTGTGTCAGGGCCAGCAGCCCAAAGGTGAAGGATGCTGGGGGAGGGGCGGTGGGCGGGGCTGTGGTGGGCGGGGCTGGGCAGGGGGTGCCCATCACCCTGATGTCACAGGGCCAGCACCTGGCAACGCAGCAGTCACAGTGCCCTGGGGCAGCATCCGCCCCTGTCCTGCTGCCAGAGCTGGCCCCGGGGGCAGCCCCAACACATCCCAGAGGAAGCCCTGCAGGAGCTGCTGGAGTTACCTGGAGGGGCTGAGGGAGGAAGACCACAGGCAGGACAAGGCTGCTGGGGAGAACAACCAGAAGCCCCTGGAGGCGACCAAGGCTGTCAGGCTTTTTCAGCTGGAGAGCAGAGGCAACACCAAGGGAATGTCTTCCTGAGAAGCCCTGCAGAGCTCACTGTCTTCATCCCCTGCAGAGCCAGGGGCAGCAGCTGTAAGAAATGAGCTGTAGACATGTTTCCAGGGGTCCCAGTGCTCTGGAGCACCCACTGGTGTCCTGCCAGGCACGGGGGGAAGGATTCTTGCCCCCAGGGTCGATCAGGCCGGGGCAGTTTGGCCTCTCTGGGAAGGCCCAGAGCTGGCTCCAGGTTGAGGCAGAGCAGGGCTGGGGCATCTCCTGGGAGGCGTGACCCGGGTGGGAGCAGGGGACAGAAGGTATTTATGACTAGAGTCACTCAAGCTCCACCTTGAAGGTAAAAATTATTATAAAAATGGTTTAAGTAAGGGGGCATGGCAGGGAAGACATCCACATGGACAAGTCAGGGTGGATACTATCGCTGACCACCTTTGACTCCTGGGATCAGTTGATGGGCTGAACCTTGCTTCCCCCCCATAGGGACACCTTTGGGTAAGATCTGGACTTTCAGAGTATTTCCCCAGGAAACTTAGAAATTTTACTGAGCTACTCTTTAATCTAACATGTTTTGTATATCTGCACGTGCTTTGCAGACAGTGAATTTATCACTGGCAATCCACAAGAACCTGTACTTCTGTTACTCTCCATAAACTGCACTATTCACTTGGCTAGCTGCAAGAGTCTCTCATTGGGTGCCACCAGCTCCTTACTGGCTGCGTGAAGCCATGGAGTGTGACTAAATGGGAGTGCAGTGTGCAATTAGTGAATCCAGAGCAGTGATAGTTCAGATACACTGAATGCAACACTCAATACACACATGTGACATCACTCAAAATCTAAGCCCAGCTGCCCCCAGCCCCTCTGGTACCTGAGAACCTGCTGGAATGCAAGAGGGTTTATTTTCTGCCAAATTACTTTACCCCTTTATGTGACAGTTGGTACACCCTGACATCTCATTACTAGGGTGTTGGCACCCATTTCAGTCTAAGCAACACTGATACCTAGGTATTACTTCCTAAAAATATGTTGATTGCAGATAAGTAGACAATTAACTTCGGAAAATAAGAGAAAAAACAGTAAACAGAACCTCTTAGTTCATAAAAACTGTATAGCACTTTTAATGGTTTGGGGTGAAAGGGGGGGCAGTGGAGGGCATGCTCTAGAAATTCCATTAATGGAAATCTGTAAAACATAAATTAAATAAATATCTGGTAAGAATAGGAAAAATATAATTGACTTTACATTAAAGAAATGGAGTAAAAAACCTCTTCACATTTCTTTGAGTCATGGTTTTTTTTTTCATAACACTATTAGTATTCTTATGCCATTTTTAAAGAAAATATTAGATACAGTGTAAGTACTGAGGACACCTTTATCTGATGATGTGTATGGAACTACGTTTTTCATGCCTGTCCACTCATTTCCTTATAAATGTTAGTTCAATTTTTATCCAACATGTGCATTTCTATGGTACAATCTAAAAATTAATTACAACATTTAAGCACATATTGACCTGCTGAAGCACAACTTTTTCATTGATTTATCAGCAAGACTATATAATAGAAGATGAAAAGACTCACATGGGAGTATCAGTAGCATGGCAGTGAAGAATACCCTTGTTTTCTGCCTGTAATGTCTCAGTCCTAAAAATATCATATATAAATAAGACTCAAACACATAAAGTACAGATTTTTCTTTATTTTCTCTCACTTGTGTCAGCTTTTCTTTCTTTTTAACTTTTTTTTTCTTTTCATCTTTCTTTTTTTCAAATTCACCCTTTTATGCAATTAATTTTCTCAGTATCTTTCCGAAGATTTCTTGACATTAAGATTTTTTTTTTTTTTTTTTTTTTTTTTTTGCTGTGCATCATTGTAATTTTGGAGGTATTTAATTCCATCTTTCCTTCTTCAGCCACACTTTAATGAAAGGGTGTCAGAGAACATCCCTTGGTCACATTAGAAGTGTTTTTGTCTAGACAATGAGATTATCACAGTTAATACCAGTGCAAACAAGAATTTTCAAAAAAGTTCGTCAGCATTTCATGGGATCAGAAGCCTGTCAGAAGAATTTCAGAGAGAAATTGGAATCATATGATTCTAACACAGTTAAAATGTAATTTTTAACCAGTTGTAGCAGATCAATAGTAAAACCACTACTACAGTTCCAGTACCTAAAATTTACAATCAGATGCCAGAGAGAAAATTAGAAGGCTACAGAAATTACCAGCATTTTTTTCTTACTTCTTTTGCACTGAGCTATTTAAAAAACTGTCAAATGTTTCACCTAACACTTTTTTCTTAAGAACTCACTTCCCAAACAGCTCTCCTCTTATCATCTAAAAAGAAAAGTAATCAGTCGGTTACTCCTTAAAGGTTATTAGGAGCTTGTGTGTGCATGGCTCCCATTTTCATGAATAGCTCTGGTTTTAAATTTCTTACCTTAGCGGTGGTAAAACATTTTCTGATGTTTTTGTTTGTTGTTGATTTCCTTTTCTAAACATATTGATCTCCTGCTTCTTTATTAGGTGTAGGTGTCCAGGTGTTGGAAGTGGGGGGCTGCAGGGTGACTTCTATGAGGAGAGGCCAGGGCTGCCCTGTGCTGGACACAGCAGGTTCCCAATGGCTCCAGTGGATTCACTGCAGGGCATAGCCAAGCCCTGCAGCCACTGTCATGGCACCTCAGAGAAAGAGCATTTAAGAAAGGGTAAAAAATGCTGCCTGACAGTGAGGAGTGAGGAAAAACATGAGAGAAACAGCTGCGATGATAAGAAGGTCAGTGAAGAAGGATGGTGAGGAGATGCTCCAGGAGATGGAACATTCCTCTGCAGCCTATGAAGAAATCCATAGTGATGCAGGTTGTCCTCCTGAAGCGCATAGAGGACCATAATGGAGCAGATATCCACATTATAGCTTGTGGAGGACGCCACACCAGAGCAGGCTGATGTGCTCTGAAGGAAGCTGCAGATCGTGGAGAGCCCATGCAGGATGGGGCTTCAGGTAGGAGCTGAGGTCCATGTAAAGGAGTCCATGCAGGAGAGGGCCAGGTTTGCTGACAGGATTTGTGGCCTTATGTGGCACCCACTCTTAAGCAGTCTGTTCCTGAAGGACTACATCCAATGGAGACTACCCAAGCTGCAGCAGGTCTTGAAGGAATGCAATCCATGGGAAAGACTCCACACTGGAGCAGGGTAACAGCATGAGGAGGATGGGGGAGCAGAGATGAACTGTTGTGAACTGACTGCAGTCCCCATTCACCATCCCCCTGCACTTCTCAGGAGGAGGAGGTAGAAGAATCGGGAATGAAAGAGTGAAGCTGAGAAGAAATGGGGCATGGGGAGCTGGTTTTTTTGTGATTTTGGTTTTTTTTTAACTTGACGCCCACTATACTATTCTATTTTTAATGGTAATAAATGAAATTATTTTTACCCAATTCAATTCTGTTTTGACTGTGACAGCAACTGGTAAGTGATCTTCCTGTACCTATCTCAACGATTAGGTTTTCTCATCTTACTTTCTCCCCTTTTTACTGTTGAGGGCAGTGACTGAGAACATGGCTTGGTTGACACCTGGCAGTCAACCAAGATTAACTCATTACACTTGCATATATGCAGAAATTTCCTAACTTGTCTAAATTAATAGATACAAACAAATAAATATGACATCCTTCCTTCTGGATTTCAATTTTATTATGACTTCAGAGGGATCAAACCCAAAGACAGGCAGATGTAATATAGAAATGTGAATTTCTACAGCATGCTGGGCCATCTCATCTAACTGATCTAGTAGGAGGTGTCCTTGCCATAGCAAGGGGTTGGAACTAGATGATCTTTAGGGTCCCTTCTAACCCTGACAATTCTATGATTGGCAAGTGATAGTGGCAAGGCTGAGATCCTCAATGACTTATTTTCCTCAGTCTTCATTGGCAAGGGCTCCAGCCACACCCCCAGAGCCACAGAAGTTGATGGCAGG
>WUAM01000359.1:30825641-30838440 GCA_024336885.1 Actenoides hombroni
GAGAGAGTTGGGGTTGTTCAGTCTGGAAAAGAGAAGGCTCTGAGGAGACCTTATTGTGGCCTTCCAGTATCTGAAGGGGTCCTACAAGAAAGCTGGGGAGGGACTTTAGGCTGTCAGGCAGTAATAGGACTAGAGGGAATGGATTAAAGCTAGAGATAGGTCAATTCAGGTTGGACATTAGGCAGAATTTCTTCACCATGAGGGTGGTGAGACACTGGAACAGCTTGCCCAGGGAGGTGGTGGAAGCCCCATCCTTGGAAGTTTGTAAGCCCAGGCTGGATGGGGCTCTGAGTAAACTGTTCTAGTGGGAGATGTCCCTTCCCAAGGCATGGGGATTGGAACTAGATGATCTTTAAGGTCCCTTCCAACCCTGACAATTCTATGACAATTCTATGATTTGAAACATTATTTTTTTTTTTTTTTTGAACATTGAAAGGTTGGACTAGAAGATCCTTGAGATCCCTTCCAACCTGGTATTCTGGGAGTCTATGAATGTCATCTTCTCTAGTTTAACTATTTCCCTGCTAGTTATACATGGAACACAAATATCCTGATAAGGGAAACAGGAGCTATATACACAAGCTCAATCACATCTAATCATCTGAGCTAATTTAATTATTGAGTTTTCTTAAATTGTCTGATATCTTAAGCTAAGAAATACCTATTCAGAATTTCTCTGGTTTTTGATACAGAACTAGTGGAAAAAAACCCTCAACTTCAATCATGACACAATTGGGTTTTTTTTCCAGATTTTTATGATCTTCTACTTGCTCTCAGAAAATTACTTGGATATACAAAATGTCCATCCTTTATTATGTCTTAAATTAATCTTAATTTCAAAAAACATTTGAACAAAGAGGAGAGAAAACTGCTCTAAACCAATAAGGTATATGCATATGTTGTTTTTCTTTGAAGGTAGAAAGCTGTATCTTGAAAAAATCATTTTCTCCAAAATCTCTTAATGGCTTTTTGCTGCTATGCATTTTATCCTTCACATAGTGGTGATAAATTAACTCATTCTCTTCATCTCTTCTGCCTCTCAGAATGGTTTTTAAGCCTCATAGTTTTCTTTCAACTTCTTCTTCACTCTAACAGAACAAATATTATAGCTCATTGGAAATAGAACAGAATAGAAAAAAAAACCTCACCAAACCCTCAAATCTATTTCTAGCTTTAAAAAAAAGTCCTGAGAATCTTCTAAAATAAATTGTAAGTCATGGATAATATAACAGGAAACTGCATTCGATAGTGACACTTCTATTCTTATGTTGTTGTGCATCCCCTTTGATGCTTGACTCAATACACAAAGTACTGGAATTGCTGATTTGCATTGAACTCCCTGAAGGGGAAAAAACATGTTGCTTTATATTCCAACTGAAAATTTGCACCAAATTTCTTCTCAGTATTATAATTCTATTAACATTAAGTGATCTTCTATTAACTTACTCTACACAATAAGAAATGAGAATCAGACTTCTTGTCCCTGACAAACTTTTTAAAATACTAGCTGAAAGAGAATGGTACCTTTGGGTGACAGCAAAATTAACAAACCCTGATGTGTACATGTAGAACAAATTCCTTGTGTGTCCTTAGAATCATTGTTACACAGCTTCTCAGTAGAGCAATTTCTTTTAATATTTTTGCAATTTAACAATGAGTTACACATCCTTTATCCTGTCCTAAGGCACAAAAGCCTTAGCTGGATGGGAAAATTACAGCAGTTTGGTTTTTTCTGTGTTTTGTCAGGTTTTCTTGTGTGTTATTTTTTCCCCCCTTACTGAGGATTTTGTAACCTGTGTCGAAAATAGGAATTCAGACTAAAAAAGATCGAAATAGTGTTAGGCTTTTTCAAGTTATAATTTCATCCCAGAGTAAGATACCCACAGATCTTAATCTGTTAGATTGTTTGAATTTGTGAGTATCTAAATCCAATATTTACCATACAGTTAACTATATCAAATTTATTTGCGATAACCTTTCCCTCCTCCTTCCACTTGCATGCATAGGTCCAAACATCTGCAATGAAACAATTCTATTCAGAAGACTGAGTGTTTAGTTTCTTAAGTAACTTACTTCTCCTCGAAGACTCACTTGGCCTACTCATTTGGTTTCACCTGGGACAGAGTTAATTTTCTTCCTAGCTAGTGTAGTACTGTGTTTTGGATTTAGGATGAGAATAATGTTGATAACACACATGTTTTAGTTGTTGCTGAACAGTGCTCACACTAAATCAAGGATTTTTCAGCTTCTCATGCTGCCCTGCCAGCGAGTAGGCTGGTAGTGCACAAGAAGCTGGGAGGGAACACAGTCAGGATAGCTGACCCCAACTGCCCAAAGCGATATTTAACACCATATGACTTCATACAGAACAACAAAATTGGAGGGAGTTGGCTTGGGGGTGGCAACCCACTGCTTAGAGACTGTCTGGGCATAGTTCTGTGGGTGGTGAGCAATTCCATTGTGTATCAATTGTTTTGCATATTCTTTTATCACTATTATTATATTATCTTCCTTTTCTGTCCTATTAACTGTCTTTATTTCAACCCATGAGTTTTAACATTTCTTCAGTTTTCTCCCCCATCCTTTTGGAGGGTAAAAAGCAAGTGGCTGTGTGGTGTTTCGTTGCTGTCACAGAGGCACCCACAAAACAACCAGCAGCCACTATCCAAAATGGGGGTTTATTGCAACCAAAGATGCCCAGCACTTCTTCTGACAAAATGCAGGTTTGGATGTTTGTTGGGAATTAAATACTACATAACTAATTCCTAAACCTTAAAGAAAGATGAAGCAGAATAGTCACACACTCACTCATCCTGGGGAAACCTCCCACACCAGAATGCCCAAGATACCACTCACCCAAAGCAGGGTGTGAGGCTTACTCAATCCACAGAGACTCACTCAATCCACGGAAGTATCCTTGGATGGTATGTCCAAAGGGAGGATCCAACTGCCAGGCCCACTGCTCTGCAAAAACCAACACCTCTGGCTCTTAAGTAGGGCCTAAGGCTGCATCTTCTACAGCTACCAGATGGGCTTAAATCAAGACAGTCCTTTTTGGCACCCAAGGTGGGGCATGAAACATTGAGATAACAACAGATTTGACTAGAGCATGTTAAAGCACACTTATTATAAACATTCATTATATTAAATAGTCATTGGTCACAATGGTGATTTATTTGCTTTCAGAGTTGTACTTGTTTTCAGAGTTGTGTTGTGTAACACCTTACTTCTTGTATATGTTACCCGTTGTGCTGTTTACCAATTCTGGGGGCTGGATTAAGGCTATCAAAAGTACAAATCATGAGACTAATCTGCTATTTGTATTCAGCATTGCCTTAATCTCTGTACTTTGGGAACCACCTTATTAGAAACTATTAATAATTACACTTTTTACCTTGTCTCCTTGGAAAGCCAGTCTATGGGGAGACAAAAGGGAAAACTTTTTCCCTCTCTTTCCCCTTCCCCTTCCTCTTCTCCTCCAGGCTAGTTACAATAGCTCTTGCGAATTTTTATTATCCTTGGGATATTCCTACTAGCATGTTCCTATTGCTATGTTTCCTGAATGTGTTTCAGGTCTTATTTGAGGTTAAACAGCTATTAAAGAATACCACCAGAGATCTGCCCCGAGGCTAGACAATTATGAGTGTCAGGGTATGTCAGATAGTATGGGCAAGTACCTAGGACAGTGGACATGTCCAGTGTTTTGGAACTTCATTCCTGAACAAGTGCAGAATCCTGAAAAACTAGTAAAATATTTGAAAAAGTTTCCTGTCACACTGATAACTCCAAACAGACACAAATTGCTGCAACATGCCAGAGCCTGTGTCTGCCAAGCCCTGTTCAACACTATTGCCTTCAAGGGGAAGAGAAGTTTTCTGGATCAGATGACAAAACTTCAGGCGAGAGGCATAGTGGCTACTCCAGCCGCTGCAACAGGCTCAGTGGCTACTCCAATCCTGGCAACAGGTACCGTGATTACTCCAGCCCTTGTGACAAGCACTGCAGCTGAACCACAGAACCAATCCATTCTGGTATCTGTCACCCCTATGCACAAGAAAGAAATATTGGATATGAAAAATCAGCTTGTTTAGTAAGGGAAGAAACTCCCTGAAAGAGAAAGAAGTGATGAGACAATGACCCTGGAATTAGAGGGTAGGGAAGCCAAGCTGCTGGGATACTTCCTAGGGAAGAGGACATTGACAGAGTGATTGGAAAAGGGGCACAAGCTGTGTGGCACTTAGTTCCCAGCTGGGCTAAACCTCGATACCTCCATGTGAAAGGGTTCTGCAAGATTTCAGAAAATAATTGTTATCACTCTTTTCTGGTGTAAAAAGGAGATCTGTAGAGCAACCCAGGAATAATCTGCATGGGGTGACTTCACAGAATGATTAATTTACCTTAATTCTATCCATTTCTTGAATCAGTAGGTACTGTCTGGAATTCACCTGCTGTATAAGGGCTTATATAATTACACAAATAAAAAATAGCCAGATGCTGGGCACAATTGTGTAGCACGGGCTTCTTTGTAGACAATATGTCTCATACGCTTTTTTTACAGCATCTGTAAATACTTTGAAAATAAAACTGCAAGCTGTTGTTCAGAATGAAAAATAAATTAAATGTGAAGCCAACGGTTAAGAAACATGTCAATCTGGAGTCAGTAAATGCACCCACTGAGTAAGGAAGCCAAAACAAATTCATATTACAGAAATGCCTCTGTCAGAAACTGGCAGTATTGTGTCAGGGCTTAAAATAGTGCTTCATTCAAGAACATTTAACCTTGGTTTCTCTGCTGGCATAATGAATTAACAATAGGTCTGATGTTGAGTTTTATGATTTGTGCTGAGAAATGGACTGAGACTACCAATTCATTCCTCATTAATCATTGAAAGATAATTACTTTCAGTCACTATTATGTGGACTGGACTTGAACCAATGTCTTTCAGGATAAAAAGGAGCGTACTTTCTAAACAAGTAAGAGGGTCGAAATCCTTGCTTATTATTTTTATCAGTTTTCATTTTGACATACACAAGGCACCTGGGTAAAATGAAAATAACACATTTTGTAATACATAGATGAACACATGGAAAATTAAGAAGTAAAGTTCTAGTCATTACTAGAACACTGAAAACAAAGTTCTTTTTGTTTTGTTTTGTTTTGTGTGTTGTTTTTGGTTTGTTTTTTTGTTTGTTTTATTTTCTGATTTTGTTGTTACTGTTTCATTTTGTTTGGGTTGTGGATTGTTTTGTTTGTTTGGGTTGGGTTTGTTTTTGGTTTTTTGTGTGTGTTTATTTTGTTACTATTTAAATTTTTGTTTGATTTTAATTTACCAATATCTTAATTTTAGGTCTAGAGAGATAGTTGGCTACTATGTAAGCAGATATTTAAAATATTTATGCTATCACAATCTAGAATGCTCTTAATAAATTTCTGTGTCACTTTTTTTCCAAAATCCATTTCAGTGTTGTGTGGTTCATTTTTTAATTAGTTTACTTGAAATGGTGTAATACTTGACAACAGAAATAGGAAGCCACTGTTTCTAATGGGCAAAGGAAGGATGATAGGATTTTCTTAGACTTGTAAACAGAATTCTTGACATTTATGGTAACCAAATCGATCAAGATACATTGTAAAATAAATGGTTAATTCTACTTTAAACAAAGTCCTCAATATTACATTTGCAATAAGATTTCTATACAAGCAGCATAAAAAAAAGTGAATAGTATTTTCCTAACAAGGTGAAGCATTTTATTTCAGTGATGCTAAACTGAATAAAATGAAGACTTAATTTAAATAGGTAAGTAATAGAAAGTTCTATGCAGGAAAAGTCATCAAATTCTGTAGCAATGCCAATTACATTCCTGAAAAGTTTGCACTTGAGGAGAGATGTAGAACTTCGAAGCTCAAACATCATCAACATTGAAATGACCTTTTTTGTCTAAAAGATATTCTACATCCAGTGTTATTTCTACACATATACTGCCCCAGGTTGCTACAGAGAATTGAAAATTGTATTTGTATAAAGAGATGCAGTGCCACCATATGCCCAGCAGGCTTAAAGCTGTTGAAAACTTGGCCTGTGGAATTCATGAGAGTAAAACATGTTTTAGACCATCCTGAATGAACAGCAACAATAATATAGCAGCTATGGTCTCAAGATACAGAAGTGCAATTTTCTCTTTGTTATGAGCTATAATTGGTGAATATATTAGTATTTGCAACTTGCAAGGAAGAGAGATATTGCCTGCTATTGGCTTCACAAATATTTGTAACAGCTTTTCATCCTTTGCTTTCATGAAGGGTGTGACATTCAAGTGTCATGGACTGGAAGGAAAGAAGTGTGATATTATTCTTGGAAAACTAAATGTTCCCCTAGCTAGAAGGACTGCAGCCAGGAATCTTTCCCAAGGATAAAATTAGAGATGCTTATGCATTTATCTGTGAAACGATTTTCCATAAAGTGTATCTTTTCTCTGTAGGTGGCACAGAATGCAATTAATTAATTCCTAGAATTAAAATGAAGCAACACTTATCCAAGAGATTAATAGATACCAGGCAGATTTGATGTATTTCCAAAGCTCGCTTCAGTTTATTTTTGAATGATATACTGTATTTTCATAAATACACAATCATTAGAAAAAAACATTAAACAAATACAGAGAAGTGAAAATAATTCTGTTTGCCAAATTGGTTATGCTTGAGGCAAACACAAGGGTTGGAATTTTGGGTTTTATTTTTTTATTTTTTAAATAGAGCAGCATTACTATTCCTCCTAGTTTCATTTTCATTTAAGCATTTTCCTGGTTGCCTCCCACAATATGCTTTTACAACTAATAAGGAAAAAAATATCTGTAGCTTTAATAATTGCTTTCATGATTTGTGCAACAAGTATTACATTAAAGCAGTCTTTTTAAAACCATATTTTCCTTCTCTACTTTCTTACCTAAATTGCCAATTATTTGTGGTACCTTTATTACATATTCCCTAGAATGTTAGTAAAGGTATAGAAATTTGCTTTTGTCCAAATATTCAGCTGGCAACAGATTTCATAATTATGAAGTAAGCCCAAATCAGTTAAAAATCTAGCCCCAGAGAAAAACAGAAAAATCTCACTCTTTAAAATGTTATAAGGCATGCATGCACCTGTTCTGTTCTTTATATTCATGAGATTAAGGTGGTCAGAATATAATACTTTAAATAAAATATAGCAGCATTTATCTAATGTATGTCCAGGTATGCCACTATGTTAATTTGCTGCCAAACCACAGATGGTAGAACCTATTCAACAGCAATAAAATAAGTATGATATGAAACTTGGTTGTTCAGAGGGATCTTCTTAACCATGGAAACATAAGCACAACATGCCAGCAGTCCTGCCATGTTGCCTTCTTAGCCCCAGAGGGAAAAAAACAGTATTGAAGTAAATGACAAGTATATATGAAATCAAAAACGTCAGGCTTTTAATCGGAACAAAAGATTTTATTTTTTTTAATTCCTTCTTTTTTTTTATTAATGTGATAAGAAGATCAACTAGATTTGAAAGACAATTCTGAGTTATGAATGACATATGAGTTTTTCTGAATAAAAAGGGACTTCAGTGTTCTTAAGTGTTATGAGTCTGTCCTTCACTTTTCATCATTTAAAGTTCTGTCTCTGAAGTCCACTCTTACAATGAAAACTCTTTACAGTCTGGTCCAGAGGACAGTTCAGTGAACATAGTTTAGAAGAATTATATTCCATCTCCTACTGTGTTACCAGATCTTCTGATTACTTTCCCCAAACACTACAATTTCCTTTATTAAGATGTTTGATACACCATTTGTTGAACTGTTTTCTAAAAGAGTTATCTTTATAAGAAATGAATGTATATGGTTTTACCACCTTTTCACTGTACTTAATGCCTTTCTTAGTAAATATCTTTCTCCACTGACTTATAAATTGTATGAAGTATACTTTAGTTCTGATTTGTAAAAGTTTGGGGGGGTTTGATTTTATTACTGAAAAACTGAACTCTTAAAGCCCTGTCAATGCTCTAATATAACTAACTCATGAAGAACATACCTGGAATAGCAGTGATGCAAATAGTGAAAATCTATGTTTAAGAAACTTGCAAAGTTATTACCCCTAGTAACGTTACTTAACATTGCTTTTGAACTATTAAAAATTGACATGTCTCCATTATTTGTTCTAAAAAACTGTTTCATGCTTTCTCTATTAAGTAATATTTCTGTTTATTTCTAATGTGATAGTGCACAGTAAAAACCCCATCTGCAGAGTACAGGGCAGTGTTTTCTGCATTTTGGATTATTTCTGGGAAATAAATTTGCAAGTTTAAAACAGAAAGAGGAAAACCAACACGTAATATTTTATGAAGCTTGAAAATTCACTGTCACATGTATTTAAATACTTTTATTTTTGGTAAAATATCTCATATTAGGAATCTTGTTGATAAAATAACCTCTAAACAAAAAAAGGGGAGTAAAAGCAGAATTTTTATACACATTAGTTATTCTTAACAAGCTGTAGTTTTAATCATTCTACATTGGCTAACTATTGGACCCCACCTAGTCACCCTCTCATTCCTGTCCTTCAACAGGACAGGGGAGAAAAAAGGATGTAAAATCTCATGGATCAATGAAAAACAGGGAGATCATTTACCCATTACCATTGCAGGAAAAACAGACTTGAGTATAACTAATTTATGTTAATTAATTATGGAGCCAGGGGCTCCAGCTCCTGAGACCACAGGCCAGGGGTGCCCACACTCCTAGTCTGACTCCTGAGCTGGCACCATATTTCACTCACACACACAGAGGTATCACCAGTAGCTGTCACCAAGTCCTTGCAGCACACATGCACACAGGATACACTGAGATTATGCAGAGATATAGCCCCACCTCCTGCAGCCCCCTGCTACCAACACCTGAGCACCTGCACTCCATACATTATTGTTTTAATGTTTAGAGCTACCATCCATTTTCTAAAAACATGATTATTCCAGAAATTTTTGTTCATGACTTGGATTCATTATACTCACACTCTAGGAATTGGGCAGCTTCTTATATAAATTAAATTAGCAACTAATTCCTAAAGGAGCAGAGTGAATTCTCATTAACTTCTAAACCTCAAAGACATAGGAGTTTCTATCCTTATCATGTTCCTTAGTGGTATTTTTTTACACTCACTGTAAACCATCAGGCAGGTCATGTGCAAAGTGAAATTCAGATGACTAGTCTTGGATGCCTTTTTCAGAATAGAATTAACCTGATTGCAAACAGACCCCTTTGCCAATATCAAATTTGCTTCAACCCCAGACTTTTAGTCTGGATGGATAAATTCCAGGTTTTCTAAAAATGACCAAAGACTAGATGACACTATTTCCCTTCATCAACAGGAAGCTAGGAGAACCAAAGTCTTTGCTTTTTTTATTATGTGAATAAACCTTACAAAACTACATTCTCACTTACCAATATGTATTACCACAATGTACTTTCTAAAGACTCACCTGTGTCTGTAGCTCAGAAAATTGACTGATCTTCTTGCCAATTTTCTAGATATATCAATTCTTTCTAACTACTTATTACCCCATTTCTTTATTTCTGCACTACTATTATATGTAATCCATGACAACACTGTCTGATACCCTTAGCAAAACAGAGTTTTCAGAATATGTATAGTATCACCCTGGGCAGGTGTTTACAGAACTTCACTTAGGCTCATATTTTTTAATTTCATCTCAGCCAATTATACACAAAAAAGTATTTAATAATTCTCTTTGTTCTTCCCATTTATATGAGAGCAAGATTGACCATCTTAGCTTCTTTGCACAGTAGGAGGCAGTCTGATGTGGTTAACAGCAACAGAAGTTACTTTTTCAGCAGTCTTTGACAAGTTTTGTGTCTAAGAAACAGTTGTTTATCTGCATTTCTGGGTTTTCATACTCCAGAACTTGTAGTGAAACTAGGTATTGTTCTGGCTATCTGAGTCAGTTTATGATTCTGCTGGGCTAGAATTTCAGTACAAGAGACTCCTCTTGTTCTCTGTAAGGGGAACTTCTAGAAAAGAAAACAAAACACCTCCCACTAAGATCTTACATATCTTGTTTATATTCACTTTTTTTATTTCTTCTCTAGGGCACTACTCCTAAGTGATAAAACAACATGTTGACTCAGCAGTTTGTTATCTTTTGTCTTGGAAGGGAACATAAATGCCTTCCATTTTGAGGTTAGACACACAAAACATAGTTTATAATTACAAACATAAACCTGTTATTTTAAGACCAAACTTGACTATGTTTTAATCTGGAGTTAAAAGTCTGATTTGATGCCTTTGGAGACTCTGTTGCTGGAGAAATATTTGTAGAAAACCTCTAAACAAACAATAGAGTCCAGGATGCATAAACTGGGCCTTGAAGTAAATTCTAATCTTCAAACCTCTTAAACTGATAGAACTGATAGACTATCAGAAAAGTGTAAAAAACGTAACAAATAACACAGAAGAAGAAAGAAAAAAAAAAGTAGATCCTTGATTTTCCTTATTTACTTACACTATTCTAAGTCTCTAGGCTCAGTTCAGTCCTCCTTGAGTCTCAAGGCTTTCCAGTTTTGAACTTTGTTAAGTTCCATGCTTCTATCATAAGGATGTCCTGTCATAACATGTGTAAACATGGATCTGTAGCCAGGATAAGGCTATTTATGGGTGTCACAGAGTGAAAGGATGGCAAGTGTAGTAGACTACGCTGGGGATAGAACAGTGATGACAAAGATTGGAGAGGACACCATAGGTCTACTTCAGACTCTTGTAGGGGGATGCTCTTGCTGGCTCTTAGCAGACATATGACATTCTATACCCAAATATGGCCTTGTGGATATGTCTTTCCCTCTGTCTCTACTTGCTCATATCCCTTGCCTATACAGTGTTCTTTGGAACCAGGAGCCATTTCCCAGCAGCAAGAGTGAGGGGTGGGTGGAGAATGAGTCTTGGAGAGAGCATACATCCAGTGAGCAAGGAGTTGCAGAACCCCCAAAAAACCAACCAGACAAACAAACACACACCAAAATAATGAAAAATAAGAGGTTTAAGTACCATCACCATAGGCAGTATGGATAATTGGTATCTATAAGAATCTGGCAGCATAAATGTGCTACATCTATAGGAGGCTGCTGTTTTGGTCAAGCCAGCACTCAGGATTTTGGGTTACCTAATTGCAATGTGAAATCTCCATAGTGGTGTAATTTATTTCAGTTGAATTTAAATATATATTGTTCTGAATCTCACTTCACAGCTTGTGTCAAGACTGGTTTAAACAGAATTTATAAACTTAGTTCTGACAGAACCTAGAGTATAGAATTTTCAGTTTTCAGAATAATCTCTGTTTTGAGGAATCCACAGTTTGGAACAAGACATTTTGAAATAGTTCCCTAGGTGTATAAGTAATCTGGAGATATCTTGTAAGAATTTGTCTTACCAAACGTGTATCTTGAAATTGAGGAGCAAAATTCTAGGTAGAGAGAACAACCACTCAAGTCTTTGAAATACAGAACAACAGTTGTTGTGAGCATTTTTGTTTGTTTCTTTGTGAATTTTGTTTGTTTGGAGGGTTTTGTTTCTTTGTTCACTTTGTTTGGGTTTTGGTTTTTATTGTAGAAGAATAAATTATACTGCTTAGAGTCTTGTCAAACATATTGGCTAAAATACTTGAATAAAGATTCAGGCCAGATAATCCCTTTTAGAGATAGAGGATGGACTGTATGACTTTCTGAGATCATTAACAGCCTTCTGCATTTATGTGTCGGGATCAAGTTTGATTTTTACTGAGCTTTCATAACATAACAACAGCTTAATGTATTTTACACAAAAGAAAAAGCAGTCAAGGAAAAAGAATTAAATGGTGGAAATCCTTGCTGATTAAACAGTTTAGTAATTTCCAAACATGTATAAAAATCTATTTATATTTTTATTAATAATATTTATCAGGTTCCAAAAGAAGTGTTATAACTAGCACACCCACTAATTGTCAGTTGATGTTTTTTCTATTTAATCTAAATACCACCATTTTATGTGTCAACTAACTAGTTTATTTGCTTTTAGCATATTATAAATAACACAGAAATATAAGAGAAATGACTACAGCGTAGTCTATATTTGTGGTTTCATTGAACTTAAATACCTGTGGATTAGCTAATTAAACTGCAGTGGAGACATACCCACAACTTTTTTACCTCACAGAGTGTAATCAGCTCTCATTACAGTAAAGCTTGAACATTAAGAGCAATTATCGTCTCTTCATTCTTTTTCAAATATCCTAAACTTTCAATTATTAGGTTTCAATATTCAGACTTAGCCTTAGAATGAATCATTTGTTATGACGGGAAAAAAAAAAAAAAAAGGCTTTTTGGAATGAATATGGAATATCTAAATCTTGATACTTACTTTCAGAATTTATTCCTTTTATTTAAAATGCTGAATATGTAACTCCATTACCATGAAAACTATTTGTAATGGGATTACTTTTAAGAATTAATTTTACTTTTTATTTAGCTATGAAATACTGAATACCTGTTACCTAATTATGGATATATGTAGTTGTGTATAACTCAGCTAATCAAAAAATTAAAAGTGGATACTAATATAGAAAGAAACAAAAACATTTTATAATTTGCATTTGGAAATTAATGCATAAAATTCAATCTTAGAAGTAAGATGAAGAGATTTATATCATAGTGAAAGCAGGAGACGAAATGTCTGGTAGTGTCTTACTAATCTTTGAATAAGTAACAACAATAGAGGGGTAGTTGT
>WUAM01000359.1:30838540-30855845 GCA_024336885.1 Actenoides hombroni
GTTTAGTCTGCATATAAACTGTGTACCCAGCTTGTATCGGCACGCACATTCGGAGGAGTGATCCCCTGTGCGTCCGGTGCCGCAAAATAAAGAATGCCTGCTTAATAACTTTGGTTATTGAGCTTTTCACTGCATCAATAGGTTGCTCACTGCATTCATAGTCATTGCCACACATAACTGATATGGGGCTCAATGTATAATTTAATTCTGGGGTGAGCTAAATTTTAGTCCTATTATGTTACAGTAATCCCCACTAAGGAAACAATAAAATAAAATAATAAAATTTTAATCCAATTTTTTTTTTTTTAAGTAATAGAGGTCAATTAGAAAGCAATAAATCAAGCCTTCAGCTGAGGTGTAAGTGTTTTGGAATACTGTTGTTATAAGTTTATCCAAGAATGGGTGGAAAAACTTCATACCTACTACAAGTTAAGAAGTTTCAGCACTTCCTGAACCGGAACAAGGATTAGTCAGTTAAGGAACTCCCAGAATTAGAGCTGTGTACTCAAGAAGTCCCTTCAAGAAACCAGAAGAACTAGAAGGGTAGTGTCTTTAAATAGGGAACCATACAAAATACCAGATTACCATGTTTTGGTTTTTTTGCTGATTGCATCCACAAATCACAAATATTGGATTAAATTCAAAGCAGATAGTTTTCATTTGTCATTCTGATGTATCAAATTCTTGCTATTGATTCCAAGGCCAAAAATTTACCCATGAACTTATGAAATTCCAGAAATGTCTACAATTTTAAGCAATGAATAATGGGAAGGCAGAATAGATGCTGGCTCTCTTAAAGTATTTCATATTGTCATCTATTAATGTGTTCATAGTCTTATTTGATGCCAAGTACCTTTAATACATGATCAGTAATTCATAGAAAAGCCTGCAGCTGACTACTAAAAGTCAAGACTTTTAGCCCTCAATAAAAAAAAAATAAAATTTATTTTACTCTGATGAGAAAAAAGATGGAAATTTGTGGAGTTGTGGGAGTTTCAGTAAACGAATTAACATTGAAAGGTTCTGGAGAAAAGCTTTTCATGTATAGTTTACTTAATGATCAGAATCCTCAGTTTCCATCTCTCCCCAAGACAATTGTTCAATAACCAAATTTGCTCAAGAAAAGAGAAGGGTTTTGCTCCCAAGTTCTTCCTGGGTTTAAACTACAATTTTGTTGCACAAAAAAGAGGACATTTTGTTTGTGTAGGTTAACTTTTCATAGTAGCACCTCTGAAAATTAACACCAACAAAGTTACAGTCAGAAATTGGTGGAGGTCTGATGGAACCCCATAAACACAAACCAGAATCATAAAAAAAGAGACAGAACTTTTGAACTGTGGAAAGAGAAGAAGGTGAATAGTTGCCTTTTTAACGACAATCTCTGATCAAAACCTGAGAACAATCTAACTTCTGTTTCTGGCATTCATTATGAAAGCTTTTTCTATCCCATAGTTCTCATCAATTCCCTCTTAACCCATAGATATACATAAACAGGAAGAAACACTGTAATTTTAATAATTTTTATTATATTGCAAGCATCTGAGTCTGTTTCTCATGCAATCACTAACACCTAATTAAAAACTCAGAACATCTTTTTCTTATTATAATATCTTGTTAAGCTTTTAAAAGTAAATTATGACTAAGTGAATTAAAAAAAAACAAACCACAAAGCAACAAAAAAAAATCCAAACCAACACCACAGTAGTTAAAGGGCTTCTTAATTTCCAAATTTGTACTGTTCATAAATATGCCATATAGTTAACCATATTGTTTACTTCTGTTTCTTCAATGAGGAGAAATTACATGCCATCATATAAAGCTCTTGTGTCTTTGTCACTTGTTACTGTTTAGTAATCAAACTGACCATCTGCTTACTTACTAACATTTGCCTAGACAAAAGGAATATTTTAATTGACAAAAAATTTCTAAATGCATCCTCCCTATCCATCAAAAACATGGATAGGGTTTATATAAACTTGCGCACATATAGATTTTATGCTTTGTGGTTTTTTTGTACTCTGTGAATAATTATTGCAGTGCTTATTTGAATAACTTGACAAACTTTTTTTATGAAGTTTGTGTACAGGTAGAAAGTAATTTTCTAATTAATATATTCAACTATAAAAAAAATTAGGACTTAAATTCCAATTTTTCCTTTCTTTAATTTCATGCAAAATAAATGAAGCAATATGTATAAGAGTGTAATTTGATTAAATTCCTCATGGTATATGCAGTCAGATCTGTAGTGGAGTTTAGAAACATCACAGATCCTTAAAATACATTACCCACTCAGGAAATATAAACAAAACCATGGCCACATAAAACTAAAAGTAAAATTTAACAAGAGCAAATATAAAGATAGGAATCAGAAAATGGATGGAATGCTAGGAACTAATATTTACCATCACTACAGGTACCCTGTTAGAAACTAATTGACAAAATGTGCAAAAGTGACAGTTACATTTTACTGTCATACAAACTGCAATCACTAAGGACTGTCATTTGTCACACCTCCAATTCAGTGCCATTACATATCTAGACTGCTGCAGAATGGCTATATTGTAGTAAATGATCAAAAGATAAAATAGAAATAAAATTGAAGATGACACAAAATAAGATAAACTAATCATGAAGATAAAAGTAATGAGTCAAATTGTGGATTGCATACAACTTTTTAACTTGGGAATCACTACTATTCTTTGCCCATTTTTGGTAGAATATATCTATATTTATTATTTCTTTCTGAGAACTATTCTTTCAGTTAGCTCTCTTAAAAATGAAACTCTATGTCAAAGCATGCTGCAATTGTTCCATGATTTCTGATAAACAGAATTTTATTATATTAACAGAATTGAATGCTTTCTGTCATTAAAACCCACCCCCCTATTCTCCTGTGATATTTACTTGTGCTAGGTCATTACCCCTATCAAGCAACGTCAAACTTGGTAATTCTCATAAAAAGGGTATTTGTTTAAATAATGCATTTAACTTCCATTTACTTCTACTCTAGTCTTCATGTAATACAGAGAATTTGAAGTGTAAGTAACAAATATTTTAATTTCAAATGTTACACTATTTTAAAAGAGCTTCTTTTTCAAGAGATTCAAAAAGCTAACTAAAAACAATATATCTTTAGAATCAATGCTTTTTGTAATACACAATTCAAAATAAGGGAAACATTTCAGAAACAAAATGTACTCTGTAAATTGGCAAAAAAAAGGGCAAAATAATTGTAAAGAAGACATTTTAGAGAAATTGTAATTGTATATGTAAAAACAAATGAGATTTTGTGCATATGGCATATATGAACTGTGAACATTCTTCAGGTTTTGTATTGAAGAAATGCCTTTCATTTCTTCCCATCAAAAAACAGATTTCTGATCTTTCAGTAAATAGACACATAGAAAATATGCATCATGTGTACAAGGAATGAACCTTGTCTGGTACTAGCTCCTGTACCATGCCTGGGAGTCAGCAGCAAAAATTTTAATTGTCCTAGTCAATTAAGTTCCAGGATCTGAGAATACTTTCTGACACTATTTAATATAATAACAGAGACATAGCCATGCTAGGCTTTTATCTCACTCTCTATTGATGCAGAAGATGGGATACAGCTCACTAACCATTTGTTCTATACATATAGCTGTTCCTCAGAAGCAGTAAACACTCTTGTCCTGGATTCCTCTAGGATTGGGTTAATTTTCACCAGGAGCAGGGAAAGCACCACAGCCAGGCTAGCCAGCCAAACCAGCCAATGCGATATTCAATACCCTACTGATGTTAGGCCTGCTATGTAAGGGCATACACAGCCCATGGTGAGGAGCACTGTGAGGCAGGCTGTGCCCTGCAACCCATGGAGGTTAAATGTGGAGCAGATATCACCTGCAGTACATGGAGGATACCACACTGAAGCAGGCAGATGCCCAAAGGAAGATGTGACCCTATAGGACATCTGGAACGGGCTCTTGGCAGGACCTGTGAACCCATGAAGAGACATGAGCCCACATTGGAGTAGGTTTGGTGGCAGGACTTGTGATTCTGTGTGGGATTCACACTGCAGCATTCTGCTTCTGAAGGACAGGTTCCCTTGTAGAGGACCCATGCCATAGCAGTTCATGAAGAACTGTAGCCTGTGGGAAGAACTAACATTGGAGAAGTTCATGGATATCTGTCTTTCATGGGAGAGACCCCATGAGAGTGTGAGGAGTCCTCCTACCAAGAAGGAATGACCAGCAAAAACTGTGTGTGATGAACTGACCATTACCCCCATTCCCCATCCCCCTGAACCACAACTTGGGGAGAATTCAGGGTAAACAATAGTTCATCAGTATTTAGGATCATTTCTTAACATTGTTCTAGATAACAGTTAATAGGTTATCTAAGAGATGGAAGTTCTCCTCACAAGGATATAAGAAATTTTTCATATAGTCTTTTGAGTCTCTTTGGCTACACCTAAAATAGTCTGTTTCCACACAGATGATCAAGCAGAACCTTTCTGACATGGATTTGTGATATGACCTAATCACAGATCTAAACTGGGAACTGTAAAGTTCCCACTCCTTCCAAAACTGCATAGATCCTGCATATGATTTAGACTTACTAACGAAAGAAAGAAAAAAAAAAAAGTTTGAAACATTGTGACATTTTTTATGGGAATAAATATATTAAAAACTGTGAGTTATTAAGATCCTATGGTTATGATTGTCAGAGAAATGGCCATAAAGAAGAAAATATATAGAAGAAAAATATTAAAGATTGCTTCTATTCCATTTTTATGCAGTATTTCCAACTTGAAGAAAAAAAATTGCAAACATGCATTATTCTTGATATTTTCTTGTGATTTTAAATATGTAGAAAACATTGACAATAATGGTGACTGAAAAAAAACACCCCACACTTATTATATGGAATAGAATATTCATCATAATCATTACTAGGCATTTATTATGCCTCACTTCAGAAGTATGAACAGTCACCTTAGTTGGTTTTTATATTCAGTCACGCATAAATATAATAAGGACCTTGCAGCACTCTGCATAATTATATATTTGTTACAAGGATTTTTTAAAGAAGTCTTTGTTTCAGATATCTTTATAATTAAATTTTCATTATTTCACTCAATGAAATGATTTCTCCCTGAAATAATGGAAACCAATCTGTGGAAAACAGATTAATTAAAAACCTTTCTTCTTTAGAGTTTATATTATAGTATGCCGCTAACAGCATGCATAATTAATACTATGTTAAAATCATTTAACTTCACAAGAAGTTGTAACAATTGCCATATTTACAAGAATATTTTGGTGTTCTCTCATTTGTATGCATTTATTCTGTTACTTAGAAACAGATATATAAAATGTAATATGATGCAAATTTTTTTGTGCGTTGTGGTTTGGTTTGTTGGTTTGGGTTTTTTTTATTGGGTTTACACATAAAACTTGATTGTTATTTAAATCAGTAAGTACACCTGGACATTACAAGCATAAATTCTATAGTTTTCCTCTGCTTGTTGAAGATGTGTCTGATATATTTTTTTCATTTGTTCATGTTTGAAATGAATGAAGTTTTTTCTAAAATATGGTTCCTCTTTTTATTTTAGCATTAGATTCTCATCTCTTAATCTTCCTAGACTTGTGTATATCATCTGCAAGCACATACTGTAGCCATAAAACTCATACATTATTAAATAATAAATGCTAATGGATATGATATATTGCTACTCCCTTGGATTAATGCCTCCTGGCAATTCTTTTACAGGTCTTAAAGTTTCAGGAGCTGTTCCCAAGTCATCACAACACTTTATAAAGAAGGATAAGCCATTTCTAAATTCATTACTGGCTTTGAAAATAATAATGCACCCTGATAAATGATCTGTTCCTTTATTTTGGACATTATAACACTCATGGCATGCTGAAGCTTTGCTTTTAAAATTATTTTAGCATATCTGTGTCTGGTCCAATGTGAGAAAAAATTGCAAAATATCCATCTGGGCAAGAGGCGCAAACTAGAACACAGTGAGTTTCACCTAAAAATAAGGAGAAACTTTACTATGAGGGTGACGGAGCACAGGAACAGATTATCCACAGAGATTATGGAGTCTCTTTCTCTGGAGACTTTCAGAATCTGCCTGGATATGTTCCCGATCTAGGCAAACCTGCTTTAGTGGGGGTGGTTGGACTAGATGATCTCCAGAGAACCCTTCCAACCCCTACCATTCTGTGGTTCTGTGTTTGAATCTTTCTAATCAACTCTAATGGAATTTATAGAAATCTGTGCTTCATCCAGTAATTCTGATTTCCAAAAGGTCTTCTGATTTTTGTTTGTTTTAACTAAATTGATCGTGCCCGAACAAAAAAAAATAAGGACTGAAGAACAGAATACTATATATTTCAGATCAGTACACAAAATATTAGGTACAGGAAATAAGAAAGTTTTAGTAATAATGTCTCACAAGTTATTTCAGTAGTACTATACAAATTTTTGAACATGCAGTGCCCCTAAACTACTGTCATTTTGTTACTAACATAGCTACCCATTCAAGTCTTCCAGAGATTATGTTTACATGATGTTCTATTCTTATAATATTGGCTAAGGCTCAATAAGAGGGGCTACGAGGTTGCTTTCTTATCAAAGATATTAATAAAGATGTTAAGTGATGTAAGAAGCCTGGCTCCTTCCTCCAGCCACTCTGATCTAGGATCTCTCCTGACTGGCCACTGACATGTATATGCTGAGCACGTATCCCAGAGACACACACACAAGAGGACGTGCACATGGCCATGACACAACCAGTCACACACAAGGTGCTGCCCCCATCAGCACTCACATTCAGGACTCACATAGACACAGCACAGCCAGCCATGTCCCTGCCTCCTCTTACCTGCCAGAGGCAGAAGGTCACTACTGTAGCACACACCTCCCACTCTCTGGGTTCACAAGCACACACACATTTGCGGATCCCCCAAATGAGTTAAAAGAAGATTTAACAATAAGATATAGGAAGACAGGACAGACTGAGGTGACCAGGCACATAGCTCAACAAGACCAATGTGTTGACCAGCACCATTTTATGTGGTACCACCTCCTTTTTATGACACTTTCTGTCTACTGCCCCTACTTTTTTCCTCTCTGCTTCCTGTTCTGCACATGCACCCATGGGCTTGTATAGCTTTATCAATTCCTACACCCTTCCTAGTCCAGGCTCCCCCTGTTTTGAAGTGTTATCAGAGGCAATGTCCAAGTTGATCTTCCTGGAAGTGACACCCGTAGTTTCATGATAGCCTGTTGATTAATGTAAGTGGCAAGGTCTGCATCTTGACATTGTCTCCATGTTTGCTTTGTAAGGTCTGTGTCTCTCACTACTTCCTTTATAATTTCATCTTCTTTATCATCTTCTCCCAACAACTGGTAGGACAAGAGGAAACAGCACCAACTTCTGCCAAGGAATGCTTATATTGGACATTAGGAAAAATGTATTCACTGAAAAGGTTGTTGAATATTGGAAAAGGCTGCTGAGAGAAATGGTTCAGTGACCATTCCTGGAGGTACATAAGAGATACGTAGATGTGGTGCTTAGGAACATGATTTAGTGATGCATTTCGCTGTGCTAGTTTAACAATTAGATTCAATTAACTTAACGGCCTTTTCCAACCTAAACTATTCTGATTCTATGATTCTGTGCTTTGTCCATCAGATTTGTGTCCCTGTAAATACTTGTTTATGGCTTCCTCCTTTTCTTATTATCCTCTGTTGCAGTGAAAAAGACCCTTGACCAGATACCCGTAAAGGATGAACAGACACTCTCCTTCTGCATACTCTTACAAAGGACTTTTGGGTAATGGGGTAGAATCTCTATCAGTGAGTTACTATAGAAATACAGTTGAGCTACATTGATACTACATACATTTGCAATTTTATTTAATAGATTCGTTGAACTTACCTACACCAACAGGAGAAAAATCTAACACGTTTTAGCTTTTTAAGCTTTCATTTTCAGGAATATGTTGAAGTGTTTATAAGATCTCTCTTAAATTTTAAAATTTTATTTGTTGTCTCATTATGACTTCATCTTGCTTACATCTGAAGGAAATATCACAGATTGATTCTCATTTCTTGTTGTATAAGCACTTTCAAATACTGTCTTTATCTCTGATATTTTATGTCACCTTTGGTCTTCCTCTCCTTTGAAAGATGAATTATGAAGCATAACTTCCAATATTTCAGAGTGAAAAATCCAGAAAAATTTAACATGTATCAAAAAACCCCTATAGTCCAGAACCTCCCTAACTTATTTCCTCCCACTTCAAAATTAATTACATAAATGAGTGTCTAAAAACATTATAATAAGGAGTTGTGATTATGTCTTCCACAGTCATGTTCAAAGTAACATTAATCACTCAAATAGTATAACCACAGTCATAGTGAGAGCTGAATACATCCTTAATTTTCCTCCTTCCATTACTTCACTTCCATTTTTTTTGCCAAAAATATTGAATGAAATTGAGTTTTTCCTAATTTAGGTATATAAGTCAGAAAGCTAAACCAAATTTTATCAAATTAAACTCTACTTTGTCCTTTTACAGACATCAGAAATAGGTATCTTCAATAAATTGATTTATCTCACTGCAATATAAACATTAAGACTGTTCAGTACCTGCTATCAGTACTAGGGTAATGTGTTCAGGGTAAAGAGATGAAAACCAGATTACCTTTTAGGAACTACAGCCAAGGTTTTTATCACAGGGTACACATAATTGAAAATGGAAAATAAAGTTTTAAACTTTCATACTATAAATTGTATCGGGTCTTTTTTGTTTTATGCAAATGGATTTATTAGCAGCACTTCTTGTGTAAAATTGTGCCAAAGCATTTTAGCCTATGTGTAATTACCAAATTACTGTCCATTCATGCTGATACAAGCTACACCTCATTCACAATTTGTGATTTAGTATGAGGCTGATGGATTGAGTCACCTGGAATTGTTTGGCTTTTTGACATCTGGAGTAAAATTGCGTATGTCAAGATTTCAAAATGATATATGATGAGCACGACACAGAAATTCACAAGATTTTTTAAAAAGGCAAGGTCTTCATAAAAGCTTTCTTTCTCAAAGTGAGCAAAATGAATTTCATACCACAAAATTAATTGTAATATGGATCTTCAAAAGAAACTAATATTTTATGGTTTCTGCATTTAGCATCAAAAACTGCCAAAAGGAATTACTTTCTGTGTGTAATTGATTTTGAAATCTATTCTAGTATTTCAAGGAGAGTTTTTGGTCTGACTCTGTAAGCAAAATATCTACCTTCCCCCCCACCCCGGCCCCGAAAAGGATTAGAAAAAAATAGGTCCATTGTGAATGCCTTAGTGTAAGTTTCAGTACATGTCTAAGTACCTAAAGATCCCCATCAAGATCTCTTTTTTATTGATCTAAACATAGAAATCACAATCATCAGTTTTGCTCCCTTAACTCTATCAATGTTCCACATACTGTCCTTTGTTGGATTTGTTGCTGTTTACATATAAATATTCTCATAAACTTCCATCATTGTTCCCTTTGCAAAACAAGTAAACAGGCACAATTTTTAGAAGCTGTACCTAATGCTTTTTATCCTTCCACAGCATTTCTTCCCTTTCTAGCTTGCATGGAAGAATGAATAAAAACAGTAATATCTTGAGTTGTACTCCACTTCTTTCTGATAGCTTGTAATCACTGAAGACTTTGAAAATCATATAATGCTGTATCAGGGAAATGCCTTTGTTAAAATCTATTTTTAAGAACTCATTATGTGAGAACATGGAGCTGCTACTCCAGAAATGTAGCTCATGCTGCAAATAGTAGTAATGAGAAGCACAGTTTATACCACTACCTAATTTATCTTAGCTTTTGAAAAATGCAAGCGTAGTATATTTGTAGAACAGTTTTGGGGGTCATTTTAACTTGCTGACTATGATTGACTGACAACTCAACATTTTTCAAGTTTGTCCATATAGATTTGTCAATTTTAGAAGCCACCACAGTATCTCAGAGTTTGGGATCTGCTATACTATCATCCAAAATATCATTTTTAAAGGAAAATTGCTGTCTGCAGGAGGTATAGATCTCGCCTGTTACAAAGCAATTCTGTAACTACATCAGAATTTTTACACTATGTGATGTAACTTGAACCAAAATCTATTTTTCCAATTGTGTAATCTTCACCAAACAAATACTGCTTGTCAACAAATCCTATTAAATTGTAGATAGAACACGAAGACAAAATATTATTTTTGCAAAAAGGAGCAGCAAAATTTAATCCTATTGGGTCCCTTTGTCCTGTGGCTGGCTTAGGCCTGATTAATTAACCATAATATAAAGACTAATAATATAAAATCAAATTACATGTTTATTTTTGAAATGTAAACTGTAATTAGCCAGGATGGGAGTATTAATAAATAATTGTCTCTCCTGAATATTTTTTTTTCAGGATGCATTTTTTATTTCAGAAAGGAAATACCATTTAATGCTAGTTAACTGGCATTAATTTTCTCCTGTGTCATGCAGTTTTTTTCACTTTCCTTAAAAATGTGAATGTCAGTTGATCATCCACTTCTCTGCATTTTTCCAACCATTTTTCTCTAAGCAGTGAAAGAAGATTGCTCTCTCTTTGTCCAAGGTAAGTGATAATCTTAAATGTCCTAAATACCAGTTACACGGTCATCATCATTTGAGACACATAGTAATTCTGTTCCTTGAGTCCATTTTCCATTTTCAAGCATGTTAAATTGGTATTCAAACCATAACTTTATAGAATATTAAGTTTACTCACATGGCAGGTGATTTTCCAGTGGTAAGAAAATCTTTTGTTTCTAATTACATGCTCAATAGTAGACAAAGATCATCCAATAATAATTGGCTTAAGTAAGACAGATAGGAAAAAGAAGTCCATTTGGCTAGTAAATTACATCAGCTTTACTAATTATATCAAGCCATTACTTACCACATTTTCTGAACTAATTTACCTCATATGTAGTATTCCTTGTTATGCCAACATGGCATTTATCTGTTGGTATAAGGAAAATAAACAGTGTGATAATTTTTGAGGCTAGAAATCCAAAGAAGCCATCCATGTAAAGAAGTTATTAGAAGTAAATAAGCTTTGCTTACATAGGTTCCATTGTGATATGGGAAGTCCAAAAATCATCAAGGGAGCTTTGAAGCAAAACTGGAATTTTGACGCATTTATAAGAGTGAGCAAGGCATGTAGTGTGTTTGGTTTATTAATAAGCTTATTAGTACTTTCTTTACATGAACAAAACTTGGTTCTGAGTTGTTGAGTTTTTTCTTTAGTGTTGCTTCTTTTAAATGCTGACAGGAATGACAGTAAATTATATCATTGTCTTATGTTTCCATTGTTTCCAGAAGTCCAAAACTCCTGCACAGAATTCAAGCCTTCAATGATTGTGTGTGTATGTGTACATAAAAAGGACAACTCAAAAATTCCAAGTACAAGACAGATAAGGCATAATCTCAAGTTCTGTATGACCTACATTTTTAGGTTACTCCTAGGCTCTATTCAGATTCCAATTAGCCATTGGATGGTTTCATTCCATTTGACTCCAAAAGAAAAACCTATCATAGTTATCTTGAAGAACCTCTTCCAAAGGCCACTGTGTTTAAAAATGTATTGGATATTGTTTCTTTATTCTATTTTGTCGCTGTTTATACCGGGAGCAGAGAGATGCAGCAACACACAAATTCAGCAAGAGCAGGCAAAAGAAGCAACTTTATTAATTTATAACCCCATTTTATATACTCTAGCCCCATAGGGCGATTGGTCAGTGATCACCCATCTCCTAGAGTGATTGGCTAAAGTCCCACAACACCTATTTTAAAACATTTTTCCAATGTACCATAAACAGAACTTAGCAAAACACCACGTGTTAATCTAGCTTACAAAAAACATCCTACTGTTTTTTATAACACTGGTGAGAAAGGCAGGATTCTCATCAAATATTGTGAGAACCTAAGAAAATCCCTCTGCTAGCAGCTTTTCAACATCCACACTATTTTATCGGAGCTCTTGAGTGTATGAGCACAGAATAACAGGTGTCAATGAGGGTATAATCACCTTAAGTACTGTGTGCAGTTTTGGGTTCCTCAATATAAGAAGCTAACTCAGAGGATTGTTATCAAGACAGTAAAAGGCATTGAGATTGAGGGCAAGACTTAGAGGACTTAAAGGGTTATTTTCAGCTTGGAGGAAAGAAGGCTGAGGGGTGATCTCATTGCAGTGTACTATTTCTTCAAGGGGGCCATGAAGGGAGAAGTGCTGATCTCCTCTCTCTGGTGACTAACGATAGGACATGAAGAAATAGAATGAAGCTGAGTCAGGGGAAGTTCAGATTAAACATTAGGAAAAGATTCTTCACTGAGAGGGTGGTCAGTCACTGGAACAGGCTCTCCAAGGAAGTTTTCACAGCACCAAGCCTGTGAAAGTTCAAGGAGTATCTGGATGACACTTTTAGTCCTATGGTTTAGTGTTAGGCAGTCCTGCAAGGACCAAGGAGTTAGTCAATTCCAGCTTGAGATGTTCTATGATTCTATGGACTGGACATAGTCAGTTACAGATCACTAAAGAAATGCATCTTTGAGTGTTGGATAGAATTGGGTTTAGGGCTTCAAAAAGAGAAACAGAAAAAAAGAACAACTCTGTATACTTTCTGCATATGTATAGTACCTCAAATTTTAAAAAATGATAAGTTGATAACAAGAAGGTATAAAAGACAGCTACAAATGATGTCAAGGGGAATTAAAAATGTAAAAACATTTAGGCAACCACGATGGATCTGTTTTGAAACCATGGTAACAGTAATGGAAAGTCTCTAAGAACAGAATCTTATGCTATCCATTGTGTAGTCAAGCTATTGTTCAAAACAGATTCAAATAGGAACTGTAGCTGAACATGAAGCTAACCAAAAACTTGGTGTTGGCTGATAGGATGGAGAAATAACTTCTAGTTACCTTAGCTAATTATAGTACTAAAAACCACACCTCTGGGAGGAAATTTTATATGGAAATATAGACCACCTTAGTATGAGGTAGATGGGAGTAAGGACATGTGAAAATGAACTTTCGTTGTGTAAGTACAGGTAACTAATAATTTGCTTTTTGGTGGCTTCTTCATTGTTAATATTTTGTATATAAAGTTCATCATGTTTTTTGAAAGGTGTACTGACTGTGTTAGATACCTGGCATTCTATTCTGCAGAAAAGAAATAAAGACAATTATATCAAGTCACTGTATTTCCTGGCATCTTGCACACTGGGTGTAGAACCCTTATTAGAGACAGCACAATCTCTACACAACAAGAGGCAAATGCAGATCAGAGAATGTCACAAATTAGGGTCAGGACAGTCTGCTAGAACTCTAACAGATGCTCTCTGTTAATCCTCCACCCATCCCAAAGGGGAAGAGAAAGGAAGTAAGGGAGAGAGACTTATGGATTAGAAAACTAGAACAGCTTTAATGAAAATAATAATAATAATAGTAAAATGGAATATAGACAAATATATACAAAACCAGTATCGAACCCAATCCCCACAATAGCAATTACATCACTGACACCACTGATGATGTGGAGAAGGCACTGAGGAAGTCCTAGACTGGGTCCAGTGGCAGACAGAAACCAGGTTCAGGAGCTGGGTTCTGGAATTGGATTCAGTAACACACAGATAGGGCTCAAAGGCAAAATGGACAGAGTCTTTCTCAGACACTGATCATTGAAGAAGAGATCTTGACCCTTGTGATCCCTCAGCCTTATACCAAATGTGAGATATATGGGATGGAATACATCGTTGTTCAGTTTAGGGTCACCTGTCCTGTTTGCTCCTCCCTGCAGGTGCAGCCTTTTACTTTCTGCACCACCCCAGTGTGGTACACAAGATTTATCAGTGACCTTAGTCTGCATACCAATCCTTAGTAGTAACTCTAAACACGGGGTGTTATCACTGCTAGAAGCAGGCACTGTCTGTGAAAACATGCTGCTAACTTCAGAAAGAGCAGTTAGTTAGAAGAAACTGAGCTGAAAAATAAAATCACTGAACAGAATTGTTCTGTTTTAACTCAAACCAGGACAGAGAAATAGGAATTACCCTAGCAGTGTCTTCCTCCAGTTAAAGACACTGTGCATTACTCAACACAGTTACTTAAAAATCAGCAGATCTCCTTCCAACTCAGCAGACAATTAGCATTACTTTTTGATTCTCCACACACTACCATACAGAGAAGTCTCCTGATGGGTTTCTGGGGATACTTTTGTTAGCATTTCCTGGATTTGATGATGCTACTTTATAAAGAACCAAAACCCTGGAACTTTTCCTACCTCCCCCAAAACAACATTTATAAAAGTTACTAAACTCTAAGAATGTAAAACCTTTGTAGCCACAGCTAATTCTGAAATGTTATATTTCAAATCTTTTTCCAAACCTAACTTAAATAGCAATCTTTAAGCAACTAACAAATGCCTAGTAAGGTATCACTTGTTTTGTATATCAAGTGAGTGCAATAGGAAATGAAACTACATTTTAAGCAAATGAAATAGTAACAAAATATAACTCCAAACAATAATGTAGTTAATATAACTCCAAGAACATACCTCAGTGGCATTTATAACAGAGATAAATTTGTAAAAGCAATTTATTTCTGAAGCTGGAAACTAAAGTCATGCTACTAAAAAGAAAAATAATGTGCAGGGTACTGTAAAATACAAAGGCTAAGAATGATACAGAGCCATTTAAAATATTATATCCCAGATATTTCCAGCATTTTGGATTGCCTCCAGGACAATACTGCACTTTGAATTATTAAGGTTTTCAAAGTATAGGATCTGTCTTTCTGTAATTTGTACAGCATCTGGTTTAATAAGTCTGATCGTGAGTAAGGGCCTATAAATGTCACCAGGATGAATTACTGGTGGAATGTTAACTTCAGTACTGGTCCTGTAAGATATTGTCCATGAGCTGATAATGAAGATTAAAATCCTTTTATTCTTCCTGAATGTGAAAAACCTGGAACTTTAATCAGAGACATATTGTGAGCAATATTGAGCACCTGGAATTCTCACTGATCACAGCACTTCTTCTGATAAAAATCAGAGTAAAATCCCCATTCAATTGAGGTTAATGAAAGTTTTGCCACTCAGTGCTATCTTATCAGAATTTGGCCCATAATATAAGTTGACACATTAGTTCAGTTTAAGAAAAAATACTCCTAAAATGTGTGGGAAATAGAGGCACATGTAATAGAGCTCCACATAACAAATCTACTGTTTTACTCGATTCAGCCTAATGATTTCCATTATCTCCTTAGTTGATAGAATCCATTTCAAAAACCAATAATCTCTTGAAATCCACTGAGCCACAAATTAGTCATTAGAGAAAATTTTCAGAGATCATTACCTTTTCCATAGATTTTAGCTTTTCATTTCCTGAATACCCACATCTAATGTTGTTCATAATAAGAGGAGGGTAGATTATTCAGTTACAAAAGAATGACTCTAATATAACTCAAGCTATTCACTTGTTTATTATTAGAACTGCTGCCTTTTTGTTAAAGGTCAACTCTGTATCACTTTTAACCTTGAATTTATGACCTCATATACTATTAGGTTGTAATAAAAAGACAAATGCCATCAACACTGCATTGTGTGCCACATTAATGAGGCATACAACTAACATTTTCCATACGAGGAATTTATTGTTTTTCTAAACTACTAAAACACTCTTTCTCTGTCACTGACACACACAGACAAAGACATAATCCCATCACAGAAGGGAAGTAAGGAGAGCAGTTCCTTTCTTTTAATGGCTTTGTTTGGGATGGATTTTCTTTTTCCTAAGTTATACCTTAAGAGTCCAAACTTTTTGAGTAGAAAGTTGGGCTGAGAGCATGTGACTTCTGGTTTGGTTCAGAAATGTTCAGTCCACAGTAGGAAATTAGAAGATGACAGAAATCTGAAATATTTCAGGGAAACACTCATCAAAGCAACTTTAAAACAGACTTAACTAGAACAAAAGTTAAAAATACTTTAGGGGAATCCAGTCTTGACATAATAAGCAATATTAAGAAAAACTGTTTTGCATAGATGATAATATACTGAAATTAGTTATCAAACTATAAGAATCAGATTCATAATCCTTCAGGTCTTCCATATTTGCATGACTAAATATTTATTCCTTCATACTAAAGAGTACAAAAGTTTTGCTGCATAAGTTACCAAAGTACATTCTTTCTACAAGCAACAACGTAATAAACAGTGACAGCTGTGCAATCACTTACAATGATTTATGTGCCGTGACTGCATCACTGTGTTGTTTACTGTATGCTTATACTGCCTACATTGGCAATTAGTTTCTGAGAATAAGTATAGAGCATTAGGGAGTTCGGTATTGGTAAGGCCACCTCTGCAAACTATATAAGGTCAGTACAGAGCAATTTGGTTTAAAACCTTAAGAGTCATCCTCCACTGAACCTGAAAGGCTTTGGTCAGGACAGGTTTAGTCCTTGATAGATGGTAAGATTAAAGTTGTGGCAATGCTTGACAGTCTTTTGAAGAGAAGTTAGTTGGTTAAAGAGAAGAGCTGTAGAGCTTGTGGGGAAATTTCCCTGACATTCAACACTGCAATTTTTCATCACAGGAGAATTTTTAAATAATATAAAATCACATCGAGATGATTTTATCTTTTCCTATTTTTGTCATTCTGCTTTTTCACTCTTAATAATTTTCTTTTATTATTTTAAGAAAACAACCATGTGTTTCTGCCTTTTTGAAAGAAAGACCTAGGTATAATGAATTAATTGCATCTCACAAGAAAATGAATGGTAAACAGAGCATATGGCCTATCACTTATTGTATGAATAGAGTAATTGCTTATGTCTCTCTACCAATGTTATGCAGCGGAAACTCAGGTCATAGCTTAGATGGATTGATTTAGAAATCTGATGATAATATCAGAGGTATAGTCAATTTTGACAGCCCTATGACAGCACCTCTTTTAAATAGCTATGCAGTATTTAAAAACTTACACTTTGTCAGATATACAAAATTAATTTTTAAGCTATGGTGCCAGGTGACTAAAACTTGGAAACATGAGTTTTAATTTTTAGAAATATTCTGAATCTACATTTTATTTTCCCTAGAACAAATACTCTGAGTTACTGAATATCAACTGTTGTTCGACACACAAAAAACAGAGGTGTCCTGGGAGAAATTTGAACTGAAGAAATATTAAAGGAATCCTGACAGGATTTTCATGCCTATAGCAG